>CM068368.1:518517442-519717442 GCA_034769895.1 Magicicada septendecula | reverse complement strand
TAAGGACAGTGTCAAGTTTGAACACTGAAATAAACAGACTAAAAAAGTTTGGTGATTACTATGATACACAGCAATTATGACTATTATTAGTCAATGACAAACAAAATTATATGAATAAAATATAACAAACAGATTGCATATGCCAAAAATAAAGGGCCAATAGGAAATGTGCACAATGGTGACTAGCTTAGTGAAATAAAATGCTTATGAGATGCATATATTTTTATTCACTTGTATTGCCCTGAGATATTTCCAAAGGAACTTGTTCATGACGTGGCATCCACGATGTGGATGATAATCTTTTCCTGACTGGACTCTTTCTTACCAGAATAACTCAAGGAAAGCTAAAATTTGATTTAGCACTAAGATTATGTGGTTTCTAGAGTACACTCTGTAAGATGTTTAGTCAGAAAACCTATTATACTGGTTATAAAATATCCTGTGGTTACTTGTACCCATGATTGGTGCAAATGAAAGTTGTACTTGAGTAATTTTTTTCATCAAATTCAGTTACTGAGCATGTGTGAAGCAATTATCAACCTCCTAAGAATTAGTTTCTGAATAAACATTCACTTAAAAAAAATGTGATTCTCTTGGGAATAAAGTGAAATTATTCTCAAGCATTTCTTTTTACTTCATCTTTATTTAAGTACTTACCAAATACATAAATGAGATACAATTCCTTTATATTTTAAATTATATTTAAATGAGATACAAGCCATCTTATCGATCTGTACATGTTAAAGCATAGTATATATTAAAACATCTTATTTCAAGTTACGTTCAACACTTCCACATACATTTGACAAGTGCAGATATAATGCCAGAGGAATACTCATCGTCAACAAGTCTGTCTAGTGACCTGTCAACATATTATTCTGTACAACGCTATGTAACTTTTTGTGTGCCAGCATCATAGCTTAATTGTTATGTAATTAATTATATAACTGTAAGAAATCACACTCACACACACACACACACCATATACAAATAGTTTGGTTTCCATTTAATAAAGTTACTTGATTATGTTAAATAGTTAGTCCCCTTTTGAATGAAACCTGTTTCTTCAATTGACAGTAAGATACAATGTCACCTTCTTACCACTCGGGACTGCTTACTTGTGGCTAGCTAGTGTTTCTCCCAAAATACAATATCTGATGTTTACAATATTTTAGATAAGGAATGAATATGCATTATGATTAATAAGGTTAGTCTTATTAAAATGCTTACAATGTACATAACTGTTTATTAAAAAATTATATACAGTAACAAAACAATAATTACATTAATAATACATTAACAATAATTACATGAATTATAGATACGTTGCATGAATAATTGTTGGAAAAAACTGAGAATGAACAGAGTTACAGTGGGGTCGAAAGATATATAGGATGGAGGACTACAGAGAGATACGAGACTTTGTCAAATAGGTTTTAAAGAAAGAATTCAAATACAGAAATGAGAAGACTTAAGGGTAAAGAACAAGTAAGTGTTACTATCGCAAACATATCATTGTAGATACAGTACAATCCCATTAAAACACGCCAACTTATTACAATATCTCTTGTAAGACACACTTTTTGTCTGATCCCTACACGTCTTGTATATCGACATTATGAAAAATCCTGTTATCTTTCCAACATGTACTTGAAATTATTTTAAACTCAGAATTTAATGCAAATTCTTTGTTCCATCATTTCTAAAACATACAGTGTAATGGTACATTTCAATGGAATTTTCACGGGTTAGAGAGAGATGTGAACTGCATATGTGACCTTGGCCTGGGAAGAGATTTGTGCGTAATTATGTATATGCGTTCAAGAATCAGTTCGCAAGGTTGAGAAGTATTTTGTCAGACAAAACAAAGCCTTGCTTGGTGTAGCTGGATAAAACCAGGAACAAAGGAACCTAATTAGACACACAAACAGATAAGTACAAAAGTGGGGAAAATTTTGGCCAAATAAAATATAAAAAAAAGAACATAAAAACAGAGAGAGAGAGAGAGAGAGAGAGAGAGAGAGAGAGAGAGAGAGAGAGAGAGAGAGAGAGAGAGAGAGAGAGAGAGAGAGAGAGAGAGAGAGAGTATTGATTTCATTTTTATGTTATATTTCATTGATAATTAAATGATCTAATTACAGTACGGTAAAGTTTTTTCTAAGTTTTCATCACATACTGATGGTGATTGCACCACATAGGTTAGTAACAGTTCCACTAGGTTACCTTATAAAAGATGATATCTTTTAAACAAAAACATATTATTTTTTGTGAAATATTTTATAGTAATAATAGCAATTAATAAACTTTTGTAAGTAATGATGAATATGAGTTAAGTTATTTTAACATGACCCATCTTAACCTAACCTGTGCTCAATGAGTTCGTCTAACAGACTTTGGAATTTTCTGATAAGGGAAAGTTTGATATTTTTAAACTGGTTTCACGGGGACATTGATGCGGCTTCCACCTGTAAAAATGCGGTGGTGACTAGGTTTTTTTTAGGAATCTTCTGAATTAAGGTAAGTGATAGTATCGGGGCCTCCTTCTTATTTCTACAATTACAACAGCTCACCAAGCATGCTAAAATGTGTTGTCAATGTTCACTTGTTAAACACAAACAAGGGTCTAATAACTGACATGTGCATCAGAGAGAGTGGTATGACGTGAGAAAAAAATATGTTGTCAACTGAAAATGTATAGACGTGAAATTAAGAAATTCTCATTACTTTTTTTTGTTCTCATCACTTTGTATGTGACAATGTTGTGTGAACTACTGTAATGTGTACACCTTGGTAAGCGGCAAGAAATTCTCTGTGGGAATTTTGTGTATAATACAAATGTTAGCAAGGGAAGTCAAACTACACACGACGTTGTAACATAACAAGATTATGCCCATAATCGTGTCATAGCCAAGAGCATTACTAATTGAATCAGGAGTTTTTTAAAAGAAAGGGTATTGTTGAAATATATTTGAAATAGGTCAGAGCAGATTAATTTGAACCTGGACATTTTATACAAAAAAATTAACGTTACACAATGAATTAATGAAGGAAAACTTTAAAAAATAATGAGAAGCATAATGGTTTAATATAAAACATGGAAAACTGAAGCCCAGAAGATAAATATCAAGAAATAATCTGTAGACTAAACTACAAATTTGGTGAGATTGTTCCATCATGTTAAAATATACCTTTGATCAAACATTATTCAATTCAAAGCACAAGAACAGTGAAATGAAATAACAAAAACACTATAAACATTATGATTATTAATTTTATTTGTTCATTGTAATTTTTTTTATTTTATTAGTTGTTCCTATAAAGGTTGTTTCTTTTGTATGATCCAAAGAACCCCTAACACATATACAACATCACTTTACTAAAACAGATTTATAATTATTATATTTTATTTCATATGTATGACTTTAACTGTACATAGACTTTAATTAATTTTTTATTAACCTTGAGAAAGAGTTTTCATGTTATCGAACCTAAAGGAGCTACTAACTGAAGAGAAGGGCATTGTATGTTAGTGAATCTCAATATATGTTAAAGAGAAAAGAATAATAACTTTATTGAAATTAAAACAAGACAGAATAAGAGTTCAAATTTTTTAATTCACATTGTTAGAAAATAATTATAATTATAATTATTTAACATAATTTGGCACCAACAACCTGAGGCTACAGGATATAGTTACATTGATGAAGGGTAAGATTACGATTTAAGACTTATTACTCACTGCATGGGCTGAACCCGTTTTTTTTACCATTGCAATGTGGTTGTCTTTACAAACAGCTTCCTTCCATGTGAGAAATGCTGCCACATCCTTAAAAACAAATTCCTCCTTTGGAATAATTTGGCCATGCTCTTTCTTCAAATGTTCTATGAGATGGAAATATGTTGTAAATTTCAATCTACAATCTGAATGGGAACACGATAGGGATAAACCAGACGAATCACAATGTTTTCTAAGTTTCGAGAAGCTGAATCTATTACTGTATTGAACATTGCAATCAGAACATACCCTTGGGTATGTTATTTTAAGACACGAGACAACTGTTTGTTCTGCACATGACGATATTAAATTATCTACTTTACGAGAATCACCATATTCAAGGGAACTGTTTAACGTACATAAACTTTCCTCAGCAGACCCACCATTTGTAAACAAATATGTGAGGTGTGATTTATGGTTTAGATTGTGTGATGGTGTTACATATGAAAAAGATTTACGTATCTGTGATGTGTGTGAAACTGAAGGTGATGTTACTGCTTTTGTGAATGATGGCCTTGTAATCATACTGTGTGATGTGTACGTATGTATATCTGCTCTATTTGATGCCCGTGTGACTCTGGTATGTGATGTGGAAGGGTAAGCGTGTGCCCTATTTGATGTCCCTGGCTATGTGCTGTGTATACGTGATGTGGAAGGGTATGTGTGTGCCCTATTTGATGTCCCTGGCTGTGTGGTGTGTATACGTGATGTGGAACCGTGTGCGTGTGCCCTATTTGATGTCCCTGGCTGTGTGCTGTGTATACGTGATGTGGAAGGGTATGCGTGTGCCCTATTTGATGTCCCTGGTTGTGTGGCGTGTATACGTGATGTGGAAGGGTATGCATGTGCCCTATTTGATGTCCCTGGCTGTGTGCTGTGTATGCATGATATGGAAGGGTATGTGTGTGCCCTATTTGATGTCCCTGGCTGTGTGGTGTGTATACGTGATGTGGAACCGTGTGCGTGTGCCCTATTTGATGACCCTGGCTGTGTGCTGTGTATACCTGATGTGGACGGGTATGCATGTGCCCTATTTGATGTCCCTGGTTGTGTGGCATGTATACGTGATGTGGAAGGGTATGTGTGTGCCCTATTTGATGTCCCTGGATGTGTGGTGTGTATACGTGATGTGGAACCGTGTGCGTGTGCCCTATGTGATGTCCCTGGCTGTGTGGTGTGTATACGTGATGTGGAACCGTGTGCGTGTGCCCTATTTGATGACCCTGGCTGTGTGCTGTGTATACGTGATGTGGACGGGTATGCATGTGCCCTATTTGATGTCCCTGGTTGTGTGGCATGTATACGTGATGTGGAAGGGTATGCGTGTGCCCTATTTGATGTCCCTGGCTGTGTTCTGTGTATACGTGATGTGGAACCGTGTGCGTGTGCCCTATTTGATGTCCCTGGCTGTGTGCTGTGTATACGTGATGTGGAAGGGTATGCGTGTGCCCTATTTGATGTCCCTGGTTGTGTGGCGTGTATACGTGATGTGGAAGGGTATGCATGTGCCCTATTTGATGTCCCTGGCTGTGTGGTGTGTATACGTGATGTGGAACCGTGTGCGTGTGCCCTATTTGATGTCCCTGGCTGTGTGCTTTGTATACGTGATGTGGAAGGGTATGCATGTGCCCTATTTGATGTCCCTGGTTGTGTGGCGTGTATACGTGATGTGGAAGGGTATGCGTGTGCCCTATTTGATGTCCCTGGCTGTGTGCTGTGTATACGTGATGTGGAAGGGTATGTGTGTGCCCTATTTGATGTCCCTGGCTGTGTGTTGTGTATACGTGATGTGGAACCGTGTGCGTATGCCCTATTTTATGTCCCTGGCTGTGTGCTGTGTATACGTGATGTGGAAGGGTATGCATGTGCCCTATTTGATGTCCCTGGTTGTGTGGCATGTATACGTGATGTGGAAGGGTATGCGTGTGCCCTATTTGATGTCCCTGACTGTGTGCTGTGTATACGTGATGTGGAAGGGTATACATGTGCCCTATTTGATGTCCCTGGTTGTGTGGCGTGTATACGTGATGTGGAAGGTTATGCGGGTGCCCTATTTGATGTCCCTGGCTGTGTGCTGTGTATACGTGATGTGGAAGGGTATGTGTGTGCCCTATTTGATGTCCCTGGTTGTGTGGCGTGTATACAATATGTGGAAGGGTATGTTTGTGCCATATTTGATGTCCCTGGCTGTGTGCTGTGTATATGTGATGTGGAAGGGTATGCGTGTGCCCTATATGATGTCCTTGGCTGTGTGCTGTGTATACGTGATGTGGAAGGGTATGTGTGTGCCCTATTTGATGTCCCTGGCTGTGTGCTGTGTATATATGATGTGGAAGTGTGTGCATGTGCCCTATTTGATGTCCCTGGCTGTGTGGAGTGTGTATGTGACCTAACAGCTTGTGCATATGATGTCCCTGTGTCTCTGGTATCTGATGTGGATGTCTGTGCGTGTTTCCCAACTGGATATGGAAATGATGTTCTGTTATGTGTGTCTGTAGTGCATGTCTGGTCTCTGTAGAAATTGGATAAAATGTTAGACCTATTTCTTGTACAGACATGAAAAACATTACCCATTAAACAATGAATCCCTCGCTGTGTGATGTGTAAGCCATCCCTGGACAGCAACTCCATAAACGGATCTCTTGAATGTAACATAAAAGACTTCCAGTTGTCTATGAATAGTCCTCCATATCTATGAACACAAAAAAGTGGAATCACTGTGGCTGTCACAAAAAAGTAAAAATGCATTGCATTACTTAATTAACAACATACTATGAGGGAATAAAATCTTAAAGTCATGAAAGTCAAGAGACATATTGAGCATAAAGAAGAAGTAAAATATTTATTTGCCAATAAACAGAAGTCTTTTTAAAACTATATTATCAAGAAAATTCAAAAAGTATTACTGTACGAATATTAACTGTAATTTTATAAGAGTTATCAGATTTTTATGATCAGAATTTGGAATTTAATAAATGATTTCTAAAACTTATTTTATTTTGAGAACAAAATTCGTAACAGCAATGATGTGGATGCCCCATTAACACATCAAGTCTCTGCATTATCAAAAGAAACTACACGTATAAAGTTTTACCTGGTAGCCAAGCCTTGTATCAGCAGATTCAGCTTCTCTGTCTTTTCATTTATTATCTTTATTCTGTTCATTTCAGCATCTGAATATGGCCTATACCTATTTTTACTGCGAAACAATACACTTGACAAATGGAGTTGCACATGCTGGCTGCCTTTTAGAATTTCTTGGATAAGAGATTCATATTGTTGGATTATTTGATCTGGATGCTGACCTGTTAAAAAGTTTTTAAGAATTATAAAAATAAACGAGTATAGTACCTATCGATAAAATATTGGAAAATAATGTGCATAACATCAAAGCAATCTTACAAATCATTTTGATCAACCATAATCGTATAAAGTAGAGCACTAATAACTGAAATATTTTATTTACAAAATTCTATGTAACTTACCACAAATCAAATTATTTGTGCCCAAATGGATTACTACGTGATAAAAGAACTTGGTTGCTTCAACCATTGAAGCGGACACTTCTTCAACACGCATTCCTGACACTGAAAACACTGTGACTTCAAAATCATTCTGGCACTGAGTAGTCAGATGTGCATATTTTAGCTGGGAGTCACCAATCATGAGGAGGCCTGGACACACCATTGTGACTGCAAATGAAGAATACTTTATTAAAACAAACACATATATTTACATCTGCCAATGGAAATTTAACCTTGCTTTTGTTTTATATTCCTCTTTCTTAGGCTTCAGAATACTCGATTTTAACTTACTTTTATTATGCAACAGCACTTTGTTTTGACCTGCATTACATAATATCTGAGAAGTCAAGAAAACTCACAAACACCAAAAGAAATTGCGGCTCCATATGAAAAAAATGGGTATTCATGTTTCAATACTCCTTAATACTCATGAAACTTTTTAAACTAAATTTTATTATTTTAAACATAAAATAATTTCAGTTTATTCAAAATAACTGTAAATGGCACAAACTTAGAACAAAGAATAATTAACCTAAACGAACACATGGTTTCAAAGCAGATCAAGCCCCAAAATGCATGAAGCTTTTATTTTAAAATTAATTTTTAGTCTTTTAAACATAACATACTTCTACACTTTACTCAGTCCTTGAAAATTTTTGGAAATGTCACAGGATTAATCTAGAACAATGAATAATTAACCGTAACAAAAACAAGTGGTTTCAAACCCGATAGCACAAATGAAATACATCCCAAAATTCATGAAACTTTTATACTAAATTGGAGTTTTTTTTAACATAGAAAACTTTTACCGTTCACTCAAAATCATTGTAAATGGCACAAACGTAGAACAAAGAATAAATAACTTAAACGAACACGTGGTTGCAAAGCCGATACCCATTTAGTATTTCTATTTTATTTCTAAACAAACACATATAATAATAATAATACTCACAAAATTCCTGAAAAATTATGTAAAAGAGATACCTGTATAAAATTAACAATATAATTTAAATCCGTAGAAACACCTTTCCAAATTGATGCACACGTGCACACCAATTCCACCGTAACTTAGACTAGACTAATTTTTAGGGTAACACAGAAATAGCAACATCCGGTAGCAAGTTCATTTGTTTACCACGTGTAGTCTGTTTAAGCGCTAGTTGTCGGTTGTCCATCACTGCAATAAGAAACAACGGGTGGTTGTAGGCCAATTGTAACTTCAGCAGTAAATGGCAGAGCTTACTACACAAACATATGGTAGAACATGCGTTACTCTTCACAATTGCCCTATGTTCCCTATGTTAGCTAGGCGGTTGCAAAGATTCCACAACGCTCCACTAATAGCGTTGTAGCTCATCCTTAGTTGTGTCATGTGAAGTCAACACACCTTTCTTGATTTGTAAGTTGTGTCAGGCTTTCTGTTTACATTGGTTCAAGGTAAACGTTATCCATTGTTTGAATTTATAAAATTATAGTAATAATTTTGTATAACTGAGATTGTGATAATAAAGTGTCAATCGACTTTTTATTAATTTAACTGTGCGTTGTATTATTTTTTCTTTGTTTAGTGCTGCTGTGTGCTTTTGTGTTTGTGCTTTTCTAAGGTTACTGATTCTGCATGCTTTTAAACGTGTTTTTTTTTTAGTTTAAAATGATACCAATAGACTAGGACGCCAAATGCCTCCAAACAATAAATCAAATTATAAAATCAGGCAGTCCACAATTTAATCGATCATTTAAAATAGAATATTATGAAAATAATGACTGGTTATGTGGTTGTGACAAAAGAAATTCACTATAGTATTGATGACTCGGAACACTAAGTTTTTTATAAGTAAAAACGTAAAGTTTTACCTTACAGCCTAAACCAGCTTTCACCTTTAGAAGGCTTCATCAGAGCCTCTGATGAAGCCTTCTAAAGGTGAAAGCCGGTTTAGGCTGTAAGGTAAAACTTTACGTTTTTACTTATAAAAAACTTAGTGTTCCGAGCCGTCAATACTATAGTGATATTTAGTTAAGTAACAGACACGTCATGGACAACAAAATCCAAGAAAAGAAAATCATTATTTTGTTTTTTTCTTGTTTATTGTTCGGAGCAGAGGACCCCTGAGCAAAATTCGGAATGAAAGTTATTAATCATCTAGCCGAAAAAATAAGAAATCATCAGGCATCAAGTGTACATATAAAGAATCCTTTTCAGTTTTCTCTTTTTGGTATGTATAGCATAGCAGTTGGACAGTGAATATAGACGAAATATTGTTTTACACAACAAAAGAGTATGCAATAATTGGTAAGTCTTAAATATAATAATAAACTGTATCCCCTTCTGTGGAGCTTTTGAATAAGCTTTGTGGGGTCATGGTGAGAGTGAATCTTCGTCAGATCCTGGTGTATTTCGAGGCTTAATTGGTTTCAGTTCTGAGCTTGACACAGCAATGAAAAATCATTTAGATTAAGCAACTGTATTTAAGGGCACCTCAAAAACCATTCAAAGTGAACTTTTAAATATAAATGTTAGAAATATGCCATGAAGAAATAACGAGTACGATACATTATTTGCCTTTAATTTGTTTGCTAATGTTTTCCAAATGGTCATAGTGTAACGATATATATATATAAAAAAGGTAAATATGTTAAAAGATTATGGGATTTCATTGTTCCTCCTAAACATGATGCTCAGTCCCTTGCATCATGCTTGTTAGATGAACTGTCTCAACACGACTTACTTGGAATTTTACACAGATTTAACTGCTCAAACAATTGGAAAACATTAACTTTCTATTTTTCCCCATACAACAACACTGTGTATGATGCACATATGTAGTAGGTCGCTGCCTCCTGTTTACTGTGTTCTTTTAACCTCCCCCCTCCCCCACTTGACCGACTACTGCAACCACCAAAATCTGGAACCACTGGTATAACGTAGAGCTAAAATAAGCTCAAAAAAGCTGATAGTACACATACAGTCTATCGAAAACGCATACTTGTTAACACGGAACAAAAGGAGTAACAAATGAAAGTGGAGAATGTTGGGAATAGTCACTGAAATGTAAAAAATCTTGGTGTCATTTGCAAGCAGGTGGCGTCGTTGTGCTAGTCTGAAGTGAGTTAGAGAACATTAATTCAAACAACAGGTGAAAAAAGTGAAATCCATATGGAAAGTTACATAAATTAAACAAACTTCAGGGGGGGGGAGAAAGAGTGAGTTTATCCAATGGGAGAGAGAAGTGAAGTCACCGGGGGAGCTACAACCCAGAGAGAGAGAGAGAGAGAGAGAGAGAGAGAGAGAGACATCTGACACCAACATCAATTAATCTTAAATTTGTCGGTATAAAGAGAGTGAAAGAGGTATGACTTAGTCATACAAGCAAATTAAGAAAAAGTATTATGGCCATATGAGAAAAGAAATATTTAAAACAGAAAGGTGTGTGTGTGTGTGTGTGTGTGTGTGTGTGTGTGTGTGTGTGTGTGTGTGTGTGTGTGTGTGTGTGTGTGTGTGTGTGTGTGTGTGTGTGTGTGTGTGTGTGTGTGTGTGTGTGTGTGTGTGTGTGTGTGTGTGTGTGTGTGTGTGTGTGTGTGTGTGTGTGTGTGTGTGTGTGTGTGTGTGTGTGTGTGTGTGTGTGTGTGTGTGTGTGTGTGTGTGTGTGTGTGTGTGTGTGTGTGTGTGTGTGTGTGTGTGTGTGTGGCCCCCACAAGGGGGCTAGGGTTGAATGGAATCTTGGTAAGACTTTACACATAGGCCTACAAGAGTGGAGTGTATTGGGATTGGGAATTTTTAACTGACAAGGGTGGAACTGGGAATCGGGCAACACTGCCTGCTGGCGCGATCGTAGTTGTGTTGTGTTGAACGTTGAACTCGTGTTAAATAAACAGTAAGGATCTCTAATCTAAATGCAAGTGCAGTTTGTGTTTTGACAATTGACAGTTGACACTTTTGAATAGTAAATCTAATCTAATTATTATTTTTCCGAGAGTAGAAAAGTTATCTTTAAAAATGTTAACCTCTTAACCAGTTAGTTCATTTGTATATACAGCCTAGCCTACAGTGCCCTGAGTTCAGTGAGTTGAGTTAGTTTTGGTTATCTGTAAAACATTCAGCTGTCAGCTATAGTGGTATGTGTTGTTTACCTGCCTGATGATTATTACTCCTAATTATATGATAGTACTGTATTATTCAATGAAAGAGCGTATTGAATTTGAATTAATTATATAACTTACGGTAGATAATAGATATATTAAAATGTTGTGGCTTTGTTTCTTTAATAAAGAAACAAAAATATTTATGTTATTAAATTAATACTAAAAATTTGGAGAATAAAAATTATCGTTAGTGATGATGTTAATTTCAGATTTGATGGAGTCAAAAATGTTGAGTTCAAACTACAAGCATCAATCAGGATCCCTTAAACGAAAAATTCAAGCTGAAAGATTAAGAAAGGAATCGGATGGTCGTCAAACTATAACAAAATTTTTCAAGTCAAATTCTGAACAACAAGCAAATGAAGCACAACATTTAACAGTATCATCTCCATCTTCTGAGACAATCGAATGTAGTACTACAGAACATGACCACTTCCAAATGCAGCCAACCTGTTCATCTGCTGGACTGAATTTAGAAATTATTGAAGATACATCGTCTTTTCAACCTGAAAGTCTCCCAGATGACGATAAAAAAGAACTCTTCGTTCACTTTATAATATTATTATATATATAAACTTTCACAATATGAACTTACTTTCTTTACACTTTCCCAAACGTTTCGAGGTGATGTTCCTCTTCCTCAGTGGGAGTAAATACTGATTGTCAGTTAACAGAATAACGGTTATGGACTTAGGTGTATGTGGTGGGGGTTGATGGTGGGAGGGAATTGGCGCTGAGGTTCGAATTGTGTGTTTGGATCAGTGTATCGAATAGTGTATGTGATTTATAATGTAATTGTTCATTTAATATGTTGTTTGGTTGTAGTGTGTGATATCTGTATATTTCAAATTGTTCAGCTGTGTTTAGTTTTCTACTTTTAGGTAAGTAGTGTAATATTTCCATGTTGTGTTGTATGTTTGTGTAACTGTGGTTTTCGTTTTGTAAATGTGTGGCAAATGTGGAAAGTATGTAGTTTGTGGTGAGGGCTTTTAAATGTTCTGAAAATCTGGAGGAAAAAGATCTTCCCGTCTGGCCGATGTAGAATTGGTGACAATCATTACAGTTTAATTTATATACCCCTGTTTTGTTGTATGTGTCTGTGTCTTTGTTAGTATTATTTATGTGTGTCCTAATGGTGTTGTTGGTTCTGTAGGCTACTTTATAATTATGTTTCTTAAATGTGTTAGCAATTTTGTGCGTGTTGGAATTGTAGTATGTAAGTGTTATGTATTTACTGGGTTGTGCTGTTGGTCTGATGGACAATATCATGAATGATTTATACCATAAAAAAGATACACTAAACAAAACGACATACAACCTACACGTAAAACTCACACAAATATTACACCACATTGAATTTGAACACATAATACTACATACACGAAGTACCATAGAGAAACTCCAATTAAAAATACAGGAAAGACATAACAGAAAAATCAATAACCTTTTAACACGCAGAAATGAAACCGTCCCTACACCGACACATAAATTTCACACACGTACAGTTAACACAACAACGACCAATTTCACTAATGATGAAATAAACCTATTAGATAAAGGTCTAAAACACAATTTAGGCATCATTCCAACCAATAACAGCAACAATAAGCACACGCGCGACATAGTCCTAGACGCGGAAACAGCCATACAACACACGCTTAACAAAGATCATGATACCATACGCCATGATTAAAACGCAAATTACAGCACACACAACAATATGCACATAAACAACACAATAATGAATTCCATACACTAAAAAACATAAAACGTAAATTACAAGAACACAACCTAACCATACTCAAAGCAGACAAAGGTAATATAAATGTCATAATGGAAAAACAGGCTTTAAATAACAAAATCGAAACATTTTTTAATGAAAACAACATCACTAAATTAAATAATGACCCCACCCCAAAATATCACAAACAAATAAACAAAACCCTAAATAACACAAATCACATAGTATCACCTGACAACATCAAATATCTAAAACAAATCAAACCAAACGCCCCTACACTAAATGCACTACCGAAATTACACAAACCAAATATTCCCATCAGGCCACTTATAAACAACACACAAGCACCTGCACACAAAATAGCTAGACACTTAGATAAATTAATCAGAAATAGCATAAATTTAACAAACAACACCTCCATCAAAAAAACTTTAGATCTAGTGATTAAAACTCAACATGTCCACATTCCACACAATTCCACACTAGCTTCATTCGACATAACAAACCTATACACCAATGTTCCCATAAAAGAAACCATAACTACACTAGAACAATTACTAAAAATAAATAACACACCTGAAACACACATAAAAGAGATCATCCATCTAACAAAAATTATCACTGATCAAAATTATTTCGCACACAATAACATGTTTTACGCGCAAACAGATGGTCTACCCATGGGCTCCCCTATCTCAGGTATACTAGCCGAAATATTTATACACACCATAGAACAGGAACACATACTGAACAATAACAAATACACCGATAAAATAATATATTGGCACAGGTACGTTGATGACATTTTACTCCTCTACAACGGCAACAATAGACAAATAGAAAATTTCCATAAATACATTAACACTATACACCATAAATTAAAATTCACTCTTGAAATAGAACTAAATAATAGCATCAACTTCTTAGACCTTACAATCACCAAAACAAACAACACACACACATACAAAATATACAGGAAACCCACCACATCAGACATGGTCATACATAACTCATCCAACCACCCAACTCAACACAAACATGCAGCTTTCAACTACATGCTCCATAGGCTCACTTCAATACCCCTAAACACACTGACTACCAAGAAGAATTAAACACAATCAAATACATAGCAGTCAAAAATGGATACACCCCCGAATTAATAAATAAACTACACAAACGCATCCTAAACACTAAAAGTAAAACACATCAGACCAACAGCACACAACCCAGTAAATACATAACACTTACATACTACAATTCCAACACGCACAAAATTGCTAACACATTTAAGAAACATAATTATAAAATAGCCTACAGAACCAACAACACCATTAGGAAACACATAAATAATACTAACAAAGACATAGACACATACAACAAAACAGGGGTATATAAATTAAACTGTAATGATTGTCACCAATTCTACATCGGCCAGACGGGAAGATCTTTTTCCTCCAGATTTTCAGAACATTTAAAAGCCCTCACCACAAACTACATGCATTCCACATTTGCCACACATTTACAAAACGAAAACCACAGTTACACAAACATACAACACAACATGGAAATATTACACTACTTACCTAAAAGTAGAAAACTAAACACAGCTGAACAATTTGAAATATACAGATATCACACACTACAACCAAACAACATATTAAATGAACAATTACATTATAAATCACATACACTATTCGATACACTGATCCAAACACACAATTCGAACCTCAGCGCCAATTCCCTCCCACCATCAACCCCCACCACATACACCTAAGTCCATAACCGTTATTCTGTTAACTGACAATCAGTATTTACTCCCACTGAGGAAGAGGAACATCACCTCGAAACGTTTGGGAAAGTGTAAAGAAAGTAAGTTCATATTGTGAAAGTTTATATATATAATAAAATGATACTAGTGCATCAAGACAGCCAGTTATCTAAAGACGGGGTTTCTCCACGAGAAAAAGCTTGGAAAAGACTGTACAACATTTTACCAAAGCATGAAAACAGCTCTGAGCATAGAAAGAATTACTTGTTGTGGAAGACCCTTCAAACATCTTTATGGGGATTTGGTGTAGACAACAATCTCCAGCATCTAATACAGTGTGAAGCAGAAAAGTGGCGAGCTATATTACAAAGAATTTTGGACACTACTTTGTTTTTAGCTTCGAGAGGTTTAGCTTTTCAAGGGAAGAATACCGAGATCGGTAATGTTCACAATGGTAATTTTTTGGGGATATTAGAACTGATTGGAAAGTATGACGAAGTAACTCGTCAACACTTAGCTAAGATAAAACAACAACAGTTGGAAAAAAAGGACATGCATGGTCAAGTTCACTATCTGTCTTGGAATTCTCAGAATGAGTTCATTGCCCTATGTGGTGAGAAGCTCCTTGAAACCATCTTAAATCAAAGAGAAGAGGCTATTTTTTATGGGCTCATTGTTGATGCTACTCCAGATGTTTCTCACCAAGAACAAAATGTTCTTATACTGTGTTATGTCTTACATAATGACGAGACTAGTTCGTTTGAAATTTACGAGAGGTTCATTAAATTCATTAATTTTTCTGGTAAATGTGGAGAAGCAATAAGTCAACAAATACTTTCAACACTAGAAATGCTCAATGTACCTCTTGCTGACTGCCGATCCCAAGGCTATGACAACGGCTCAAATATGAGAGGAGACATAAATGGAGTTAAAGCAAGACTTTTGGAATTGAATGATTCTGCTATTTTCTCACCTTGTGGAGCTCATTCCCTAAACAGGGTTGGAGTTAATGCCGCCAAATTAAACCATGAAGTAATGACATTTTTTTGGAACATTGGCAGTTTTTACTGTCTCTTCTCACATAGCCCTGCTCGTTGGGAAATGTTAAAATGGCATATCCCTCTATCGTTGCAAAGCCTATCCGAGACCCGATGGAGTGAGAGAATTCAAGCCGTGCGACCTATAGTCAGACACTATCCAGGTGTTCTAAAAGTCCTGGACTTTCTCCTCGAGGACACAATCACTACTTTGACACCCTCAGCACGAAATATTGTCTTAGGACTGAAAAAGTATTTTGGGTCATTCAAAGGTCTTCTGATGACTTCATTTTGGCATAAAAATACTGTCATACAAAGCAAGGGGATATCCCTCAATACTGAAGTCCAATTGATCAAAGATTTGCTTGGCGAAATGCAACAGCTAAGAGATTCTTGGGAAACAATTGTTCATGAAGCAAAAATTGTTGCTGAAGCAATCAAGATCACGCCTAGCTTTGATACTAATTTTCGCAGAAGGGGGACCACTGATCCTATGAATGAAATTGATGTTCAAAAACAAAAGGAAGATGATTTCAAAGCATCTGTAGTTTTTCCGGTTTTGGATTTTATCATGACAGACTTGACGACGAGATTCTCAGCTGCTAATGCTATCTGCGATTTATTTTCCCCAGTCCTAAATTTTATGGACGCCAAACAAGATGAATTAGAAATAAAAACGAAAAATCTTATAGAAAAGTTCCCTAAGGACTTTACGGAAGAACTACTGGAAGAGGTAATTCATCTGAAAAACATCCATCATACTGTTTTTGGTTCAAAAAAAAGCCTCTTAAACTGTTAAATCTAATTTATGAAAAAAATCTTCAGGCGATATTTGCCAATGTTTGCATTGCACTTAAACTGTTTTGTACAGTTCCAGTGACAGTTTCCACAGCTGAGAGGTCGTTTAGTAGGCTTGCCAATTCTCGAAAGACCTGGCAAAGAAGTACAACAGGACAAGATAGACTGAATAGTCTTGCCATTTTAGCCATGGAAAACGAACTTGCAAAAAGAGTGGACTTTTCAGATGTTATAGATAAATTTTGCAAGACAAAAGCTAGGAGATTTCACAACGCAGGACCATAGACTAAAAATAGTAGTCTCAACTACTTCCCAGATTACTTCTTGCCTATAATCGTATTATCTTTAGTTATACTGTATCTAGTTCCAATGTTATTAATAAAATTAATAAATTAATAATTAGTAAAATTTTGTGTGTGAATCCTTTAAATAATCTAAAATGCATGAATTTCCTTGTTTTGGCTATTAGGTGGATAACTTATAAGTAATTTTCTTCGTTTAAGGGGATAGAAATGTAGATTTTAGGCATTAATTTTTAATTAATAAAAGAAAACTCCACTCATCATTTTAATATTACCTTTCTGGCAATTTGGGAATATGAAAAAGTAGAAGACAGGGGAAGCCTTGGAAGGAAATGCACGCAGGGCAAGGGGGACCGAGCTGAATCCTGGCAAGGGGGCCCGTAACTTGTTGTGGTGGGGGCCATGGTGTGTGAGAGAGGGTGAGGGGGGAGAAAATAAAGGGTCTTCAAGTCAATATTAAAATGTAGGTATTATTCTGGAGTTTTAAGGATGAAGATTTTTACTTTTTTGTGTTTTGTAAAATGGTGTAATTAGAGAATTTTAAGTAGAATATGGAGAGTTTCATAAATTCAAATAATAAAAGTGAATTTATAGCTTAAAAGTAAAGTAGACAAGTTGTGCTTTCTGGCGTGAATTTGATTAATGTAATGAGTTGTTATTGTCATTTGATTTGTGTGGTGTAATACAAAACCAATAATGCTAGATTAAGTGTTTTTATTTGTCACCTGACCCCAACCTAACCTGTACTCGGGGACTCGCCTAAACAGACTTGGGTTTCTCTGTCTTCTGATGAGTAGTTGATTTTCTTAGTGTTTCCGTTATTAGTTGGGATTATGGTACAACTCTCACATGCCACCTGTCAAGTGTGACTGGCGACCCGGGGTATCTATTTATTCATTCCTTCACACTTCCCATAAGCCACAATAAAACCATACACAAGCACAGGAGCTCAACCACCAACAGTATTGTTAAAAACAACAGTTGATTATATAAAACAAACATATAAATAAACAGTTGTTTTGGTGGTTCATCCTCTTCATTCACAGCACTTAATATTAGCGATTACTGTACTTTCACTTGTGAAAAACGTTTCTTATTTTCCACGAGGACAATAAGAAACGTAAGTTTTCACAAGTGAAAGTACAGTAATCACTAATATAAATAAATAAAATTAAAAACACTTAATACAGGCAGAGCTCTAATAAGGTAAATCCTACACATAATTTATTTGTAAAGAAAGTCCATCCTATATATATATTGTAGCATGACAGATAATCCACTAAATAAAGATCCAGATATGATCATGATGAATATCAATTACAATAAATATAAAGGAAAATTCAAATGAGAACATGTAAATATCAAAATAAAATACCACCATGAATGGAAAAAATAATAATAAAGAACCAAAATGCAACAAAATTGTATAAAGATATATAAACCCTAAAAAACTAAAACCAAATAAGAATAATACCCAGGTAGGATAGGAGTAGATAAGGAAGATACCCCGAACAAACCATCGAACATGTTAAAATCATATGACCTTGAAGAAACCAAGAAGAAAGAATCTTCAAGAAACAAAATTGTAAGGATGGAAGGACTACGAGAAATACCCAAGGGAAACCTATTACAAAAGAATATAACCAACCCCGAAAAAAAGTAAAAAGTCACAAAGAAAGTATAACACCCCAAAACCTGATAATAAATGTAAAATAATTATAAACAAAGTGTTTAGTGTTGTGAGTAGAAGTGCACCCACTAAAGTTATTGTGTAATGAAATAAACAAATCTTCATAATCCCTTATAACTAAGATTTTGGTCTTAAAACATAGTAAAACTCAATTAGAGATAAGACCCAAAATATAAGTGAACCAGTGCAAGTTATTTCAATATATTAAATAAACTTCAAGTATAAGTGTAACTAATACTTCAACTAAGTATATGTCTACCATAAAACAACTTTAGTGTTTTCTATTATACAGGAATACAATTTTATAAAATATTATTATGAAAACATTACTAATGTTTCTAAGCAGGTGGTGATTAAATAAAGTGACAGGGGATAACAATGTAATACCCAAAATAGAAACAGATAAGACTGCAACCATAAGTTTAAGTAATAAATAAAAATAAATGGCTTGTTATGTATATATTTAAGCCCATGAACTCCATAATTCAATGGTGAATAGAATAAGATTTTATTATTATTAGAAAAATGTTTAATATGTTTAACAAAGTTAATCCATACTAAAATGTTTAAGTATGAATACCATACTCTTTTTAAAATATTTATAATATGTTATTAATAGTAGTTAAAAAACTAAAATGTCTGACTTTGAAGACCATATTATTAATTTTAAATATTGTTTAGATTATGAGTAGGAATACAATACTACATGTTTTATTTGTTAATTAAAGAAATTTTAACTAATGTTGTATTAAAATAAGAAAGTCAGAAGGGGTATAGAAACAGTATTATGCAAAAACATTATATGTAAAACCAGAAAATCTAGGCCATATAGGAAATTCCAAAACATGATAATTGACTAATTAAGTTAAATAAACCAAGTAAACAGATGGAATTTATATAAGGTGAATCAGTCACCAGATACTATGACTAATACTATACTTTAAATAGGATAATATAAAAGGATATATGTATAATTATTGATTTTGTAAATGTATTAATTAAAAATTTCAGAGGGGGAAGTCATAAATTCATGAATTATATTTAAAAGGATAATCAATTGATAAAATTACAAGAAATTAAGGAAAGATAAACCTTTAGGTAAATCTGAAATGTATTATAGTCCTAATTATGACATATTAAAATGGCTAATGTTTGGAGAAGGACAGGAAATAAAAAATTTAGCCTACTTTTCCAAAATGAAAGAAATATGGCAATTTTAATAAAAAACTGTAAAATTAGATTAATGGGTATCAAATTAAGCAGAAGGAATTAAAGAAACTGATTATGTATTTACTATTTCATGAAAGTAAATAATAACCAAAATATATTCTGAGTATAATGTACCTTTTTTACATGTATCGGAAACGAAAAAACATTGAAACAATACTTTTCTAATATTAACTTGGCAAGATATTTCAGAAGACAAAGGAAGTAAAACAGTTCTTAATTAACATTCGTCGAATACGGTTGATGAAGCTCTCGCTAATAAAACCTATATCAGAATCGTTAATGGCGTATAAAAGTAGAGCATAGCCTACAGTAATAAATCGAGAGTTACGGAAATTTTTACTTTAAACCTAAACTCAGTGAAAACAACCACCACAAACATTGAAATCAATTACTACTGAACTGAATACAAGTGATATAAAGACTTAAAATTGTACAACAATAATTATTCATAACCAAACGAAATTTACAATTTTCAACACACACATGGACAGAAGTGAACACACATAATCCAACACATTTAATCGCAGTGAACACAGAACACTTAATCAGGACAACACTAATAACAACAGAAGGAATTCTCCATACTGCAGAGACGAGGAACGTGAACCAGGCAGATTTTATTGAAAGAAATTTCGTCTGATCGAAGCCACATTAACTCCAGCAGCATGGAAGACGGCCATGTTGGCTCCCAGCATGCATAGCGAACACTCCTATTAGAATTCAGCGTTCGTCATTTGGTATAAACGTTTCAATTAATAAACATTATATATATATTATCAAATAATTTTGTATTTGTTAACTATTAAGTATTTTATTGTGAATGTTATACTTTCTAGCCTTGCCCCTTCTCTGACTATTAATTATAACCGTTGAAAGAACCAAAAATATTTATATTCAATAACATGTATCAGCAATCGATCGCGCTGTGAAAGAGTCGAGCAGTAATTTGATAATCGATTTTAAATCGATCTTTTATAAAATTGTAAATAAAATATTGTAATTCAATTATTTGGTTTTAAATTTATTTTATAAATTTAAAAAATAGAGTTTATTTAACAACAGGATTACAAGAAAGGCGACTATTACCCAAGTGGGAGTAATATATACGAAGAAGACGAAGTATCGCCAATCGATTAGTGAAGTGAGATAATCCTATTAACTCTGAATTTAATTACAGTTAACCACAAACAAGATTACTGACAAAATTAACTCACACAAACATAAAATTTCAACACTACACCCTGGCAAGAATTATTTACTTAATTATTAAAACATAATTTTTTTTTAATTTCAAAACAAAATATTTAATTTTTTCAAAAAATTAAATAACACAATTTTCATTTGAAACCGAGGTTCGTTACAAATTGGCGTCCAACTGAAGGGCTTCAATTAGGGATTGAAAGGCTAATATAACTTGCCCAATTACTAATTTAAGCTTGGCAGCGGTTATACAGTCGGAGAAAGAAGCAAGATACAACGTCGTGCGACTTCTAAGAAAAGGGCGGCAGAGGCCGAAAAGGAAATTAACATGGAGGACAAGGAGGCAACGCCCGTGGAAGATGTAGAAGTGTTATTACTCCCAGCGGAACTGAAACAACCCGGACTAACAGATGTACAACCTGAGATACCAACGCAACCAGGGGAGATCAATCTCCAGGAGAAGGAAGTAGAGAAATCCAAGACCACTGGAGATACGAAGATGGATAGGATGATGGAAATGCTCCTACAAATGAGTCAGAGAATGGATGACAACAACCAGTCCACCAAGGAAGAGTTGGGTAATAAAATTGAAAACACCAATAAGAGAATTGAGGAAACCAGTAAGAAAATGGAAGAGAAGCTGGAGGAAAATAGTAAGAAAATGGAAGAGAAGATGGAGGAAAATAGTAAGAAGATGGAAGAGAAGATGGAGGAAAATAGTAAGAAGATGGAAAGCGACAACCAGCAATTGAAGAAAGAGTTAAGGGAAAATAACAAGAAGATGGGGGAGAGGTTGGAAGAATTGAGAGAGGATAACCAACTACTAAGAGAAGAATTAAGGGAAGTCAACCAGGAAAACATGAACAAGGTTGACGAGAGAATAGAGTTGGCAAAGGAAGAGTTGAGCAGGAAAATCAACGACCATAAGAAATCTATAAATAAAAAATTGGAAGAAGAAACCATCATAATAAACCAACAAATCAGGGAAGTTGACGAAAGATGTCGCCAGACTGAGAGTGAAGTACAGGAAGTCAAGGAAATAGTAAATACCAAAATAACGAAGATCGAAGAACACCATACGAAGAAATTGAAAGAACACCGAAAGGAAGCACAGGAGGAGTTGAGTAAGGTACGTAACCAAGTTACGGAAAGGTGCGATGGAATGGAAGTAGCAATGACGAATATCACCGGTCAAGTGCGGCAGAGCCAGGAAGAGATGGAGGTAATCCGAAATCGACCAACAAGCTTCACGAATATCCCCATCAATAAGAATAGGGAATGGCTAAACTTTCGCCAATACAAAAGGAAGCCAATGGAGTTCTTGGCCCGAATAGAAGAGTACATTGCCAAACATAGAGGCAACAGATGGGTCAACAACCGGGAGCTATTGGATGAATCATTCCGTGAAATGACGGACCATTGGTGGATGGCTAACCGGAGCGAGATAAATGATTATCAACAGTTCAAAAACTTATTTAAGGCCAAATACTGGTCGGAGACCACCCAGAATTTAATACGTGACAACATATGTCACGGCCGATATAAACCACACCTAGGTAACTCGATGACTGCGTACTTCCTCGGAAAAGTATGTATGGCAAAGCATTTAGAACCAGCCATACCCGAAGAATGCCTCATCAATAAATTGTCGTACCATTACGATGAAGAGGTAATCCGAGCAAGGAGAGGCAGCCAAATCAAGACAATACCGGCTATGACGGAACTTCTAGAAAACTACGAAAATGAAGAATATTATAGACAGAGCCGAAGGAGGAATGATCGACCGGAACCGAAGAACCATCAGTACAACAATAACGGAAATAATAATAACAACAAACCGTGCCAATCCCCAATATAACAATAACAACAACAATAATAGTAATAATAATAATAACATTCAGGGTAGGCCTAACCAAAATAATTTTTAGAAATAATAACGGTTACCAAGGTAATAGGAATCAATATTACCAAAATTCCAACGTTAATAGTCAGAGAAACCCCAACCCCAATAATACAGAAAGGTATTATAATAATAATCGTGGGTATCCATCAAACCAAAACAATGGTAATAATAGGTTTTCCCGACCAAGAGTAAATTTCATACGAGCTGAAGACGGTCGCCAACGAAGATACTACCATCAGCGGCGGAACAGCTTCCACGAGTATGAGGATCGGCGGAGGAGCCAAGAACGTGACGATCCAAGGTATAGCCGGCCTAGACGAAGTACCAGTCTAGACGATACAGAACGGCAAACAAACCGAGAACAACCGTTGGATCATCGCACAGAGCGGCAGGGACCCACTCAAGGTCTCCCGACTGATGCATCGATCAGTACTAACAATACACATAACGATGTCGAGAATTTAAACGGGAGGAGGCAGTAATAAATGATCATGCCCCTTTACTGCTCCTATCTCCTGGGTATCAAAACGAGTTGCTAAGAACAACTAACACCAATAAAATAACAATAATAGGTTGCAATTATTTGAAAAATATTCGACACGAACTATTGGAGGAGGATGACACTGGCCTCAATAGTGTAAGCAACGAGATCATATATATCAATGCGGAAATAGAAGGAATCCCCGCACAATTAATGATCGATACTGGTTCAAATGTGTCTATAATTAGTACAACAGAGTTGGAGAGAATCCAAAGGGAATGTGGTAAGGTATTGCCGACATTGCCGATAAATAATATTGTATTAATAGGTGCTACCGGCCGCCAAAACAAAACAATCAGAAGACAAGTTTCCATGAACGTGATTAGCTGTGGTATAGAAATTGACATGATATTCTTAATTGCGACCGGGTTGCCTTTTAACATACTAGTGGGTTGCGATGTGCTCAGACGAAACTCCGCTATAATCGATTTACGAACGGAAAAAATATCAATGTGTGCAGACGGACTCACCTGGACGGCTGACTTGGTAGGTAGCAAAACAGTAATTCCAAGCGATATCCACCAACAAATCCGAAAAATAAATTATATCAACAATACTTCTTTATTTAAACCAATCATATACGTAAACTCTGATGAGGATTTATGGTCCCAAAAGATCCAGAAATCAGGGATTTCCGGGGCGGAATCACTAAGGAAAGGTTGCCAATACACCAAGCAAATCAATTAATAAACATCTATGAACGATACCGCTAAGTATTTTCCGACGAACCCGGTAAGGTAAAAAATTACCATTATGTACTCTGCAATTTAGAGATACAGTGGATTTTAACCGGAAGTCGTATCCCATCGCGCATTGACGAAAGGAAGCAGTAAGAGCTGAAATAAATAAAATGATTAACCGTGACATTATAGAGAGTAGCCAATCCCCATACACCAGTCCTATCGTGGCTATTCCTAAGAAAAACGGACAAGTCCGGCTTTGCCTAGATGCGCGAGAAATAAATAAGATGATCGTCAATGACAGGACCTCGCCCGGTGAGATAGAAGAGATATTAAAACGTTTCCACGGTACCAAGTACTTTAGTACCTGGGACACGGTGTGCGGCTACTGGCAGGTGGAATTACACCCACAAAGTCGCCAGTATCTGGCATTCATATTCGAGGGGCGTAATTATCAATTTAAGAGACTGCCCTTCGGACTCGTAAATTCGGTCACCATTTTTGTGGCCTGCATGGACCAGATACTTGGTCAGGAAGCACTACAATTTACCACCGTGTATGTAGATGATTTGCTTATTACCTCAGAAACATGGGAGGAACACTGCTACCGTGTGGAACACGTACTGAAGAAGTTGGCGGCGAATAACATCACGCTGAAACTGTTGAAATCTCAATTCCTTGCTAAGGAAGTTCAGTTCTTGGGGTTTAACCTGAATGACCAAGGAATCTCACCATCGGCAGAAAAGGTAGAAGCGATCCAGAAATTTCCAGCACCAAAGAATAGGAGGCAATTACAGTCATTCCTGGGACTCTGTAATTATTACCGTAAGTTCCAGGAACAATATTCTGAATTGACCGCAAGATTTCAACCACAACTGTCATCTAAAAATAAATGGATCTGGGGTCGAGAGCAGAACGAGACCTTACAACTCATTAAGGACAAATTTTTGGAAACCATAAGACTTCGCCACCCAGATTTCAAAAAACCTTTTTTCCTAAATTGCGATGCCAGCGACATTAGCCTCGGAACGACGCTATATCAAGAAGATGAGGAGGGCGAACATCTAGTGATTAGCTTCGCGAGTAGATCGTTAAACCAGTGCGAAAAGAACTACAACGTCACTGAGAAGGAGCTGTTGAGCGTAGTATTCGCGTGTGGCAAATTCCGCACATACATCTTAGGTTACCCCGTTACCGTCCGGACAGACCATAAATCCATATCGTTCCTGAGGAGGTGCAAATTGAGTCACGGAAGGCTGACCCGGTGGATACTGGCCCTTCAAGAATACAATCTAAAGTGGGAGTACATCCCAGGAAAAAAGAATGTCGTTGCAGATGTCTTATCACGAGTTGATGTGGAAAAGCAAACATTCGAGGGAGAGAAAGAAAGTGTACTAAAAATCTACCACATTATTAGCACCAGAGCCGATCTAGCCACCTTATTAACAAACCTGAGCACCCACCAACAAGCGGACCTAAAATTGAGAAATATAAAAACTAGATTAGAAGAAGGGGACGAAACTATCGCTCAATATTATCAGTTGAGTAACGAAATATTATTCATTAAACCATCCTTAAGGCAGGAGACCTGGAAGGTAATTATTCCAGCCCATATTGAAAAGGAGATAATAATTAATTACCACATACGATATGGGCATATGGGCGCCTTAAAGGTAATTAAGGCTTTGGAGGAGAGCTCCCACATAAAAAACGTAAACCGGAAGGTCCGGAAGTATACCAGATGTTGCCATATCTGCCAACTTGTCAAATCAAATAATGAGAAGAAGGAAGGCATGATGATTCCTATCACATCCCAGGCAAAATTGGAGAAGGTATTCTTGGACATCTGCGGACCATTTCCCCGTAGTGGCGGTCGTCACCGATATAAGTACCTGATAATTGTCATGGACCATTTCACTAAGTTCGTTAAACTATACCCAGCTAATCGGGCAACTACGTGGGCTGCCTTTTAAGTCTTTACAAACGACCACTAGATGGCGCTAGTGAGATGTGAGATGTGACATTATCATTGTTGAAACATTTGTCATATGTTATTTGTAAAACAATTGCAGCTCAGATATTGGCCGCGTAGTTTGTTTACAGTGAGCGTTTAAAACAAAAGTGTTTGTGAAAAAATGGAAATTTCATGTGAAGGTTTTCGTTGGATGATTTTTTTACGATTTTAATAAAGGCCTAACTCAACAACAATGCCTCGAATCGCTTGGTACAACTTATGGTAATCAATCACCATCAGAAAAGACTGTTTACAATTGGTTTGCGGAATTTCGCCGTGGTCGTGCTTCAGTCAGCGATGAATTTCGTGAAGGTCGACCTAAATCGGTTGTTGTTCCCAAAAACATCGATGCTGTGCACAACATGATTAAAGAAGATCGGCATGTGACTTACCGTGAGATAGAGGCATATCCTTAGGCATATCGAAGACTGCAGTACATTCGATTTTACATGAACATTTAGCTGTTAAAAAGATCTGTTCCCGATGGATTCCGCATAATTTGACCGAAACTCAAAAACAGGCTTGTGTCAATTGGTGTAAGGAAATGATCCAAAAATTCGACCGAGGAAATGCAAAATCCGTATACAACATCATAACAGGAGACGAAACTTGGATGTATTCTTACGAGCCGGAAACTAAGCAACAATCAACTGTTTGGGTGTTCCAAGATGAACCGAAGCCAACAAAAGTGGTTCGTTCACGAAGCACTTCCAAGAAAATGATCGCGTGTTTCTTTGCTTACACTGGACATGTAGCGACCATTGCTTTAGAGGATCGAAGAACAGTTAATGCTGAATGGTATACAACAATTTGTTTGCCACAAGTCATCGATGAAATCAGGAAACACAAACGAAAACGTCGCATCATTCTTCATCACGACAATGCCAGCTCTCACACAGCACGTCAAACAATTGATTATTTGAAGGAGGAAAACATCGAATTAATGTCTCATTGCCCGTATTCACCTGATTTATGGCCAAACGACTTCTTTTTGTTCCCGAATGTCAAACAAAAAATGCGTGGACAGCGACTTTCATCACCTCAAGAAGCTGTTGAATCCTTCCAAAACCATATTTCTGAGGCACCAACATCAGAGTGGAAAAAATGTTTCGAGACTTGGTTCGAACGCATGCAAAAGTGTGTAAATCTCAAAGGCGAATATTTTGAGAAACAATAAAACAATTTGTATCAAAAAATGTTTTTTCTTTCATTGTCTTTGTAAAAACTTAAAAGGTAGCCTATGTACAAGGGAAGTTCTGGAAATATTAATAGACCAGTATTTCCCAAACATCGGGAAACCAGTTTCGATCATCACTGATCATGGAACCCAGTTTAAGGGGGAAAAATGGCGGGATACCGTACTATCAATGGGTGTTCGTACATACAAAACCTCGGTCTACCATCCGAGCAGTAATCCGGCAGAGAGGGTGTTACAAGAAGTGGGGAGGATATTAAGAACCTATTGTCACTATCAACAAAGAAGGTGGCAAGACTATCTAGAAGCCACAGAAGAATTCCTCAGCTTGGCATACCACCCAGCCATAGGAGTCGCCCCATATTCCGCCATGTACAAGAGACAACCCCCACGAGAGATCGAGGAAATATTAGAGTTCCCAAGAAATAATGCTTATACATTTGATAAGATAAAATTTTACAACAAGGTGGCCGAAGACCAGGAGAAACGGCGAAACAAGTATGAAAAGAATAGTGGTAAAATCATAACATATACAAGTGGAGAAAAAATATTATTGAAGAATCGGGAATTACCCAGCACATTGGAAGGAATAACAAAGAAGTTGTTACTACTATACAGTGGACCCTATGTAGTCTCCAGAACAAAAAACAATAATACTTATGAAATAAAGGAGATGGGTTCTGAGAGAATCAAGGGTGTATATAACCAGGCTTCCATGAAAAAATATGAGGAATAAAAATTTAAACAGAAAAGAATTTGAATTATGAAATTAACCAAATTCAAAAAACAAAGTAAGCACAACTTACTACCTATGATTTATGAAACTCATTTGAAATAAAGAAAAGAAGAGAATGTAGAATAAACCAATAAAATTCAAAAATATAGTAAGCACATCTTACAAAAAACAATTATTATGAAACATATTATGGAAATAAAGAAAAAGAATAATCACTAACTAAATTCAAAATATATCGTAAGCACACCTTACAAACCAATTATTTATAAAAAACTTTATGGAATTAAAAAGAAAATGAATTTAAATAAATTAAATTCAAAATATATCGTAAGAACCTCTTACAACCAAGTATTAATGAAAACTATTTATGGAAAATAGAAAGGAAAAGAATTGTGAAGTATATTAACAGGAATTTACTAATATAGGAAACACATCTTACAACCAAAATATTTATGAACTAATTGTGAAATTAAAGAAAAGAAATGGAAGTTGAAAAAAAAAATCCAACAAATAATAAATAACAAGATCACCTTATCACAAACAATGTATGAAATAATTTTAAAGGAGAAAGAAAAGGAAATAAAAAACCACTAATACAATTAAAGGAATAAACTTATGTTAAAATAAGGATAATAAAAATTTGACACAATACAAAGAGAAACAATGACCACATAAAAATGATAATTAAGGAATTCATTTGAATAAAAAACCAGAGCGAAGTAATTTGTGAAAAAGAAAAAATATATATATAAATAAATCAAAAATGAATATGATCATAAAATAAATGTTGATTGTAATAAAGACAAATAAAGGAAAATGCTAGAACATAGAACTAGTGGAACAATTCATGAGAACTAAGAAACAAACCAAAATATCAGAAAATATATGCTACCAATGACCAGAAGCAGATTGCAATAACAGCAAAAGAAGAATAGAGAAGTAACACACAAAATTTTATACTTAATAAATAATGATAATTATATGAATAAACGAGCTTCCCACCATAATAAGAAATAAGATAACAGTAGAGCTAACCAGTCAGAAGAATAACTGAGAAGGAAAATCACTTAGATAGAAATATTAACAGATCTGAGCAATTACGAAGTGAAGTATCCAAAGATATTTTTTAATAGTCATAAAAAAGGACTATTCTTATATAATTTTTATTAATAACTGTCTGTAGATAAGTCCAGCAGTATTATTATGTTTTTGAGCAGAGATGATTTGCCTCTGTACTCAATTAAAAGTGATGTATGGCCAGCAGAGTATGTAGCCTAAAGTGCCTCTCTCAACTGCCCCAGCTCACGTGTTAGGGAATAAATATCCCAGGGATAAAACACCAAGTTGTGAGAATATGAAAATAAAATAATAAACCTCAGATGACTATTACTATCAAGGAAGATCAATATAAAATAAAATATATGTAAGCTCGAATATCAAGAAACAAAAATAGAAATGGAAAGGAAGTCCAGAATTATAAAAATATAATAAGTATCGTAAGCAATTATTTCAGACAAACTAAGTCTGGTCTGAACTAATCACTTCTGGAGGAGAGCAATCTGTAGCAAGACAGATAATCCACTAAATAAAGATCCAGATATGATCATGATGAATATCAATTACAATAAATATAAAGGAAAATTCAAATGAGAACATGTAAATATCAAAATAAAATACCACCATGAATGGAAAAAATAATAATAAAGAACCAAAATGCAACAAAATTGTATAAAGATATATAAACCCTAAAAAACTAAAACCAAATAAGAATAATACCCAGGTAGGATAGGAGTAGATAAGGAAGATATCCCGAACAAACCATCGAACATGATAAAATCATATGACCTTGAAGAAACCAAGAAGAAAGAATCTTCAAGAAACAAAATTGTAAGGATGGAAGGACTACGAGAAATACCCAAGGGAAACCTATTACAAAAGAATATAACCAACCCCGAAAAAGAGTAAAAAGTCACAACGAAAGTATAACACCCAAAAACCTGATAATAAATGTAAAATAATTATAAACAAAGTGTTTAGTGTTGTGAGTAGAAGTGCACCCACTAAAGTTATTGTGTAATGAAATAAACAAATCTTCATAATCCCTTATAACTAAGATTTTGGTCTTAAAACATTGTAAAACTCAATTAGAGATAAGACCCAAAATATAAGTGAACCAGTGCAAGTTATTTCAATATATTAAATAAACTTCAAGTATAAGTGTAACTAATACTTCATCTAAGTATATGTCTACCATAAAACAACTTTAGTGTTTTCTATTATACAGGAATACAATTTTATAAAATATTATTATGAAAACATTACTAATGTTTCTAAGCAGGTGGTGATTAAATAAAGTGACAGGGGATAACAATGTAATACCCAAAATAGAAACAGATAAGACTGCAACCATAAGTTTAAGTAATAAATAAAAATAAATGGCTTGTTATGTATATATTTAAGCCCATGAACTCCATAATTCAATGGTGAATAGAATAAGATTTTATTATTATTAGAAAAATGTTTAATATGTTTAACAAAGTTAATCCATACTAAAATGTTTAAGTATGAATACCATATTCTTTTTAAAATATTTATAATATGTTATTAATAGTAGTTAAAAAACTAAAATGTCTGACTTTGAAGACCATATTATTAATTTTAAATATTGTTTAGATTATGAGAAGGAATACAATACTACATGTTTTATTTGTTAATTAAAGAAATTTTAAATAATGTTGTATTAAAATAAGAAAGTCAGAAGGGGTATAGAAACAGTATTATGCAAAAACATTATATGTAAAACCAGAAAATCTAGGCCATATAGGAAATTCCAAAACATGATAATTGACTAATTAAGTTAAATAAACCAAGTAAACAGATGGAATTTATATAAGGTGAATCAGTCACCAGATACTATGACTAATACTATACTTTAAATAGGATAATATAAAAGGATATATGTATAATTATTGATTTTGTAAATGTATTAATTAAAAATTTCAGAGGGGGAAGTCATAAATTCATGAATTATATTTAAAAGGATAATCAATTGATAAAATTACAAGAAATTAAGGAAAGATAAACCTTTAGGTAAATCTGAAATGTATTATAGTCCTAATTATGACATATTAAAATGGCTAATGTTTGGAGAAAGACAGGAAATAAAAAATTTAGCCTACTTTTCCAAAATGAAAGAAATATGGCAATTTTAATAAAAAATTTTGTAAAATTAGATTAATGGGTATCAAATTAAGCAGAAGGAATTAAAGAAACTGATTATGTATTTACTATTTCATGAAAGTAAATAATAACCAAAATATATTCTGAGTATAATGTACCTTTTTTACATGTATCGGAAACGAAAAAACATTGAAACAATACTTTTCTAATATTAACTTGGCAAGATATTTCAGAAGACGAAGGAAGTAAAACAGTTCTTAATTAACATTCGTCGAATATGGTTGAAACAAATACAAATCAATACAAAACATGACACAATATTCAAAGCACTCAACATTGAAAATACACAAAAAACTAACACATACACCACAATCACATACAATAAAACCAATTTGAAATACCAGAAGCCAACAGGAAGCCACAATAATAATAGTCAACCAACAACACATATGTACTTCACCAGACAAAAAACCGGAAGGCTGAGGATGGGTACAAGATAGTACACGAAACATGTTCCAATAAAGGAAAAAAATAACATCTTGAGGTAAATTTAAATATAAATATTAAATGTAATATATATATATATATTTGGGTTAAAACATCCTGCGATGTTGTGCAATGTCTAATTGCCAATATCTCCTGTCATTGCAGTTTTTTTAGGTTAGACCTCGTACACTCATTGATCTCCTTACACCCTGTATCCATGATACTTTTGGCCTTCCTCTTTTTCTGTTTTCCTGTGGTATCCATTTTATCACTCTCTTTGGCAATCTCTCCTCCCCCATTCTCTGCACGTGCCCATACCAAATTAATTGTTTTTTCTTTATGTGTTCTAAAACAGTTTCTTTTATATTCACTTGTTGCTTGTTTTGTTTCTGACCCAGTCTAATTTTGATGTTCTACATATTCTTCTTAAGGTGTCCATTTCTGTGCCTTCTATCTTTCTTTTCAGATTGTGACGATTTAAATGGTAAATAAAATAAATTAATAATAAAAATATAAAAAAACAAAAGTAAGTAAGTACTTTAAATCGCACGATTAAACCAAATACCCCTGAACTAACTCATAATAGTAATGAGAATTAAATTAAGAAAATCTAACTAAATAAGTAATTAAAAATTCTGAATGTAAAAGTTAAAAATAATACAGTTAACCCTTTAGTAAATTTATCATGCGTTGACCTGCCTATTCCGGACACAACGTGCATACCGAACCGGCAGTAAATTAGAAATATCTGTAAATCATAATGTAAATAATTAATAATTTGAAGTCACAAGTAGTAGTTATAATAATCACTGTAAACTAGATAAGTCTAGATAATTTATTTTGTCTTACTATGAGAATGTATTATAAATAAAGAGTTGGAACTATATTATGGCGGAGCACTCACTCCGCGTCGTTGCAATCTACCTGTTGTAACAATGCAAGAGTAACGATGCGGCGTTCAGACTGTAAACACCTCCAAGCGAGGGCTCTTCAGAAAATGTTTGTTTTTTAAATTTTTAATTGAGTGTTAGCTTCCACTAAAAGCGTGGAGAGCTAGTTATATATATATATATATATATATATATAAGATGTAGTGAGGAATTTGTTAAAGAAATGTGGTAATGTAAAAAAAAAAAAGAACTCGTATATAAGGTGATGTCTCAAGTTAATTAAAAAACGAACTCTCGAATATTGTTCGAGTGATGTGATTCAGATAGTAATGTAAAAGAAGAAGATGCAAACTCCAGTACTACGCTACCAGTAAACATGTGACGTGCACAACTGCAGATACGGACGAGTACCACCTGAACAACAGTTACCAGAACCACTGAGGATTAGCCCGACGCCACGCAGCATAACATCCATCTCCTCTTCAATACACCTAGAGGACTTTCACCGGAAACACGACCCAGATGACTACCCCGACTACCAGAGTATCGAGGATTCACGCCCCAGGACACGGACAGCAAAAGCGTATTTAAGAGGTTACTCGGTGGCTTGTCTACCGAGAATTATGTACATTTAAAATATAAGTTTTCATACATGCCAGAGACCTTTTGAAAGACAATAATCATCTCTAAGCATTAAGTTTTAAAAGAAATGTAACCAGTAATTTCTAAAATCATACGTTGTAACATTAATCTTGAGATATAAGTTTTAATCCCTTAACTAAATAATACCATTCTTCAAATGGTGTTCAGGTAACAATGCAACCTTCTTGATAAGTAAAGTAAATTTCAGACGTCTTTACTAGATTTAAAGAGACTCGGATCCGAGGTAAAATACATGATCAGTTTGATCCTTTGTTTGACAGAAAACCCCTTTTTAACTATTTCAGTATAAAAAATTGTTATGTAATGGGGTCTATATATATATCATTTGTTAATAAAGAGATGTCATCTTATTACATATTGAAGTGAGTGCATAAATCAGTGAATATACCTTCCCTTGTGTCCTATAATTATAGTTATTATTATTGTTCTAAGTGTTGTGTTGATTTTCAGTTTGTTACAACGTAGGCAGCCTGTATAATTGGCTAGCGTCAATTATCACGGGTTCCCTGAATTTATAACGTAGCCCGGAACGTTATAAAGTTGCGCCACTCTGCTGAAAGTTAAAATAGTTGCGAGCATCGTGACGCATAAAGTTGTGCCACTCTGCTTATTTTGTATAAAAGAATTGATCGTGCACAGAGTGTCACATATAGAATTGCGGCACTCTGCTTTCGTGTGAAATAATTGTTACGTAAACAAAACAATAGATAACTCTCTGCTGATCTATGCACTCAGTTAATGTATTTCATGTTACCCCAAAAAGGGTAAGTTAAAAAAAAATTTTAAAAAAATTAGCAATTAATAATGTCGCTACCATTATTACACAGTATTAATTTACAATTGTGAATTTATTTTGTATAAGATTACGCACGAACTTGTGTATAATTTATTTAACTTACGCAAAATAATACAAACTATCATTGTATTACACCAATGCAAGTACCTACATGAATTTTAGTGCTTGTCAATCTGTTCAGTCTTTAACAGGTTTATATTGCGACAATTCAAGACCTGTAGTTTCCTGAATATGCCTGCATTGAATGTAAGTTGTATGTCTGTTGTCACCGCGAAACATATAAACTCTTGACTAAAGTAGACCAGGTTAATTACGTGTAAATAAATTCGTAAGTTTAATTTTGTTACTAGAGAGAGAGAAGTAAAAATAAAAAAAAATAAATCGATAGAATTACCGAAATTAAAATTAGAACGTAAGACATTTAATAACTAAACTCAGCTTATTACGGGCTGTAACTTGTAAAGCGTGTATCATTGCATCGTACTCACCCCTTGTTGAAACTGGCTCCCCCAGTTGAAACCGGTCGATAAAGATAGCCGTCACCTATTGTTATATAGAACAATACCCAAGTGTATTTCTCGCGTTCCCACGCATACAACAAGTATGCCATTGTTTACAAAGTAAACTAGTCTGACCTACATTCCAGCGAACAGCTGATCGTTGACTTTACAATGACGTCTGTGTGGAATTTTTGTCTTTCTCTTAGAAGAGAGGTTATTCTCTTATGAACAATGCAAATGCATTAACCATGAATTAAATTGTCTATGTAATAAGTGTATAGTGTAGTAAAATAAATTTTGAGTAAATTTTAGTGTATTAGAAATAAGGTAAAAATGGCACAATTTAATCCAGATTTACTATTAAAAGACGAGCTGTCTTATGAAGCTATTTTGCGTGGTCTACCCCACGCGAATGTAACAGTCGCGGAATTGCGCAAGTCTATACGCGAAAGTGGATTTGATACACCCGCGCAGTTAAGCAACCTAAGCGGCTCGATTATGAGAGCGAGAGAGAAACGTGTAATGCCAAGTATAGTGAGTTGACTTTATTGTCCCAAACCCTCCAAGACGAGAAATCTCCTGCGGTAATATTGCGGACAACTCAAAGAATAGAACATTTAACCCGGCGAATGAAAAATTTATTGAACTGGCCTAACCTTACGGAAATACTTCCTGAAGTCCAAAGTTTTGCAGATGAAGCTTTACGTCAATTACCCACTATTATCAGGGAATTACGAAGAAAATCCGACTCGTTCCGAATGGATGAAATTGAGAAGTCCTTGAAGAAACTACACATCTCCCCAGTTCAATCCCCTACGGTAGAACACCCTCCACCCAACACGGATCGGGACTCACCCGCCGTATCGCAAATACAACCTACTCGAGAGCAATACCCAAATAAAAATTTAATTACCCCGACTATATTTGAAGCCCCTCCTCCCAGTGGTTTCCAGATTCGCCCCGGAATGCACGAATTGACAACCCCGAACGCATCATCTGGTCCTCCTAAAGCGATGCCACACGTGAATTATAACGCTGACCTCTATGGAAAAATCACTCATCCCGTAGAAAAACTTTTAGCTGAAATCCCATACACCGATGGTTTAAATGTCACTAAACTACTGAATTTCATCAAATATCTCCTGCAGATAAAGGATCTACAGCAGCTAAATGACTGACAAATTTTGCAAGTCCTCCTACCGAAATGTAAACCCCCGTTAAAGAATCGTGTGCTAGAATCATTAAGCTCTACCCTTCCAGTAGAAGAACTGCATACTTCAATAATAAAATATTTTATTCCCACCGGCATTTATGAGGAACTTAAGAGAAAGACCGTACTACGAGTACAAGGAAATCACGAGAGATTGGCCCATTACATCTCAGACATCAGGGAGTCCTCTCGACTACTACAAGTAGATTGGAATGAGAGACAGATGGTCGAGACCATTTTAGTAGGATTGTCTCCAGAAGAAAGATCTCGTTTAGCGTTGATTAATCGACCCAACACCTTTGCGGATCTAGAACAATGCAGTATCCACTCTTCGAATGTATGGTACTCAGATCAGAACAGACATGCGATGAAATCAACCGAAGCGAATAGAAATGAATTGCAAGCCCTAGTGCCCGATGTGACAACCCAGCGTGAAAGGCGAGTATTCAATAGACCTCACAATTTGCACAGCCCTGGGAAATCAAATGAAACACAACCTAAAACGGAAGCAAAAGCAAGGTACCCTCCTCGTAATAAGAATATGTGTTATAACTGCGGTAAATATGGACACATAAGTAGAAACTGTAACAACAAGCAATACGAACGTAAACACCCTAATCCAAAAAACATGTAAGGCAGGGAGACCCGAAATCCTGTGTCTTCCGCAGCAACTTGAGATCCGGTAAACCCAAAGAAATGTACAAAAAAAAAGGGGAAGGAAAAGAAACACTAGAGAAATAGATCCCTATGTTAGAAAGTTTATTGAAAAATGTAACGTGATAACTAAATGTAATTGGACTAAAAGTCTATTGCCCTCAATACAAATTGACCTAGGTGTTATCTCCACCATCGCATTAATCGATTCTGGATCTACGAGAACCTTAATCAGTCAAAAGTTAGCAGATAAATTATTCGAACACAACCTAGTGAAACGCAGTCAAGCTGTGAATATAAAATGTGCTACAGCCAATAAACAGAATATAGTGATAAAACTTAGCATCACCATTAAAGTAAAAATCAAGAATCTAACATGGTTTTTTACAATGTTCGTATGTAATGATTTAGGACCCGACTTAATATTGGGAGCTGACTTCATAAGTAAAACGGGAATGATTCTTGATATCCATGAGCAGAAATATTACTTTAGATTCGACCGTACACGGAAGTATAATTTTGATTGTAAAACTGACGAACAAGAAAGTACTAGATCATCTACTGCACACATAGTACACCAAGAGTCTGAATTATCTCATCTAGTAAATAGAGATAGGCTGAGAATGCAGAAATTAATAAAAGAATTTTCCACCGTTCTTACACCTAAGCTAGGACTTACGAACAGAATATAAGATCAATCTGAGCGATCAAAAAGTAATACGCCTACCCCCATACAAGTTGTCGCCTCCCAAGATGGAAGTGATGAGGAACCATATCAACAAGTTGTTAGAACAAGGAGTCATTGAACCCTCTACGTCTCCGTATTCATCACCCTCCTTTTTAGTACCAAAAGGTCACGACAAACATAGACTAGTTGTGGACTACCGGCAATTAAACAAACGAATAGAATTTGAATCTATCCCGCTTCCAGACATCCATAGTGCTTTTCATTACTTCACAAAAGCGAAAGTCTTTACGGTAATGGATCTAAATCAAGCATTTCACCAAATACCCCTTTCGGAGGAATCCAAACGTCTAACCGCGTTTGCTGTTCCTTTCAACCTGTACCAATTTACTAGAGTACCCTTTGGAATATCTCAAGGAAGTTCCGTATGTAGTAGACTATTAGAAAGAATATTTCATGATATTAAATTTAAATATGTGTATCACTACTTGGACGACATCGTAATCTATAGCGAATCGATGGAACAACATCTTAAACATCTACGTGAAGTGTTATCTCGATTACAAAAAGCAGGATTAACAGTTAATCCCAAAAAGGTAAATTTTGCAGTCCCACAATTTTCGTTTTTAGGTCACATCGTGAAAGCCAACGGAAAGGTAAGCACTGACCCCGAACGAACCCGTGCAATCAGAGAATTTTTACCCCCGCGAGATGCAAAAGGTATAGCCCGATTTTTGGGAATGGTAAATTATTTCCACAAGTATATTCCCCATCTTGCCGAAATAGCAGCACCGCTGAATGCCTTAAGAAAAAGGGAGCGAAATTTGAATGGACTGCACAACACCAAAATGCGTTCGAACAACTAAAAGAAAGCATCATATCTCCCCCAGTATTACAACTAGCAGATTTCACGAAACCTTTCGTTGTTCAGACCGACAGTTCAAGTGTAGCTTTAGGTGCAGTCATCTATCAGGAAATAGAAAATAGCAGACTACCGATTAGTTATGCTTCACGAACATTGAATGATCAAGAAAGAAAATATTCCGCATATGAATTGGAATGTTTAGCCATTGTTTTTGCATTGGAGAAGTTTAAACCCTTTCTAGAACATAAAGAATTCCTTTTGGAAACTGATAATCAAGCATTATCTTTGTTACTGAATCACCCTAAACAGTTAGGACGTATTGGAAGATGGGTATTGAGGTTAAACTGTTACAACTTCAAAGTGCAGCATATTAAAGGTACACAAAACGTAGTCGCTGATACCCTGTCCCGTATGTTCCAGTCGCCCACTAATATTCCCGAAAACAAGGAGAGTCTGGAGACACCCATTGTTAACACCGTAATTACTGAATTCCCCCTTGCTTTTACCAACATTGCTCAATATCAACAACAAGACCCTCTTCTGAAACCGATTATAGAACAACTTGAGCAAGGAATTAGATCAGAGAAATATGTATTAAGTAAAAGAATACTATGCCACAAAATAGGAAATGGAAAGGAATTAAGGATAATTGCCCCTGATGTGATTAAGCCCATGCTGATGGAGTACCATCCACCATCATCCACTCATCCACCATTCATCCACCATTGGAGCCCATATGGGAATCAATAAAACAATACATCGCATTCGAAAGGAATATCATTGGAACAATATGAACAGCGAAATAGCTAATTTCGTAAAAAAGTGTAATTTATGCGCTGTCAGTAAACCGGCAAGAAACAGTCAGGTAAGCCAATTGATATCAGAAATCCCTACTACCCCTTTCTCTAAACTTTATTTAGACTTTTCAGGTCCCTACCCACGATCTAAATCAGGTAATACTATGCTACTCATATGTGTAGATTCGTTCACCAAATTTGTTTGGGTGTATCCCATGCGGCGAGCGTTAGCGTCGACGACTGTAAAAATATTACAGGAGAGATTATTTAAAGATTATGGTACACCTGTAAGTTTAGTGTCAGATAACGGACCACAATTTAAGGCAAAGGAATTTAAGAATATGTGTTTCAAGTTAGGAATAGACCATATTACCACGACTGAGTATCGACCGCAAGGCAATATTGCTGAAAGGTATCTGCGAAACCTCAAATCTGCATTAATCGCCTACCATGCGAACGACCATACGTCTTGGGACCAGAACCTATCCTGGATACAATACGAAGTCTACCCCATTTGAGTTACTGTATAAATACAAACCAAACCACCCCTTGTCCACAAAATGGAAAATACATGACTTGCTACCTCCGCAAATAATGGATAAGCAGATTAAACAAATCTGGAATAAAGCTCGCGCGAATTTAAGAGCGAACTTAGAGAAATCCCGAAAATACCACGAGAGAAATATTCATAACAATAACAATTTAGTTAGGTACCAAGTCGGTGACTTAGTAATGTACAAGACACACCCGACTAGTAGTGCAATTGATAAGACCACCTCTAAACTATCATACCGATGGTGTGGTCCTTACCAAATCCAGAAGTACTTAACCCCAGTTACCGTAGCCCTGTACGAACCTGCGACTCGAGAATATGTACGAAGAACACATATTTCGCAGATAAAATTGTATAAAAGAAAAAGAGGAAATAGCATCGCCAAAAATAAAAAAGGTAATACTAGGTAGACAAGTTATCTTGTACCTCAGTAACCATGCTAAGTGTTAATCGTAGAATTGGGAATGAGGCCTGATCAACCTTAGATCCTGTTCAGCGAAAGATGAGCAAAATGAGTAGTTAGCTGACCACTAAATGAAAACTAAATGAGAAATTATTTAGAAAGTAACTCTATGAAGAGAGTAACCAAAACCCAAAGAAAAACCGGTAGTAGATTTAAGTAATAGAAATAAGAAGAAGTTTTGTGTTTTAAAATGTAGACCTTAAGTGTGAATTTTATGTAATAAAAAAGGTAGTTTGTAAGAATATATATATATATATGTATATTGTTTTATACTCAAAAGAAATAAATGTGTATAACACATGCCAATAACTAGGTGAAAGAAAAAAGAAAAGGAGGAGAGAAATTCCACACAGTAACGGCAAGCATACTCCCAGTACCCCACTTTCGAATTTTCCTTATTAAGATTCCCCATGTCGATTTTAAGCGGCGGAGTATGTGACAATTTAAATGGTAAATAAAATAAATTTATAAAAAAAATATAAAAAAAACGAAAGTAATTAAGTACTTTAAATCGCACGATTAAACCAAATACCCCTGAAATAACTCATAATAGTAATGAGAATTAAATTAAGAAAATCTAACTAATAAGTAATTAAAAATTCTGAATGTAAAAGTTAAAAATAATACAGTTAACCCTTTAGTAAATTTATCATGCGTTGACCTGCCTATTCCGGACACAACGTGCATACCGAACCGGCAGTAAATTAGAAATATCTGTAAATCATAATGTAAATAATTAATAATTTGAAGTCACAAGTAGTAGTTATAATAATCACTGTAAACTAGATAAGTCTAGATAATTTATTTTGTCTTACTATGAGAATGTATTATAAATAAAGAGTTGGAACTATATTATGGCGGAGCACTCACTCTGCGTCGTTGCAATCTACCTGTTGTAACAATGCAAGAGTAACGATGCGGCGTTCAGACTGTAAACACCTCCAAGCGAGGGCTCTTCAGAAAATGTTTGTTTTTTAAATTTTTAATTGAGTGTTAGCTTCCACTAAAAGCGTGGAGAGCTAGTTATATATATATATATATATATATAAGATGTAGTGAGGAATTTGTTAAAGAAATGTGGTAATGTAAAAAAAAAAAAAAAAGAACTCGTATATAAGGTGATGTCTCAAGTTAATTAAAAAACGAACTCTCGAATATTGTTCGAGTGATGTGATTCAGATAGTAATGTAAAAGAAGAAGATGCAAACTCCAGTACTACGCTACCAGTAAACATGTGACGTGCACAACTGCAGATTCGGACGAGTACCACCTGAACAACAGTTACCAGAACCACTGAGGATTAGCCCGACGCCACGCAGCATAACATCCATCTCCTCTTCAATACACCTAGAGGACTTTCACCGGAAACACGACCCAGATGACTACCCCGACTACCAGAGTATCGAGGATTCACGCCCCAGGACACGGACAGCAAAAGCGTATTTAAGAGGTGACTCGGTGGCTTGTCTACCGAGAATTATGTACATTTAAAATATAAGTTTTCATACATGCCAGAGACCTTTTGAAAGACAATAATCATCTCTAAGCATTAAGTTTTAAAAGAAATGTAACCAGTAATTTCTAAAATCATACGTTGTAACATTAATCTTGAGATATAAGTTTTAATCCCTTAACTAAATAATACCATTCTTCAAATGGTGTTCAGGTAACAATGCAACCTTCTTGATAAGTAAAGTAAATTTCAGACGTCTTTACTAGATTTAAAGAGACTCGGATCCGAGGTAAAATACATGATCAGTTTGATCCTTTGTTTGACAGAAAACCCCTTTTTAACTATTTCAGTATAAAAAATTGTTATGTAATGGGGTCTATATATATATCATTTGTTAATAAAGAGATGTCATCTTATTACATATTGAAGTGAGTGCATAAATCAGTGAATATACCTTCCCTTGTGTCCTATAATTATAGTTATTATTATTGTTCTAAGTGTTGTGTTGATTTTCAGTTTGTTACAACGTAGGCAGCCTGTATAATTGGCTAGCGTCAATTATCACGGGTTCCCTGAATTTATAACTTAGCCCGGAACATTATAAGATGTTCTTTCATTCTCCATGTCTCAGACCCATATACTAAGGTGCTCTTAATCATTGTGTTGTATATTCTCATTTTCCTTTGCTTTCCTATTTCGGTGCTCCACAGTATTCCATTTAGAGACTTAATTATTGTTCTTGCTTTGTTTTCTCTGCACTTTATTTCTGTGTCGTCTGTCCCTTCCTTGTTAAAATTTATTCCCAGATATTTGTAATTCTCACATTTTGCTACAATTTCACCGCTTTCCAATACTATGTCGGTCGTGTCCTCTCCTATACACAAATATTGTGTTTTTTCCACATTCATCTGCAGTCCCCATTTTCCGTATTGTTCCTTCAGTTTGGGTGCCATGTATTCTAAGTCATCTTTGTCATTTATGTGATCATCGTCAAACTGAAGTGTATATAGACAGGTGTCATCGTCAATTTGGATGCCCATTCCACTGCATTTCTTTTTTCAGGTTGTTAAATCTTTGGCAACATATATTTTAAAAAGTGTTGGGGAAATGCAGCATCCTTGTCGCAGACCTTTGTTGACTGTAAAGGGTTCTGATATTTTATTTACTAATTTCACTCCAGATTTCATGTTATTGTATAAGTTTTGGACAGCCTCTATGAGGATATGATTGATGTTGGTATTTTGAAGCACTTCCCATAGTTTTGATATTGGTATGTTATCATAGGCTTTTTGTAAGTCTATAAACATTAAGTATATTGGTCAATTTCTTTCTATTTTCTTCTCTATAACTTGTTTTAGTAAAAACACATTGTCTGTACAAGACCTACCAGCCCTAAACCCACTCTGCTCTTCCTCTTCATAATTTGCATATTCCTGTTCTATCGTCTGTTATTATTCTTGCATATACCCTGCTTATTGTATTTGTTACCAATATTCCATTATAATTGTTGCATTTTAATTTGTTTCCCTTTTTGTGTATTGATGTAATGTAAGCTGTTTTCCAGTCTTCGGGTACACTTTCACCACTGATGTATTTTGTAAATATATATGACAAAGACATGACAAGTTTTTGAGTTCCATTTTTTAGTAGCTCAGCATTGATTCCACCTGGCCCAGGGGATCTTCCATTTTTTAGTTGTTTGATGTATTTTCAACTACTGTTGTATCTATCTGTATTTCTTCTCCTTCAATTTGTATTCCTGTTTGTGTTTGCTGACTATATTCAGGTCTATGTTCAGTCAGTAAGGTTTTATAGTGCTGAACCCATACATGTGAAGGTATTAGTTGTAGTGGGGTGCTGGTTTTTGTTGTTGTTTTTAACCTTGTTAACAAATTTCCATGTTTCACTACACTTTCGTCCTCCCATGTACGCCTCTATTTCATGACATTTTCTGTCCCATGTTTCTCTTTTTCTTTCTATGTTTTTGAGTCTTGTTTCCCTTTTCTTTTCTTTATATTTTTTGTGATCTTCTTCATCCTTTGTGTTTAGCCATTTCTTATACAACAGTTTTTTCTCATTAACTAGTTTTTCCGTTTCAGAATTCCACCAATATTTGTTACTTTTCCTAGATTCCTTGAGACCTAGAGCTTCTTTTGCAGCTGTTCTTATGCTGTATAGTACATTGTCATAGACCTCAGCTGATGTTAAATTTTCCGGATTTAAAAGATAATTTTCTAATCTTGTTTGATACAGATATTTAACACTTTGATGTTGTAGACTTTCTAAGTTATATTTTTCATCTGTAGTATTTGCAGTTTGACAATCTCATCTGGGATTGTTTCCACTGTTTTTTGTCTCCGGGAAGAATATTTTGGCTCTAAGTAAATGATGATCTGATATGTTGCAGATTCCCCTATGCACTCGTACATCTTCAACCTTTAATAGTGTATGTTGTTTCATAATTGTGTAGTCAATGATTGATTTTAAATTCCTTGTATTTTCTGTCCATGTATATTTGTGAATATCATTGTGATTAAAATAACCATTGCTAATTTTAAGTTGACATTGGTCACATAATTCGATGAGCCTTTCTCCATTCTCATTAACTGTTTCTTCTCTGAATGGTCCTACTATATTGCTGTTTCTCATTTTTCCTTTCCGACTATTTAGGTCTCTTAAAATTATTAATTCTCTGTTGTCACCTACTTTTAATACTTCCTGGTTCAGTGTTTCAAAAAACTGTCTTTTTCACTAACGGTGGCATCATTTGACACTCCATAGACTCCAAACACTGTAAGTTTATGTTGTAAGATATTCATATTTACTCTAATGATATTCTCATTTATTGCATCCCAATCTGTTATTTTATTCTTTAGTTCCTTTTTCACTAGTATAGATACACCTCTGCTTGCATGCTGTTCTTTGGGCACGCCAATAAAGATGAAGGTAGTTGCCAATTATTTCACTACCGTTTCCTTTCACTTTTGTTTCAGTTAATGTGATTATCTCAAAAGTCCATCCTTCTTTCCTTTATTTGGGAAAAATCTGTCAACAACTTTTGTTTTAAAGTCCTTATTTAACATATTTTCTTTTCAATGGTTATCAGTGCTAAGGCATTTAGCCTAACTTCACTCATTGTTGACCTAAGAAATTTTTTTCAGTGTAGAAAACCACCTTTTAGATTCTGATGTTGTCATGGGTGTTGTTACTCTTAGCAAACTAACATTTTCTGAATTATGTTTTTTCCAAGTTATTCTGCAGCAGAATTTCAAAAGAGGCATAACCTCATATACCACTAAATCAAAGTCTTTTCAACTGCAAAGCGTTGTTAGTTCAGTTTTAAGTTTTAATTTATCAAAAAATGGATACACTTTCATGACATTGTTCAACTCAGTGTCTATAAACTTCTTTAAATAGCTACTGTAACTGTACATGTTACTATAAAACAGTTTTGAAGCTGTCAGATGGCGAGAGAAAAAGACTCTTTCTTTAGCTTGAACTGACACAATGTCATACACTTCTTTCGCCATAGTTTGATCAGTGGCGGCTCGTGAGTAAACACACCAGGGGTTCACACAGATAATATTGTACGTTATTAATCCATGTGCCTGCTAATATTTGCACTGAAAGTAGCATTTCCAATCATTTTTCAACATTAAAGTAAATGACGTTACTAAGAAATTTTAAATAATTTTAGTAAGTAATATTAACAAAATGAATCTAACATTGTAGTTTACTAAGCTTCAACTGCATTCTTTATTTAATTAATCTTCGAAACATTAAATTTAGTAATAATGATAGCAATCATGTTCTGAAACAATAGTAAATTATATACATACTACTTACAAGTATCAATAGGTTAATCGGATCTTTAACAAAAACTAAGTGAACTTCTTGTAAACAAAGTCCATCCTTCGGTCTTTCTTTGAAACAAATCTATCAATCACTATTTCATTAAACTTAGGGATGATCTTCACCAGTTCTTTCTCTATTGATAACATGGCTAAGGCATTAAGTCTTTCTTGAGACATCGTACTTCTCAAAAAGGTTTTTATCCTCTTCAGAGTCGATAAGCATTGTTCGGCTGAAGTCATTGGGATTGTCGATATCATCCTTAAAAGCGTATATGACTCTGAAAACGAATCTTTCAGATCATTTTATATAAGAAATTGCAGTAAGCTCACAGCACCATTCATACATCTTATGTCTTCACGTCGGTAAAACACTCCAAGTTCGGTTTTTAGCTTTGCTTTGTCCAAAAAGGGGTATTTTTCTATTGTTTCATCTAATGAAGATTGAGGAAATGATTTACTGTACTGACTAAATTTTTGAGGAACAATAAGGGATACGGCTGAATGGTGGGATGTAAATGAAAACCACTCTTTTATTTGCGTCGAAATTACATCACATACTTCTTTAGCCGCGATCGTCCTATTAGCATGACCGCCTTCTTCGTGTCTTGCTCTTTTGCGTTGTAGAGGCATCTGGTCTACAGCACTTTTCACGGAGTTCATTTTTTCTCTTTCTTTATTTATTTCCCTCAGAAAGGTTTCCACATCCTTTTTTGTTCGCACAGGATCTGTATAGGTAAGCTGAATTTGTCTGTATAAAATGTCGACGTGTGGCATTATATTATGGAAAACTGTAAGCCAAAACACAAAAGTTGGGTCTTCCAGCATTCGCCGGATTGCTTCAGCTTTGGTAATAGAAGATTCTTGTTTAGAGGTTGATTCTATTTCCTCCATACAGGTAATAAGGTCTTCCCGATGTTTGAATACTGTATTTACAGTTCTGCTTTTAAAATTCCATCTAGTGCTTGAAGCTCGAGGGATTCTTTTCCCGACAATATTATCCAAAATTTCTGCTCTTTGAGGTGAATTGCTGAAAAAGTTTGTTACATCACTCAAATTCGTGAAAAATATCCGCACTTGCTGATTTTGGCTAGCAGCTCGAGCAATCACTAGATTTAATTGATGAGCATAGCAATGGATATAAAAAGCATACTCGTAATGTCGTTGAATAATTGTTTGTACACCGGTTAGGTGTCCGCTCATCACGTTTGCTCCATCATAACTCTGAGAGATTAACTTTTCCGGCTTATCAACAACATTTTTTAGGGCACCAAGAATGCATCCAGCGATCGAGTCTGAGTCGTGTCCGGGGGGATGTATAAACCCCCAAAATCTTTCTACTGGTTCTCCAGTAGGTAATACGTAGCGAAAAACAATAGCTAATTGAAATGTCAAACAAACATCTGTGGTCTCGTCAGCGATTACAGAGAAGAAATCTGCAAATTTTATTTCCTCCTTAATCTTATCCTGGCAAACAAGAAGCATACAATTGAGCAGGTCATTTTGAATTTCTTTTGATGTTCTTTTACAAACGGTTGCATCACGTAAGTGTTCTCTTAGTGAGGCATCAATCTGAGCAGCAAAATCCACTAAGGCTCGAAAAATCCCAGGATTTGGAGAATCATCTCCTTCCCTGTGTCCCCAAAGTGCCGCAAAATTTAATGCAGTCAATTATTTTTGACAATGCATAACGATTTTTCTCTACTTTTTCATTATGTTCTTTTACATTCCTCCGATAAGCGCTGTTCAACTGCTGGCATATGTCGACTTCACCAAGCAAGTGAAACTCTAGCAAAGAGTTCAAATGAATTTGAGAACATTCATGTTTTTTAATTTTCGAGAGTAAATGACCTAAATCATTCACACCATACTTAATCCAGTTTAAGTTTTCAGAGCTTTGTTTTGCAAATAACAGACAAGGGAAACAATATAGTTTATTTGTAGCTTCACAACCGCAGAGCCAAGAAGTCTTTTCATATAAAGTTTCTTTAAATTCCCTTTTGAAATCTCTATCTTTACCTTTGGTCACTTGTACGATATTAAGCTTTGGGGTCGGACGACCACGTTGTTTTATTTCGAGTTTCTTTTCTAATGAAATACTTGAAAAAATTGTTTCTTTTAACACAGACACAGGGGTAGCATCGATTGCTAATCGATCACCAACATTAACACAACACAAACACAACTGCACTGGGCGCGAGCGACACTGGGGAGCGAGTAACGTGACGCCTACAACGGCTAGAACAGCACTGGTTCACAAACCAAATGTGCGCACAATCTTTACATGGGAGAGGTTTGCCCCCACCACCGCCGCATCACGTCACTGCTCTCATTTGATCCAGCAGCGCACGTACAGAGCTTTGCGCACACCTTACGCGGTGTCGACTGCACGACTGTTTTACCAGAACAAGCATTTTGTTATTGCATCATAAAACTAAACCAAATTATTTCCCGTTTATTTAGTGTTTGTTAAAATTAATTAATTTATATTTATTTATGTAGGGGGTTCACGTGCTCATGTGCACCAATTAAGAAACCGCCACTGAGTTTGATTATCCATTGGTTCACAAATACATTTCATTATTTTATTTCTTGGTTGGGGGTCTGTATTATCAGTCTCATTATCCAGACCATATCTTAGACAGGCTGCTGCATTTAGAAACTGTTCAACATTTGAAGAAATCTGTATAGTATCAGTATCACACTGGGCAAAAGAAGAAGAGGAAGGCCTTGAAGAAGATGGCAGCAGGATGTGGAAGAAGATCTAAGAAAGATGGGCATTAGGAACTGGAGACTGAAGGCAGTGGACAGAGATGAGTGGAGACGGGTCGTAGCGGAGGCCAAGGCTCACCATGGGCTGTAGTGCTGGAGAGTAGTAGTAGTAGTATCAGTATCACACTTCTGCATCTATGCATATAGAACATCAACATGAAACATAATCTCATAAAACTGGTTTAACCAGAATAAAAATGTCATACTCAGAGGCAAAGCAAAACAAAAACTACCCAGTTCATTGGTAAGATTGCGTTCAAGCTGATTTCACAGAATTAACAGTCTATTAAATTGCTAAAATAAAGTGAAATAATAACATATTATTATATACACACCACCAAAATCAGTAAAATTCCATTTTCACATCAACGAATAAGGCCTTTTCAAAATATTAAAATTTCATCCTCAGTTCGTACACTGTAATGTTCCTGTTATGATGTTATTCTGTAAATGTATAATTGCTGTTAACTGTGTCTACTACCTCTCACTGTACTTCATTTTGAACTTTCCACTGCCATCATTATTGGGTGAAACCAAGTCAGATATGTATTGAAACAATTGATCATTTTCAAATATTGTCTGTTGATTCATCAATTTGTCATATTTTTTATGAAGGTATATATATATAATTTTTCTAAATGTATAATATCATTTTTATTATTGTTTATTTCCACTATTTCCTATTTCCATATTGTTGGTTATATTTGTTATACTATGATTCATACTAATAAGGTGATCTGCTATGTTGGAGATTCCCGTTTTTTTATTATTAAAAGCTCTGAAATGTTCCATAAATCTCTGTTTGAAATTTCTATGTGTTCTTCCGATGTATATGTAGTCACAGTTATTACATTTTATTCTGTATATTCCACTTAATTTGTATATATCACAGTCTTTTCTATTCATTATTATATTATATATACATTTATTTGGTTTGTATGCATATTTATATTTATGTTTATCCAATTTTGTATTCTTTATAATGTATTGTAGATCTTGATATGTGTATTTGTAAGTTAGGTATGTTACATGTTCTTCTTTTTTGCATGTATTTATCCTGTCTAATTTTGTTCTATTATTTAATATTGTTTTTTCCTTATATTTTTTATTTAATTTGTTTATAAATTTGCTGTCATATCCATTTTCTATTGCTATTTCTTTTATGATGTTCAGTTCCTGATGTAATTTCTCTTCGTTATTTATGTATTTGCATGCTCTATTAATCATATTGTAATATGTATTAACCTTGTGTATCCAAGGATGTGATGAATCTTTGTGTATTGTTGTATTATTATTTGTTTCCTTTCTGCATACATTAGTAGTTATTTCGTTATCTTTTCCAATTTGAATATCAATGTCCAAAAAATTGATTCTTCTATTTACTTCTTCTTTAAATTTCACATTATCATTGTATGTATTTAATTTATTTAGTATTATTAAATGTTCATTTTTTTATGCTAGGATTATATATGACCAATATATCATCTACATATCTGTTCCATAATAACACTTTATGCACATTTATGATACCTAAAATAATTTTGCTTTCCAAATCCTGTATATAAATTTCTGACATAATTGATGAAATAGGTGAACCCATTGCCAATCCCTTGGTTTGTGTATAATATTTGTTATTGAAAGTAAAATAATTCTGGTTACATATGTTTCTTATTATAATAATCAAGTTATTTATGAAACTGTTGTTTTCATTATTGTTTTTTAATTTTTTTCTTTATGATTTCCAGTGTTTCATTTATTGGTATGTTATTATACATATTTGATATATCAAATGATATTAATTTTGTTTCGTCTGTAATGTGTATTTTCTTTAAGTTTTCTATAACTGTATATCCATTCTTTACATTGTACCTATTTTCCAATATTATCTTCTCTCTGAGTATTTTATCTATTGTTTTTACTATTATATATGCCGGTGCAGTCTTGAAATTTATTAATGGTCTTATTGGTATATCTATTTTATGAATTTTAGGTAAACCATTAAGTTGTGGAGCACTTGTATTGTGCGATATAAGTTTTGTGTATTTTTTTCCCTTATATTAATTTTAACTAAATTTTCTTTTATCATATTTTCCATGATTTTCTTATATTTATTTGTTGGGTCTTTTATTTCTATATATCCATTCTGAGTTATATATTCTTGTACTTTCCTGTTGTAATCATCTATGAACATTATAACTGGTGTATATGTTTTATCTGATTCCAAAATTGTTGCAATATTATTATTTAATTTGTTTTTTAATTCCAATATGTTTTTGATATTAAATGTTTTATTTTTATTACCTTTGCATTTTATATCCTTATTTTCTAATTTTCTTTGTATATTATCTTTAATTGTGTTCCTTATGTTAGTTTTGTCATCCTCATTATCTATTTTATAAATATTGTTTTCAGTATCCGTTATAATGTTCTTTATAATTCCAAATTTATTGTTATTGGAAAAATTATATTTAAAAATATGTGTTATGATTTCTTTTTCGGTATTATTGAAATTTATGTCAGTAAGGTTTCTTATTTTATTGTTGTCATATATAATATTGTTCCTTATTTTATTTATGTATTTACTGTTCTTTTATCTTCTTTCTTTGCATATATAAGATTATGTAGTTTCTTATTATGTTTTCCTTTAATTTTGTGATTTAATTTGTAGATCTTATGGAAAATTATTTCTTTTATTTTCTCATGTATAACATAACATAGAATTTGTAGTATCTCTAAATGTGTGCTATATATTTCTAAATTTATTTTATTTTTATATGCTTCTCTGATTTCTTGTCGTATCCTGTATTTTTGTGCATATATAATGGTCTTCATTGCTATGGGATTTGTGTTCTTGTTCCTTATTACTGCATAGTTAGGAACAATTTCTAGGTTAATACATTTTTTATTAAATTTAATATTGTTTATTATTCTTTGTAATTTCATGTGTAGTTTTAAGTATTTATAACATAATGTTTTGCAAAAAAATAATAACATATTGATGTAACTACATAGTCTAACATACCCTCATTTTTATAGATCTAATATTCAGTTAAATTAACTGCAGGGCACTGCCCTAAGTGGCCTTACATTCGAGCCACCCCAGGTAAACATAGTTATTACTGTAAATGAAACATTAATGTATATGTTTTATTAAATTTAAATTATTAAAATTTGTCTACGTCTATAGAATGAAAGACCAAAGATACCCTAGAAGAGCATGGTAAGCAAAACGGAAGGTAGAAGGAGAAGAGGAAAACTGTATTAAAGAAACCATAGAACGGAGAAGAGCAAGGTGGACTTGACCTGTAAAATGGCCGGGGATAGGACAAGATGGCATGTTCACTGGCAAACCTCAACACCTAATGGGAAGAAGAAGAGGATTAAATAAGTATTGCTATGCTGACAATAAATAAAATGTGTAGCTACATGTTGTGTAAGTACTTGGTAGGCATTGTGATTATGCAACTCTCTTGACTTTCAGGCACGTCTTAGAGATTTCTGACAATATCCAGGTCATTACACAACACAGGTGAAGTTCTTGGATTTTGTTGTCCATGACGTGTCCGTTGATTAACTACCGTGATTATAAATATAACACTACTGACTCAGAACACAAAGTTTTTTATTGGTACAAATATAAAATTTTTACCTTATAGCCTACATATAAAAATTTTACATTTTTACCAATAGAAAACTTTGTGTTCCGAGTCAGTAGTGTTATACTTATAACAGGTGAAGTATAAAAGCACTGATTCCAAAGCAGAGAGTTTAGTTTTCAAATCTGCTATTAGAGTGCATTATCAGAGTTGTTGCTTTAATGTTTCTTGCAATTTAGTATTACTTAGTGGAACACTGTTAATATGCTGACATTTATTGTTGTTATGTTACTGTGTGTTGGACAATCTTTAGCTTGAAGAATTCTGTATACAAGTATCTTCAACTTATCTGTAATTACAGATACAACTTATCTGTAATTAAAGTTGTATTTGCAATTTATTTTGGTGTCAGAACTTGTATAGAATCTTAAATAGTGGAAACAAAGGACACTTCACAGAAGAGTAGTGCATGTGGTAACTGATTGATGCACAATAATGGATACCAGCTAGATGGGGAAAATTTTCCAAGCGCTGCTACTGGAGACAGAGGAATGATGCCAACATGAAGCAGAAGAAGCAAAAAACTTATAAAAAGCACTCTTGGTGGAAGCACAATAATGACAGAAAATTCTAATTTGGGAATTATAAGAACATCAAAAAGAAGAAAGTAAGCAGGAAGCAGAGGAACGGGAGCATGAAACAGGAGACATCAGAGTGTTGATACAGAATCAAAAGTAGATGCAAGAGCATATGCTGCAGAGCTGGATCTATTACTAGGTGAAATGAATAACCAAATTACTGGACTGTCTGTTGTAGAAGAAGCAATGTCTACAAAAATGTCTGCTGCTTTACCAGTAAATTTTGCAGTTTTACCAGTTAATATTGTAGTTTTCAATGAACACACATGACCATGACAGCTTCTTTACCATTTATGTTGGCCTTCTTTTTATACTACCTGTTCTAGAAAATGCGTTTCACTCAACCTCCCTATGTGGCTATCACCTAAACGTCCAGCTGGTGATGTCTTCATTGCATTGCAATACAAGGTTATTGCAGACTTTATCCAACGTTGCAGATGATAAAATATGTCTGCCTTTTATGGGATGTATAGAAAGCAAGCATCTGAGACAGACATCATAAGAAAATCAAATGCTAACTTAAGCCACCAGTTTAATGATCAATGACTGAACATCCATAAGGCATCCTTGAAACAGACAGATCAAAACTCTGTTTTTGTTATAGCCCTAAACACTCAATGGTTTAACAACCTGTATGCCTATTCCATATATATTTGGACATACCTGATGTGTGCCTAATTGTTATCATCCCGACATCCCTTTTGTGATAGAATGTTGTTTCTCTTCTAAATATTAGTTCTCTTTTTTTTTAATTTTGTTGCTCTCGTAGGTAGGATGTTCTTTCCAGTTGTTGTGATTATACCAACTAAACCCATATTCAATCTCTCTAGGTGGACAATGAGTTTGACATAAAAAAAAGTCTATCCAGATTGATGATGGTATGGCCCGACTCTGAATTACCACTCAACAGATGAAACTATTCCTGCTACATCATTGTCCTTGTTTGAATCTGTCACTGTATATACATCAAAATGTGTTGTGTAACCAGAATTGGCATCTGCATGCATCAAAATTTGTATCCCATATTTGTTGGTCTTTTGAAGCATACATACTTTGAAACCCACTCTCCCTCTACATGTGTACATCCCCTTGCCTATAATAACTGCTTCAGTAATTTGGAAAGAAGCCTTGTTTTTATCAAGAATTTTATCAATAACTGGCCTAAGTTTGTGGAGAGGATCATAGCCAGGATCGCCTTTCATTTCAACAGTAGAATTGTCATTGAGATGAAGCATGAGAAAAGACAAAATGGATAGAAAACGGTCTCTCATCATGATAGTAGGGCAAAATGAGTAATGAAAAACTAGATTTTTAGTCCTGTGTAGTTTGGTATTTGGTATCGATGAAATTTACACATGAATCTTTTAATTTTATTTTTAATAACTGTGGTCCAGCTACAGTTATTTAGAAAATGTACTATTGGAAGAGTTTATTTTGGGATAGAAGTTTTAATCTAAGCAAACAAGTTTGATCTTTCATAATTTTAATCATACTATTATCAATAAAATGATGGACAAATCTACTTCCTAGCAACTATCATTAACAACATGTTTTCTTAAACACAAATCTGATCAGTGAAAAAAGGAATTCCCATGTCTTTTCTCTATACTCTCTACTATACGCCTACTACTACTCTCTACTCTCTACTACTACAACATTGCCCATGTCTTCTGTAGTGCCTATATCAGTGGAGTACGAGCTGATGTAGGCTGTACAAGAAAATCTTGCTTTAACGTCATACTGTTCATTTTGTTTTGTATCTAAATCTACCTCTTCAAATACCAGTAAAATATAAAGAAAGCTGGTCTGTAGAATAACAGAACTGAAAAGAATTAAATTCAGTAAATTAATTTGGAAGAGTTAAAATAAGAAGTTATTTACTGATATTCTATGTATCAGCTATATCAATATTCAACTTAAACAAACCAAATGAAGAAATATAGTTACAAAAACAACACTTATAATAGTTGAAGTTAGTAGCTACATGTAACACAATTGAATTAAATAATTTTGTCATTTTGGAATTGCCATTGTGGACAAATGAAAATGTTATACTTAATATCTAGAAATACATACAGTATATAATATAAAATTATTGTATACAAAATTAATAAAATGTAGAACTCACTGGAATTGATACAGATGAATTTGGTATCACTATCAGTCACTCCCACTACTGTTGTATGCAAGTTCTATAATTCTTTCTTCACTTTAGATATTGACATATTTCAAATTATAAAATACAAAGAAATACAATAAAACAAAACACGCAGATCACAAAAAACAAAAAGAAACAACACAAATGTAATCATTTAAGTTCAAAACGTTGTTCAGCAAACACTGCAACAATGCTTTGGTAAGCCATGTGTGTGTGATGCTAGTGCCAGTTACATCATGATTTTTCTATTCCGATTGATTCAAATTTCCATATAGAGATTCCATCGGTTAGGAAAAATGTAGACTATGTATGGTGCTGAACAACTCAGAACAGTTACAAAAAGGAAAAAATAAGTGGTAAGTACTGTGCAAACGTATTGCAACATTTAAACAGTGAATAAAAAAAACCACATTCAGCAATATAAAAGAGGCAATAAACCAAGAAATTCCGCCAGCTCACAGATCAATTGTTGCAATGGTTAGAATCAAGGAATTAAAGTTCAGATTGATTCCTCACCCACTATGCTCATCATACTTAACCCAATACAACATCTACCTCTTCCTTAATATTAAAAAATGCTTGGATTTTGTTGTCCATGACGTGTCCATTGATTAACTAAATATATTAAATCACTACCGACTCGGAACACAAAGTTTTTTATGCATAAAAACATAAAAATCTTACCTTATAGCCTGAACCAGTTTTCGCTTATTATAAGCTTCGTCAGAGCCACTGGGAGCGCTGTCCGTCTTGTTCTTGGCGATGGTGTCGACTTTTGAAGGATTGAAGTTGTGTGTGTGGGGTGATTGGAGGAGTTGTGTATTAGTATGTCAGTTATAGTGAGTTTTCTAAATATACTGAATTTGTGTCTGTGTTCAAACATCATTTTGATTGTGTCTGAATCGTCAATCAACATTTTTCCGATCTGACGATGAGCTGAGAAGCTTGAAAGCGCTAATCGGAATAATCTTTCTATAGTGGTGTGCAACAGTGATAATCCTGTTTGTGATTATAACCACTAACACAACTTTCTTAATTAAATGGAAATTATAATTAAACTCAGTTATATTCAATAATACTCAATTTCTGCCAATAACATACTCTCAGGATAGGCAGGTAGCAAAATAGTAGAACATACTCTGAAACATAGAAATACGTTTGTCTCTAAGAATATTAATTTCAAAGCAAGTTATGTTCCTAAGAAATAGCCTATTCTGTTTATGACTATCTGAATCATTAAAATATTACTGAAAACAATACAGTACTGTTCTCTCAGTCCACATAAAATAGTTCAAAAACAAACCATGGTTTAACTGCCTTTTTATGCCAACTTGTGTAAAAGTACTTATTTTGGAATAAAAATTTTTGGCTTAGCTTTAAGAATTTTTGGTTTTCATATTATCAAAATGTGTCCATGATAAAATACAGTTTTTATAATATGTATAAAAATAAATAGATAGTTTATTCAAAAATATAATAAAATCTTTTACCTTTAATTTTGATTTTTGTGTATCTGAGTCCAACAGAATTTGACCGAGATAAAGCTGTTTCACATTTAGTTTATCACTGATTGTAAAATATACGTCATGTTTTATATGGTATTGTAATAAATAATGCCATGTAGTGTATCCCTATTAGTAGCACAATGAAACTATAGATTGGTTGGGATTTTGTGTGAATGTGAGTGGGGTGAGGAGAGCTATGGGATATTCATCACACACCCATATGAATGATACTATAATACAGGGGTCCAGAGGCCTGAGAAAGGGTAGTGTGACTAGAAAATCATCATTAGTGACATCTCAGTCACCAACTGTACAAAAGAATTTCAAAAATGATGTAGTTTAGAAAGCCTTAGATTTCCTTTTACAAGAATTATGGAGTAGATTCCAAGCAACAAATTCTTTTACTGAATTTTTCAGTTGAGTTCTAAAAAGGACTCTAACAATAGATAAAAACAAGGGCAAATTGAGGTCAGAAGAACTAGTACAAGTATTAAAATGGCTTGTCAATAAATTTTTGTAGGAAACTTGTGCATTTAAAACATATTGCTTCTACTGGTTTTAAGAAACCTTTTAATCAAGCATCAAGGAACCAACAACACTTTAACTCAATGGCTTTACTGGCTATAGCTGCCAGCTGTGACTCCAGCTTTACAATAATAAACTGAGTCTGCAAACAAGAAAGCATGGAAAATGCAAGTTACTACTGACTGAACTCACAGTATTCCTGGCTGTTTTTTAATTTTATAAGCATTAATAAGAAGTATAAAATAGACTAAAATATTTATGCCACATGCCTTTTTTATTTTTGTTTTTATTCATGTTGTTCTTACACGAATTTGTAATAAAACAACTTCTTATTTCCCAATAGATGAATTTCTGACTGTTTTATTGTTTGTTTACTAAAAATTTGTATTCATTACAGTGCATACTGTATTTATTCAAGTTATTATATTTATAAAATTGCTTGTAAGCATGAAAGTAGCAAAATTGTGTGTGTGTGTGTGTGTGTGTGTGTGTGTGTGTGTGTGTGTGTGTGTGTGTGTGTGTGTGTGTGTGTGTGTGTGTGTGTGTGTGTGTGTGTGTGTGTGTGTGTGTGTGTGTGTGTGTGTGTGTGTGTTTTGTGTGTTGTGACACACATTTGAGCCAAATATTGGGGACCCCTATTTTGGAGTTGCCTAAATGGTAACACACTGATATAAATTCTGTCAGTAGTGTTCACATACATTATAATGGTCTAACTACAATTTAAATTGCAATTTTTGTTAGTATAACATTCAAGTATCAACGCGAAAATTACAATTGTTTAGAATCGACTTAATAAAAAATAGAAAGTAACAAAACTGTCTTCATAATCATTACGTGTTGTAACCCCTCTTAACTTAGGCAGTAAAAAAAAAAGATTATTTTTTTTTTGAAAAATTTTTTGAAATTTTTTTTTTTTTTTTTGTAAAGAGGGGCCACAAGTTAATTATAACTAGGCTAAAGCCTAGAGAAGCCAAAAATGCACTGGATCCAGTGAGACGGGACTCGCAATGAAAACTCATGAATTAAACAATTAACAAATCCCTTTTATTATTCTATCTCAGTAAACAAATCAATAATAAAATAAATAAACCCAACAGTCATAATCTATAATTCCCTTAAATACTCAATTAAATAAAGTATACTTTCTCAACAAGGCCACCTGAAAATATTTATTAATACCAAGAAAATAATTTGCTATGTCTCTTTACAAATGAATTGAAATTTAAAACCATTACTAACCTTGGAATAAGGTTTCCATTAAAATATTAATAAAATATAAAATTTATTTTATATGTTCCTTTTAGAATGCTCCATATAACTTAATGAAGATAAATGGTATAGATTCCTTGCTAATATTAATTATAATAATAATTACTCAAACAAATTAAATAAATTTTAAAGGGTGACAATTCATATACTTGTTATAAAGTTAAATAAAATAAACTATTTTCTTAAAGAAATGATCAGCAATGATTAATTGAGATAGAATACCTGTTATAAAAAAAAATGAAAAGGATATACATACATAATTCCCTGTATCAATTTTCTTTTATAAAAAGACAAACGAACCAACCCTATATCTAAAGTCCCCACCAAAAATACACTAAATGCACAGTACTTATAACCCCCAAAATACACACACAAATATACAAATATACATGTTCCACAATACAAATACATTATACCATACTATACAAAACAATATATAAAAGGATCTCTTGCCACGCCCCTTTTTATATTACCCCCATGGTGTATATAAATTCTTACTTCTTTTATAATTATCCCTGTTAGGATTACAATTTACTTTTATATTACCCCCATGGTGTTGGTTGATTACACATCACGTGTATTAGATAATGCTTAAGCATTCAGTAGTCCCCAGGACATAATAACTTTCAAAATTTTGGCTAAGTGCCTAATGCAGTTATACAATTCTGCCCCACCAGGCTCTATTACTGTGAGAAATAAAAAATATTTAAAACAATGAACACCCCCCAGTTATCATAAATAATTTAAAGAATTTATATATACTGAAACATTGCCAAGTAATAAAAATAGAAATATTGCATAATATTATAACCCTATGAAAAATACTCTTGGCCCAGAGACCGACATGTTAATTGCCAGTTGATGCATCTTTTAACTTGTCTCAACAAACAAGTTCAAAACTGTATCAACATGCATTCCTTCTGGTTGAAACTTGTGGAAAATCCACCTACTTACCCCCCAGAAATTTCTATACAATATGAATTAAACTGATTTTTAAATTAGAAAATATATATATATATACTACTAAATTGAACGCGATAAATCACCAATAGAAAGAATGACTTAAAATCTGGAAAGAAACCCATATAATGGAATAAGAGGAAAATATATGTTGAATGTTGAACTGTTTAAGGCTGCCAGTCTCTGAGCTGACAATTTTACCAGAATTTTACTGAAATTTACAATTAATTTTGCACCCAGTCCACACACTAAACTGTCCCATCAATTGGGGATCCATTAAATGTTTAAAACTTGAAATGTTGTAGTTGATAGATATATATATAACTGGTCACTGGGTATTATTGAGTGCTGACTCTATGTGTACATAATAATTGGTTTTGTATCACCTGATTTCGTCCATGAGGGGTTTTTATTAAGGTGGCAATCTCGTGGTCGACATTATAGGTGTTGGTGTGGTCCTCCACATTCCTCCGGTAGCGAAGAGGAGCTTTAAGGTGTTAATAGTTCAGCCATGTAGTAGGTCTTGTTCTCGTCTGTGCAGTGGACCCTAATTACACACCATTATATATTTTAGCCAGAGTACACAACACAATGCCCCACTAAAGTTTGCACACCCCCCCCCAAAATACATATATAAAGTTAACATAGCTGTAGAGTTACTTAAATTTAACTTGACAAATTTATATGGCCAACATGCCCTATTTGAAAATCTTTATAACAGTAATTCTTCATAATATTAACTTCATCCTAATGCGGGTTACCCTGTTTGCAATTTGACAATTAATTATGGCTTTGTACCATTTCATAAACTTTATACATAGTGTGAATATGTAGCTACCACGTGGTTAAGAAGTTATTTCAAATACATAGTTTTTACTATAGAAAATAATATGAATTGGTGATTATTTACTTTCAAAACGTGCCTGAGTAAGTTCCCATATATTAATAAAGTTTTGCTGTTAATTCCAGTAAAACTTGTATGCCATCTAACCCAACTACGCTTGTGCAATAACCTAGATCAACGAACACGAATCTTGTTACATCGATGTTAGATAAATTTTAAACTTAAATATTTGTATTTAAATTTACGGTAAATATTTACCTGTACTACACCATACGCCATATTAACTGAGTAGTTAGTGGGATCACCACTACATTTTGCCTTAACGTAATTCAATTGCCTACAACGCAAAGCATTACATTTCAGACTCGTGGGTGGCCGACTCATCAGTTTCCTACAGTATCCACCGCTGAGAGTGATTTTGGGTAGCCGGCTCACCGCACATGCTTTAGTCTACGGCGCCTTCGGCGCCTCCGAGGTTACTAATAATAAACTCGCGGTGGGCTCAACGCAAAGCTTTAAACCGCCGTTTGGGCTCAACGCAATTTTGAACATGTAAGAATCATGTAAATTTTGTTTTGGAAACGCATCAACATGATTTCCAGTCAAATTCGCCTCACCGTCTACACAGTCAATATGGCGATCATTCACTTTTGCATGCATCCTTATGGGAGTATTTATTTTATTTTTTTTCTTCGTAAATAGCTTCGACCCCCGTTTAAAATTAATTTTCGCGTGTTTATATAACATAGAAGAATAAAAAAAAAAATATTTCACTTCAAGATTGTATGGTGGAGCACAGGTAAATATTAACCAAATTTACTTTACTTTTTAGTGCCGAAATTCTGACACGTGAATGAATATAGTTTTATAAAGTCTTAAAACTTTTACCTTCAAAAGTGTATTGCACAACCGCCATGCGGTTGCGTACAGGTGAACAGAAATCAACTTACTTAGGCTTGTTAAAAACAGTTTTCTCTAGTGAAATATTATAGTCTATTAATATGAAAGTAAGCGAGACTTACCGCAGCCGTGTATAGAACTTAGCCAATCATAGTATGAAGGCTTGAAGGTGTATTAAAATCTTCATTTTCTACCGGAGTGAAAATGGACGCGACCGCCAACCACGGAGTATTTTGTGAGACGAACTTAACCAGAAGTCCCAGCTTCGTTCTCGTTTGCCTACGGCCTTTGTCGCCAGAAAGCAGCACCTGGAGTTTTCATACTGCGGGTAGGCGGCAGGTGCCGACACCGATCAACGCTGTCTAGACTTAATCGGTAGGGCTTATCTTCACGGAAAGAGTGCAGCACGAATTAAACAAGCATAATTCCGTACTGCCTATAACTACAGGCCGTATATTCAGTGGGTTCTGCGCTGTCTCTCCGCTAGAGATCGGCCCAACCTCCAATTGTTAATTACTGAAATCTGGCTGAATCTTTCCGATTCGGCACAGTGTTTATACAATCACTGTATTTTTATGCTGACATAGTTTTCTTACAGAGTCACTCTTCGCCTCTCAGCAAAAAATCATTCGTTCACTGCTGATATCTAAGGATATCACATTTGGGTTCTGAAAAAGAAATGTTAAACAACAAACGCAGTCGGCCTACAAGACTAAATTGGTCACGTGACTTTTAGGCGCCATGGCCTAGCTTTTCATTGGCTTCCTGAAAAACATCGGTGGCGTACGTACCCTACGGGCGTTTTCACACTAACCGACACGATATCGGTGGGAACAAAAAGTAAAGAAATGTTATGGAACCGTTTCACACTCACCGACACGTCGGTCGTAAGTATCGGGTCGGTGCAGGGACCGACGTGTCGGTGACCAGCAGCTCTCCCATCTTGGTCGGCGCTGTTAGTCACCGACAGTTACTCTGCCTAGCGCATTAATTTAGGTCAGTTCAGGGGCGGATTTACGCACAGGCAGACTAGGCACTTGCCTGGGGCGGCAAATTTTTGGGAGCGGCAAAATTTGAGTTAAGAAATGATATTTTTAGATTCAAACAAATTTATAAGTATAAAAGCCAGTTCAATTAAGCACACACAAATATGAAAATTATCTCCACTTAATTTTTAACTATAACGCAGTTATCGTTTTTCACCCAAAAGTAATACGGGCGAATATTTATGTTTTCAACCGTTGACATATTTGGCGTTCTGCGGAACGCGTGAGTCATCCGTCTGTCAACAAACCTTCTGTACTGTGCCTATTTTTATCTCAGTTAGTTGTTCTCTTGTCGACAAGGTGGGCGGTTTATGCTTGTATGTTGCGTGTTGTAAAATTATGTTTTAATGATACACTGAACTCGGAGCGTTCGCTTGTCATAATTTTGCCACTCGGCTATCGCGATTAGTGAAGTTATTCTTATTCTATTCAGTACAGGGTTTTATAGTTCCATTGTGGACTCTTCAATATGAATTATAAAAAGCATTTATTAACGTGTTTAAATATTTTAACATTTAGGAATAAAAACAAACAACAACTTTAATTTACAAATTAAAATTTATTTCTGTGCCTGTGCGACATTGTGTAAATATATTTTTCTATTGTATTTTAAGAAAATGGCAGATGGAAGAAAAAGAAGCTAGAGAGGACTTTGACCTTAAATCAGTAATCCACTTGTACGGCTCATTAATTAAGCTCATGGAATCAACAAGAGATAATTTTGATTACTTTGAAGAAAAAGCCAAAGAACTGTTCCAAATGAAGGTGTATGACGAGAATAAACGCACGACTAAGAGAAAAAGACAACATGACAAACAGGACGAACTCTGTGGAAGCTAAGGTGCAGAGTTCACTACTCGTGAAAACCTGAGGGTGAATGTTTTAATTGTTATCATCGATAACCTGAAAATGCAACTTGAAAAAAGAAGAATGCATACGCAGAAGTAAACTGAAAATTCCAAGCGTTAACTCAAATTAAAGACTTGAGCAATGAAGACCTAAGGAGGGCAGGTGAGAACCTTGTTAGAGAATATCCAAATGATTCAGAAAACGCCTTCTTGGATGAAATTATTTATTTTAAATGCTTTCTGGAAGAAGCTCCACTAGAGGGTTTTAGTATACTGAAGAAGAGAAAAAAAAAAGCAAAAGGCAAATGGACAAAACAAGCGGCACTCCAATGCCAGTTGAGCAGGTTGAGCTACAGCCTAACAAAGGAGGATAAGCGGTTAACACCTAATCTGAGTTTTGCCGCCTCATTCGTAAAGATGATCTTCAGATGGTCTATCCGAACTTAGATATTGCTCTGAGAATGTTTTTGAGTACGACTGTCTCCAATTGTTCAGCGGAAAGAGCCTTTTCATGGCTAAGAAGAGTAAAAACATGGGAGAGGATCGCTTAAACTCGCTGGCGATACTGTCAATCGAAGGTGACATGTTAACGTCAATGGATTTTTCTGAAGTTATTGATGTCTTTGCCCAAACAAAATCTCGAAGAAAACTGTAAATACTTTTGTTATAACTAGATTTTTCCAAGTAATATGTTTTCAGTTTCATTATTTTCATATCAAACATTATTCAGTATTAGTTGCATTATTATTATTTCTGTGCTGTAAACTTTGTATACGATAAAATTAGTTGAGCTGCATGTATAGTTTTGTTATAACTAGATTTTTCCAAGTAATATGTTTTCAGTTTCATTATTTTCATATCAAACATTATTCAGTATTTGTTGCATTATTATTATTTCTGTGCTGTAATCTTTGAACTACGATAAAATTAGTTGAGTTGCATATATAACTGTACCAGTATTCCAGTATTTTCCGTTTGTCATTTAATAAATAATGTTTGTATCCATATTTTATGTGATTTTATTTACGTTTCCCTTAATTTCTAACTAAAATTAATTATTTTCTTCTGACAAGTAAATATTTATATTATCAATGTTCATTTATTTTTACATGAAATATAATTCACCTGACAGTCAAAGGAAACGAGGCAGACAATCAAACTGGGGGGAAAGAGGATGTGAAATCGAAGAGAGGGAGGGAGGGAGGGGGATGAGGGAGAGAGATAGGAGAGGGTGGAGGGGGGCATTCGAGCGAAGGTGCGTCCCATCACATCTATTAATCGTACGGGCAGACGCTGCTTGTGTGATACATTCCCATTCTGGGCTGACAAGCGTCTGCCCGTACGATTAATGGATGGGATGCGGATGCGCTCTATCCGAGTCTTTGTAGACTTGACGATAAACCTGTAAGTTATTTTCGGTTTGTTTAGCTGTGTGCGGTGTTCCTACGTGTGTTCTCTCGTAAGCAGAAATACTTACAATATTTTATGTAATCGTTCAGTGCTACAGAATGCGAATTCTAATATGCCGTTTACAATAAGAACTCTTTGCTGCATAAATCACATTTTACGGCAGTAGTACTCATCTGAAAATAAACATAGCATTGTTTTCATTTAACTTAAATTTAATAAGCAAATATCAGATGAAACGGTAACAACTAAACTTTATTTATTCTTCCCATAATGGTCCTGTATTTTGTTTAATATACTTTCTGAAGTGACAGTTTGAGAATACAGTACTGCTGCATTGTGCTATCCTACCACATATTCCACTTCTGGCAGCTGGGTTCTAACAGCAGATTATTGTTCAGATTAAAAGTTGTACATGCGTGCACGCGTGCGTACACACGCACGCACATACACACAAAGTATTCTTAACTGCCCATTAAACAAAACATTAAATTTTGTTTCTAAAAATAACTAAAAATTGCAAATGTCTACAAGATAATTCTTCTTATTCTCTTTCCTTTCAAACATTAGGCCTGCTGCCTGTTATGCTCTTGACCATGGCAGAACTGACATTTCACCACTGCCAGAGAGAAATCAGCTACATAGCAACTCTCTCTCTCTCTCTCTCTCTCTCTCTCTCTCTCTCTCTCTCTCTCTCTCTCTCTCTCTCTCTCTCTCTCTCTCTGTGTGTGTGTGTGTGTGTGTGTGTGTGTGTGTGTGTGTGTGTGTGTGTGTGTGTGTGTGTGTGTGTGTGTGTGTGTGTGTGTGTGTGTGTGTGTGTGTGTGTGTGTGTGTGTGTGTGTGTGTGTGTGTGTGTGTGTGTGTGTGTGTGTGTGTGTGTGTGTGTGTGTGTGTGTGTGTGTGTGTGTGTGTGTGTGTGTGTGTGTGTGTGTGTGTGTGTGTGTGTGTGTGTGTGTGTGTGTGTGTGTGTGTGTGGTCCATATACGCCAGACAAGACTGCTGTATTATCACTCAGCAATATGGGTGTGCAGGCAGACTGACTAATTACTTCCATATTCCTTAAGGAATGGAAGTATGGTGATGGCAAAAAAAATCGTGTTCGAGATTATTGCAGATTCTGATTCTACTACACTCAAAACATGAAAAAAAGTCGTTTTCCGAAAAGTGTCTGTGTGTCTGTGTGTCTGTGTGTCTGTCTGTCTGTCTGTCTGTCTGTCTGTCTGTAGATTTTTTTTCTATGGCAAACGATAACTGCCGCAAATTCAAACAGAATCAAATAATTTTTTGCATACAGCCCGGTTTTGCAGAGTTCTCGCGACCTATTGTTTTTGGTGAAGATCGGTTGAGGGAAAGGGGTAGTTTACCTGCAACGGTTTTTTTTTAGCAAGGGTAATTTTGTTTGTTTGGCAAACGATAACAGCCGCAAATTCAAACAGAATCAAATAATGTTTCGCATACAGCCCTGAATTGTAGAGTTCTCAAGACCTATTGTTTTTGGTGAAGATCGGTTAAGGGAAAGGGGTAGTTTACCTGTAACGTTTTATGTTTTAACAAGGGTATTTCCTATGGCAAACGATAACAGCCGCAAATTCAAACAGAATGAAAAGATTATTTGCATACAGCCCTAAATTGTAGAGTTCTCAAGACCTTTTGTTTTTGGTGAACATCGGTTAAGGGAAAGGGGTAGTTTACCTACAACGTTTTTTTAACAAGGGTATTTTCTATGGCAAACGATAACAGCCGCAAATTCAAACAGAATCAAATAATTTTCTGCATACAGCCCTGATTTGTAGAGTACTCAAGACCTATTGTTTTTGGTGAAGATCGGTTGAGGGGAAGGGGTAGTTTACCTGCAACGTTTTTTATCATGCGTATTTTCTATGGCAAACGACAACTGCCGCAAATTCAAACAGAATCAAATAATTTTTTGCATACAGCCCTGATTTGTAGAGTACTCGCGACCTATTGTTTTTGGTGAAGATCGGTTGAGGGGAAGGGGTAGTTTACCTGCAACGGTTTTTTTTATCAAGGGAAATTTTTTTTTTTTGGCAAACGATAACAGCCGCAAATTCAAACAGAATCAAATAATGTTTCGCATACAGCCCTGAATTGTAGATTTCTCAAGACCTATTGTTTTTGGTGAAGATCGGTTGAGGGAAAGGGGTAGTTTACCTGCAACGTTTTTTTAACAAGGGTATTTTCTATGGCAAACGATAACAGCCGCAAATTCAAACAGAATCAAATAATGTTTTGCATACAGTCCTGATTTGTAGAGTACTCAAGACCTATTGTTTTTGGTGAAGATCGGTTAAGGGGAAGGGGTAGTTTACCTGCAACGTTTTTTTATCAAGCGTATGTTCTATGGCAAACGATAACAGCCGCAAATTCAAACAGAATCAAATAATTTTTTGCATACGTCCCTGAATTGTAGAGGTCTCAATGACTTTCGATTTTGGTGAAGATCGGTTAAGGGGAAGGGGTAGTTTACCTGCAACCTTATACGTTTTAACAAGAGTAAAGTACTTGAAAATTTATTTAAACTTTTTGAAACAATGGTAATTGTTAAAAATAAAATAATTTTGTTGCCAGGCAATAAAATTATAATTTTTTCATTTTAATGTAATATAATATTTTTCATTTAATACAGCAATAAAAAGGCAGGTAAGACACAGCCTGGCTGTTTGGCTGAAAATGATTTTAAATATAAATCTTAGAATATGGAAGTCATGTATGGTTCTCCATACCGATATTACTTCCATATTCCTTAAGGAATGGAAGTATGGTGATGGCAAAAAAAATCGTGTTCGAGATTATTGCAGATTCTGATTCTATTACACTCAAAACATGAAAAAAAGTCGTTTTCCGAAAAGTGTCTGTGTGTCTGTCTGTCTATCTGTCTGTCTGTCTGTCTGTCTTAGATTTTTTTTCTATGGCAAACGATAACTGCCGCAAATTCAAACAGAATCAAATAATTTTTTGCATACAGCCCGGTTTTGCAGAGTTCTCGCGACCTATTGTTTTTGGTGAAGATCGGTTGAGGGAAAGGGGTAGTTTACCTGCAACGGTTTTTTTTTAGCAAGGGTAATTTTGTTTGTTTGGCAAACGATAACAGCCGCAAATTCAAACAGAATCAAATAATGTTTCGCATGCAGCCCTGATTTGTAGAGTACTCAAGACCTATTGTTTTTGGTGAAGATCGGTTGAGGGGAAGGGGTAGTTTACCTGCAACGTTTTTTATCATGCGTATTTTCTATGGCAAACGACAACTGCCGCAAATTCAAACAGAATCAAATAATTTTTTGCATACAGCCCTGATTTGTAGAGTACTCGCGACCTATTGTTTTTGGTGAAGATCGGTTGAGGGGAAGGGGTAGTTTACCTGCAACGGTTTTTTTTATCAAGGGAAATTTTTTTTTTTTGGCAAACGATAACAGCCGCAAATTCAAACAGAATCAAATAATGTTTCGCATACAGCCCTGAATTGTAGATTTCTCAAGACCTATTGTTTTTGGTGAAGATCGGTTGAGGGAAAGGGGTAGTTTACCTGCAACGTTTTTTTAACAAGGGTATTTTCTATGGCAAACGATAACAGCCGCAAATTCAAACAGAATCAAATAATGTTTTGCATACAGTCCTGATTTGTAGAGTACTCAAGACCTATTGTTTTTGGTGAAGATCGGTTAAGGGGAAGGGGTAGTTTACCTGCAACGTTTTTTTATCAAGCGTATGTTCTATGGCAAACGATAACAGCCGCAAATTCAAACAGAATCAAATAATTTTTTGCATACGTCCCTGAATTGTAGAGGTCTCAATGACTTTCGATTTTGGTGAAGATCGGTTAAGGGGAAGGGGTAGTTTACCTGCAACCTTATACGTTTTAACAAGAGTAAAGTACTTGAAAATTTATTTAAACTTTTTGAAACAATGGTAATTGTTAAAAATAAAATAATTTTGTTGCCAGGCAATAAAATTATAATTTTTTCATTTTAATGTAATATAATATTTTTCATTTAATACAGCAATAAAAAGGCAGGTAAGACACAGCCTGGCTGTTTGGCTGAAAATGATTTTAAATATAAATCTTAGAATATGGAAGTCATGTATGGTTCTCCATACCGATATTACTTCCATATTCCTTAAGGAATGGAAGTATGGTGATGGCAAAAAAAATCGTGTTCGAGATTATTGCAGATTCTGATTCTACTACACTCAAAACATGAAAAAAAGTCGTTTTCCGAAAAGTGTCTGTGTGTCTGTCTGTCTATCTGTCTGTCTGTCTGTCTGTCTGTCTGTAGATTTTTTTTCTATGGCAAACGATAACTGCCGCAAATTCAAACAGAATCAAATAATTTTTTGCATGCAGCCCTGATTTGCAGAGTACTCGCGACCTATTGTTTTTGGTGAAGATCGGTTGAGGGAAAGGGGTAGTTTACCTGCAACGGTTTTTTTTTAGCAAGGGTAATTTTGTTTGTTTGGCAAACGATAACAGCCGCAAATTCAAACAGAATCAAATAATGTTTCGCATACAGCCCTAAATTGTAGAGTTCTCAAGATCTGTTGATTTTGGTGAAGATCGGTTAAGGGAAAGGGGTAGTTTACCTGTAACGTTTTATGTTTTAACAAGGGTATTTCCTATGGCAAACGATAACAGCCGCAAATTCAAACAGAATCAAAAGATTATTTGCATACAGCCCTAAATTGTAGAGTTCTCAAGACCTATTGTTTTTGGTGAAGTTCGGTTGAGGGAAAGGGGTAGTTTACCAGCAACGTTTTTTTAACAAGGGTATTTTCTATGGCAAACGATAACAGCCGCAAATTCAAACAGAATCAAATAATGTTTTGCATACAGCCCTGATTTGTAGAGTACTCAAGACATATTTTTTTTGGTGAAGATCGGTTAAGGGAAAGGGGTAGTTTACCTGTAACGTTTTATGTTTTAACAAGGGTATTTCCTATGGCAAACGATAACAGCCGCAAATTCAAACAGAATCAAAAGATTATTTGCATACGGCCCTAAATTGTAGAGTTCACAAGACGTATTGTTTTTGGTGAAGATCGGTTGAGGGAAAGGGGTAGTTTACCTGCAACGTTTTTTTAACAAGGGTATTTTCTATGGCAAACGATAACAGCCGCAAATTCAAACAGAATCAAATAATGTTTTGCATGCAGCCCTGATTTGCAGAGTACTCGCGACCTATTGTTTTTGGTGAAGATCGGTTGAGGGAAAGGGGTAGTTTACCGGCAACGGTTTTTTTTTTGCAAGGGTAATTTTGTTTGTTTGGCAAACGATAACAGCCGCAAATTCAAACAGAATCAAATAATGTTTCGCATACAGCCCTGAATTGTAGAGTTCTCAAGATCTGTTGATTTTGGTGAAGATCGGTTAAGGGAAAGGGGTAGTTTACCTGTAACGTTTTATGTTTTAACAAGGGTATTTCCTATGACAAACGATAACAGCCGCAAATTCAAACAGAATCAAAAGATTATTTGCATACAGCCCTAAATTGTAGAGTTCTCAAGACCTATTGTTTTTGGTGAAGTTCGGTTGAGGGAAAGGGGTAGTTTACCTGCAACGTTTTTTTAACAAGGGTATTTTCTATGGCAAACGATAACAGCCGCAAATTCAAACACAATCAAATAATGTTTTGCATACAGCCCTGATTTGTAGAGTATGAATTTAATACAGCAATAAAAAGGCAGGTAAGACACAGCCTGGCTGTTTGGCTGAAAATGATTTTAAATATAAATCTTAGAATATGGAAGTCATGTATGGTTCTCCATACCGATATTTTTTGTTTAGTAAACTAACAATATTATAGAGCGATCATACAATAAACAGTATAAATTCCACACAGTTAAATGTGTGTTATAATTTCTTTTAGTCTAACAGCTAGATGGATTCTTACACTTTTTTCAAATTATTGATTCCATTTTTGAGCCATGGGGTCAAAGAATTTTGAAATTTCTAAAACTGTACAGTATATTCAGATTTTCGTTAAAATTCTCTTTAATCGATGTCCCACATGGAATTTGTGATTTTGTCAAACTTTTGCCCCACTTTTTGAAACCTGGTGTCCCAAAATTTTGAAATGTACAAAAAATAATACTATATTTGTATACACTATTACTTCCATATTCCTTAAGGAAATGGAAGTACCGGTATGGTGATGGCAAAACAAATATCGTGTTCGAGATTATTGCAGATTCTGATTGTACTACACTCAAAACATGAAAAAAGTCGTTTTCCGAAAAGTGTCTGTGTGTGTGTCTGTCTGTCTGTCTGTCTGTAGATTTGTTCTATGGCAAACGATAACTGCCGCAAATTCAAACAAAATCAAATAATTTTTTTGCATACGTCCCTGAATTGTAGAGATCTCAAGGACTTTCGATTTTGGTGAAGATCGGTTAACGGGAAGGGGTAGTTTACCGGCAACCTTTTACGTTTTAACAACAGTAAAGTACTTGAAAATTCATTTAAACTTTTTCAAACAATGGTAATTGTTAAAAATAAAATAATTTTGTTGCCAGGCAATAAAATTATAATTTTTACTTCCATATTCCTTAAGGAAATGGAAGTATGGTGATGGCAAAAAAAATCGTGTTCGAGATTATTGCAGATTCTGATTGTACTACACTCAAAACATGAAAAAAAGTCGTTTTCCGAAAAGTGTCTGTGTGTCTATGTGTCTGGTGTCTGTGTGTGTAGATTTTTTTTCTATGGCAAACGATAACTGCCGCAAATTCAAACAGAATCAAATAATTTTTTGCATACAGCCCTGATTTGTAGAGTACTCACGACCTATTGTTTTTGGTGAAGATCGGTTGAGGGAAAGGGGTAGTTTACCTGCAACGGTTTTTTTTATCAAGGGAAATTTCTTTTTGGCAAACGATAACAGCCGCAAATTCAAACAGAATCAAATAATGTTTCGCATACAGCCCTGATTTGTAGAGTTCTCAAGACCTATTGTTTTTGGTGAAGATCGGTTAAGGGAAAGGGGTAGTTTACCTGCAACGTTTTTTTAACAAGGGTATTTTCTATGGCAAACGATAACAGCCCCAAATTCAAACAGAATCAAATAATGTTTTGCATATAGCCCTGATTTTTAGAGTACTCAAGACCTATTGTTTTTGGTGAAGATCGGTTGAGGAGAAGGGGTAGTTTACCTGCAACGTTTTTTATCAAGCGTATTTTCTATGGCAAACGATAACTGCCACAAATTCAAACAGAATCAAATAATTTGTTGCATACGTCAGTGAATTGTAGAGGACTCAAGGCCTTTTGATTTTGGTGAAGATCGGTTAAGGGGAAGGGGTAGTTTACCTGCAACCTTTTACGTTTTAACAAGAGTAAAGTACTTGAAAATTCATTTAAACTTTTTCAAACAATGGTAATTGTTGAAAATAAAATAATTTTGTTGCCAGGCAATAAAATTATAATTTTTTCATTTTAATGTAAATCATGTATAAGAGAAAATATATCGTGCTTGGCAGGCAAGCATATCTCAGTTATTACTGTTTACGTTTCCATTTTACTTCCATATTCCTTAAGGAATGGAAGTATGGTGATGGCAAAAAAAATCGTGTTCGAGATTATTCCAGATTCTGATTCTACTACACTCAAAACATGAAAAAAAGTCGTTTTCCGAAAAGTGTCTGTGTGTGTGTCTGTCTGTCTGTCTGTCTGTGTGTCTGTCTGTAGATTTTTTTTTTTCTATGGAAAACGATAACTGCCGCAAATTCAAACAGAATCAAATAATTTTTTGCATGCAGCCCTGATTTGCAGAGTACTCGCGACCTATTGTTTTTGGTGAAGATCGGTTGAGGGAAAGGGGTAGTTTACCTGCAACGGTTTTTTTTTAGCAAGGATAATTTTGTTTGTTTGGCAAACGATAACAGCCGCAAATTCAAACAGAATCAAATAATGTTTCGCATACAGCCCTAAATTGTAGAGTTCTCAAGATCTGTTGATTTTGGTGAAGATCGGTTAAGGGAAAGGGGTAGTTTACCAGTAACGTTTTATGTTTTAACAAGGGTATTTCCTATGGCAAACGATAACAGCCGAAAATTCAAACAGAATCAAAAGATTATTTGCATACAGCCCTAAATTGTAGAGTTCTCAAGACCTATTGTTTTTGGTGAAGTTCGGTTGAGGGAAAGGGGTAGTTTACCTGCAACATTTTTTTAACAAGGGTATTTTCTATGGCAAACGATAACAGCCGCAAATTCAAACAGAATCAAATAATGTTTTGCATACAGCCCTGATTTGTAGAGTACTCAAGACCTATTGTTTTTGGTGAAGATCGGTTAAGGGAAAGGGGTAGTTTACCTGTAACGTTTTATGTTTTAACAAGCGTATTTCCTATGGCAAACGATAACAGCCGCAAATTCACACAGAATCAAAAGATTATTTGCATACGACCCTAAATTGTAGAGTTCTCAAGACCTATTGTTTTTGGTGAAGATCGGTTGAGGGAAAGGGGTAGTTTACCTGCAACGTTTTTTTAACAAGGGTATTTTCTATGGCAAACGATAACAGCCGCAAATTCAAACAGAATCAAATAATGTTTTGCATGCAGCCCTGATTTGCAGAGTACTCGCGACCTATTGTTTTTGGTGAAGATCGGTTGAGGGAAAGGGGTAGTTTACCTGCAACGGTTTTTTTTTAGCAAGGGTAATTTTGTTTGTTTGGCAAACGATAACAGCCGCAAATTCAAACAGAATCAAATAATGTTTCGCATACAGCCCTGAATTGTAGAGTTCTCAAGATCTGTTGATTTTGGTGAAGATCGGTTAAGGGAAAGGGGTAGTTTACCCGTAACGTTTTATGTTTTAACAAGGGTATTTCCTATGGCAAACGATAACAGCCGCAAATTTAAACAGAATCAAAAGATTATTTGCATACAGCCCTAAATTATAGAGTTCTCAAGACCTATTGTTTTTGGTGAAGTTCGGTTGAGGGAAAGGGGTAGTTTACCTGCAACGTTTTTTTTTTAGAGTATTTTCTATGGCAAACGATAACAGCCGCAAATTCAAACAGAATCAAATAATGTTTTGCATACAGCCCTGATTTGTAGAGTACTCAAGACCTGTTGTTTTTGGTGAAGATCGGTTAAGGGGAAGGGGTAGTTTACCTGCAACGTTTTTTTATCAAGCGTATTTTCTATGGCAAACGATAACAGCCGCAAATGCAAACAGAATCAAATAATGTTTTGCATACGTCCCTGAATTGTAGAGCTCTCAATGACTTTCGATTTTGGTGAAGATCGGTTAAGGGGAAGGGGTAGTTTACCTGGAACCTTTTACGTTTTAACAAGAGTAAAGTACTTGAAAATTTATTTAAACTTTTTGAAACAATGGTAATTGTTAAAAATAAAATAATTTTGTTGCCAGGCAATAAAATTATAATTTTTTCATTTTAATGTAATATAATATTTTTCATTTAATACAGCAATAAAAAGGCAGGTAAGACACAGCCTGGCTGTTTGGCTGAAAATGATTTTAAATATAAATCTTAGAATATGGAAGTCATGTATGGTTCTCCATACCGATATTTTGCATAGTCAAACTTTTCTACAGTCTCTATGTTTTCCTGAATTTCTGTAAATTCTGCAGACAGGTCAAGATTCATTTTACTTCCATATTCCTTAAGGAAATGGAAGTATGGTGATGGCAAAAAAAATCGTGTTCGAGATTATTGCAGATTCTGATTGTACTACACTCAAAACATGAAAAAAAGTCGTTTTACTTCCATATTCCTTAAGGAATGGAAGTATGGTGATGGCAAAAAAAATCGTGTTCGAGATTATTGCAGATTCTGATTCTACTACACTCAAAACATGAAAAAAAGTCGTTGTCCGAAAAGTGTCTGTGTGTGTGTCTGTCTGTCTATCTGTGTGTCTGTAGATTTTTTTTCTATGGAAAACGATAACTGCCGCAAATTCAAACAGAAACAAATAATTTTTTGCATACAGCCCTGATTTGTAGAGTACTCACGACCTATTGTTTTTGGTGAAGATCGGTTGAGGCAAAGGGGTAGTTTACCTGCAACGGTTTTTTTTTATCAAGGGAATTTTTTTTTTTGGCAAACGATAACAGCCGCAAATTCAAACAGAATCAAATAATGTTTCGCATACTGCCCTGAATTGTAGAGTTCTCAAGACCTATTGTTTTTGGTGAAGATCGGTTAAGGGAAAGGGGTAGTTTACCTGTAACGTTTTATGTTTTAACAAGGGTATTTCCTATGGCAAACGATAACAGGCCGCAAATTCAAACAGAATCAAAAGATTATTTGCATACAGCCCTAAATTGTAGAGTTCTCAAGACCTATTGTTTTTGGTGAAGACCGGTTAAGAGAAAGGGGTAGTTTACCTACAACGTTTTTTTAACAAGGGTATTTTCTATGGCAAACGATAACAGCCGCAAGTTCAAACAGAATCAAATAATTTTTTGCATACAGCCCTGATTTGTAGAGTACTCAAGACATATTGTTTTTGATGAAGATCGGTTAAGGGGAAGGGGTAGTTTACCTGCAACGTTTTTTTATCAAGCGTATTTTCTATGGCAAACGATAACAGCGGCAAATTCAAACAGAATCAAATAATTTTTTGCATACGTCCCTGAATTGTAGAGGTCTCAATGACTTTCGATTTTGGTGAAGATCGGTTAAGGGGAAGGGGTAGTTTACCTGCAACCTTTTACGTTTTAACAAGAGTAAAGTACTTGAAAATTTATTTAAACTTTTTGAAACAATGGTAATTGTTAAAAATAAAATAATTTTGTTGCCAAGCAATAAAATTATAATTTTTTCATTTTAATGTAATATAATATTTTTCATTTAATACAGCAATAAAAAGGCAGGTAAGACACAGCCTGGCTGTTTGGCTGAAAATGATTTTAAATATAAATCTTAGAATATGGAAGTCATGTATGGTTCTCCATACCGATTTTTATTATTATGACTACCGCAGTAAAATATCGGTATGGAGAACCATACATGACTTCCATATTCTAAGATTTATATTTAAATCTTAATATCGCCTGCCAAGCGCGATATATTTTCTCTTATACATGATGTACATTAAAATGAAAAAATTTTAATTTTATTGCCTGGCAACAAAATTATTTTATTTTTAACAATTACCATTGTTTCAAAAAGTTTAAATAAATTTTCAAGTACTTTACTCTTGTTAAAACGTATAAGGTTGCAGGTAAACTACCCCTTCCCCTTAACCGATCTTCACCAAAATCGAAAGTCATTGAGACCTCTACAATTCAGGGACGCATGCAAAAAATTATTTGATTCTGTTTGAATTTGCGGCTGTTATCGTTTGCCATAGAAAATACGCTTGATAAAAAAACGTTGCAGGTAAACTACCCCTTCCCCTTAACCGATCTTCACCAAAAACAATAGGTCTTGAGTACTCTACAAATCAGGACTGTATGCAAAACATTATTTGATTCTGTTTGAATTTGCGGCTGTTATCGTTTGCCATAGAAAATACCCTTGTTAAAAAAACGTTGCAGGTAAACTACCCCTTTCCCTCAACCGATCTTCACCAAAAACAATAGGTCTTGAGAAATCTACAATTCAGGGCTGTATGCGAAACATTATTTGATTCTGTTTGAATTTGCGGCTGTTATCGTTTGCCAAAAAAAAAATTTCCCTTGATAAAAAAAACCGTTGCAGGTAAACTACCCCTTCCCCTCAACCGATCTTCACCAAAAACAATAGGTCGCGAGTACTCTACAAATCAGGGCTGTATGCAAAAAATTATTTGATTCTGTTTGAATTTGCGGCAGTTGTCGTTTGCCATAGAAAATACGCATGATAAAAAACGTTGCTGGTAAACTACCCCTTCCCCTCAACCGATCTTCACCAAAAACAATAGGTCTTGAGTACTCTACAAATCAGGGCTGTATGCAGAAAATTATTTGATTCTGTTTGAATTTGCGGCTGTTATCGTTTGCCATAGAAAATACCCTTGTTAAAAAAACGTTGTAGGTAAACTACCCCTTTCCCTTAACCGATCTTCACCAAAAACAAAAGGTATTGAGAACTCTACAATTTAGGGCTGTATGCAAATAATCTTTTCATTCTGTTTGAATTTGCGGCTGTTATCGTTTGCCATAGGAAATACCCTTGTTAAAACATAAAACGTTACAGGTAAACTACCCCTTTCCCTTAACCGATCTTCACCAAAAACAATAGGTCTTGAGAACTCTACAATTCAGGGCTGTATGCGAAACATTATTTGATTCTGTTTGAATTTGCGGCTGTTATCGTTTGCCAAACAAACAAAATTACCCTTGCTAAAAAAAAACCGTTGCAGGTAAACTACCCCTTTCCCTCAACCGATCTTCACCAAAAACAATAGGTCTTGAGAAATCTACAATTCAGGGCTGTATGCGAAACATTATTTGATTCTGTTTGAATTTGCGGCTGTTATCGTTTGCCAAAAAAAAAAAAATTTCCCTTGATAAAAAAAACCGTTGCAGGTAAACTACCCCTTCCCCTCAACCGATCTTCACCAAAAACAATAGGTCGCGAGTACTCTACAAATCAGGGCTGTATGCAAAAAATTATTTGATTCTGTTTGAATTTGCGGCAGTTGTCGTTTGCCATAGAAAATACGCATGATAAAAAACGTTGCTGGTAAACTACCCCTTCCCCTCAACCGATCTTCACCAAAAACAATAGGTCTTGAGTACTCTACAAATCAGGGCTGTATGCAGAAAATTATTTGATTCTGTTTGAATTTGCGGCTGTTATCGTTTGCCATAGAAAATACCCTTGTTAAAAAAACGTTGTAGGTAAACTACCCCTTTCCCTTAACCGATCTTCACCAAAAACAAAAGGTATTGAGAACTCTACAATTTAGTGCTGTATGCAAATAATCTTTTCATTCTGTTTGAATTTGCGGCTGTTATCGTTTGCCGTAGGAAATACCCTTGTTAAAACATAAAACGTTACAGGTAAACTACCCCTTTCCCTTAACCGATCTTCACCAAAAACAATAGGTCTTGAGAACTCTACAATTCAGGGCTGTATGCGAAACATTATTTGATTCTGTTTGAATTTGCGGCTGTTATCGTTTGCCAAACAAACAAAATTACCCTTGCTAAAAAAAAACCGTTGCAGGTAAACTACCCCTTTCCCTCAACCGATCTTCACCAAAAACAATAGGTCGCGAGAACTCTGCAAAACCGGGCTGTATGCAAAAAATTATTTGATTCTGTTTGAATTTGCGGCAGTTATCGTTTGCCATAGAAAAAAAATCTACAGACACACAGACACACAGACACAAGACAGACAGACAGACAGACACACAGACACTTTTCGGAAAACGACTTTTTTTCATGTTTTGAGTGTAGTAGAATCAGAATCTGCAATAATCTCGAACACGATTTTTTTTGCCATCACCATACTTCCATTCCTTAAGGAATATGGAAGTAAAAGGCAGGGAACACACACACATACACAAAATTCGCGTTATTTCTGGCCTCATTCATGTTTATTTTCTTACATTTGCACGCTTTTTAAATGGAAAGTGCTGAACCCATACTAACATAACGCATGCAAGCCGAAAAAGTGTCCAGCGTGGATAGCGATTTGCTTCCTGTGGATCGCTGGGCAGTGTAACTGCACGTGTTTACAGAGGAACGATTCATAGACAGACTTTTCGTCTTTAGGGAATGAACCCTCTGCAAGATGCTGAGGGTCCATGAGTGACTTCGGAGCGCTCCTTCTTTTCCGCGTGTTTGTTCTGTGAAACGTACACTGTAGATTCGCAGCTTTATTCTAAGCAACGCTCAAAGGAAATGTTGAAAATTTTTGTCCACGGTGTACCCTCATACACACTAAACCTGCTCTGATGTTTTAATTACGGACATCATAATATTAAAACTTTGGAAACTTGAGCACTACTTAATGGAGATCAATCATTAACTTATACAAGCCATTAATTTTATGCATATTTTTTATATATATGTGTACAACGTTATCGGCAACAAAGAAGTAGTTTTTGTTAAAATTACTTCCCGGGATATTTGGCAGTAGTCCAATGTTTTCTACAAAACCAGACGTTTCGGCAATGCCATCGACTTCCATCATCAGTGAAAATCGAGTGCGATAACGTGAGGTGGTATATGTTAGTGACCACAGTACTGTGGTTAAGGCTGAAGCAGTAAGTAGAAAGAAGTAGTTTCTATGGTAATATTTCATTTCGAAAATTATTTTAATTATAAATCTTAGAATATGGAAGTCATGTATGGTTCTCCATACCGATATTTTCATTTTAATGTAAATTATGTATGAGTTAATATACATGTATAAAATAATATATCGTTCCTGGCTGGTAAGCATATCTCAGTTATGTAATGTTTACGTTTCCATTTTATTATTATGACTACAGCAATAAAAAGGCAGGGAAGACACACACACACATACACAAAATTCGCGTTATTTCTGGCCTCACTCATGTTTATTTTCTTACATTTGCACGCTTTTTAAATGGAAAGTGCCGAAACCCACACCAACATAACGCGTGCAAGCCGAAAAAATGGACATCAATTTGCTTCCTGTGGATCGCTGGGCAGTGTAACTGCACGTGTTTACAGAGGAACGATTCATAGACAGACTTTTCGTCTTTAGGGAATGAACCCTCTGCAAGATGCTGAAGGTCCATGAGTGACTTCGGAGCGCTCCTTCTTTTTCGCGTGTTTGTTCTGTGAAACATAAACTGTAGATTCGCAGCTTTACTCTAAGCAACGCTCAATAGGAAATGTTGAAAATTTTTGTCCACAGTGTACCCTCATTCACACTAAACCTGCTCTGATGTTTTAATTACGGACATCATAATATTAAAACTTTGGAAACTTGAGCACTACTTAATGGAGATCAATCATTAACTTATACAATCCATTAATTTTATGCATATTTTTTATATATATGTGTACAACGTTATCGGCAACAAAGAAGTAGTTTTTGTTAAAATTCCTTCCCGGGATATTTGGCCGTAGTCCAATGTTTTCTACAAAACCAGACGTTTCGGCAATGCCATCGACTTCCATCATCAGTGAAAATCGAGTGCGATAACGTGAGGTGGTATACGTTAGTGACCACAGTACTGTGGTTAAGGCTGAAGCAGTAAGTAGAAAGAAGTAGTTTCTATGGTAATATTTCATTTCGAAAATGATTTTAAATATAAATCTTAGAATATGGAAGTCATGTATGGTTCTCCATACCGATATTTTTACTTCCGTTGGCAAACAAACTAGAAGAAGGAATACTCAGATCTTTTGTTAGTCACTTTTTTTTTAAATAGTGTTTCGAGAAGGAAAGAGTGGTTAGAGTTGTGAATTATATTGTTCATCTTGCTGTATAAGGAAAAGTCAAGAACTACTTTTACAAGAAATTGTGTGGTTGTAACAGGAATTTTACATTTCCCTGGAACGAATCCAATTGTTATCTCACTGAAATGTATTTCAATTGTGAAAGCATTACATATCAAGTAACTGAATGTAATGAGCATGCACCTGTGCATGCATGCACGCACACGCACGCACACACACACAGTACTTATTTTTTACTTGTTTGTTCCATAACATTGATTACAATTGCAGCAAAATTGATCAAAATGACATCAAATACATGTACATGTATACATGTACTACCCTCAAAACACGAAAAAAAGTCATTTTTCGAAAAGTGTCTGTGTGTAGATTTTTTTCTATGGCCAACGATAACAGCCGCAAATTCAAACAGAATCAAATAATTTTTTGCATACAGCCCTGAATTGTAGAGTTCTCAGGACCTATTGATTTTGGTGAAGATCAGTTAAGAGAAAGGGGTAGTTTACCTGCAACATTTAATGTTTTAATAAGGGTAATTTTTTCTATGACGAACGATAACTGCCGTAAAGTCAAACAGAATCAAATAATTTTTTGCATACGTCCCTAATGTGTAGAGCACTCAAGGTCTTTTGATTTTGGTGAAGATCGGTGGAGAAGAAGGGGTAGTTTACCTGCAACGTTTTATGTTTTTATATGTGTACTACGTTATCGGCAACAAAGAAAAGTTTAGTGTAAAAATTCCTTCCCGGGCTGTTTGAGCAAAGTACAATGTTATCTGCAAAACCAGACGTTTCGGCAGTGCCATCGACTGTCATCATGAGTGAAAATCGAGTGCGATAATGTAAGGTGGTATACGTTAGTGACCACATGCACAGAACTGTGGTCAGGCTGAATCTATAAGTAGAAAGAAGTAGTTTCTGTAGAAATATTTCATTTCCATTATGATTTTAAATATAAATCTTTGAACATGGAAGTAATATATGGTTCTCCATACCGATATTTTAATTGCTTTTAGTTTTCAATGAATTGTTTGTATTTCAGTTTTACATTTGATATGTAAACGCATCAAGACAGAAATAATCGCTGCTGACATTGAGTTTAGCAATTTAACATGATAATGTATGTTATATAGTAAATATATTTGTAATATAGTTATATAGAAAACATGATAGAAGACAATTCTTACCTTTAACTTGGTTACTCAAACACGCATCCAAAATAGATACAAAAGCGCGCGCGGTAAAAACTTACCAAAATCAGCTGAGACAAGTATCAGCTGAGCCCGCCAGGTGGCAAGGTGTGTCGGTGTCACGGTCGGTCAGGCACTGCCCCTCCAGTGTCCCCACCACGTCGCCAGATTAGTCGGTTAACAGCTCCGATGTCCGTCCCGTAGACGCAAGTTTATCTGCCATGCCTGGGGGTGGCAGTACAGCAAATCCGCCCATGAGGTCAGTAGTTGAATATTTTGTGAAATGACTACTTTTAAGTACCGGTATGACATTGATTTAACTTATTGAGACGAAGCCTTGTTTGTGGGACAAGACAGATGAAGGAAATAAAAATAAAATTGAAAAACTTAATATCACTATAGTATTGACGACTCGGAACACTAAGTTTTTTATAAGTAAAAACGTAAAGTTTTACCTTACAGCCTAAACCGGCTTTCACCTTTAGAAGGCTTCATGGGCTGCCATAGGTAGCGTTGTCCGTCTTCTTGTTGGCGACGGGATAGTTATTCGAAAGATCGAAGCTGTGTGTGTGTGTGTGGTGAGATGTGTTCGAATAATGCGTGCGATTTGAATTGTGTCTGTTCGTTTAGGATGTCGTTTTTATTTGTTTTTGTGTGTTTGTATATTTCTAATTGTTCTAGAGTGTCTAGTTTTCGGCCTTTTGTGTGTACGTGTAGAATGTTCATGTTATTGTCGATGTTTTTATATGTGTGGTTTGCTTCAATTTGCAATTTATATATTCGTACTCTGTGACGCTACCTATAGCAGCCTCTGATGAAGCCTTCTAAAGGTGAAAGCCGGTTTAGGCTGTAAGGTAAAACTTTACGTTTTTACTTATAAAAAACTTAGTGTTCCGAGTCGTCAATACTATAGTGATATTTAGTTAAGTAACGGACACGTCATGGACAACGAAATCCAAGAATTGAAAAACTTGTTAGGATCTAAAACCAACTTACCAAATAAGGTGTAGTATGCACCTTCTGCATAGCGAACTTTAATACCGGGTGAACCCAATACGGCGTTTGAAGTTAACCATGCTAGTTCATTTGCGACATTTCCTGATCGATAGTTTTCTTCGATATTTTGAAATTATGCGTGCTTAACGAAAAAAGAAATGTATTTAAATAAATAGTACCGTAATCGTTCGATTTTTTTTAATTGTGATAAAACTGAATTGACGTTTCTATTACAAATCTAGTGAAAACTTCAGTCGTCGATGGTTTTTATAGTTTACGAACTAGGTCAATAGGTTAAGGCTGATAAGTAAGAATTCAGTCCACTTCCACTTTCAATTTTTAATGAAATACGCGTAAAACCTAAATATTATGGTTAAAAATATGCAAAGAACCGGTATTTTCTCTCAAAATTATCCATCAAATTTACCAAGTCATTGTGGTGAAGTTATCAAAACATCAGATGATACCTGAATTTAAAACATCACCAAGAACTTACATGAATACTTGGTGCAAAAGGGTATCTTAATAATCATTTACTTATTAATTTCAGATACTGTAGCCTTTTGAATTTGATGGTTTTGTACGATGCCAACCATCGATGTTATGTTTCGATGATCGTCTCTAGTACCTAGTTTCGGACTTGAATTCGGTCCAAGGCCATGGTAGTTTACGGGGGTAGATTGTACGGTAGCGTGTGTTTACTTAGTATTTTGATTTTGAGTAGCGTAATAACAAAATGCAATAAAAAGATTGCATACTTTGTTTTACGCGTAATGTAATTGATTTTTTTTCGTGAATAATATTACAGTTTTTTCTAGTCCGCGGATAACGAGTTTATAGGTTGTAGTCATTTATGTGAAACATATCTTTTAATATAACACTGTTTTGTAGTGGTGTAGTAGTTGGTGTTTAGATTCTTTAATAGTATGGTGAGGTGTTTAAGAGTGTAGGTGCGGATAAAAAAACTGCAATATATTGATATCCAGTTAGGGTTATTGTAGTGTTTGAGAAACAAGGCCAAACAGACAATGATGACCGAAAGCAAGGTAATTATAAATCAAATTGTTATGCATTAAAAAAATTAACAGTAATTTTTATATTAAATGTTACCCAAATTAGTTCAGTATCAAATATACAATATCTTTGTATGCTTTTAATTTTTTTTCTTTAGGACTCAAACGTGTCCAGTAGCTTGTGTAACTTCCAACTATATTAACATTTTTGCATTCATAAGACCGATTTGATTAAAGTTTAGAAGTGTATTGAATTTATTGGCAGCATGACAAATGGAGTAGTTCAGGGTTGAGTGGTTTAAAGTAAAATATATGAATTTCTATGTGTAAATGTTGAGCTGAGTGTACTGGTTAATTTTTATGTTGCTCAATCCACGTTAAAGTATCAAATTAGCAATTGCACTAATCAGTTTCATATAAGACCAGTTCACACGCTCTGTAACATGTTATGCCATGTCCCTTCAGTGTTAGTGAATTCCATGAAGTATCAGTGATGTCTATACACATACATCTGTACAGTTTGTTCAGTTTACCATTAATGATGTGTAAATAATGTAGGGTTAGGTAGGCTAATTTTAAACGAAATGTAAAGGTTTGAAACATTTGTATTGATTGAAAATCACATATAGGTTTTAAAATTGAAATAAATGCAAATAAAAGTTATTTCAACCTTTGATATTAAGCTTGCATAAAAAGTTGTTTAAATATCAATAATAAAGACCCCCTAAAATTCAATTTACAATTACTCCATTCATTTCCGATTACCCCCAGCATCTTAGGGGTAATTGTAAACAAGTGTTTTCTTTATCCTTTGAAATACTGAAACAAAAATTGGAACTGTAAAATAGTTGACATTGTACTACTTTGTGTTGTGTTTTTAATCGTAACTACATGTTTACAATTACTCGTCTATGTGAAAAGTAAATGGAAACAAGATACTTCAGATACTATGTTCATTAAAAACCATAAACAAATGTTCTGTTGCATAATACAAGTAACAGAATAAAAGTTTAGCAATTTTCATACACAGAAACACTTCCAGGGAACTCGTAGACAATTTGTCTGTTGATTTCCTTATTTTGTGGATTAGCCAAAACCGTCAATATTTGTTTAAAGCTTATAGTGCTGTAATCATTTTCTTTTAATATAACTTTATAGAAATTTCATATTTTCATTGATATCCTGTGACATAAATTTCTTCCTCATCATCATCTACTTTCTGTACACAACAATTACACTTATAGTGAGTTTTATTTCTTGGTCCTCCAGCAGAATCAACAAGAACAAATTTCCCTGGCTGAATCTTTTGCAGCTCTGGTATTTCATGTGTTTCTTCCATGGTATTGTCATTCAAAACACGTATTGCAAATGAATCTTTGTTCTCATCAGAATCATACAATAAATTGAATGTTGTTTAGATTTCTTTACTACTTTATGATCAAAATACAGTTTCCTTCTTAGATTTGTTTTTTCTGTTTCTAGACATTTCTTTTTTGATTTTTTTCAGGCTTTTTTCTTTAACTTTTGCCAGGACTCTTCATTTGTTAAAACTTCTCCGAGTCTTTGAGGTTTCAAGCAAGGTACTTTTTTTATAGTGAGTTCTGTAGACATCATAGAATTTTGAGTTTTTTAAATTTGTGATGAAAAGTCTGATGTTTTTCTATGATTCCCGTGGTGTTTCTGGAGTTGATTTTTGTTGTGGCATTTTAATAGGTGTCTTCTCAATAATCTTACTGGGTGGAGGACTTAGCAAAATGTGCCTGGTACAGACTATGCAGCTACATCATCAATAGAGTTGCTTGTAGGTGGACTGAACATTTAATATGTATAGTAGCCCTACTCTTTTTATACTCATTGAGTTCTTTTGAACTGAAAGCAGATTGTGAAAATTTTCTTGCATCAACTTGGAAAATCCCTGTTGTTACAAACCAGCTATAACATTTGTTTTAATCATGCCTTCTTTCCACACTTGGCCTAATAGTGAACAAAATTCAGTTTTTGCCATTGGACAGACTCCTTGCCTTTCAATGTGTGTTTTCTGTGTTTCAATTTTTTCCCAAGAAATATTTAGTGGGCTAAAAACAGATTTATCGATTGGTTGAATTTTATCAGTTAAGTGACTTGGTAACAATTAAGCAATAACATAAGAATATACCTGACTATTTACCAGATGACAGAAATATTTTTTCACATTCTGTATTATACTAACATACATAGGCCTAACAAATTATTAGGAAATTTTTTACAATTTTTTCATAGTTTTTTAATAATTTAATTTATCTTTAGCAGAATATGTTTTAGGAGTGGTGAACTCATAATAGTATCTAGATTTAGTAAATTCTGATATTTAATAGTACTAAACAAACAAGACTATTTGAATAATAGTTTAATTTTGCCTAATTAAAAAAATAACAGGTTAATTTTTTCTTTTTGTTGGTTTTACGTGGTACAATTGTGATCTTAAATCTTGACTGAATTTCTAAAGCTCTGATTGGTAAATATCTAATTTAAGTGTGGGAATTAGAATCCAGTCATATAAAGTTTGGCTTATTCTGGTCAAGAATTGTTCTAAAACAGCCCCAAAATTAGGCCTATCTAAAACTGTATATTCTTATCATGGGTTTTCAAGTATAAGTCATACATAGAATTATTTTAAAAAAATTTCACACCCAGTGAATAGTTTATTTAATTACAGTAAATTGTTTGTAATAATTTCAACTATATTCTTGTCGAAGTCCAATCTTGAAATCTTAACTAACAATGGCGCTATAATGTTTTTTATAATTAATACAGTATATAGCCTATGTGACACACACACATTTCATATATCACACTTTACATATTTGCGCTTATAATACCTTATGCATAAGTCAAAATAACAAAGTTCTGTATTTTATCTGTCCTTTGTACAATTCCTCCGAGACCATCACAAGCACGTATGATAAGATGTTGCAAGAAATACCACACAGAATCATTTCTAAAATTTCTTTGTGTAAACAAATGTTCAGGAGATTATTTCTGTTTTTGTACTGTGATGGACTGCCATCCAAAACATTAAAATATTTTTTAAAGTTAGGAATAGCTTCTTTTAGATGAGAAATCAGGTGCTTTTGGAAGAGATTGATTGCAACAATGTTACATTTCGAACTTTCATATATGAAGACATAGTTGAGTTCTTCTATACTTACTAGTTTAGTGGTAGGACTAGACTTTGTTTGAAAATAAATTCAGTATTTTTAGTAGTCACAATTAATGAGAACTTGTCGTACCTTCATGTGTGTTTTCATTTATTACAAACCTTATTATTTTTGCATGTTAGCAATGAAAGAGTGGGTTTTTAATGTCTTCAGTAAATTCCTCTATAAATTCATCTTTTTTTGTAATTGTTTCAATTGCACATATTCCAGTCGTCCACTTTTTATAGGTTATATTGCTAATCACTTCATCCTGAAACTTTTGAAATAGCAAATTCTTGAAAGGGACCTAGCCAAGACCACTCTTTACAATCATCCATACAACAAAAAGTGGTGCGTGGAGTGTACACGATGTTGTATAAACCTGTTTGGTAGTTTTTTTAGTGGAGTATCATCTCCTAAAGAAAACTGTTAAATTTGGATCCATTCATTGTTAACATATTGTTATCATTTTATATGTTCTGGTGATTAGTATAGACACAAACAGAACAATTCAACGTTTTTTCACAAAGATACAGTTTTTAAATAGTTGTAATTCACAAAATTTAGAAAACCAATAGAATATATTAGGTGCTCTTCTTAAAACATTTTAGCCCTATACATTTCATTCAGATTCTCCAAAACTGACTTCTTTTATAAATGAATTTTTTCCTTAGTCTCGAATAGTAACAAAATCCTTCCCAGGCTTCAATCTGCTTACATTGTAGAAATCAACTAGTTGAGCTGTAGTTTACAGCTCATAGTTTTTTAGTTTTTCCTGGCTTGAAGTTAAAAGAGTAGATAGAATACCTTTTTCTTTGAACAGTTTTATTACAGCTCTAGCCATTTACTGATTGTGAACTCATTTTGTATTCTATTACTATTCCAGCTAGCAGATAAGATGGATAATACTACCATTTTTCACTTTAACCCAGTGAAAACTGAGAAAACTTGTACTCTTATTGAATTTTCTTCTTTTAAATTCTGAGGTCCAATAAATGTTTTTTTTTTCAAGAGTTGCTTCTATGTAATCAATTTCATTTTTGTGTAAGAGTCTGCACTAAGCGTCTTGCTTCTTGACTGAATTTTCCTACAAAATTCTATGATTTACTTAAGTAATCCAGAGCTGTACCAGAATCTCTAAAGCTACGTTTACTCTGGCGAGAAAATTGTGACGGTAGTGTCAAGTAGGTGTTTACACTGAGATGCAGTTTTTACCGCGAGAGTAAGTGCAAGTGTTCAGCAAGTGCTTGCACGAGCTAATGTCGCAATTTTTTCTGACAGATGTACGAAACTCCGTTTACACTAGATAGTAAGTTTGGGCAAGTAGTCCTGTCACAACTTTTCCTGCCGAGCACTCTTCAGTGAGTTGTCAGCCATGGCCCGATGTTTATTAAAACATTTAATTAAAAATAAATAACTAATCTATATATATTTTTTTATTTCCCAGTTAAATTAGAGTAAATTAGATAAATTAGAGTATTGATTTAGTAAAAACTGTATGGTATGAAGTAAAAAAGTATATAAGTTTGTAATGATCGAAATTTTAAAAAAATTTTAATTCCTCGATCAAGTGACACGTTCCCACACTCAAGTCGACGGACACAAGCCCAGGTCGTAAATAATGACGAATCGAGGGCACGTCAAACCCGACGACAGAGCGAAGACAAAGAAAAAATGTCTGAGCACTGCACACAATGAGTATTTCAAGGCGTCACTGACAGCTAGCCGTTTGTCAAAATTTACAGCACCCAACAATCTGAAACAAAGACTTCGTCCAGCTGCCGAGTTACACGGAATCGAGATGGAACGCCTGCTGTGGAAGCAAAGTGTAACTGCTCAATTATGAAAGGCTTTACTATGTTACAAAGGAAGTACAGAGCAATTTTAACGGAGAGATAGACAATAGACGTAACTCAGTGAATACTGCCAGTGTACCCTGCACAGCGTGAAAACACATTCTTGACAGTTTACTGAAATTTACGACTGAAAAGTAGAATTTCACCGAAATGAAGACAACGAAGGGTTGATAATCGGCGGAACGAACGTCGTGGAACTTAGACAATTAACCAAGACCTGGAGTCTGTTAACAAAAGCTCAGTCAGAACCTTAGGGAAAGTCTAAACAAAGGATAACAGAAGGCCATGAAATTGCCCTAATTTCTTAGAATCTGTGCTACGCTCGTCACATGAAACACTCCGGGGATGACGACGACCAACCAGCATCAAGCATCTTCTAAGAGAGCTCGTGGAGAGAGTAGGAAGGGTTCGGCCGACGAATCGTGAAACAGAGGATGAGATCTACAGAAGGGTAGGAATTTGTACGACCAATCAAGAGTTCGAGAAGGCGTAGAGATCGAAACTTAGACTTATGGGTAAGATGTTCCAATAAAACTGTTTGGCGAAGACGCGGAGCAGGCAGTCAAGTAGTTAATCGAGAGTCAGTAATTTTCAATCGGATAGTCAAGTATTCAATCGAGTAGTCAAGTCGTTCAATCGAACAGTTAGTCGCAGTTAACAGTCAGTCGGTAGTCAAGAGTATGTAGTTAATAGTAGCAGTTGGTAGTCGCAATTAATAGTCAGAAGTTAGTGTGTACGATAGACAGACGATTGATTATGTCGACCGACCGGATTCACTAATTTGTAAATTCATAAGTGAACAAAGACATCGGTATAGTCACACTTATACACAATTCTGTGCGGAAATATAAACTATGAGTGCGTACGGGACTTGAAATCTCAACTGACGCGCACATAATAATATACTAATTAACATTTAAAGTAGAACAGTGAGTGTCACCTCAAACATTCTCACATCATAACGTATCACCATGTTGAACAATTAGTTGAATAAACTATACCAAACAATTAAGCACGCAGTACGCGATACACCCAAAATAGACGGCACAGTTAACCATGTACACAAATATGGCAAACTTTCAGAACAATTCAAGTTAATGACAACATTAACACCTCACTATTTGAACTCCGGACACTCGACATCAGCGGGTTACCACAATACCATACACATGACGGGAGTGGAGATTTAGTGGAGTGAAGTGAAATTATCAGTGCTCTGCGTAACAGTGATTATGATCTTCGACGAATCATCTAGAAAGTGTCTTCTCACGACGACGGAATTGGATAAACACTTTCAAAGATAAGCTTTATGTCTACTTAATCTTAGTAGTATATACTACACTACTGTTCTGTTGCCTCTTTTCAAAGAACTAACCCCAAGAGAATAATTACATATGAGTCATATGAATCATAAAATCTATAAAATAACACTAACGTAATTCGTTATCTGAGAAATAATGAACGCATTTTAGGTAGGAATAAGTATAATTGTTGATTGTTTATTATTCGTGTATGTTTTATATATGTGCATTATTTACTGCATTTGAATGTACCATGTGTTTATGTTTCAGGAAACATCGTATAAATTGAATAATTGTATTTATATCATGTGTTTTAATGTGTATGTAATTTGCAGGATATAGTTACTTACTTCAGTAAGATGTGTAATAAATAAGTAGTTAATTTACAGTATTCATGCGTTCATTATTGAAATTTCACCTTTGTTATTGATGTATTTTCATTCTAAGTATTACACTAAAAATCTCATAACTTATGCTAAACATCAATGGATACAATAAACTCGACCATTGAAACGTCTGATTAATAGACTCATAAAATCGTATTTAATCAGACACTGTGTTGAGTCAAATCTGACGAATAGAAATAATTTTAGATATATCAATTTTAACGTATTACATAAATCTTTAATTAATATGATTCATAATTGTTGAGTAATTAATCCGCGCAGATAATTAGCACAGATTAATATTCACTAGATGTAAATGGTTTACACAATTAATTACCACAGATGTAAATTATATTTACACCACTAAATGTAAATGGCTGCACAACGCTTGGCATTAAATGTAAATGGCATCCAGCTTTAGGGCGAGATACATATGAGAAAGTGATAAACTCACATAAAATACCACTAGTCCCATTTACTAAATGTAAATCATTTATATCACGATTAGCATAATAAATAAACCCCATTTATGCTAACTATAGATGGCGCCCATCGCATGGCAAAAGAGAGCAGACAGTAGTATTTAGACTAATTACAATAATATAGTACGTAAGACATTATTAAATAAGTGTAAGGTTAGCTTGACTGGTAAATGATAACGCGAAGCAAGGCGAAAATGGCTAGCGGTAGTTCTGATAGCATGGACTTTGACGTTAACAACCAGTTAGGCGCACCCGACACCAACGAAGAAAACTCATCAGTCGTCGAACCAAATATGACGGAGGAGACGTCAGAGGTCAGAGCGCGGGGACAGGAGTCACAGCAACCACAAGAGTCCCAGCAATCACATGAAGAGGCATCGCTACGTTCATTGTTGATGGACTTCATGCGCACGAATAATGAAAGCTTCAAGATGATGAATCAGAAATTCGATCAGAAATTCGATCAACATAAAGAAGAAATTAAAGAAGAAATCAACCAGAAATTCAATCAAATTAATGAAAATTTTAATAGTCATAAGGAGGACGTCTAGCGACAAATGGACGAACAGCTCGCGCTTATACGATCAGAAATGCGTGACCATAAGACCAGTTGCGACGATAAGATAAGTGAAGTCCTAAAGAAACAAGAGGATGCTACAAAAGGAATAAAAGATGACACCAATAAGAAGTTTGAAGAAGTGTGGGAAGCCCGAGAGTCGGACCACCAAGAACTCAAAAGCCTGGCACAGACCACACAATCTAGTATCAAGAAAGTCCATAACAAGCTAGATCTACACATCAATGGTAATCAGAAGAAGCAGGAAGAACTGAAGACCGAATTATACCACACGCTTCGACAGCAGCAGCAAGAGATAGGTGAAGCCAACCACACATTGCAACAGAAAATCGAGGAAGTAGACGGCCGACAAAGGACGACCGAACAGAAGCTCGACGAGAACGTCAAAGAGAAAACAACCCACATCCAGGAACTCAGGTGTCAAGTAGAGAGACTGCGGCGACAGATCACCGATGGGGAGTCTGGGCATCACAGAATAGTAAACGGACAAATACAGATTGAATTGAAATATGACGGAACCGACAGATTCCCGATGGAGTTCCTAAAGGAGTTGTCGGAGTTTCAAGAATCCTATTACCCGAGCAGCGACATCAGGTGGATCGGCAAACACCTAGAGAAGGACGCAAGCATATGGTGGCGTGTGATCCGGGACCAGATAAGTACCTTCGAAGAATTCAAGGAGGCGTTCACACTGAAGTACTGGGGGTTGGAACGACAGGACATTATCCGCGACAACCTTGAGTACGGCAGGTTTGAATGGCAGGGACCCGTCACAGCTATACAGTACGTCGAGAGGATTCTTTTGGAAAGTCGTCAGTTAACCCCAGCGTTGACCGACCGCCAACTGATAAGGAAAATTTCGAGGCACTTTGGAAGGGACTTGCAGATCGCCGTTATAACACGCGGGATCGTCACCATACCCAATTTCGAGGCCTTGATCACTGAATACACTAGCATTCAATCAAGCCACGCAGGAAGTAGACGTGCGCAATATAAGATAACGAACGAAAGGGAAGCCGGAACTGTCGATCGTCCCAGTGGTAACTTTGTCAACAAGAACGAGAGTGAAAGGAAACCAGTTTGGCAAGGACGGGCGCACGGCGGTAACCGTTACGAGGGTAAATCACACGGAGTAGTAAACACCGTTGAGTACCTGAACTCCAAACCGGGTACAAGCCAGGCAAGCGACGACAGTAATTCTAGGTCGAACAATGACCAAAGCAACAAAAAAAAAAACACCCCTACACAGCGAACGACATAGTTTTTGACGACAACAAAAACAACCCCACCAATAATGTCAATATCCTGGTACCTGACTTAAGAGACGACCTACTGAATGAATATGACGAGGACGTCACGAAACAAATATTAAAATGTCCTGAAATAATCATACAATTTAATAATAACATTAAAGTTTTAGCACTTGTCGACACCGGCTCAGTTATTAATGGGTTGTCAGAAGAATGGTTCAACGCAAACAAAAGGGACATTGAACCATATGAAATTTTACCCATGACAAACTCTCTAATCATTAGTGCTGTTGGGAACAAGTCCAAGTTAATTAGAAAACAAATACTGTGCGACATAGAAATTGACGGGATCAAAAATGAGTGTGTCTTTCTAATAATACCTGACCTTATTAAACACTGTATATTAGGGATAAGTTTTTTACAGGAGGTAGGATGTCGTATCGACATTGGCAGCAAGAAAATAGAAATAGTGAATGCGGCTGATGAAGAGGTGCACGCCGTACCCATCATGAACATGGAACTAATTGATAATGGAGAAGAAGAAGAAGAAGAAGAAATCTTGAGGTGCATCGACGAGAAGATATCAAACATGGACTGTCAAGACGAGGAGATATTGGGAAATTTGAAGGGAATACTTGTTAAGAATAGAAGAGTGTTTAGGGAATGCCCGGGAAGAATAGACGGATATGAGCATGAGTTTCAAGTTACGGACAGTACGCCCTACTTTCAACGGGGTTGGCCTGTACCACTTGCTTATCAGAAGAAAGTAAAGGACGAGATAGATAGGATGCTGCGATACGGTGTGATTGAACGTTGTACAAGCCCGTTCATAAATCCACTCGTAACAGTCATAAAAAGAGATGGAAGGGTCCGTCTATGCCTGGATGCAAGAAAGATAAACGGCGTTACTATTCCCGACTATGAAGGCGTTTCTCCAATAAATGAAATCTTGGCAAGATGCAGCGAGATGCGATATCTGTCTACTGTCGATTTGTCGAGCAGCTTTTGGCAAGTACCTTTGAAGAAAGAGTGCAGGAAGTATACCGCGTTCATGTATGAGGGAAGGTGCTACCAATTCACCGTTACACCATTCGGCCTTAGTACCAGTTCAGCGGCACTAACACGCGGATTGGATACGGTCTTAAATGAAGATGTTAAGAAAAACACATTAATATACGTGGACGATTGTCTATGCTATTCTGACGATGTTAAAACACACTTAGAACATTTAGAGGCATTATTAAATAATCTTAACGAAAATAACTTGACCGTCAACTTAAATAAGTCACAGTTTTTCAGGAAAGAAATATCGTATCTTGGATACCAACTAACAACACGCGGCATCCAAGCTACGGAAGAGAAAGTGAAAGCCATTATGGACTTCCCTAAACCCAAGAACCAGAAACAGTTAAAGGGTTTCCTAGGCCTCACTAACTTTTATAACCGTTTTACTAGCAAATATGCGGAGACAACACAACCCCTCCATGAATTATTGAAGAAGAATCACAAATTTGTATGGACGAATGAATTAAACGACTGCTTTGACAGAGTCAAAAATCTATTTATTGACGCTGTAGTTTTAAGATTTCCGCGCCCAGACCAGAGGTATTATATACAGTGTGATGCAAGTGATTACGCATACGGAGGACAACTTTACCAGCTCGATGAAGACGGGGAAATCGGCGTAATCGCCTTCACTAGTAAGACCTTCAAGGGTGCTGAGCGGAACTATTATACTACGGAAAAAGAGCTTTTAAGTATTGTCCGATGCTTAGAAAAATTCCGAATATACGTTCTCGGACAACCATTAACGATCATCACCGACAACAAGGCGTTGACATTCTTAAACAAATGCCATCTAAATAATTCTCGGATTACACGATGGATTCTTGCAGTGCAGGAGTATAAATTCGATATAATTCATTGCAAGGGTAAGGAAAACATCGTAGCCGACATTTTAAGTAGATATCCACACAATACAAAATTAGAAGAGATTCATGACAACACCCATGAATATTTAGTTAACCACATAACCGTAAAAATGAGACTTGAGGTGCGTAAGTTAATCCAAAATATCGGAAAGCACCAGATGGAAGACGATAAGCTAAAAGCGATCATCACTAGATTTAAGGAGGGAAATATAGACCCTAAATTAACTAAATTTTATAAATATGTTAACGATAAGTTGTATAGACGACAGCGGAATGAATGGAAGCTGTATGTTCCTAGCAACATATCTGGGGACATAATTGCTGAAATCCATCATATGTTCGGTCATTTAGGAACAAAAAGGTGTATTAAAATGATCCAGGAACATTTCACATTCGACCGGATGTCAAAGAAAATAAAAACATATATAAAAACCTGTGACCTATGCCAGAAGTGCAAAGACACCAACAACAGAGAGCTATTTGGTGGCACACGCGCTGTGATACCTACGGCCAAAGGAGATCTGGTAAGCGCAGATTATTATGGACCCCTACCGACAGGAACGGGTGGAGTCAAATATTTATTGGTCATAGTGGATAATTTCACGAAATATGTCAAATTATTCACCCTCCGGAGAGCAACAACCACTACGACGTTGCGGAGGATAAAAACGTATTGCGAACTATTTGGACGTCCGCGGACCATTTTGACGGACAACGGAACACAGTTCACATCCAAGAGATGGGTCAACGGTCTAAAGGAGTTGGACATACAACCAAAGTTTACTGCAATACGTAATCCATGTACCAACCTTGCCGAACGGATTAACCGGCAACTGGGAAACTTATTTCGCATTTTCATAAGTGACCAACACACTAAATGGTCCCAATACGTGAAAACGATTGAAGCGTGTCTAAACGAGGTGTACCACGAGACGATCGAAATAACCCCTCACGAAGCACACCTCGGCACGAGACCTACACGAGCATGGGAGCAATGCTTGGACAAAGGAGTCATTAGCAGCGAAGGAAAACGCGAAAACAATATATTTGTAAAGATAAAGGAGAAGCGAGAGAAACACGCGAAACGCTGTAATGAGAAGAAGAAAATCACAAAATTTGCGATTGGCGACAAGGTTCTGGTGAGAGCATTCCACCAATCCGACGCTGCGTCAAAGAGAATTGACAAGTTCTTCGAACTTTTCGCAGGACCATATAAAATCAACCGCATCATCGGCGAGGCCACATATGAGCTCGTGGAGTGCGATAGCGGGAAGACGAGAGGAAAATTTAATATACGGCAAATTAAGGCGTATCATGAGCCAGCGAACGGAAGTATAGATAACACGAGTGGTAGCGACGACTCCCGGCGACCAGCAGAAGACATAGTTTAGGTAATTTGCTCGCGCGGCCAGTCCAGCTAACCAAATAATGATATGCATTTTACTTGTTGTGTTTAGTCTGTATTTCAATGCTAACTGTGTTTGTGATCAGCACATAATTGTCATTCGTTATGTTAATTAGACATATAAATATCAACATATACAGAAAGTGATTTGTGAAATGTACCATGTGTCAGAAGGACAGTGTAATACTATGACACAGGACACCAAAGACGTTAATAATTATGAATAATAACTTGTTAAAATGTAGAGACTCGAATAATTTGTTTATGTAAATAATAATTCAAAATGGACGATTGTTTTATAACTTTAAGAGTATGCATCACGAAGTATGCTGATTCCTTAACTATTTAATTAATATGTATGTTTCTTTTACCAATGTAATCATTTATAACATGTTACGAATTGACCATATGTATATATTTGTTAGTATCAACTGTATTCTAGAGACAGTAATGACAAGTTTAAAAGTATTTTATTGCTATATAGGTCATCGACATAAGATCGATTAATATAATGGGTAGCTAATCTACAGCTTATCTAATACATTGTGTATAAAGAATAACGAGACAAACTGTCAAATGGACAAACGTCCATGTCTTAAATTCAATTATTTACTCGAAATCGTATTGTACAGTCCGCATATGGACAGACAAAGTGTAAAAATGCGTTCATTCACTCAGATGTGCGGCAATAAATTCATATGACCATATAAAACATTAAGATGGGGAATAACAATTAATTGCTTCCTATGAGAGATAGATGTCAGTCAACCATGTCCATTCCGAAGCAGACATCCACGACTGGGACAGAGCGCAGAAATTGGATCAGATGTCTCCCGAAGTCCAACATCCAATCCAATTTGGGGACAATGTAATGATCGAAATTTTAAAAAAATTTTAATTCCTCGATCAAGTGACACGTTCCCACACTCAAGTCGACGGACACAAGCCCAGGTCGTAAATAATGACGAATCGAGGGCACGTCAAACCCGACGACAGAGCGAAGACAAAGAAAAAATGTCTGAGCACTGCACACAATGAGTATTTCAAGGCGTCACTGACAGCTAGCCGTTTGTCAAAATTTACAGCACCAACAATCTGAAACAAAGACTTCGTCCAGCTGCCGAGTTACACGGAATCGAGATGGAACGCCTGCTGTGGAAGCAAAGTGTAACTGCTCAATTATGAAAGGCTTTACTATGTTACAAAGGAAGTACAGAGCAATTTTAACGGAGAGATAGACAATAGACGTAACTCAGTGAATACTGCCAGTGTACCCTGCACAGCGTGAAAACACATTCTTGACAGTTTACTGAAATTTACGACTGAAAAGTAGAATTTCACCGAAATGAAGACAACGAAGGGTTGATAATCGGCGGAACGAACGTCGTGGAACTTAGACAATTAACCAAGACCTGGAGTCTGTTAACAAAAGCTCAGTCAGAACCTTAGGGAAAGTCTAAACAAAGGATAACAGAAGGCCATGAAATTGCCCTAATTTCTTAGAATCTGTGCTACGCTCGTCACATGAAACACTCCGGGGATGACGACGACCAACCAGCATCAAGCATCTTCTAAGAGAGCTCGTGGAGAGAGTAGGAAGGGTTCGGCCGACGAATCGTGAAACAGAGGATGAGATCTACAGAAGGGTAGGAATTTGTACGACCAATCAAGAGTTCGAGAAGGCGTAGAGATCGAAACTTAGACTTATGGGTAAGATGTTCCAATAAAACTGTTTGGCGAAGACGCGGAGCAGGCAGTCAAGTAGTTAATCGAGAGTCAGTAATTTTCAATCGGATAGTCAAGTATTCAATCGAGTAGTCAAGTCGTTCAATCGAACAGTTAGTCGCAGTTAACAGTCAGTCGGTAGTCAAGAGTATGTAGTTAATAGTAGCAGTTGGTAGTCGCAATTAATAGTCAGAAGTTAGTGTGTACGATAGACAGACGATTGATTATGTCGACCGACCGGATTCACTAATTTGTAAATTCATAAGTGAACAAAGACATCGGTATAGTCACACTTATACACAATTCTGTGCGGAAATATAAACTATGAGTGCGTACGGGACTTGAAATCTCAACTGACGCGCACATAATAATATACTAATTAACATTTAAAGTAGAACAGTGAGTGTCACCTCAAACATTCTCACATCATAACGTATCACCATGTTGAACAATTAGTTGAATAAACTATACCAAACAATTAAGCACGCAGTACGCGATACACCCAAAATAGACGGCACAGTTAACCATGTACACAAATATGGCAAACTTTCAGAACAATTCAAGTTAATGACAACATTAACACCTCACTATTTGAACTCCGGACACTCGACATCAGCGGGTTACCACAATACCATACACATGACGGGAGTGGAGATTTAGTGGAGTGAAGTGAAATTATCAGTGCTCTGCGTAACAGTGATTATGATCTTCGACGAATCATCTAGAAAGTGTCTTCTCACGACGACGGAATTGGATAAACACTCTCAAAGATAAGCTTTATGTCTACTTAATCTTAGTAGTATATACTACACTACTGTTCTGTTGCCTCTTTTCAAAGAACTAACCCCAAGAGAATAATTACATATGAGTCATATGAATCATAAAATCTATAAAATAACACTAACATAATTCGTTATCTGAGAAATAATGAACGCATTTTAGGTAGGAATAAGTATAATTGTTGATTGTTTATTATTCGTGTATGTTTTATATATGTGCATTATTTACTGCATTTGAATGTACCATGTGTTTATGTTTCAGGAAACATCGTATAAATTGAATAATTGTATTTATATCATGTGTTTTAATGTGTATGTAATTTGCAGGATATAGTTACTTACTTCAGTAAGATGTGTAATAAATAAGTAGTTAATTTACAGTATTCATGCGTTCATTATTGAAATTTCACCTTTGTTATTGATGTATTTTCATTCTAAGTATTACACTAAAAATCTCATAACTTATGCTAAACATCAATGGATACAATAAACTCGACCATTGAAACGTCTGATTAATAGACTCATAAAATCGTATTTAATCAGACACTGTGTTGAGTCAAATCTGACGAATAGAAATAATTTTAGATATATCAATTTTAACGTATTACATAAATCTTTAATTAATATGATTCATAATTGTTGAGTAATTAATCCGCGCAGATAATTAGCACAGATTAATATTCACTAGATGTAAATGGTTTACACAATTAATTACCACAGATGTAAATTATATTTACACCACTAAATGTAAATGGCTGCACAACGCTTGGCATTAAATGTAAATGGCATCCAGCTTTAGGGCGAGATACATATGAGAAAGTGATAAACTCACATAAAATACCACTAGTCCCATTTACTAAATGTAAATCATTTATATCACGATTAGCATAATAAATAAACCCCATTTATGCTAACTATAAGTTTCTTTTTGGGAGACAATGTTGAATTTTCATGTTGTTTGTTATGGATCATAATGTTAAAAACAATTTGACAATAGGTGCTTAGTGACTGAACAAACTAAATAAATGAAATATCTTGGCTTCATAGTAGATAGTAATCACACTCATGGAAAGGTCATATTTGTAACCTGAAGAAATAGTTATATACAGTGTTGTGAAAATTCTGTTTCTTGCAAGATTTTTGTCCCGAAAACTTGCTGATCACAGTGGTGTATCTAGAATTTGGCTGAGGGGGGGGGGTTCGTGGCCGGGTGACCTTTATAAAAAGAGAAAAAACAAGTTAAGACTAATCAACTTTACTATCTTTATAAGTGGCCGAAAAACGCTTGATAACATCCTGAAATCAGTCCCATTAAACAATAAAAGTACGCGTTATTGAAACACTGTTAAAAGATACTTATTGATTTCGATTATTTTATTTTTCAAATGTATATCCTAATTTTGTGTAATAAACCTATTTCTATGTTTAATCAAGAGCTACTACTAAATTAGCCTACACAGCTGAAAAAAAATAAAACAGCCAGAAAATTAAGAGATTAACAAAATTCGCCAACTTTTTTGACCTGGGGCGAATTTTTTTTTTTTGTCCCATTCATCCCCACCATAAATACGCCCCTGTGATCACAAACTACAGTACAACCTGTCATATCCGGACTAATATGGCGACCGGCCGATCTGGATATGGAAAAATCCGGATATCACAAGGTCATTTATAAATAGCTAGAGGGCCAGAAATAATGAACGCGTTTGTTGTTGAATGTTTTTTTTAGACTTTTCTATTGGTTTAGCATTTGTATTTGTACGCTGTACTCGTTAAAATACAAAAAGTAAAATTGGTTAAAAAGTTTTACTGACAGTACGCCTACATCAGTTTTTGAAAAAGTTTGTGATTTTCGGCTGCTTCACACACTGCACACGTTTTTTGGAAGCCATGTCTCTCAACCTTCTTAAAAGCATCACTTCAGTTTCACTTGTTTCATCTTGATGTTGAACATAACTGATCAGAGATTTGATGGTCTTGAATGCCTCAGAGTGACTCATTATAGGCTTGTTGTCATCCTCTTCGGGTTCAGAGATTTTCTCATCGCTATTGCACACCATTTCTATAATGTCACTGTCTGTAATTTCGTTGACTTCATCTTCACTTAACCACTTCTTGACTTCATCGTCATTGATTTCTTCACATCCAGGCAGGTTTTTTACAAGCTCTGCAATCTGACTCTCTTCTTCATTGCAAACAGTTTCATTGATTTCCTCTGGTTTCTCCCCAGTCCATTTTTCAGTTGCTTCGTTGTAACGGGGCAAAAAGGGGGTAAAACAAATTTTAATTATTTTAAACCAATCTTTGTATTATTCGGTAATCGTCAGTGCAAGGTACGCATTGGGAATTGTGACAAAGAAAATATGGTGTATGGACTAACATCGTGATCTAACAGCTTCCTTCATGACCTAACCAGTGTAAACAGTTTTATTTCGTCCCATGCTTGGGATACCCACATCACCACATCTAACATGTCCACCTTTTTTAAGGATTCCGTAACACTTTCACCCTCGTCCATTCCAGCAATCAACACAGTCAGTAACTTACGGCGATAGGTACGTTTCAGTGATTCAAGCACACCTTGGTCCATAGGTTGACAAAGGGATGTCACATTTGGGGGTAAAAACACACATTTTATGTCACCATTTTTCAGTTCATCTTCACTTGGGTGTGAGGGTGCATTGTCTAGTAGGAGCACTGCTTTTCTTGGCAAATTATTTTTCGCTAAATGTTTTTCAACTTGCACAAACTGCTTGTGAAACCAATCACTAAATATTTCACAGTTCATCCATGCGCTGCGTTGGTTTCTGTAGCAAACTGGCAGGGAAGACAAATCTTTAAAGTTCTTGAAAGCCCTCGGCTTTTTGGATTTTCCAATAAATCCCAGTGGAAGTTTGTGAACTCCTGTAGCATTGCTACAAGCTAAAATAGTCACTCTCTCCTTTTTCTTTTTATACCCTGGTGCACTATCTTCTTGTTTTGAAGCCAAAGCGTAGGTCGGCAGCATTTTATAGTTGAGCCCAGTCTCGTCACAATTATAGAGCTGTTCTCCTGAAATCCCATGTTCATATACAAAGCTGTTTAAAAACGTTTTGAAGTTGTCAACATCATCTTGGTTAGCAGAAAGTTTTTCACTGCTGATCTGCAGTTTCCGCACACCATAACGATTTTTCCAACTTTCTAACCATCCCTCACTTGCTTTAAACTGTCCATCGGCTCCGATTTCTTTATTGAAGTGCAAAGCTTTTTCTTTTAGCAAAGGACCTGAGATAGGCAATCCTTGCTCTCTTCTTTGGGTAAACCAAAGATATAAAGCCTCATTAACTTGGTTGTTAGTGGCTTTCTTCATCATTTTCAGTTTTTTTACCCCACTTGTTGAAGCTTGCGATGAGCACCACTTCTCAATCTCACTCCTCGTTTTTTTCCAGTCACTCACAGTGCTCGTTCCTACTTCCATGTCAGCAGCAATCTTCTTAGCTGTTTCACCAGCATCCAACCTCTTCAGAGCACGAAACTTGTCATCCATTGTCACAACAGTTTTCTTCCTTTTCTCCGCCATTTTAGCAAAAAACAACGATAAAGAATAACAACAATAAAAAATAACAACGATAAAATACACTAACAGTGGTTAACAATAACGATAACAACGGCAATCACTTCTGACATACAGTTTAGAAACTCGCTTGCAAAACAAACTGTCACTTTAAAACGCACACACAGACTGTGGGTAGCAAGTGGCAGGCAGATGGCACCCGAGGTTGAGAATAGAGGAATGGGTTTCCGGGAAAGAGCCATTGACCGAGTCAAGGCCACAGCCCCGCTCGGAATAGACTAGGCGCGCAAACAACATTCCAGCTGCAACTTTCACTTTTCCATCCCTAACCATTTCGCTAACCAAAATTGAAAAATTAGTTTGGAGATACGTCCGGATATGGGAGGATCTGGATATCACAGGTCCGGATGTGACAGGTTGTACTGTATTATGTATTGGTTAGATCTAAAATAAATGATGGATTTAGTTGATTGAGAGGAACGTATATTGCGCCGTTAAAGCCAGTTGGTATATCACAAAGGGCAATTATTAGAATTATTTCTGACATATGTAACTTTGAACACTCATGGCCACATTTTTTTCAAAAGTTTGGAATTCTTCCTTTAAGGCATCTTTAAGTTAATTCAGTACTATTCATCAGACACTTAACTTGCACTGAACTGTCGCAATAATATCTCCCACTGTTCGGTATCATGACAGTGCGAGCATGTGCTGAGTACGAGAGCCCAGTAACACGTTTACACCTGCAAGTTGAGCTGTCAGACAGTGCTTACCAGCTACTCGCGACATCACTCCTGACACTGCTCGCGGGAATGTTGACATTACCAGCTTGGTCTGTTGGAAAAAAAGTGATTTCTTGCCATTGTAAATGTAGGTCTAAGATATGAGGAAAGTAATACGCATTTATGAATCAGAACGCTTAGTGGAGCCATACGTGCCTATTCCTGTTCAATCAGTGTCAGTGAGATTTCTGCTTGTGTGAGATGAGTTCTACACAGTCTGAAGTTAATGTGCTTTTTTGACCATTCACATTTTTCCACTGGCCTCATCATAATGAAAATATTTGCTGCATTCCTCCAAATAATATTATTCTTTGTGTTACTCATGTCACAGAGCATTCGAGAGAACGTATTACTGCTTCACTTCAAAAGAGGTTGATTTGTATAACATCGGTATAATATGCTTATCAAACAAGAGAAAACATTCAGTGAAAAGTATGAGTTATTACTTTTCCTACATTTAATTATTAAACTTTTAAAATGCATATTTTTACCTGATTAATTAACTCTGTGTTTTGCTATGTTAGTATTTTGTGTATTGTTAGTATTTTAGTATATGTGTATTATGTTATCGGCAACAAAGAAGTAGTGGGTTATTGGGTTTTGGGTAGTGGTTGGAAATAATGGAAGGACCTTGTGGCAATAACAGTTTTATGATCACTAAAACGCAAAGTTAACATAGGTTCTACATTTTTTACATTGCCTGTATTGATGAATTGAAATGTTATTTTTGAAAAATGCTGGTCACAAATCTTGAACATTTCTTCTGGTGTACAAATTTGATCTTTATACGGCAATTTTTTTCTACAGTTGTCACAAATCTTTTTTCCAGGAATTAATATTATTCCTTTTTTTCTTTTTACTTCTTTAGCATATTTAAGAGATATTAGTCTTAAACCTGCTTTGATGACCTTTTTGTGGACATTCTTGGGTCGCAAACACTTTTTTGGTTATTTTCATAATATTCAGTATAGTAGAGATAATGATGTAAACATAAATTGGAACTACGTGTCAATGTTTTTCCTAACCTCCAAAAAAGAATTGCTTTAACCTCATCTGGTAAATTTGAAACCAACAGTATTTCTTTCTTATCAGTAAAATTTGTGTTATGACAAACAGAATGAGCGATCAGCACCACATTACACTGTTCTTTAGGTACTAACAACTCTTCATCTGAACTCATGATTATACATAAATACAGTCATAAAGAAATAAATCTTTGTTTTAAACTGCACATTAACGGTTATCAATGAAACTTAATAGTACTAAAATCAGACAAAATGATTGTTGACCAGAATCACATGAATCAAACTACTCACTGTAGTTTGTATGTTTGGTCCAAACACTACTGTCACCGATTACACTGTATAAACTTATAGATTATAAAAAAACTATTTTACACAAAATCACTTCAATCAATATATACACTTTTTTACAATGAACTAATTATGCACTGTTTGTATGCTACTGCAACTGTCACAGAGCAAACAGGCTCAGTGTACCTCTGACTGGCTGCTTGTACAGACATGTAGTATTCATGTTGTAACTTGTAGTCCTCCCTGTTGTAACTCAGTCATGCAAAATATTTCAATGAAATATCAAATGTAAACTTTGTACTTAAATTATAAAATGATGTCATTAAATAACCATGACTTTTATTTTATGCTATTATAGTACATTTCATCCTCTTTCAAATGAGACCTTTTTCAATCTCATAGGACCAGACAGAAAAAAGTTATAAATATTTATATAAACACCTGCACGGAAAAAATTCAGAATTGCCAACTTTAAAGTGGAAAAACAAGTTTAATATGAGTCTAAATGTTATTTTTGACTTTATATTTGGAATCCTTGTGAAATTTCAAGTAAGTATTGTGAGTTTCATAACTTAATATTAAATAATAGGCTAACCATACAACTAGAGTTTTTATTGAAAAGTGCCCTTTAGATCTCATGCCGCAACTAACAAATCAGCTAAAAATGGACTTTTTTCAAAAAATCATTAAAAAAAACTAAAGCAAATTTGGCAAAAATGAAAAATACGGGTTGTTATATTTGTCCATAGATGCTGTAAAAAAATTTGATGAAAATTGAGAGGGTGGGGTGTACAATTTTTTTCTGGCTGGATGATTTGATTTGGAATGACCCACATGTATTTCATAATACACAGCTTATGGAATGTTAACTTTAATGGAACTGACCAGTTCATGTGCAGAAACATATCTACACTATTGAAAGATACAAAATTAATTACCACTGATATCAGTTGTTTTGATGCTGACTGTCAATGTAAATAGTATCCATGTGTGTAAATAGACAGCTGTTCATAAACGTGCCTACAGAAAGAATAATCCTTTTCAGACACTTACGTCAGAGAAAAGTGTATGAATAACAGAACTATTCAGCTAAATGAAGTTACAATTGTAGGATTCTTACGAAAACTAGTAATGTGAACATTGACTGTAAACCAGTCCCAATCAATGAAGAATAAGCATAAAGTTAATTCATTTACTTGATTCAATTTTAAAGAGCTAGATCTTTTAAGTGTTCCCTTAATTATTACTATGTAAAGATTGAAAGGTATATAATTAATTTTTTCAGATACCTGAAATAACTGCCATAAAAAATAATGTCACTGTGGAAAGAGAAGAAAAGTTTGTTGCACGCAATGATAATACTTTTATGAAAGAAGATGTACTGAAGAATGTGGCTGAAGAATCTCCTCATGATGACCAGCATACAGAGAAGGTAATTTGATAAAATTTTGTACAAGAATTGTAAAATAAAAAAGTACATCCATTTGAAATTATTTGTAATAAAATTTTTGAGATTTTCTTATAAAACTTTTTTCACAGTTTTCCAACAGTTGTCATGTTTTCTAGTTACTCAAGTGTAAACTATTGTAATTTGTAAGACCATCATCCATATTGATGTTATGGTATGTTACTGTATTCATGTGCTTCAGTTGCAATAAAAATATTACATTTTTATTTATGTATGTATGTTATGAATTTATTTTAAGGACTGGGAGTCACACAAATATATTTATTTAATTATGTATTCAATTGTTTATATTTTACATTGAAGCTTGTACGTGTATACTTAAAAGGACCTCATTGACGACTTACCTAACATGGGGGTATAACCTTCTTGGATATACCACTGAAAGAGGCTATGTAACAAGGAGAAGACAAACATTAGACAAGCAGAACTAGTTGATAATTAAAGCTACATTAGCTAATAGAGTATTAACAGAACCAGTGGTGTTTAGGAGATAATGTGCTCATTAATAAAACATTTCAGATTGACAGGATTTCTGTGTTTGGCTTATATTGTACTACGAATAAATTTTAATTCCTAAATAATTTATTATTTGACATTGTCATATGACTGACAAAACATGTTGGGAGCCTGAGGGTAAAATAGATGAATGAATAAGTCAGAATATCATGCTTAAATAAAAAGGTGAAAACGTAAAATAATAAACTGTCATCTATGATTGGTTTTAAAAATTACTTGTCACTGTGTTTTTTTTACCAACTTTGATTTGATCAGAAAGGACATATTTAAATAATTGTATGTGAGAGTATGAAAGGTTTTTAATTAACATTATCGGCACCGTCCTACTTTGTATTAAAATGCTGTAACAAACTGTGCCTTTTTTTCTGTCCAAGCCAGGTTTGTTCTGAAATGCAAATTTATCGTTTACAATCCTACTAGTAGACGAGAATTTACAGTCCAGTGACTTCCATTCTCACATCCACAAATGATACGTGTAATGGATCTTATTTATATGCCTTCTTAAAAAATTGTAATAAATAAAGTATCCTGAAAAGAAGGTCATAATAAGCCACTGTAGAAAGGTAGATGAAATATATATAAATAAAAAGGGTAGTTGAAGGGTGAGGGGTAATTTTCTATAAATGAAAATGATAGCTGAATGTGGAGAGGATAATTTTTTATATGTGTACTATGTTATCGGCAACAAAGAAGTAGTTTGTTGTTAAAATTACTTCCCGGGCTGTTTGGCCGTGGTCCAACATTTTCTACAAAACCAGACGTTTTGGCAGTCACCATCAGTGAAAATCGAATGCGCTAACATGAGGTGGTATACGCGAGGCCGACGAGAAAGACAGACCCTGGCACGAAAAAGTCACATGACTTTAGTAGTCTGAGATCCGGCATTGTGTAAATCGTTAAGTTTGTGTGGTTAAGTTAAACATTTCTTCAAAAATATTAGTGTATCAGGATGTTATAATGATTTAAAAGTTTTCTGTTGACGGGTTATTTGTATACTATTGAAGTGATTTACAGTGTTATTACGCATATTAAAAAGTACCAAAACTTTGTACAGGTTAAGTTAAACAAGCACGTGTTTTTAGGTTAAAAATTTCTACCTAAATTTTGGTATATCATAATAACGATTAAAAGTATACTGTTTATGTAATTTACAGTGTTATTAAGAATAGCGTATTACTCAAAAATGCCAAGACATTGTAGTGTTTATGGTTGCAAGTCCAACTATGATAGCCAGGAAGAATAGGTTAGCACTTTTTCTCTTCCTTCAGAAAAAAGTTTGCGACAAAAATGGTTAAATAAAATACCTACAGACTTAAGTATATTGAAAAATCCTGTTGTGTGTATACAGCATTTTTGTGATAGTGACGTTATTAAAACAGACAAGTGTGTAGTGGCTGGAGAGTTAAAATAATTTCAAAGAGAAAGACCTAAACTAAAAGCCGGTGCAATTCCTACAATTTTTAACAATGTACCCCAATATTTAAGTGAGATTCCAAGTTCCTCAAAACCAGTGAAAAGGCTTCACCAAGTTGAGCAAGAAAACATTGAAAAGGTAATTGAAGATAGCTTACAGACACAAAAAACATATGTAGAAGAAAGAAAACTTAGTAGTCTGGAAGATATTTTATCCTATTATTCAACTAAAATCTCAGAATGGATTTTAATTCATGAAAATTAAAACGTTTATCTTAGTATTATAAGTATAAAGCAGAGTGTACCTTTTATCCTGTGTTCCCTAGTGATTCATAAAAATCTGATTTATGAAATTTATATAAATAATATAAAGTTTTTAGTGAAAAAATACCAAAAAGACTTGCAGGTTTAAAATCTGTTAATGTCTTAGACGATGTTCTTGTTTTTATTCGTGGAGTTGCTGATAGTGCTCAGAGTGCAGATGAGAACAAGTTGGATAAAGCAATAGAACTGTTATCAGAGGTGAGTGAAAACAGTGATGAAAATGTTCTGCTGTCATTCATTATTGAACAGTTAGAGTTATATAAACAGCCAACTAATAATAGACGATACTTGTACATTATACATTAATGTTAGCTTCTACATTATATGTGCAATCTTCAGCTTCATACATTGCTCTTTATAATAGTAAATTTGTATGTTTTCCACATCCTAGAAATATTAAAAAATTAATAGGTACATTTTCATTACTTGGATCTGTTCTTGAGGTAAGTATTGAGTATTTAAAAACTAAACTACCTTTATTAAAAGATCATGAACAGATTGTCAACATACACGTAGATGAAATTTATGTAAATCCTGAGTTACATTTTAAAGGAGCTAATATTGTAGGTTGTAGTAAAACAGATTCGACAAAGATAGCAAAGGCAGTGCAAGTTTTTATGATTTCCAGTATATTTTCTAAATACAAAGATGTAGTGAGCTTAATATCTGTTAACAATTTAACTGCCCAACAACTACAAATTCTAATGTTAAATGTATTACAGCAAATAGAAAATATTGGTTTTATAGTTATAGCTTTTGTATCTGACAACAATGTTGTGAACAAAAAAGCTTTTGAACTTTTTTCTGAAAATGGTATTTTGCAACCATACCTTCCTCATCCTCTAGATCCAAAGAGATTACTTTTTTAATCTTTGATGTGGTCCATATACTTAAATGTGTTCGTAACAACTGGATCAGTAGAAGAACAAATAACTGTAAACGTGTATTTCCTGATTTTGAATTTAGCAATAATGATAATTTACATGTAGCACAGTTTAAGCATCTTGAAATTTTATATGAGTTGGAAAAAATTCTCTTGTAAAATTTGCTCACTTATTATCATATAAAGTACTATACCTTTCTACTGTTCAAAAACTAATTGTAAAATTTGCGTTAAAAATTTTTAGTGAAACAAATGTAGCTGCTCTTCAATGTATTTCAAAAGACAAAAAGGATCTACTTCCAGATGTTCAAGGAACATGCTTGTTTTTAAGCATTATTATTAGATGGTGGAAAATTGTTAATGTAAAAAGTGCTTGGGAAGGCAAAAAATTTAGTGAAGAATATAGAGACCCTAATCGCTCTAACAGCACATTACAAATAGATTTTTTAAGAAAAATGTCTCTGTGGCTCAAAAACTGGAAGCAGACTCTACCTATTTCTCAGTCACTATCAGCACAAACCTTTCACTCTTATTTACAACTGACACTTTTTTACACCTCATACCCTTCATATTTTTGAAAAATATAAAACTGATTATTTGTTGTTAAGTAAATTTTAAAATGATGTATTAGAAGGTAGATTTGAATATTATAGACAATTAAGTGGAGCCAATTACTGTTAGTTTCATGCAAGTTCTGCAGAGTGAGAGAAAAATACAGGTTTAAAGACACTATTCTGTTGTTATGTGAAAATAAAGAGATATCTTTAAAGACGTTGGTTCCATGTAAAAATGAGTCTTGTGAAACTGTAATAAACATAGATTAATTTTATGAAATTACAGATTATGACTTTTCTTTGGACTGTGTCCCTAAAGATAAGCTTACCATTTTAGTTTATATAGCTGGCTATGGTGTTCGAAAACAAGTGAGAAATAATATCTGTTGACTGTGTAGTGATTGGTTACAATCAAATAAAGAAATAGAAGTAGATGTTCCCACAGACTTAACATTACAGATTGATAGAGGTAAATTAATATTACCCTCTGAATATGCATTAGTATCATTTCAATTTCATGGCATATACTGCAAAAATTGTGTGACAAATTTTATAATTTGTTTTTAAGTGTTAAGAATCAGCTTTCAGTACTGCATAAACTGAGTTGTATTGTGCTTAATAAATATTTACAAGATGTATTCTCACAAGATTTTGATGAAGTCTGTTGCTGTAATAATAATTTATACAAAAATTAGAGGATATAAATTTGACAGCATGTAAAATTATGTTAATTATGTTAAACAATTTTGTTAAAAAACAAAATGATAGTCTACTTCGGAAGAAAAACTAGAAAAAGAAAGAAAGTTTAAGAAACTTAAGAAATAAATGATATATATACTTTTTTTATAAACAAGTGTTTTATTTTTCCTTATCAATATGACTTCCTTATATGGTCCAATACCAAGACATTGTGTAACTTTTTATTTATGTATTTAATCAGCAATCAGAATACAATGCATTCTATAAGCTAATGTTATAAGATAATATTAGTATAATGAAGAAGGCCAGTGGCAAAATCTCTATAAATTTGTGTAATTTGTCACGAAAATTAGAATTACTTTATGTTTAGGCCTATCCTTAATATCGTATTTAAAACTGAAATCGGAGTTTTACACTGAAATTTGTTATTTGTTATTATTACTTAATGTTCGTAAAAATTCCCGCATAATTTACACACCTTAAAGTCTGTGATAAAATTTGGTAATAAGAAGTGAGTAAATTACATGAATAAATACAGCGATACTGGAACCGTAAGGCTAGTAGTCACGTGACTGCAAGAGTCGTCGTACGCACCACGGCGTGTCTTTTTTGTCGGCCTCGTGGTATACGTTAGTGACCACACCTGTACTGTGGTTAAGGCTGAAGAAAGAAGTAGTTTCTATGGAAATATTTAATTTCAAAAATTATTTTAAATATAAATCTTAGAACATGGAAGTCATGTATGGTTCTCCATACCATAATATTAGTATTACCTCTGCAGTATTACAACTATTAGGTTGTGTGTTCTTAAACCATTCCTTGAAGGGCAAAATTTGTTATATGAGTATTGTAACGCGAAGATATTTGAAGCCCAGATGAGTGTAAGCCCACGAAATGAAAAGCCTAAATAATAATACCCAAATTATTAACTTAAAGGAATAAAAATAAATAAAGAGAAAAAAACCTAAATAAACTAAAACCAAAAACATAGAAATAAGTACAATACAGTAGAGTAGAATAGACAAGAATAATGTACATTAAACTATAAAAATAGTGTCAGTGAAAGAGTGATAATCATTAACCATGCAGATAAGACTGTGAAGGTTGATTGTTACGTTTTATTTTATGTTTATAACTTTATTAATAAACTTTGTTTACGACTATTCACTTTCAGCTCTTGTAGCCGCCATGTTGTTGCTACCAACTTAAAAATTTTACACACTGGGTCCAGGTTGTCGTTGGACGAGCTGAAAAACAAGATGGTTGTCTGAAATAATTCACTCAACAACTTATTTGTTTCCCATGAATCATTAATTATTTTTATATCACTTTATTTCTTTCCGTTTCAACACTAAATTTTATTTATTTTTCTTTAATGACTTTCTTCAAAAGAAAATAAACTATTTTTTTTTAAAACCCTTTACTTTCCATCCCCACACAATACTTCGTTACCTTAAGAACTTTGGTTGTTAACCATATTTATAATTATTTAATTATATACTCTTCATATATATATATATATATATATATATATATATATATATATTACAACGATACATATTCATAAATGTAGGCGTGTCGGGCCTCATGTTCAAGGGCGACAAAATTATGCAACAATACAACATTGCAAATATAATATAATTTAAATTTGGGTTTCAGGTGTATCTGTAATAAGAACTCTATGTAACTTGTAACGGTATTTCAAATTTATTTGATATTAATAAAATTGTGCACATGGCACTTAATTCGAATTAAAACATTCGTTATTACTTTGTTATTATGCCGTAAGGCTTACGCTATATACATCCTTACTGACTAAATATCCTATTCTACTAATTATTTTATTAAAAAATCTCATTTCCAGACTACTCAGTCAATTAGTGTGCTTCGAAATATCAATGTTTCAATATCTTTTTAGATATTGTAATGGAAACTCAAAATATTAATAGTTACTGAATTTATCTTTCTTTTATCAGTACTGATTTATAAAAAAAAACTAATTTTTATTTAAATGCTTTGCATTCTTTTTATTTCAATACTAATTTGAGCTCTTGTTTACGTTAATCTTACTTCAATAACATCTATGATTTTAATTCTATATTTACAATAAACATTGGCTCTTACTTTTAAATAGAACAAGAATGTCTTTAATTGTCTTTGAGTTAATTGTTCGATTAAGAGATGAATAAGTTGTTTATCACCTTATTGTCGTCAATCATACTCAATCATTGGATCCATCTGTAATTGTCCTCGTCTCGAACTCCAGCAGCACTTCCTCTTGTCCAGCGCCATCTCCTCTTGTCCAGCGTCGTATCGCTCTCTGGAACTAATTCGTCAGCTCTCTCTTTCTCTGGAACTTCTCCTCGTGCTGTTTCGGACGTCAGTTGATCTTCTTATATGGATTTAATTGTCTTGTAATTCTGTTACTACTTAAAAATTGTTTGTTTTACAATCCAGTTACATAACTGTATGTAACTGGAAGGATGAAACTATTTACCAAAGACTTAAATACTCTGTGCGGACGGGCAGAAGCTCCCGCTGCACTGTGGGTGATTGAAGAAGGAGAACAACTGTAGCTTGTGTGTCCTATTTATACCCATGTCTTGGTCAACACCTGCAGTTGTACGAAATCGACATGTCAGAAACTGTCTCTGGGTTCAGTTCCCCCACTCTTTGTCAATTTCGCTATTTCTTATATTTCTGCGAATTGCAGAGTCCTATAAGTATACTCTTATACTCATCTTACAACTATTTTCACTACACATGTTCACTGTAATTTTGGACATTGCAACTTAACCCTTTCGATTTGTACACAGTTATTTCACTACTACACTCGTACGGTGTGTCACTTTCACGTGGTTTTTGTACACAGTATTTAGTAAATTTTATTACATTTTATTGTGTTTTTGGATTTTACTCCTTAATTATAGTTTATGAATAATTACGGAAAAACAGTAATTATGCAATTATTCATCTTGAGGTGGTAAACTCGCCTGCATAGACCTGCGTTGTTCACACACACTAGCAAAATACTGGTGTACACACTTTCAGTTACATTTGTATGTGTGTGCACGTCGATTCAGGTCGAAACACCTGTTCATATTTTTGTCTGAGCCAAGCTTGCAATCCCTGACATGCTTATTTCTAATACATTATTAATTATTTACAGTTTATTAGGTATATTTAAATTTTTATATTCAATGCTCAGTACATCACTTATTTGTACTGTCGCATTATCCCTCTGCTTGGTAATAAAAAAAATTTAATAAATTTATTTATTAAAAATTTTTTTTTATTATTATTATTACAATTGGAAAAAAAATGTAACAAATAATAAAGAATAATATTCGTCATTTCACCCTTAATTGGAGTGTATACAAATGTCTTACCTCCCCTCTTCACACGCTCACTGCTCGTGATCTTGTAGTAGGGTGGCTTTAACAGCAGCTGATGTGACTGGTTTCATTGACCTCGTTGTTTTTATGTGTAGAACTTCCTAAATGACGTTGCGTGGAATTTACCGATTTCTTTCTTCTGTATCTCATCATATACGATGAAAGTGTGTTGTCCTACTCGCTGTCTTAACGTATACGGTCCATTATAAAGTCTGAAGAATTTCTTCGCCGTATTATCACTTCGTTTTCCCACTGGATTAGCTTTGAGTAGTACACTTTCTCCCACGTTGAATTGTTGTAGCTTGTGTGACCTGTTAAATCTCTCTACTCTCTTGTTACCTCTTTCTATTATCCGTTGCTTTGCGTATTCAATTTCCACACTTATTGGTACAGGTACATTCTGGTTATTAGGTTTGTGTATATACTTAGTCCAAAATCTGTTTGGCTTCTTATCTTCCAATTCCATTGGAGTATATCCTGTTGCTTCACTATAATTTTCGTTGATGGCTTTTTCAAGAAATGATAAATATTCTGCCCATTTATTATGTTGATCATGGCAGTATATTCATAAATATTTACCTAATTCTTTGTTAACTCTCTCAGCAAGGTTTCCTTGAGGATGTCTTATGGATGTGAGTACAGGTTGTATTCCATTTTCCCTTAATGTCCTCTCCCATTTTTCACTCTGGAATTGTACACCTTGATCACTGAGTACCTTCTTCATTTTTCCATATGACGGAATATATTTCTGCAGTAGTATCTTTAGAACAACTTTGGTTGTGGGTCGCATAATTGGGTACAGTCGGACTGCCTTGGAAAACACATCGATGCATACCAATATGTGCTTCACACCTCGACTTGATCGTGGTAGTGGTCCCAGAAAATCCACTGCAATTAGCTCTCCCTTGTCTCCTTCTGGATGCTCTGCATTTCTACGTATGTGTATAAATTCGGTCCTTAATTTTACATTATCTTACTCATACATTCTTACCTTCGCTTCTACTCTTCCTTAACTCTTTTCTTAACATGACATTACTTTATCTAATACATTACTTATACAATACATTAACATTCATTACCTTTTATTACATTTCTTTAACATTACCTTTCTGATTGCTACTACTTTCCTGAAATACACTTCCGTAACAGAATACTCTTTTAGCTTTGTAGTGTGTCGCATGATCGGTTACAGAGGAACTGTCTTGGAAAACAACGATATTTTTCTCGAAGTCCTTAATCCTAAGTAGTCTCTGCCCTTTTGACTTTTCACTCTCGCTTTCTTCTGTGTCCTTGTATCTCCATTAAGTGTTCGCTTGATCAGCCGTTCTGACAATTATAGCAATTATTTTCTATTCCTAACCCTTTCTTCATATTAATAACAACAATAACATCTTTTACCATTACTTTCTTAAATATTTCTCCACACTATCATTCCTTACCATTAATAATACATTTCTTAATTAACCCTTTAAAATAATATTCCTTATTTCTTTTCACTTGTATTTCTTTTTATTTGCTATCATATCCTTAATAAATAACATTTCTTAATTATACTTTCTTATCTTATTATTAATAATTACAAGTAATATTATTTTTCTCATTTAAAAATGATTATTTATTTTCGGGTATTGAGTTCGGTTCGGTGTGTCGTTAGAACTGACACCCCTCATTATAACCATTGCATTCTCCGTCATCTCCCGGACGTAGATTAGTCGACGTGTACAGTTATTTCCGTCGCACACCCTCATTGTGTTAACGTCCCATTGTCTTGCTGCGACGTTTGTTTTTATCGTGGAAGTCACCTGTTTATAGGGTGAAAACTTTATTCTCCCTCTCTTTCTCTCGTAACGGTCGCATTTCATCGCAACAGTTTGCTCGTGGCCCATATAAACAGTTGAACCTATTTTCGTGCGTCTTTTATGATAATATTCATTGTAATTACTATAATTATAGTTATAATTATCGTTCACTTTATATTTCTCGAACCTACTCGGTGCTTATACCTACCGTCATATTTACCACAATTTTGTGTAGTGTTTCGTCTAGATAATTTACTACGTTTCTTGTTAGGCCTACAGTGATATTTATCTCCATAAGTGTGGTGCCTTAAGTGTTTCACAGTTGGGATATTGCTACTAATAAGGTACGTTTTATTAACCTTTATTTGCTTCCCTTCTTTAATGTTAATTACTTTTTTGTATTTATCGTTAGTAATTACACACGTATTTTCAACTAGTATGAATTCTTCGCATATTATCTCCGTTTGTTTATTAATTATTTCAGACATTTTCTGCGATCGTGTCAATACGTAAATTTGTATTAACAATTTTTTTGGTTAACAGTGCATTACTGTCGATTATACTTTGTTTTATTTCTATGTTGTCTTGTTTCAACTGGAGATTATCAATTTTTAACTCTTCTAGACTCTCCGAATTTTTATGGTGTCTCGTCTAAAATTTTCAGTTTGTTCTTCTAATTGTTTCTTATTAGATTCTTTTAATTCGTCTATTTTAGCATTTATAATTTCTGTTTGTTTTATGCTTATTTCGTCTATCCAGGCACGCATCATCGTTTGAAACGCATCTACGTCCAAATTTCCTGGAGTCGTCATGTTGAAGTATTATTTAAAATATTTATTTAGTAGTAATTCTTTAACAATTATTATTGATAACCGTTCCCTACTTATTTATTTATTTCTTTATTTTTATTAATAGTTATAATTAATACTCATTACAGTTACACCTGTTACATAGACAAACAATATTATTTGTGGGTGCCAGCTGTGTTATTACACAACAATTAACATACATTCAGTTAATGTTTAATATAAATAATTATTATTACATATAATACATTTTTCTTTTAACACACACTTATATTTTAGAGCAACCATTTAGCTACATAAAAAATTTTAATAGTTAAATGGTGGGGATCGGGCCATACATTCATGGGCTACAATTTATGTAACAAATTTTTGTACATAAATTTAGGCATGTCGTGCCCCACGTCCAGGGCGACATTTTTTATACGATACATATTCATAAATGTAGGCGTGTCGGGCCTCACGTTCAAGGGCGACAAAATTATGTAACAATACAACATTGCAAATATAATATAATTTAAATTTGGGTTTCAGGTGTATCTGTAATAAGAACTCTATGTAACTTGGAACAGTATTTCAAATTTATTTGATATCAATAAAATTGTGCACATGGCACTTAATTCGAATTAAAACATTCGTTATTACTTTGTTATTATGCCGTAAGGCTTACGCTATATACATCCTTACTGACTAAATATCCTATTCTACTAATTATTTTATTAAAAAATCTCATTTCCAGACTACTCAGTCAATTAGTGTGCTTCGAAATATCAATGTTTCAATATCTTTTTAGATATTGTAATGGAAACTCAAAATATTAATAGCTACTGAATTTATCTTTCTTTTATCAGTACTGATTTATTAAAAAAAACTAATTTTTATTTAAATGCTTTGCATTCTTTTTATTTCAATACTAATTTGAGCTCTTGTTTACGATAATCTTACTTCAATAACATCTATGATTTTAATTCTATATTTACAATAAACATTGGCTCTTACTTTTAAATAGAACAAGAATGTCTTTAATTGTCTTTGAGTTAATTGTTCGATTAAGAGATAAATAAGGTGTTTATCACCTTATTGTCGTCAGTCATACTCAATCACTGGATCCATCTGTAATCATCCTCGTCTCGAACTCCAGCATCACTTCCTCTTGTCCACCGTCGTCTCCTCTTGTCCAGCATCGCTCCTCCAGAGTCCAGCGTCGTCTCGCTCTTGTCCAGCATCGCTTCTCTCTTGTCCAGAGTCGTCTTGCTCTTGTCCAGTGTCGTATCGCTCTCTGGAACTAATTCGTCAGCTCTCTCTTTCTCTGGAACTTCTCCTCATGCTGTTTCGGACGTCAGTTGATCTTCTTATATGGATTTAATTGTCTTGTAATTCTGTTACTACTTAAAAATTGTTTGTTTTACAATCCAGTTACATAACTGTATGTAACTGGAAGGATGAAACTATTTACCAAAGACTTAAATACTCTGTGCGGACGGGCAGAAGCTCCCGCTGCACTGTGGGTGATTGAAGAAAGAGAACAACTGTAGTGTGTGTGTCCTATTTATACCCATGTCTTAGTCAACACCTGCAGTTGTACAAAATCGACATGTCAGAAACTGTCTCTGGGTCCAATTCCCCCACTCTTTGTCAATTTCGCTATTTCTTATATTTCTGCGAATTGCAGAGTCCTATAAGTATACTCTTATACTCATCTTACAACTATTTTCACTACACATGTTCACTGTAATTTTGGACATTGCAACTTAACCCTTTCGATTTGTACACAGTTATTTCACTACTACACTCGTACGGTGTCACTTTCACGTGGTTTTTGTACACAGTATTTAGTAAATTTTATTACATTTTATTGTGTTTTTGGATTTTACTCCTTAATTATAGTTTATGAATAATTATGGAAAAACAGTAATTATGCAATTATTCATCTTGGGGTGGTAAACTCGCCTGCATAGACCTGCGTTGTTCACACACACTAGCAAAATACTGGTGTACACACTTTCAGTTACATTTGTATGTGTGTGCACGTCGATTCAGGTCGAAACACCTGTTCATATTTTTGTCTGAGCCAAGCTTGCAATCCCTGACATGCTTATTTCTAATACATTATTAATTATTTACAGTTTATTAGGTATATTTAAATTTTTATATTCAGTGCTCAGTACATCACTTATTTGTACTGTCGCAATATATATATATATATATATATATATATATATATATATATAAATTTAACATTTCAAAAGAAGAAAAAATTAAATGAAACCATGATATTTATCCAATTCATTAACTATATAAATATTGAGCAAACCAGCGCTCCTTATTAAATACGTACTTTCATTCACTCCGTCTTACATAACCCATGCCCATGTGAGATTCATTTTTTTAGTGATTAAAAATATTTCTTTTCATCATAAAATTTATGTTTGCTTTTAAAAGTTAGGTGATACCCGAAGGTTACTTAGCTGTTCATTTTTTGGTGATCCACCACTGTCCAGTTTCTTTCGTAACTTTGTTCACTCCGCACATTTTTATATTTCACTTTCGGTTCAAATCAAACTGTTATTCTGATATAACTAATATCTCGATTTCTTTAAATCACATTTTAACACCTGTTTGATGTTGGGCCCAATTGAAATTTCGTTAATTCATATTACTTATATGTAATTTTGATTTTAAAACATTTTTTTAGAACTGCGGGTGCGATGAAAACTGTGCCCAGCCGGCGGACGCGCAATTGTCGCGCGTCCGTATTATTTAGATGTTCCTGGCCAACTGCCTTTGTTCTCAACGCAGAACGCTGTCGATGATGCATCCACACCTTACATTCCAAGTGACGTTTTGCACTGACATCATATAGCGTGACTTGATTTCAATGCATAGTTTACAAAGGTGAAAGTTCGTTGGCCATATGTAACTGTTTTTCTTGCGTCTGGATGTTGACCTTGACACAAATTCACTCATTTGTCTGCTATGTCGTTATGATTCATGAATAATATTTATGTTGTTTCCCCAAAATATTGGGTGGGCTGAAATGTACCGTTACAATACCCCCTTAATGAGAGGTTTTATGCCGAAGCATAAAAACTCTCATTGACACTCTCATACTTCCTAAAGGGATCAGCCAGGATATGTTACCACAACCCCCTTTACGTTTTATTAAAAATCATGGTTTACTTGCCCCCTGGTCCAGTGACTGTGACCGCACCTGTATGACCTTACTGGACTTCCCTTTCGAGATCCCAACACCGCAAGGCCAGACAGGCACTTGACGCCCCTGCTCTGACGCACAGGCCAGCACACGAACACCGCCACAGCATCACCAGACACTGAAACATCAAATCAAAATATCACATAGTGGCCTTGTATAATACCACATCCCTAACTGATCTGTTTCCCCTTAGCTGTGCGCTGGTTTGCATTAAGAAGCACTGGTTTTCTTAACTTCTAACATATACATGAATACATATTTATCATAACATAATATAAAACATTTTTTAAACTTCCATACTAACATTCTGAACCCTTCTCTTGTTAATTCTTATTCCCAAAATTCAAAATATTTCTCTGATTCCATCAGAATTTAAATAAACATTTCCCATTACAACATTACAAATACCTTCCCTTATATAATTCATATTTCAAAATAATTAAATTCATTAATAAAATTCTTATATAGAACAAAACACATTTAAATCAACTACTTCAGAACAAATTATTTACTTAACGATCATTAAGCATCTTCATATTACTCCTTAAATCATTAAAAAATCATTTAGTTATCTCATCAGATCAACTACACCTTCTACATCATCAACATAATTCATTTTCATATTCAATAATTCGTTACTAATAATTTTGTAACCTCCTTCTCCATCATTATCTAATATCCCCCCTTTACCCAGTTACAATTAGGTAAATAAGCTCACGGGTACACCGGTTTTGGTATTTACCTTGTGCATAAATGCTGTATTTATGCCCCTGGCTTGTAACGGCCAGCTCCTTTTCCACACACTATTGCTTACTGATGTTGGAATTTAGCGCCCATTTGCGTCCACAAGAACTGAATTTTATTAGGGTGCAAACGCTGCTTACACCGTTCTTGCTTCGGCATTATATAAAAATTTGGTATTACTGATATCCAAGGACACCAGTAATCCTACTACAATGATTCATACGCCTTTAATGCGGCACTATCACCCCCTTCGGTGGTAGCCGCTGTTCCATAGTTATGTGGATTCCCCTGATTAAAACCCCCTGTTAATTTCTAAATTGCACCAATTTCAAAGGCAACCAACCATGGTCAGTTTTACATTAAGTCTGGCCACAGCTGATTGTCATCCAAAACCACGGTCTGGGCTGGTAAGGCTGGGACCACCTGAAAGTGGGGAATCTATTTAAAAAACATACAATTCATGTTTAAGATTCCTACACACTAACAAAATACAACCTAATAAAACAATACACTCGTAATTAACATTGAAATTATTACATATAAATAAACAATTCACCTTTAAATTTGCATGGAAAATTATAAACATTACACTTTAATTTCAATTGAACTTTTTACTAATCAACCATCAATTCTTTATCATTTACTATACCATTAAATTCTCCAAAATTTTTAATTTGTTATCGACATTCATCTTATACAATATTTCATTTATTATCTCCTTTCAAATTAATTCAATTATTTTATCAAACACATTTCATTACTTTAACAAAATTCACAAAGTTGAGTATACTTCACCTTGCTACATCATTACATTTAACATCAACACAAAAGTATATACAATCCACATTATTATTCGTTATAGTTTACCACAAATCATTTCATAATACAGTCCAATTCGAAACCACACTATTCACATAATTAAATGTTCATGAACAACAACTGTTTAACCACCATCATCGAATAATAGTCTGGTCTTACGTCTACACAAATCATGTTTTATTAAATACATTATATTATCTCTATCAATATAATGACTATTTAAATTCTCATACTTTTCTACAATACCAATAGGATTATTCCATATTATCGCATCATACAACTTGTCACCATCGAGTATAGTCAAGTCGCCTTTAGTATGATCCGTCACAATCAGGTAAGTTACAAATTCATCATTATTATCATCTGCTGCTATATCAGTTTCATCACAAGGTAAGTACTCAATATAATTATCAACTCTCTCTATATCTAACCTTTCTACTAATTCTTTATAACTCCTACCAATCTCAAACAACTCTATCTTACTATCAGAATACAACTCTCTCTCTAAATATCTCTCATCATAACCCCATTTCACACTTTCTCTACCATCCCATGCAGAGGGTACTAAATCACAAAAACACCTCCTGTCTCTTCCAGGAACATCACAAAAATTCAGGGAACAACTTGAAGACACCACTAAGGGACATTCGCCATTCAACAACAACATTTGTAAACACCTTGGTTCACAATAAACCTGGTGAAAATTCACCCTCTGCCCCATATCCACAAAATAACTCTCTTCATACTCCCTCTCTAACTTATAAACACTAATTTCTACTCCTTCACCACCCCCTACTCTTATTACTCTCTCACTCTGACTTGCTGTTTCTATATTATCATCATCACTATTTTTTAATTTTCACCGTGTCACTTTTATATATCTCGTTTTTAACTATCTTACCACTACTACTTGGTAACTCATTTTTATAACTATCACTTACCTCGTTAATTGTTTCTTCATTATAATTATCATGTATATTCAAATCATCACTTACCTTATTATTTGTACCATTTTCTACCCCCTCTTTTCTCTTTCTACTTTCATTTACTTCATCTTGTACTTGCTTTACAATGGCACTTTAATGTTCAACTTCTTGTAAACTCTTATTAATATAGACGTTTTGTTGTTTTATCTCATTTCTAATCAACTTTATCTCATTAATTTGTTCATTTAATTTATCATTCATTTTAGTGTTTACTTCATCAAATTTAGCATTAAAATTACTATTTATTTCATTATTTTGCTCTTTTAATTTTTTATTACAATCATTCTTTTGTTCATTCATGTTAGTGTGTACTTCATCAAATTTGTTACTTATCATTATGTTTTGCTTCTCCATAAGGAATTTTATAATATTTATTGTCATTACTATCGTCTTTTTTAACTGGGGTAGGCGTCGATTGACTCGTTACGCCTTCCATTATTCTCGACTCAGTATCGCTTAAGTCACTATTTATTTGACTTTCAGTATGGCTGTCAGTGAAGCTGACTCCCTTGTTACTATCGTCATTAGTATTCATTTTGCTTATTTACTTCTTATTTATTTATAATGCACATATATCAATCATATTATCACATAACCCTATCTGACATTCTCGTCATCTAAGTTTATTTCTATGTACATACCAATTCACTCATTCCAAACAACCGTCCTGTTCTTCAAAACAGGTCCATAAATGAAATTTATGCAAATGGTCCCAGCTTCGGGCGCCATTGTTAAGTTTTATTTTGTTTATAACTTTATTAATAAACTTTGTTTACGACTATTCACTTTCGGCTCTTGTAGCCGCCATGTTGTTGCTACCAACTTAAAAATTTTATTTACCGGGTCCAGGTTGTCGTTGGACGAGCTGAAAAACAAGATGGTTGTCTGAAATAATTCACTCAACAACTTATTTGTTTCCCATGAATCATTTATTATTTTTATATCACTTTATTTCTTTCCATTTCAACACTAAATTTTATTTCTTTTTCTTTAATGACTTTCTTCAAAAGAAAATAAACTATTTTTTTTTAAACCCCTTTACTTTTCATCCCCACACAATACTTCGTTACGTTAAGAACTTTGGTTGTTATCCATATTTATAATTATTTAATTATATACTCTTTTCATATATATATATATATATATATGTATATGTTTTATTAACATTTGTGCGTCCGTTTTAACAAATTTTATCATCGTAGTGGCGTCTGTTAGATTTTGACGTCCGTATATCGGACGCCAAAATGTAATCCCTTATAGAAAATGTGTTCTGTGGAATAAAAGTTTATAAGTTCCACAAAAATCCTTTATGAGCACATCGTTAATGAAACATCTTAATTTTTTTAACTTTCAACTCATTATTTTGGCACCACGAATTTTTAAATTTTTATCTGCGGGTGCCAAATTGACAGACTTTTGAAAATTGATATTCAATATGTAGTTCATGGTTTGTCCACCACGTAGTACTACCATCGTCTGTATACACTCTGCGCGCCTTTTTTCATTTAGTTTGCAATCATTATGGAATCCGTAGATTTGGCAACACTGTCATAGCATAAACGCACAGGTCAAATGACAAACGCAATCCAAGCCTGATGCAGACTGTGCTAAGTGGGTCAAAGATTATGTCCTTTTTTAATGATTCGCTTCGTTTTTCTGATATTCTCATGTTCACTTATCAGTTCATTTTCCCACTTAACCTCATTTTACTTTCTCCTACCTTCCGCACTTTTGATTTTATTCTCTTATAAACCGTTTGATATGTGCTTTACAATAGTTTAAGTTTTGAATCAACAGAGAAAAAGTGTTCGGGACAAAAACGTTAAAAATTTGATTCTTCACAACAGTTTAATTTTTGTGTGAAGGAAGAGAAAGTGTGTGTGCGTGTGTGTGTGTGTGTGTGTGTGTGTGTGTGAGAGAGAGAGAGAGAGAGAGAGAGAGAATAACACATATTAGAAAGTTATACCTTTCTGTGGAAGGGTTAGAGAGAGGTAAAACAAAAGGATACATGGTGTGGGAAAGAGTGAGTGTGAGCGAGCAACAGGGAAGGAAAGAGAAAGAGTGAGTGAGAGGGGGTGACAGGGTAAAAATATTAAAAATTTGATTGTCATTTGCAATTTAATTTCTATTAGAGTGAGACGGGGGGGAGAGAGAGAGAGAGAGCAGGCAGAGAGATAGAGAAAATAGAACGCGTAGTACGTGCATTAGCGTTCCTACCGAGAAGCGTTACGCCTGAGGAGGGGGAGAGGCTAGTGAATGAATATGCGACTCTGCTACGTTTACACTGCGAGAAAATTTTGACGGAAATACGCAAGCAGTGTCCAGTAGGCGTTTGCACTAAGCCGTAGTTTCTACCGCGAGAGATAGTCCAAGTGTTCACTACGTGCTTGCGCGAGCTATTATCGTAATTTATTCCGACAGATGTATGAAACTCCGTTTACACTAGACTGTAAGTTTGGGCAAGTAGTCCTGTCCCAACTTTTCCCGCTGAGCACTCTTCAGAGAGGTGTCAGCCATGGCATGACGTTTATTAAAACAGTAAATTAAAAATAAATAACTATTGTATGTATTTGTTTATTTCCCATTTAAATGATTGTCGAATTAGATTTATTACAGTATTGATTTAGTAAAATACAGTATGGTTTTACATGAAAAAATATATGCTTTTCTTTTTGAGAGACAAGGTTGAATTTTCATAATGTTTTTTATGAATCATCATGTCAAACATGTATAGCTGCTTGGTGACTGAACAAACTAAACAAATGAAATATCTTGGCTTCATAATAGACAGTAATCTCTCATAGAAAAGTTTTATTTGTAACCTGAAGAAATAGTTGCATACATTCTTACGTAAATTCTATTTGTTACGAGATTTTTGTCCAGAAAGTAACAATTGCTTACTACAATTGTCATGTGTAAAAGTTTTCGTATTGATGACTAACAAAATTGTTTTATTTCTTTTATGAATTTGCTAACTGCTATAACTTTTATTGTTCGATTAAAAATTATAGCAGTTAGCAAATTCATAAAAGAAATAGTAAGGATGGCTGCTAATTTAAACAATACGAAGGATAAAATTGTTTTATGAAGGTATGCAGCAATAAATTGTTGTCAGCTGTGGTACTATCAAGGAAAACTAGCTAATAACAGACATCAGCTGTCTTGTGTATACGCACACGAGGCAGTTGAAGACATAATACGCAATCCTGTTCAAATAAACAAACTCGTATTCTCTCAGCGTGCGATCTTGCATAAGTAGTCATAACTAACTGTTACGTGATTATAAACACCAGACAGGTTGATGAAAGAAAGAAGCCATGCTTTATATTCTCGTAAAAACGAGTGAAATTTTAAAATAATAATGTCCATTTTAGATCATTTATTTACATTTTCTGATAAACCTATACGTAAATTATACGTAACAGTCTAACAAGTATTTACATTAATACTCCTACTTTATTAGATATTTACACAAATACTCTAGAAATATTTCAGTGTTCACGTAAGTTTTATAAGAATAAAAGTTATGTTCTCTTAATTTAGTGTTTATTAGTTTAAAATGCTTTAAGCATAGCAAATAAAACAGTATTGTATTCTTGCTATTAATTTTATGACGTGGCATAAACGCGCGAATACAAACATTCGCACCCGCATGCATGCACACATATTATTAACTCATGAGATTTCGACAGTCTGATGTTGAAAACTCCAATCGTGGATATTTGATAGATACAACCTTTTTTAGACTTTGGTTATTGTGGGAAACATATTGAATAGAATACCGTAATGTTAAACGAAATGTATTTACTTTATTCAGCTGTTAAAATAAGATACTTAAATTCGATTACGTTTTTTAATGTATTTGTATTTGTATTAAGTATGAACTACAAAGTTCTAATTTAAATTAAGATTGAAAGTGCCTTTGATTCACAAGAATTTACTGTCATGTGTTCTTCTCTGATACGCTTTAAATAACGACAACTCACATTTTTAAATTTACAGTTCAGGTCAAATCACTAGTAAACCAGTCCAGTGTGTCACTATTAAAGAAGGAACATAATTCCTATTACAAATAATGAAGCTTTTTAGACCTGGTATTACTAGATGGTAAGTAAATAATCAAAATGTTTTATACAATTTGTAGGTTCCTTGTCATTCAGTTCATACTATCTATAATCAAGTTAAAAACATTCGTTAACATTTTGTATTTAATTCCTTCAAAAAAAGAACACTCGCGAGGAAGTTTTTAAAACGGTTCGAGTAGTTGTCAATATTGTTCTTTTGAAAAATAAGGGCATTACAGTCTGTGTATGAATGCCAATTTGTTTACGTTCTCAAAAATATCGGTATGGAGAACCATACATGACTTCTATGTTCTAAGTTTTATATATAAAATCATTTATGAAATGAAATGTTTCCATAGAAACTACTTCTTTCCACTTATTGCTTCAGCCTTAACCACAGTACTGTGGTCACTAATGTATACCACCTCACGTTATCGCACTCGATTTTCACTGATGATGGTAGTCAATGGCACTGCCGAAACATCTGGTTTTGCAGAAAATTTTGGTCTACGGCCAAACAGGACGGGAAGGAATTTTAACAACAAACTACTTCTTTGTTGCCGATAACATAGTACATATATAAAAAATTATCCCCACCCCGTTCAACTAGCCTCATCATTTATAGATATTTCATCTACGTTTCTACAGTGGATTATTAAGATCTTCTTATCAGGATACTTTATTTTTCAAAATTAAGTACTTTACTCTTGTTACAACAAAAAATGTTTCAGGTAAACTACCCTTTCCCCCTAACCGATCTTCACCAAAATCAATAGGCCTTGAGTCCTCTACAACTCAGGGACATACGTAAAAAATTATTTGATTCTGTTTGAATTTACGGCAGGTATCGTTCGTCATGAAAAAATTTCTCTTGTTACAACATAAAATGTTGCAGGTAAACTACCCCTTTCCCCTTAACCGATCTTCACAAAAATCAACAGGCCTTGAGTACTCTATAATTTAGGGATGCATGTAAAACATTATTTGATTCTGTTTCAATGTGCGGCAGTTATCGTTCATTATAGAAACAATTACTCTTGTTAAAACATTAAAAGTGGCAGGTAAACTACCCCTTTCCCTTAACCGATATTCACCAAAATCAATAGGCCATGAGTCCTCTACAAATTAGGCACATATGTAAAAAATCATTTGATTCTGTTTGAATTTGCGGCAGTTATCGTTCTTCATGGAAAACGTTCTCTTGTTACAACATAAAATGTTGCTGGTAAACTACCCCTTTCCCATAACTGATCTTCAACAAAATCAACAGACATTGAGTTATCTACAATTCAGGAAGGTATGCACAAAATTATTTGATTCTGTTTAAATATGCGGCAGTTATCGTTCGTCATAGAAACAATTACTCTTGTTACAACATAAAATGTTGCAGGTAAACTACCCCTTTCCCCTTAACCGATCTTCACAAAAATCAACAGGCCTTGAGTACTCTATAATTTAGGGATGCATGTAAAACATTATTTGATTCTGTTTCAATGTGCGGCAGTTATCGTTCATTATAGAAACAATTACTCTTGTTAAAACATTAAAAGTGGCAGGTAAACTACCCCTTTCCCTTAACCGATATTCACCAAAATCAATAGGCCATGAGTCCTCTACAAATTAGGCACATATGTAAAAAATCATTTGATTCTGTTTGAATTTGCGGCAGTTATCGTTCTTCATGGAAAACGTTCTCTTGTTACAACATAAAATGTTGCTGGTAAACTACCCCTTTCCCATAACTGATCTTCAACAAAATCAACAGACATTGAGTTATCTACAATTCAGGAAGGTATGCACAAAATTATTTGATTCTGTTTAAATATGCGGCAGTTATCGTTCGTCATAGAAACAATTACTCTTGTTAAAACATAAAATTGTGGCAGGTAAACTACCCCTTTACCGATCTTCACCAAAATCAACAGGCCTTCAGTCTTTTATAATTGATGAACGTGTGCAAAAAAATATTTGATTCTGTTTGAATGTGCGGCAGTTATCGTTCGCCATAGAAAAAATTACCGTTGTTAAAACATAAAATGTTGCAGGTAAACTACTCCTTTCCCTTAACCGATCTTCACAAAAATCAACAGACATTGAGTTATCTATAGGTCAGGAAGGTGTGCAGAACATTATTTGATTCTGATTGAATTTACGGCAGTTATCATTCGTCATAAAAAATACCCTTGTTACAACATAAAACGTTGCAGGTAAACTATCCCTTTCCCTTAACCGATCTTCACCAAAAACAAAAGGTTTTGCGTACTCTACAAATAAGGGCTGTATGCAAAACATTATTTGATTCTGTTTGAATTTGCGGCTGTTATCGTTTGCCATAGAAAAAAATTACCCTTGATTAAAAAAAAATGTTGCAGGTAAACTATCCCTTTCCCTTAACTGATCTTCACCAAAAACAATAGGTCTTGAGTACTCTACAAATAAAGACTGTATGCAGAAATTATTTGATTGTTTGAATTTGCGGCTGTTATCGTTTGCCATAGAAAAAAATCTACACACACACACACACACACACACACACACTTTTCGAAAAATGACTTTTTTCATGTTTTGAGTGTAGTACAATCAGAATCTGCAATAATTTCGAACACGATTTTTTTGTGCCATCACCATACTTCCATTTCCTTAAGGAACATTGTGATGTACTATTATTGATCACGTTTATTATTACAACAACAATAACAACAACAAATCTACTTTTCACTTACCGTCGCTATCTGTTCTGCTAGTTTCCAGGGTTCGAGCACATGAACGCTAGATACAAACATGGTTTACAGGTTAAGCAAAGCACTGACACAACTCATTTTTTGGAAGAGAATTGATACTTTGAATGCTCAATTGTTGAAATTACTGTTTGACAAATAGGTTTACATGGAGTAACATATGGTGCAACTCGTGCATCTGGTTTGTAAAGGAACTTACAGACTAGAGCTTACCTTATTATTTCACAAACACCAACACAAATATAAAATACAAACACAAATATAAACAGCCCAGCTTTGCCACTCACCACTCACACAGAATATTATTTAAACCCTTAACATTTTTAAAAAACCTCTCCCTGCCGGCACGCGTTTATAACTTGAGCACTTAATTTTTTCATTTTGTATTTAGTCGTGTCCGAAAATAGTTATATGGGTTCTTCTTTGTTGTATCAGATTAGCCGCACTTCGTTTTATTTACTGCACTGAATTTTAATTTAGAAAAGTTTTATTTTTGAGCCCCGTTTAACGGACTGCCTGCGCAGTCGAAAGTCGGCCAAAGACTGCGAGCGTCTCCCTGCTCCCCACTCCTTGAGCATTTTAGTTGAGACGACGGACATCAATGCCTTACAGTTAGTCGTCACAGTTTCGACTCATGCTAGTCATGTAGTTGTTAGATTGACGATAGCAGATGATTTCAACTAGGCACTGGCTGACGTCCTGGTAGGAACCGGACGTAAACAGCACTTCCTGCCCGCTCAAAAGCGCATTGCTGAATTTTGCTCGTCCCTGGACATCCTGTTTTGTGGCTGGATGCGTCATTCAAGCTTGTGGTGATACAGTTGCGTCTGTGTGCTGCTACACAAGTACAGATTTCTGAGAAGTTTGAAGGGGGTAAATGCTTCGCTCGCCGACTTACACAATGGAAATTGCATAACGCCTTTGTCTCAAACTGTTTCTTAACATTGGAAATAACGTTGCCATGCGTTCTGTTATAATGGAATGAATCTGGTTGCACAATAATTTTCACAACTTCTTTTTGCAAGCCCGCACCAAAATGAAAGAAATAAAAATGTACTTGCCCCATACGGTAAAAATAAAAACACCCAAAAATTGACCCGCTACAACATGGAAGTAAAATCAATACTGTGCATTCACTAGATGTGGCTGTAGTACTCGTTTGAGCAGAACCATGACAGTCAGAAGCCTTTCATGTAATAACTTGTATTTAATTACGCAGCACTTTCCGACACTATATCTGTGCACCAATCAGATTAGACCTTTAGTAAGATTAGATTACCGTATTGAGTGCACGTTGACGCTGTGTAGTCACAATTAGTATTCATGAAACGCAGCTTGAAGTGAATCGGCCTATCGTGTCGTCATTTTGCTGTCGGTATAGTCGTTGTTTATTAATCTACAGAAACATGACAAAAACGAACTACACATTAATTAATAACCACTGATGACGACTCCCATCCTTTTGATCGAGGGTGTATTAGATTTTTAACTGTTTACACATACACAATGATCTTTTTTACATACCGAGTAATGAAAGTACTGCAATTGATAATTATGTCTTTGTTTGGGATTAGATTGTAATTTTGTGTAGATCTAATTACGTAGCTGTTCCCTCTAATAATATATGTCCAAAATGTTTTATTACAAAATATGTAGCATGCACAGAATTAGCACCAAATAAATACCAGAACTGTTAGCTTATTATAACTTTATATTTTGTAACAAAACATTCCGTTTTTACACTGAGCATTTTATTACGACTTGCACTTTTTGTGTAGAGTGTGATAAGTGTACTGAAAACGTATATTAAAGAAACTGTAAATCAGTATTTGACAGTATTGACACTACTGAAGTATATATCTGAACAGTGTATGAAGCCAACCTCAGTTTTTAATATAATTTATTAGAAATTTATGTCCGTTTGGACATCCAAATATTCTTGTATCCGAATGACTCTCGATCCCAATTTATTATGATACTGATGCTCTACTTTGATGCAGATCACTATCAAGACATTTGTATATGCATAACTTATTTTTTCCGCCTTATGATTTTATAATTGAAAAAGGTTTTTACCCTGTTGTTTTCTTATTATTACCTGTGACACCACTCTTAGGCTTTAAAATTCAAACGTGAATGTGCCCATAAGATTTTTAAATTTCAAAAGATTAACGCTACTGATTAACCAAATTATCATAATTATTAACATTTTATAATTCTCAAATAGATAAAAAATGCTGACTTATTCAATCAGTTTAACGTTTAATTAGCTACCTTTATTTTGAACTTTTGGATACTTCATTTTATTAGAATTTTGAATTTCAAAATTTTTCGTTTATAATTCTTTTGAATCACAAAGTTTATCATTGATTCTGTTCTCAAAATAAATATTTTTGTTTAAAATTGATATAATTATGTACTCTGCTTGTAATGATCTAAATTGAAATGTTCTCTCTACACTTAATTTAGCTTTCTAATAATTCATCAAATCAAGGACATTTCAGTAACTGTTTTTTATTAATACGGTATATTAATAAGAACCATATTGGATATCTTCACTAAACTCATTTACCACTCCATAAATTTGAGGAAAAGCAAATAAATGAAAACGTCAAAAGTAGCCTACTACTCATCATCATCATCATCATCAGCAAGGGTTATACAAAAGTGGTTTGTTCCGGGCCTAAGCAGATAGACTAGAACTGGTCATTCTAATGCTTCTTGGGACGCCCCATACCTCTCCGTTGATTTCGGCTTATAGTTCAATAGGTGTTTGAGAATGCTTCAGTCATTGTTTCAGTTAAAAGTTCCAAACATTTTAGCCTATAATGGGCAGTCCTATAAAATATTCACATAACATTCAGTTTCTTCCGTACATCGAGATTTATTTTGGGATCAGTATTTGTGAAGAGTATATCATATTACGCTTCCGAGACCTCGTGAAAACGACTGCTCTGCGATTTCGTCCTTAGAAGTCGGAATTCTCAAACCCATAGACAATGAAGAACTTCAAGCGTGTTTCTTTACTCGTTGATTAAAAAATGGGTTGGGTACTCGTCGTACCGGGTTAACTAGGCACTGGTCCTCATATTCTTAGTGTTGGATGAAGTAATGCTAGCTTTCAAAGAAGCCTTCACCTCTCTCAAGCCAAGACGGTTCTGCGGGGTAAAGTGCAATATCTTATAAGAGGTTACCCTTTTGATGTTGAACAGTATAGATTTAGACCGGAAAGTCGATAAATATTCTTTGGAGATCAGTAGTAGCCAACAGTACCAAGTTGAGGCGTAAGGGAAATGATTCTGGACTGTCTTATCTTTGGAATATTACAGGCGCAAATTAAGTTAGATTTAATGGGTTGTACTATTGTGTACAGGGAAATTTGGTCTCTTTAGTATGATAAGATAGTCAGTTTATGGGAGACAACCTACAGAAATCGGACTGGACGTTAAGCCCAAAGGTGGCAACTCCACTATCGCATTGCCGTGCGATATGCAAGTAACATATTCAGGAGACATATTAGTTATCAAACGGTCGCAAGCAAGATGTAACCGGAGGGAAAACGTCAAAAGTGTTTTCCAAAAAATTTTAATTTTGCGTATTTATTAAGTAAGGAAATTAGAATAAATTTGTAATGGAATGCTCTAACAGAAAACCTATATTTCACTCACATTGTTTATAATTTTTTTCTCATTGTGTTCGCAAACCGTAATTTGTATTTTTAAAAATCTCAATTAGCCTATAATGACATTGCACATTTAGTTGCCATGGAAATTTGTAAACAAAGATATGATGAAAAAGAAATGTGTATTTTAATGTGTCTAAAAAACACTGTTGTTTCTATGACATTTTTAAATATTTGTTTTCCTATAAATAATAGTTTTATATAATTGAAAGTAAATTAACAAAACAGAAAGAAAAATTCAAGACAATACAAAATTATGGGCGTGACGAGATGTAAAACGAGCAGGCAAAAGGCTAAAACAAATGTTGAAGGTAGATGAGAAATAAAGCAAAGGTAAATAAGGAGGACCGATTCGAAGATACAAACATACATGGGAGAAGGTAGTATATTATTTACCATCAGGGAATAACACACGAAACTGCATCAAACACAATAAAACTAACAATTTTTTTTTTTAATTATAAGTGAGGTCTTGTATTAGGCAACAATAAAAACGAAAGCGCGGATTCTTCAGTACAAAACGTGTTACCCCAGAGAGTCCTCTTTAGTTAGGAAATTTTAGACTAGTTATACTTTTTGTGGTTCAAATCCTCTAATCGACACCATATCTAGAAGATTCATGTCCCCGTTTGTTTAACACAATCCGCTATGTGAAGCTATTCAGTAATATGTTTTTTGAATTCAACGTTAATTACTACATTTTAATTTATAGTCATTATTAATGGAACTTTGATTTACTTTCACAAATTTACAAAATATTGTTAATGCCTTTATTTCAACAGCTATTTCTGAGCGGTATGACAGTTGCAGTTTGATACATGCAGCAGGCTCAGATATTGGCATGTGTTGAGTGAAAAACTAATTACTAGCTTTGGAGAGGGAATTGATCCCTTTACATTGCCCGTAGATATGCCACTGCCTAATTTTATTTTAAGAAGTACCGAGGATTCCCATGCCGTACCCCCTTGCAAACCAATGTTCACGTGTGTTAGTCTCGTCTATACAACGATTCTATAGATAATAATGCTTATTTATAAAATTTAAAATGCTCAAGAACTGGTGTAGCTATCATGGAAAATAAAAGCGTAAGTAACGCAGTATTAAGTTAGCAGCAGGAGTTCAGTAGTTATTGAAATACGCCCTCTCAACTCTTTAACATGAATACATACAGAGCAAGTAAACGACTCATTTTCGGAGTTTGATGACACACATTAAGAAGAATTTTATGCAATACTGGAAACAGACAGTAAAAAAACTGTTAACGCAAAGAGTAACTATACTTACAGACTTAAATAAAAAAAATAAAAGAATGGCTAGAGAATCAGAATAATGGAAAAATGGATTAAGGTCACGAAATGAATAGGTGAACAATAAATTTACTTCAGTTCTGATAACAATCTTTATTACTTGTAAGCCAGAAGTCATCATTACGTAAGATAATATGTTCATGACGTTCCCCTACTGATAGCTTTCGCAATCAAGTAGACTACATCGTAATTATCGCTAGGTGGACTCGACGACCTTTCCAAACAATTAAAGACTCTACAAGCTCCCCAGATAAAGATTTTCACAGTAATCAGATTCTTGCACCTAAAGTAGAACTAAACCTGGAAAGGCGTACATCAAAAGAAAGTCAACAAACATGATGGTGTTTAAAAATAGACATGTCATATTAGCAAAATGCAGATATAAGAGTGAAGAGGAAAATTGTTGGTCGACAATGAACCTATGAGGCATGCAGATAGCGCCTAGCTAAAAGTAAAAATTATATTATAAGAAGAAACTTCTAGAGTAACCACAAACCTGTAATTTCAGTAAAAATAGTGTAAAAATGGATAAATAAAGATAACGTTTAACACATACAAACAGCAAACGGGACTACACAATTAAGAGACAAGTATCCTCAAATAAGCAAAGCCAGAATACAGCAATGTAGGTACGACACAAATAAATACATAAATAAAATCTAGAAAGATTAAAAACAAATAGAAACAAATATGAATTATAATGTCGTCAAATTTAAAACAGTACAAGAAAATTTGTAACAAATTAAAGAACATACGATGCCAATATAAATGAACGATGGAGAAGCTACTGCATAAAAACCTATTCAAAGATAAATGTATAGAGAGAGAATACGGGCAACTTTGCGTTTGTCCTGGAAGTCAACATTACCATGCAATATTAATAACCACGCTAGAAAAAAATAAAACAAAAGAAAGCTGCTGAGAAAGACTGCATAGTAATAGAAATGATTATGTCTCGGTGAAATGGAAATCTAAGTGGTGTTAACAATTTTGATACAAACAGTGAAATTCTGAAACAGGCTAGATGATTGAAGAAGTTCAGTATATGTCCCTCCCAATACATAAAAGTACTTAAAGATCACCGTGACAGAATAATCTTATTTTTCACCTACTATTAAAGTTTAGTTACAAGAATTCTATAACAATTAAAGTATACCTACTACCCCAAATACAACGTAAGCTAGCAAACGTTTTGCCATATTATTGAATACTAGCAAGATTTAAAAAAAATGTAGGTAATCACACATTATTTTTCAAAATACAATAAAACTTAGATTATTTTAGAAGCTATAAAATGTGGATAATTGTAGCCGACATTAGGACACCGTAACACATAATCACTTTACGTAAACATGGAAGGGTTACAAGAAATCAGTATCACTATCATCACAACAGGGAAGGTAAATCAGGGTTAAATTCCTGCTCATGGAATTTCTCATCGTAGAGAAGGGGTATGACAAGGATGCATTCTCAATCTTATACGATTTAAATTCTAAGGGTTTAAATAGACAGGAGCCACGGATGAATGGGAAGGAGGTATCGCAATGTTAAGTAAGAAGGTTTGCAATCTATAATATCATGATGACATAGTACTTCCAGATGCAAGTAAAGAATTTCGTTTATCCGCAGAATGAAAAAGCCAACAACGATGCAACGTTACAAAATAAAGGAATATAAGACAAAGTAACGACTGTAGAGAGATCAGATAACAAACAGCTAATCTACTTCGGACATATACATTGAGTGGGCAGAGATTCCAAAAACACGTGTTAAAGTGGAAACACAAGGGAAGAAGGAACCAGGCTGGCCAAGAAGTAGCTGGAGAGGTAGTATAGACTCGAAACTGAAAGGGGCCTTGAGGACCACCGCGATAGGTGATTGATCATTGGACACCTAGTACTGCAGATAGGTGAAATAATTGTAAGAATTGTGCCTTTAATGATAGAAGCATTCAAATTGGGGCACATATACTAAATATATAAAGGTTTAATTTTGGATATGAGGCCATCGCAGATTTCCCCTATTACAGTAATGGCGGACATTCAAAATGGCGGCCTCTGAATATATTTTATGTGCTCCTTTTTTATTGTTATTTGATATGTTAATAGCGTATTATATGTGATTTTACATGAACTGATGCTATAAATATGTGTGCATGTCATCACATTCCACAAAACTAAAAAACAGAGTACTTGCATACTTTCCTGACATGGAAGCACATAAGCAATCTCGAGATGTGATGTTAATATTTAATAATGATGTTGGATTAGCTCTGAAGAAAGCTTGTGAATACGATGCAGATAGTGATGCTATTCATCTTGCTAAAGCAGCAAATATAGTTAGAAGAGACATCTTTAAAATGAAAAACCCCTTCAATGGATCATTTGAAAAAACCTGTCAGGAAGACTCCGTACCAGCATCTCTGTTAGCACTGGTTGCTATGGTTACAAATGGTCCAAATATTAAAGCACAGTCAAGTATTTCAACAATACCACAACCTATCCTTACTGTTGCACAGTTACTATAGTTAACTGCATGGAAGTAGTATCGTCAAGGTCACACCGCTTACTTACAGCATTGCCACTAAGCAACAGTTTCCCTTTCTTCCGAAAAATGCTACACTAGTAAGTAGGCCTACTTAACGTAAAGAATATAACAAAGTGATTTTTAAATTAAATATTTACTTTGTTGTTATCAATAAGGCTTCCATTAAAATCATTTTTGTGCTTTAAACTGTTGAACAGTCTAAAATCAATGACAATAGAAGACTGAAAAAACAACGATACATTTTGAAGGTTCATAGATGCCTACTGCAGAAATTGTATAGATAAAATTTAATGTTATTTAAAGTAAAAAACCTTTTTAAAATCTTACGAGTATCACACAGTTGTTCTGGTTTTGTAAGATAGTGTAAGGTTAACTTGCGTTTTACTGTATTTTTTAAGTAAAATTTTACAGGGAGAAAGTTTCTAATACATACATTAGAATACATTGTCAATAATTCTTAATAGTAATTACATCACAATTAATACATTGTTAATAATTAATTAACAATGAATTTCCGTAACTTATACATAACATTCAATGCGATGCATCAGCTATAGTTTGTTTGAACGAATTTTCATACACATCCTGAGTCTTAAGCTTGCCCCATTTAATTATTGGAGAGACACCGCACTATTCGTGACTCTGAAAAATATTCAATTTTTATTTCCTGCACTGCTTATTAATAATTAAGTAAAAAAATTAGAACTATACTATAAGACGTTACATGCACAAATAGCATAAAAATAATTGTATGTATAAACGTGAAACGAGTTGGATGTCTTAAGAAAATAAGGATAATTTTATAAACAACAAATACAAATGCGTCATGAAATAAATTTAAAATTCCTTATTCATATATTAATATATTATAAATCTTTAAATATAGAATTTAAATTTATAATTCTATATTTTATGAATTGTCTTTACAAATTTTATAATTAAAATTGTCCTTATTTTATAAACTACAGAATTCCTTATGAGTATTATAAATAATAGTCAGTACTGTAACTGAAATGGGATTGGCTTTTGCCACAACAGCGACAAATTTGTTTACAGAAATTGCTCAGTCCTATTTAACTTTGTGCAACGGAAGAAAGGTAGTAGCGCGGCCAGTAAACATACACATTTTTGAGGGGAGTGTAAAATGACAAAGGCATTCATAAAAGTGTTAGACACCAATATTTACTGAAAAGACATGCCGACAGGGTATACCCAATTTTCATACCAAATGTGTACATATACGTAACAGAACTTCCGAACCATATGGCTTAGGAACGATCGTGCAGAGAACAAAAATAGATTCATTTACAAAAGGGAAAAGACCGTGAGTATAAAAAAATTAAAGCGACAACAGCAGGCAAGGTCAGCGTTCTCAGACAGCTGTCAGTCTGTAGGATAACCACCCATGAAGAAAACAGTAAAACTTTAAATAAGTAAGTTCACTGTACGGAAAACACAAAATAACTGACCTAATGGTACTTCGTAAAGTTAGGGTGTGTATTGCTAAAAGCTTTAGATTCCAACATAAGAAAAACCAGCCCAGTATAAATCGTAGATTCAGAGAACTGCAAATCGTAACAAAAGAAGCCAAAGAAAGAGAATAAACGCAAAGATAGAAATTCTGTAGATATTTACGCGACAACAAAAAATATGTTGCCGACTCACACAAATTTTTATAGCTCAGATACTGGCGCCCAGAATTTAACTGAGTAATGTTACCCACAACTAATTATTCCTGATAAAAAAAAATTCATTTACGCGATACGCATAAATAAATTTGGAACGCGCAATATAAGGTGGATGTATGAAATTTGCTTTCGTAACACTGCTAAAACGCTACACACTGTACTAGCCGGCAACAACGCTGGGCGAGGGGCGTGGAGGTGACAGGGAGAAGCAGTGAAAGTAAGTGACCTTGACAGTACTACTTCCATGCAGTTAACTCTAATGTATAACAGTTTGGTGAGACGTCGGGAGTGTCATTCTGGAACAGTCTACAAGCACAATCGAGGACGGGAAACACCTTTGCCTATATACTTAGATATTTTAATTCATACAAAAACTCGCAAGCGTTGAACTAGTTGAAGACCTTCACGAGCTCGGATTAAGCATATCATATGACCGAGTGCTAGACATTTCATCAGAACTTGGAAATGAAATATGTTATCTGTATCACATGGAAAATGCTGTCGTTCCTCTTCAGTTAAAAGGAGGGCTTTTCACAACTAGTGCGGTTGATAATATTGACCACAATCCAAGTTCTACTACAGCTCATGATTCTTTCCATGGTACAGGAATATCCCTATTTCAACATCCAGATGGTAATTCCAGAGGGACTGATCGAACTAGGACTTCAAGTCCTTTTGTCGTGAAGGCAACCAAACATCTTCCTGAAAGCTACACAAGTGTTACCCCTGTTCCTCCTATTAGAACTGACTGTCCTTTGCCAACAGTACAAGAAAACTTTGTTGACTACCAACTGTCGTCGAAAGATATGGTTAAAGAATACATCTGGCTGAAGCATGTAAAAACTGTTTTGGCTGCTGACAACCTACAAGGGGATGAAATAATCACCTGGGCAGCATACAACGCTAGTCAACAAGTCAATAAACCTAAAGAATGTGATTTAACAATTTCTTCGTTGCTTCCTCTATTTCCAGACCATGCTACACCAGTGGCCATGATTCGCCATTCAATGGATATTGTTAAGACAGCAATTGATCGGCTTAATCCGGGGCAGATTCCTATCATTGCATTTGACCAATAAGTGAACGATATTAAAGCACTCTATGCATTGGCAAAACAAATCCAGTGGAACTGGCCAACAACTCATGGTGAAGGTCAATTTGTTATACTGTTTGGTGGGCTTCATATCGAGATGGCAGTTCTCGAGGTTCTTGGAAATCTCTTGGATGAAAGTGGATGGACTGAAGCACTTGTTCAGGCTGATATTACAACAGCTGGAAAAGCGGATTCATTTGTAAAGGGTTCCCATGTAACTCGTACCCGCAGGGCTCATCAAATCACAGCCAGTAGCCTATATTTACTTATGCAGCAGGCTTACATTGACTACAGCCAACACATAGAGCATAGCAGTCAAGTTAAGTCATTTGAAGAGTGGTGTAAAGAAAGAGTTAATGTATGTCCCCAATTTAGATTCTGGTTTATCGTTCTAAAACTAGAACTCCTTTTGTTGACTTTTGTTAGAGCAATACGAGAAGGAGATTTTCAGCTCTATGTAAAGGCGCTATCCAGTATTGTTCCCTGGTTCTTTTCTCTTCACCATACTCACTATGCGAGATGGATTCCTGTCCACTTACATGACATGATTTCACTTAAACAGAATCACCTTGCCACCTATGAAGAATTCATGAAAGGAAAGTTTGTCACCAAAAAATCAAGTAGGGCATTCTCTGCTACTGCTATTGATCAGGCCCATGAACAAAATAACGCATCAGTCAAAGGTGATGGAGGAGCTGTAGGCCTAACAGAAAACTCAAAAGCTCTGCTTCGTTGGATGGTGTCTGGACCTGAGATGGCCCGCTTAGTTTGAAGAATTTAATTCTACCAAGACAGAGAGATGGGAAAAAGATGAGCGTCACCACGAAGCTAACAAGGATTCACAGATGGCATTTGCAAAAGATGTCAAGTCTCTGACTCATGTAATGCAAGATCTGGAAAACCCATTCAGTGAAAACAGCTCTGATCTTCTGGTACTTGACAGCAGAAATATTGTACATACGGCAGTTTCAGACACATTGTTAAATATTGAAAAAATTGGAATTGAACAGTATGAGTTATATGTCAGCGAGAGGCTTATTAATAAAACTAAACGTATATCAGATCCTATTAAGCGGAATAACCTACACCTCTTCAGCCGTCCTCCAGTTCGTGAAAAGTCTAATAAAAATTTACAGTTGACATCACTAAAGAATGACTGCTCGTTGTTCTCTAGATAGTACATTGCATCACAGATACGTAATGGAGATTTGGATGAGTTCTTTAGACACGAGAACCAAGCTTATCCTCCAGCACTGTCGAAGTTGGAGAGTCTAAGAACCGGAACAAAGTCATATTTATTGACTTTTCTTGAAGGACTCGCACCTACTAGCACTACCAAACCAACAGCAGAAATTACAATCATTGACGGTGCTACAATTGTCAACATGCTGCGACCAGGATTGGCAAAAACATTTGAAGATTATGTCAATACTGTATTCATATCCTACATCAAAGCTCAGCTTCAACATGTAAGAAGGATAGATATCATCTGGGACGTGTACCTGACAGCTTGAAGAGTAACACACACAGCAAAAGGGGAAAAGGTGTTCGAAAGCGTGTTGAACCAAGAAGTTCACTTCCTTAAAAATTGGGAGGAGTTTCTCTGGGTTGATGAAAATAAGACTGAATTGTTCTCTTTCTTGGCTACAACATTAGCAGCTATTTCCACGGACAAGCAGGTGATTACCACAATTGGTAGCGATGTTCTTACTATAAATCGTCAAGATGTCTTAGAACTGGCTCCATGCACACATGAAGAAGCTGACACTCGACTCCTACTTCATTTATGTGATGCTGTGCAGCAAGGATATACCAAAGCAGAAATACGCACTGTGGACACCGATGTTTTAGTTCTTGCCATCTTATCAGCACAACGTCTAAACATTGAGGAACTGTGGGTTGCTTTTGGAGTGGGAAAGAACTACCGGATCTTCGCCGCGCATGACTTAGCAAGATCTTTGGGTCTTGATCGTTGTACTGCCTTACCATTGTTTCACACAATAACTGGTTGTGACACTGTATCCTTCTATGGAGGAAGAGGCAAAAGGACCGCATGGGACACCTGGAATGCATATCAAGATATCACCGCTACTTTTTGTGCATTGGCTGACAGACCTACTCAGCAGACTGTACAAGATATGCTGAAACCATTGGAGAGATTTATAGTTTTGCTATATGACCGTACTAGCAGCGACAAATGTGTTAATGATGCAAGAAAACACCTGTTTACTCAGAAAGGTAGAGCAATTGACAATCTGCCTCCTTCACAAGATGCTCTCATTCAGCATACAAAGAGAGCTGTCTACCAGGCTGGTTACTGCTGGGCTCAAATGATGGTCGCAACCCCAGTGCTCCCGTCACCAGGTGATTGGGGTTGGAAGAAGAAGGTTGAGGTGGATGGGAAATATCTTCGACAACCCTACCAGAGGCTTCGCAAGCATGCAGGGAACTCATACGATGTGGCTGCAAGAAAGGCTGCACACGACAGTGTCAATGTAGGAAGGCTCCCCTACAGTGTACCGCTTTTATGCTTGTGGTGCTCTTTGTACTGAGTGATATCAGATTTTGAATCTAATCATTATCTATTATATCTAATCTATTATGTGTTTTTCTATCAGAATTCTATACAATACAGACAATGCAGTATTAGTATTTCCATTAAATAATCCATCAACATTTGTTATAAATAGAATATAAATAAAATATGGTATATATTATTAAAAATAGCAAACTACATGCACAAAACAACAAGCAATTAAAGCTTAAGCCTACAAATTGTTATTGTTATTACTATTGTTGTTATGTTTTTACTATAAAATATTCATATTATTTTAATATTATTTTCTTAAGGAGTGAGAACACATCAGCCTACCAACACGTTTGGTGGAAACGTAAAAACAGACAGATGTACATATAAATAAGAGGTTGCATTAGTTCAGACATAGATCTGTTTATATGTATCAGCCAAAACAGTAGTACATTTTGTAAACAAACGCTGCTGAGCTATTAAAAATTAGGAATGTCATTTGACCTTGAATACTCTCTTGGCGGGATTCAGATGAATGACAAATCTCTGTGCTGGTGACCTGTGGTGTTACGCTGAATAGACACAACACATTATCACGCTACACAGCAGTGGCTGACATGTATGAACCATTTATGAGTTCGCGATACAACAGCTCAGACTAAACTGTGCACAATGTTTGTAGAAAAGACTGATGTGTGTGACGTAGATGCTAGGTTACAAAGTGCATCTTTCATTCCCGCCAGAAATTTAATAACATTTCTTGTTTATTTTGACTCATCAAAATAAACATTACTGTGAGTTTACCATGTTCCAGTGTCCTTCATACTTCATAAACACTTGAGAAATTTTATTGTTTCTTACAGAGGCACCCGTAGGGGTGTCCGGCAGGTGTAACTGCACATAAGCTCATTGGCTCATCTTTAACAAAAATGAGGACAAAAATAAAACGAATAAGGAGAGAGAGAGAGAGAGAGAGATATGGCGAGGGGGAGAGGTCTTAATTGCTGTAAAGTCGATTATTAAATCAGTATAACTTAAAGACGGAGCAATGTCATTTTCAACTAAGAGTATCCGTAGATTTGATACCCTGTCTTGAGATATTGTTAATCGTAGGTATGATTTTTAAGTTTACTAAATGATCTTTCACAAGAAGGCACAAACACTGGTAAAGTAAGAAAATTTTTTAAATCTATCGCTAGTGTTTTGTAGGCTTCTAATCCCATTGAAGAAATGTACTGTAGCAGTCCCTGAGTGTAAAGTCCATTTGTTCTCCTTTAACCTTTGCCGTTTTTAATAAAAGTATGACGTCTTTTAAGTCACTGAACAATTCTTCACTGTTTAGGTCATGTGGATACAGTTTTGCAAGCACTGTGCACTTATTATTGATTTGGGAAAGCTGTTTCTTAAAATGTATATCCCCATCATTTACGTACGCCTCAAATTTATAGAGGAACCCACAGCGTTTTTCTAACTCTTTTTAATGTAGAGAAACGCCTTGAAATTTTAACTGACAGTTTGTCCAAAATTTCTATTAGAGAACGTAGCATTTCTTGCCGAACAGTTAAGGCAGAATTGTCTGGATACTCCCCTGGCATCGTGTGCTTCCTTCTTATTCTTTTTGTGATACTGACATCCCATTCATTACATACCTGCTCGGCCTTAGAAATGACATTGTCACACAGCTCATTCCTCCAAACGTTTAAATTGTCCGTTAGCTTCTCCAGACGTGTTAATGCTTGACTAAAGCTTATTTCTTTGGTCTGCAAGATTTTATGGTTTTTGTCTACAGAAGAAAGAATATACGTCCAGAAAAAGACCAAGGTCACAAAATTAAAGTTTTCTATCGCATTAATTATTATTGCTGCATCTTCCCTCGTATCAATTGTTTCAGTCGGTGTATTCCTTTCTCCAGTGCAGCGATCATTTCATCCAGCTGAGTGGATATTGCTTTCACCACATCTGCTTCTGAACTCCACCTGGTACCACAATATCTTTTAAGAATAATGTATACGAAGTCTTTAAGAACACTCAATTTATAAGTGGAACAGGAAAAGAAGGTGAATATACTGTCCCAAAAAATGCCACTGCCTGAACATTTACATGAGCTGCTGAACTCGAACCAAGTTAAGTGAATGGTTGTCACAAGGAACAAACATAGTTAGTGGATTCAAAACTAATATTCTCTTTTGAACTCTTGAATGGATACTAGCAATTGTTGTTTGATTGCCATACGACATCTCTGCAATCGCTAAGATTCAATCCATCACTCTCAAGTTTACTTGTAATAGATTGTGTGATCCCCTCCGCTGTTTTCACTTTTAAAGAAATAAAATCTATTGAAGTATTAGTATGATGTCATACACGTGAAGTATTGTAGATATACCCATAAGACACACAAACCAAAAACAAACCGCACATTCAAGATACTCATCGATGATCAACACGTCCGCTGCGTCGAACCGGGAAAAATTGCACATACCTAGCCCAAGTAACCTTTTTTTTGCAAATAATATATTCGTCTGTATACGAACAGCAATTAACATTATCTATACAAAGCTAATACTGTATGATTATCAGTTCTCCTTTCCAGCATAACAACTCACTACAAAATCACCACAAATTTGTTACCATAATGAACCATAATTACGATGCTTCAGCATAAATAGATTAATACTGTTTATCACTCAAGGTGTATGACAACAGAGAAGTTGGCTGGTTATGCTTCTTTTATGAAAGGAATAGTCATATCAAAGAAACAAGTTGTTTGTAGTTTTATCAATTGAAAACAATTTTTTCAAGACTATGCTTACTTTGCTGCCCTCCTTGCTATGCCGCCCGGGGTGGCTGGCCCCTTGGCCCCCCTTCATACGCCTCTGTGCGACACAATACGTTAGGTTTGTACAGTTCACATAAGTTTCTTTTTGGTAACTACTGTATTACTTTTTATAATATTTACTTGAGTACTTTATAATTTATAACAAATGTGTTACATTGCATTATAATCGTTTATTTAAGTACTAAATAGGCCTGTAATGCGAGCGCTGATGTTGCTTAATATAGACCTAAGTCTATGTAGACCTACCTGTGCTTCGTATTAGGTTACTAATTAATGATTTTACTGCATGTTCATAATAGTTATGTTATATCTTATAATGTGTATTTTGTAATCATTCAAGGAATTTCGTATTCTGTTAAATAACCGTATTTATTTACTTTTGTACGAAAATTGTGTGTTAATCCTTGTTAGTTTGTTTGTTCCCTTGTAACGATAAAACGGCTGGACCAGTTTTGATGCACGAGATATGAAGTCACTTGTCTTGATTTTAGAAGAGTCAGCAAAGATATAAAATTTTGGAAAACAAATTGGCGGACGCTACAAACCATATTATGTAAAATTTAGGCAAACTTGTCAGGCTGCGAGTTATTTTTATTAATAAAGAGCGTATTAAAAGATGGTTACAACAAATGCGTTGCGTTCAGTAATGTGTGTTACACTGATTTTCGTAAGTATGTTACAATTGTTGGACTATGTCTTCATGTCAATGACCTTTACGTTAGTAATTTATTGTTTAAATTGCACAAGAAGAATCTATACACAACAGGTTATACGAATAATTCTTGCTACAGGTTCCATTACGGTAGGCCTACTCAGTACTAATTCATTCTATCGGGTTGACTTCACAGAAGTATTGACGGAATAAGCCAGAGCACAAGACACTCATTTTCTTCGGTTACATTATCATCGTATTCACTGAATATTGCCTTATACGCCTCCCCCTATAAATGCAATATATATAGGTACTCCCTATATATATATATACGCCTCCCCCTATTATATGCAATATAGTAATTTGATCACCTAATTGCATGTCCAGCCTTGATCTCAGACACGGAAGTCCAAGACGAAGATGGTACGGCAAGGCTCTCACTTCTCTACTGGTCAGCGCGCCGCCTAATGGCCCAACAGCCAAGGGTGGGCGTTGGCTAGTAAGTAAGTAAGTAAGTAAGTATAAATGCAATAATTGACTATTCAGGCCATCCTCTAGAAAATTTATTCCTTTTTCCTCAAACCAATTCATACTTTTTTTCCGTATGAGATGTCGTTGGTAATGCTTTACATTGAAACGAGACATTGCCCATAACAAGAACAGAATTGTTTTTAAGATGTGGTGTCTCTACACTATTGTTCAAATTCTGGATCGTCTGTACCATCACTGTATTCACAAAATTTTTTTGGTGGAAAATTGTTAGAAAAGAAGCTTTCTTAAATTCATATCCTTCAGTCCTATTACGACTACAAGACTAGCTTTTAGTGCAGCTTGAGGTGCTTTGATAATCCTCTCCCTCCACATATTCGTCTGAAAGACTCCCATTATCAGTAGTGTTAAATTTATTATGCAGGTTATTAGGCCGCCATTCATTGAATACTGATGTAGAAATATCCAGATGTTTCTACTGTGCCCACTACGGCCATCATTAGTAGTGCAGGAACAAAGACAAAATACACGTTATAAGATGTAACAGAACTATTATGAACATGTAGCCATCATTAATTAGTTACCTAATACGAAGCACAAGTAGGCCTACATAGACTTATACCAAGCAACATCAGTGTTCACATTACAGGCCTACTTAGTACTTAAATAAACGATTATAACGCGATGTAACACATTTGTTATAAATTATAAAGTATTATACAATATAAAGTGCCCTGAGATTGTGTGACAGTTGCGATGAAACAAGACCTTCGCTTTAAACTAAGAAAAAAAAGGGAAACGAAAAAACATGAGTTAAATGAGACTAACATACACTATCTATACTACCCCTCTCTATCTTTTTCTCTTTTGCTCTCTTTCTATCTATCTATTCACCTACATATCACTTATGTAACTACTTGTATAATTACTCGTATTATAAAGAAACATTTGGGTTGAAGGTATTAGAAGTCGCCGCATACCTGTACTGGTTGTAAATCCAGGAAAAGGTTATTTTATGATACTATTCTCTGACATGTCTATTGTTATATAGGCTTGTGGTTTCTCCAAAGGTTGTAAATGTAAGTGGCTACCAACAGTGTCTTGAGAGACATTTTCATGCAGCCCGATATTTTTATGCAGAGAATGACGCAAATGATAAGCGAGAAATGTTGTTACTTGTTTCAACAATTGCTTCACTTACTAAAAGCGGCCATAAGGCCTTGTCGGTTTTTTACATGTATGTTTATATCTTTAAATCTATTTAATTTTGTTTAACATTCATTCATCAGCGTTGTTCACATCCGTATCTTACTGAAATCTACGCCTGCAAATAAAACCTCATAATACAAAATTGTTAATAATTTTCGGTGTTTCATTAAAAAAAAAGGTATCAGAAAATGTGTTTGTTACTGAAATATTCTTCCGTTTTCAAAACAATGTGTAAAGTGTGATGGTAATATGTTAACAAATGTAAAAGGACAAATAAACGTCATCTTCAGATGTGGTAGACGGAATTGCAGAGCTACAAAAAACATATATGATGACACTTTTTTCGAAATAGCGCGTGTTCCTGCATTATCTGTATTATGTGTGTTAGTCGCTTGTATTTTGAAATATCAAATTTCAGTCATTTCGAAAGAGATCGACATAAACAGGAAAACTACACAAGAAATTAATAAACGAGTTTAGGGAGATCCTTACTGTCTGGCTGATGGATAACAGCTCAAAAATTGACGGCCTGGGAGATACTGAAATTGATGAAAGTGCGTTCGTTTGAAGGAAGTACAACAGGGGTCGAATAACCAAAACTCGTTGGGTACTTGAGGGAATTGGCAGTAGAATAAAGAAGTGTATCCTAAAGGTGGTGGACCCACTAAATTGTGTAATTTTAAATAACATGGAACCAGGAACCACTATAGTTGCAGATATGTGGCGCGGGTACAACTCGCGAGTACCCATACATACCAAAATGTACGGGTATATACTTTTGTCTGTGAACCATTCGCTTAATTTTGTATGTCCTCGCAATTCTGCTGTTCACACCCAAACGATCCAGAACTAATGGTCTAAAATTAAGCGTGTTATGCGGAGAAGAGTCAGCAGAATGTCTGTTAGTACATTTCAGACGCATTTAATTGAATACGTATGGAGAAAACTGTTTTCCTGCAGAAGAATTGTTAATGATTTTTAGCGGCTATTCATTATTTTTACACGCAATTTTTAAATTGAATATACAGTAATTTGTAGTCAATAAATTTAGCTAAAGTAGAAATAAATTAGAACAAATCTAAAAAATACATAAAATTAAAATATAAAAATAGATGTAAAGATATAAACATAGAGGTAAAAAACGACAAGGCCTCACTGACCGCTTTTAGTAAGTGAAGCAATTGTTGTGGAAATAAGTATCAGCATTTCTTTGATACATGTATTAGCGGCCGTGAGCATTCTCTGTAAGAAAATGCCTCTCAAGCCACTGGATGTAGCCACTACGTTTATAATCCGTGGAGAAACCCACACGCCTATATAACAATAGACATGTCAGTGAACAGTATAATAAAATAACCTTTTCCTGGTCTTACAAAAAGTGCAGGTATCCGACGACTTCTAGTACCCTCAGTCCAAAACATTTTAATATTGTGTGTATCTCTCTCCCTTTCCTTGCCTGCATATCGCATCATCTAGCTATTATCTCTAACACAAATAGAACTAATATTATAACAATTTTTATATAAAAATTTATGCTATCTCACAACCCTCTGTCTCTCTCCTTCCTTCTATCTTTCTCACCTTTCTCCCCTTTTATATTTCTTAATAATAGAAATAGAACTCTTATTAACAAAAAAATACGTACAGTAGCTTTCTGTGTTTGTGTATCTGACTCTACTCCCATTTAGCTTTCTCTCTCTCTCTCTCTCTACCCCTACTCATCCTCTCTCTCATACTCTCTTAATTACACACTTTTATCATTTTACTATTCTCTCTCTCTCTCTCTCTCTCTCTCTCTCTCTCTCTCTCTCTCTCTCTCTCTCTCTCTCTCTCTCTCTCTCTCTCTCTCACTCTATCTATCTATTTACCAGTCTCAATCCCAAACAGAACTATAGACTATTAAGAACTACAGAACTACAAACTAAAATTATACAATTTTGTTAACCGCAAAACTGATACAAATAAATGTTTTATAGCATTACTTCAAAAGACTGTATGTATAATGATGAACACTGACCAGAAATATAACTGATTATACTTTTTATATAACTAGTATAAGTTCATAACGATTGGCATTACATTTATTATTTCTGACTGCCAATATGCACAGGAAATTTCTTTAATAAAAGAAATCGAAGTTACATTATCACCCGGTGTCAATGCATGTGAGAAAATACTAACATGCCCGTTAATTACGTTATTTGATCCGACGAGAAGTGGTCAATCTTTACATAATTCGAAAGGCCAGTACGCTACGTTGGCATGCTTCGTAAAACACAATAATTATATTACCACGGTTAATAGAATTGGATAGTGAAGTTTAAAAATTGTTGATAAATATTTAGTTAAAATTATGATGTAAAGTTGGCGCGTGAACGAAGGAAAAGAATAATTTTCATTCGCCTGCAGTTAGTCACTCTTTCGTACAAACAAATAAGCGTCAACGTAAACTGTGGGATACCCGGGGTTGAAATCTGGCAACGTCGCTGGAAGCAAAAATGGCGAAAATTCGAAAAAAGTATACATTTCAGACGCTTAATTGTTGGGAAATTGAAAAGACGCCCTATTGTCGTAATTATGAAAAGATGCCATAATGACAGCGTTTTGTACAAAAAAAATTATTTGCTTATTTTAAGAGTATATTGAAATATAAAATGCAAAACACAAATAACATAATCACAAGAACGTAATGTTACAATAAAATTTCAATATACTCTTCGTTTTCGGGTTGATGCCAAAAGTATACGTTTTGAAAAGACGCCAAAATGTTAGAATAATGTATATATATATATATTGTAGCATGACAGATAATCCACTTAAATCAATTACCAGATGATCATTAGTAAAACTCAAGTACAGTAGACTCTCAACTATCCGACCTAATGTGGCGGTCGGCCGGGTCGGATAGCAAAAAAGTCGTATACACAGGAGCCGTAGGCATACCAGCCTCTGTAAGGTGAATGACCGCCACCCTATTGCGTTGAATGTACTTGTTGCTATTTGGATGCGTACGTCATATCAGTTTGTCCTTATAAATGACGTACAGTAATAAATGAATTAGAAAGAAATGAAATAAGAATTCGCAACTACAGTATCTTTCACAAAACCTTTATTTGAAGGACGAAACAAAATGTGTAGTTAACAATAAGTTGAATGAGTTTTACTATGAGTTTTAATTTATACAAAAGCTTTCAACCAAATTAGTTGTTAATATAAATCAAATTATAATAACCTAAAACTACGTACTGTATAATGAAAGAACAAGTGAAACTTACATTGTCTAAGGTTTGAAAAAGTCTGTAATTGAGACCTGATTCTTTCCTCGCCGCTATGTCCTTCCACTTACGTAAACATATTGCTACGACAGCACAGAACAATGTACGCGTTTATCGAATATGCCAGAAGGATCCCGATGTAAGCGTGTGGTGTACGTGCTACTAGACGCATTTTGCTAGAATTTTCTCGATTGTGCCGGGCTTCGCTCGGGCGCTCGGACTGTGTCAAGGGCATAGTAATTACGTAGTTCACAAGAGATAAGACGCAGTTTGGAAGCTTCTGGTGTGTGAGCGTGACTAAATACATCTGGTAGCGGCCTTAGTTTTTCAGTTCAATGGGAGATATTTGATAGTGCGGTTCGAGAGTATTAGTGCGATATATTTCCAGAGCGGTTCGAGTTATTACTGTGCACGTTCAAGTAGTTATTATTGAAGTGTTGCGTTTTATAATCAGATGGTATAATTGTAATAAAATTGAGTTTTAATATTTGTGGACATTTTATTGCGTGTGTACAATTTTCATTTGATTTACTGTAGACTGTGTTGTTAATTACGAACTGTTTTGCTGTAACAATTAAAGGTGTGATTAGTGACTTAATTGGTGTCTTGTACTTATTTTGTTTCCACTGTACCTACAACGATCGAGTAGACCGTCGTAACAATATGATGTCTGCTGGTGTTGCTTCTTCTTGCTGGCCAATGTATTCCACTGCCGTCTCGATCGCCTTCAGGCCTTCAGAGTGGGTTATACGATCGGAGGGTTCATCACCTTGTTCCTCTTCAATCGGCTGTTCATTTAATACCATCGCTACAATATCTTCGTCTGCAATTTCTTCGATTTCGTCCTTTGCCAACCATTCTGTGATGTCTTCCAATGAAGCTTCCTCACATCCGGGAACTTTTTCTAACAGCGATACAAGCGCAGTGTTATCAGTTGCATTTTCCACATCTCGTTGCTGTTCTACCTCTTCCCACTTATCACTGGCTCTGTGATCCAGCAAAATTTTCCACGATCGCACACGTGTTAAAGATGGAATTTCATCCCATGCCTCGGACACCCATCTGATGACGTCAAGCATGTCTACTGACTGTAGTGCCGTCGCAACTTCTGTATTATCAATTGTCGCGATGATATAGCTTAGTAGCCTACGTCGATATTTCTTTTTCAAAGCTCGGAGCACTCCCTGATCCATTGGCTGACATATAGATGTAACATTTGCAGGCAAGAACAAAGCTTTTATGTCTCCATCTTTTAATTGGTCATTTGCTGGATGTGAAGGAGCGTTATCCAAAACTAGGATTGCTTTCCTTGTTAAATTGTTTTCAGCTAAATGTTTTTCAACTTGTGGCACAAATTCCTGTTCAAACCAATTTTTGAAAATTTCTCCATTCATCCACGCCTTTTTTTGATGGGTATAATGCAGGGGCAAAGAACTTAAATCTTTAAGATTTTTAAAAGCCCTAGGCTTGCGAGATTTTCCATTCAAGGTCAGTCTCAACTTGTGGTTTCCGGTTGCGTTACTACAAGCTAAAACTGTAACGCGGTCCTTGCTCTTCTTGAACCCTGGTGTGGCCTTTTCCTGTTTAGACGCTAGTGTTTTAGACGGCAACATACGGTAATTCAAACCCGTCTCATCACAGTTGTACACTTGTTCTCCGGAAATACCTTCCTTATCAAGCAGGTCAAAAAAGTGTTTTTTAAAGTCAGGGACAGCATCCTTATTAGCAGACAATGCTTCACCACTAATCGTCATCTGACAAACACCAAAACGTTTCTTAAACTGAATCGCTTTTTCTTGGAGCAAGGGGCCTGAAACCGTCAATCCTTTCCCCCTCACATTTTCATACCACAGATATAAAGCCTCTTCAACTTCCACATGTTTTCCTTTTTGCATAGTTTTTCTAACTTTCACGCCACTGCCACTTGCTTGCTTAGAACACCATTTTTCAATCTCTGCGCGATTTCTTCGCCAATCACCCACAGTAGTTTTTCCAACTCCTAACTCCAGTGCAATTTTGTTTACCGACTCACCAGAATCCATTCTTTTTATTGCTTGCAGTTTTTCTTCCAAAGTTACTACCACTTTCTTTCGTTTGTCACCCATATTTCACTTAAAAATAAAAGCCACCAACAATACTGTATACACACTTTATAACAAATTAACAATCCACGAACAACTGAACCGCACGGACTGACTTCTGGATACAGACTGACTGATGCACCTGTTACACACTCAAGTAGGAACACGAAACTTTCCTGTCACAACATGAATCAATTGGCGTACTGTATTGGTAACTGGTGATTCACGCGTAAGCGCCTTCACCCGCATGGCGGGATTGCTCACATGACGTTTGAAGGCGGTAGTAATCGGATTGGAAATACTGCATATGTACCGTACTCAAAAAATTTTTTTTGAGTAGCGGGTCGGATAGGCCGGAGGTCGAATAGGCAGGAGTCGGATAGCTGAGAGTCTACTGTATATGGAATATCCAGAAAGATCCAAATGAAAACCAAATAAAAAGCACTATAAATTACCATTATAACAAGAAAAAGTAAACATAAAGAAAAAATCTGCAACTAATATAATTGTACAACAAATTAAAAACCCAGAAAACTAAAATTAAAATAACAATAATACCCAGGTAGGATAGGAGCAGGCAAGGAAGATACCCAGACCAAGTAAACCGACAAAGTAAACAGACCAGAGTAGACAAAAGTGTATAATAACGAAATGGTACTGAAGAAACAAGAAGGAAGAAAGAAGATCTCTAAAATAAACCAATATACTTAATAATCAGAGACAAGTGAAGATCAAATAGAATAAAGGAAGTGGAACACGACCAATACCCAATAGAAACCCCATAGGGAGAAAACCAAAAACCCCAAAAATAAATAAATGTCACAATAGAAAGTATAACACCCCAACAAACCATATACTCATGTAAAACTGATAAAAACAAAAAGTGTTTAAAGTGTTAAGTAGCAGTGCACCCAAAAAAGTTATTGTATAGTTTATATAGACAAATCTTAACAGTTCCCCCATGGTTAAACAATTTGATATTATAAAACTAGGAAAGGACTAATGATAATATCAAGAAATAACCAGGGACAAGTGCAAGTTATTAAATTATAATAAATAAACTTTGAGAAGGTACATGAATTACTGTACAATTAAATAACTTTAAGTGTTTTTAAATAGTATCATGAATGATATTTAATCAAGTAATATGGTGAAGGAGCAATGAATACTCTTTCTAATAAAATGCCATTGTTTATATGAGAACATTCCATAGAATAAATAATATAAACAGAGAGCTTGGGTTTAGTACATAAAGTGACGGGGAATACATCCCTAAAATTAAGGAAAACAGATAAAACTGTAACTAAATAGTTTTAAGGGCGTGTTAAACATTTAATGGAACCAAAATGTTATGTTCCAGTTTCCATATATTAACTCTATAAATAAGTTTTAGAAGTAGAGATTAATACTTGTAGTTATAAAATGTTATTTTGTTAGTAGTTTGAATTAGGGATGCAATATCTGAATGTAGATACCATTCCTATATTGTAAAATGTTTTTATAAGTTACTGTAAGTAATCAGTACAAAAAAGGTATGATTCAAAATACCAGATTTAATAGTAAATAATTGTTATGTTTTAATTGTTTAAAATCAATACTCAATGTTATAGTAGTAAAGGAACAAATTATTAATAAATATTATATTAGAATAGAAGGTCAGAAAAGGGTACAAACTAACTGTATTATTAAAAACTTTGCAAGTAACAACAGATAAAATCTAGGCCAGATAGTAAATTTAGACTACATAATAATTGACAAATCTAGTCCTATAAACCAACTAAACTGATAATATTTATGTAAGATAAACCCACCATATAGTAATATAATGTAACTTATACTTTATAAAGATATTGTCAGAAGATAAGTAAAATTATAAATAAAAATGGAATGTAGTAACTAACATTTCAGAGGAGGAGTCATAGATAAATGAATTATATTTAAAAATAATAATTAATAAACTAAATTGCAAGAAATTAAGTAAAAATAGACAATTATATCAATCTTAGATTCAATATAATAATAATTATATCAGAGAAAATGGCTATTATCTGGTCAAAGACAGGAAACATATTTGAACTTGCTATTCCAACATGAAAGAAATATAACTTTTTTAAATGAAAACTTCATAAAACTATATTCATTAGTATCAAAATAAGCAAAATAGAATAAAGAAACCGAATATGTATTTAGTATTTCACACAGTTAATTAATAACGAAAATATTTTCCGTGTATAATGTATTCAAATAAAATATATCGGAAGCTAAGATAATTTGAAACAATGTATAATATATATTAAATTGGCTAAGATTTTCAGGAGACGAAGGAAATGAGAACAGTTAATTATTATCCGTTGAAGCGAGCACTTAAACGCAGTTTTGCTCTGTATAACCTTAACTAATGGCGTACTATAATTAAACCGAGTTCATTAAAAAATTTTATAAATTTTTTAATTTGAATTGTTAACTTGTGAAACAGTGAAAACGAACAATGAACAGTGCATTACAAATAAACAGAACCACACACGCCTAAATAATTAAAATAACACCACTACAATAAATTTTACGGACGAACAAACAAGGTTAAATACGACACATGTGCAAAAGTGAGATAGACATAATCACAAACATTTACACCAAGTGAACTAATAAACACTACACCAGGAACACTCAATTAACTCCAGAACCATTATCCACAATTGCTGAGACGAATAAACGGTGAAAGGACATCTTTATTGAAAGAAATATTCAGCGAGGTGATAGACGTGTAACTGCACATGCTCCTGTCAGCCATTTTGATTTGTCATCATTCTCACCAAGGCAAAGCAACGAATTTCTAGACTGCATTGGTTCGAAATAAATACTATATAAACTTCATATATTAGTTAATAACGTTGTAATTGTTAGTAGTTTTAAGACATTTCTAATTGTAAGTGTTACACTTTCTTGTCCCTACCCTTCTCTGGCTATTCTAACATAACCGTTCAAAGAACTATTGTATATATACAATTAATGTAAAGTTTTTTGTCGACCGGCCCTGAATACGAGTCGATACTGCTGTCATATATCGATTATTATCGATAAATTTTAATAAATTTGTTAATAAACTTTCTATTTATGCAATTTGGTATAATTTTTCTTTAAATATACTTAAAGAATAAGTTAATCAAGGACACAGACTACCCGAAAGGCGGTATATACGAAATTAAAGAACGCATCGAAGAAGAAGAAGAAGAGCCGTCTATCGACTAGTACTGGAGTTAACCAGATTAACATAAAGTGATTTACAGAAAGTGACACCACTACACTATCAACCATAATACCATTAAAATATTAACACCATACAAGAAACACAATTATTTTTTAAATACTAGTAACAATAAAAACGACACAAAAATATTTTTCAGAAACAACAAAATTTATTTTTTTGAAATAAAATTTTTTTTTATTTTCAAATTTTAACAACATTCTTACAGATTATATTTTGTTATATTACAAAATTGGCGTCCAACTAAAGGGCTGTAATTAGGGATTGAAAGGCTGTAATAACTCGCCCAATTTCTAATTCAGCTTGGCAGCGGTTATCCAGCCAGATAAACAGGAAAGATGCAATGTCGTGCCACATCAAAGAAAAGGGCGGCAGAGGCCAAAAAAGAATTTAATATGGAGGATAAGGAGGCGACCCCAATGGAGGACGTAGAAACGATATTACCCCCGGTGGAACATAAACAACCAGCACCACCAGAGGAACAACCCGAAATACCCACTCAAACAGGGGACGTCCATGTCCAAGACAAGGAAATAGAAAAAACTAAAACTACAGAAGAAAGTAAAATGGACAAATTAATGGAAATGTTCATGCAAATGAGAGAGGATAACAAATCAACCAAGGAAGAAAATAGTAAGTAAAAGAAGGATGATAAGCAGTCCTTGAAAGAAGATTTGAGTGGAATAAATAAAAACATAGAAAATACCAACAAGAGGATTGAAGAAACCAGTAAGAATTTGAAGGAAGAATTCAAATCAACAAAGGAGGAATTGATTGACCAAATAGAAAATACTAATAAGAGAATTGAAGAAAACCGTATGAAGATGGAAAGTGATAACCAACAATTGAAGAAAGAATTAAGAGAAAATAACAAGAAAATGGAAGAGACTATGGGGGAAAGGTTGGAAGAGTTAAGAGAGGATAACCAACTATTAAGGGAAGTTAACCAGGAGAATCTAGACAAGTTAGACGAACGAATGGAACTAATAAGAAAAGAAATGAACAAAGAACTCAAGGAGAATAAGGAATCTATGAATAAAAGGCTGGAAGAAGAAACAATAACTATAAATCAACAGATCAGAGAAGTTGATGAAAGATGTCGGCTGACTGAAGGGGAGGTACAAGAGTTCAAGGAAGTGGTAAACACCAAGGTCACAAATCTCGAAGAATATAGTCGCAAGAAGGCAGAAGAGAACCGAAAGGAAAGCCAGGAAGAACTAAGTAAAGTAATTTTAATAAATTTGTTAATAAACTTTCTATTTATGCAATTTGGTTTAATTTTTCTTTAAATATACTTAAAGAATAAGTTAATCAAGGACACAGACTAACCGAAAGGCGGTATATACGAAATTAAAGAACGCATCGAAGAAGAAGAAGAGCCGTCTATCGACTAGTACTGGAGTTAACCAGATTAACATAAAGTGATTTACAGAAAGTGACACCACTACACTATCAACCATAATACCATTAAAATATTAACACCATACAAGAAACACAATTATTTTTTAAATACTAGTAACAATAAAAACGACACAAAAATATTTTTCAGAAACAACAAAATTTATTTTTTTGAAATAAAATTTTTTTTTATTTTCAAATTTTAACAACATTCTTACAGATTATATTTTGTTATATTACAATACATATATATATATATATAAATTTAACATTTCAAAAGAAGAAAAAATTAAACGAAACCATGATATTTATCCAATTCATTAACTATATAAATATTGAGCAAACCAGCGCTCCTTATTTAATACGTACTTTCATTCACTCCGTCTTACATACCCCATGCCCATGTGAGATCTCATTTTTTTAGTGATTAAAAATATTTCTTTTCATCATAAAATTTATGTTTGCTTTTAAAAGTTAGGTGATACCCGAAGGTTACTTAGCTGTTCATTTTTTGGTGATCCACCACTGTCCAGTTTCTTTCGTAACTTTGTTCACTCCACACATTTTTATATTTCACTTTCGGTTCAAACCAAAACTGTTATTCTGATATAATTAATATCTCGATTTCTTTAAATCACATTTTAACACCTGTTTGGTGTTGGGCCCAATTGAAATTTCGTTAATTCATATTACTTATATGTAATTTTGATTTTAAAATACATTTTTTTAGAACTGCGGGCGCGACGAAAACTGTGCCCAGCCGGTGGACGCGCAAACGTCTCGCGTCCGTATTATTTAGATGTTCCTGGCCGACTGCCTTTGTTCTCTATGCAGAACGCTGTCGATGATGCATCCACACCTTACATTCCAAGTGACGTTTTGCACTGACATCATATAGCGTGACTTGATTTCAATGCATAGTTTACAAAGGTCAAAGTTCGTTGGCCATATGTAACTGTTTTTCTTGCGTCTGGATGTTGACCTTGACACAAATTCACTAATTTGTCTGCTATGTTGTTATAATTCATGAATAATATTTATGTTGTTTCCCCAAAATATTAGGTGGGCTGAAATGTACCGTTACAATCCTCCTTAATGAGAGGTTTTATGCCGAAGCATAAAAACTCTCATTGACACTCTCATACTTCCTAAAGGGATCAGCCAGGATATGTTACCACAACCCCCTTTACGTTTTATTAAAAATCATGGTTTACTTGCCCCCTGGTCCAGTGACTGTGACCGCACCTGTATGACCTTACTGGACTTCCCTTTCGAGATCCCAACACCGCAAGGCCGGACAGGCACTTGATGCCCCTGCTCTGACACACAGGCCAGCACAGGAACGCCGCCACAGCATCACCAGACACTGAAACATCAAATCAAAATATCACAGTGGCCTTGTATAATACCATATCCCTAACTGATCTGTTTCCCCTTAGCTGTGCGCTGGTTTGCATTAAGAAGCACTGGTTTTCTTAACTTCTAACATATACATGAATACATATTTATCATAACATAATATAAAACATTTTTTAAACTTCCATACTAACATTCTAAACCCTTCTCTTGTTAATTCTTATTCCCAAAATTCAAAATATTTCTCTGATTCCATCAGAATTTAAATAAACATTTCCCATTACAACATTACAAATACCTTCCCTTATATAATTCATATTTCAAAATAATTAAATTCATTAATAAAATTCTTATATAGAACAAAACACATTTAAATCAACTACTTCAGAACAAATTATTTACTTAACGATCATTAAGCATCTTCATATTACTCCTTAAATCATTACAAAATCATTTAGTTATCTCATCAGATCAACTACACCTTCTACATCATCAACATAATTCATTTTCATATTCAATAATTCGTTACTAATAATTTTGTAACCTCCTTCTCCATCATTATCTAATATCCCCCCTTTACCCAGTTACAATTAGGTAAATAAGCTCACGGGTACACCGGTTTTGGTATTTACCTTGTGCATAAATGCTGTATTTATGCCCCTGGCTTGTAACGGCCAGCTCCTTTTCCACACACTCTATTGCTTACTGATGTTGGAATGTAGCGCCCATTTGCGTCCACAAGAACTGAATTTTATTAGGGTGCAAACGCTGCTTACACCGTTCTTGCTTCGGTGTTATATAAAAATTCGGTATTACTAATGTCCGAGGACACCAGTAATCCTACTACAATGATTCATACGTCTTTAATGCGGCACTATCACCCCCTTCGGTAGTAGCCGCTGTTCCATAGTTATGTGGATTCCCCTGATTAAAACCCCCTGTTAATTTCTAAATTGCACCAATTTCAAAGGCAACCAACCATGGTCAGTTTTACATTAAGTCTGGCCACAGCTGATTGTCATCCAAAACCACAGTCTGGGCTGGTAAGGCCGGGACCACCTGAAAGTGGGGAATCTATTTAAAAAACATACAATTCATGTTTAAGATTCCTACACACTAACATAATACAACCTAATAAAACATAATACACTCGTAATTAACATTGCGATTATTACATATAAATAAAACAATTCACCTTTAAATTTGCATGTAAAATTATAAACATTACACTTTAATTTCAATTGAACTTTTTACTAATCAACCATCAATTCTTTATCATTTACTATACCATTAAATTCTCCAAAATTTTTAATTTGTTATCAACATTCATCTTATACAATATTTCATTTATTATCTCCTTTCAAATTAATTCAATTATTTTATCAAACACATTTCATTACTTTAACAAAATTCACAAAGTTGAGTATACTTCACCTTGCTACATCATTACATTTAACATCAACACAAAAGTATATACAATCCACATTATTATTCGTTATAGTTTACCACAAATCATTTCATAATACAGTCCAATTCGAAACCACACTATTCACATAATTAAATGTTCATGAACAACAACTGTTTAACCACAATCATCGAATAATAGTCTGGTCTTACGTCTACACAAATCATTTTTTATTAAATACATTATATTATCTCTATCAATATAATGACTATTTAAATTCTCATACTTTTCCACAGTACCAATAGGATTGTTCCATATTATCGCATCATACAACTTGTCACCATCGAGTATAGTCAAGTCGCCTTTAGTATGATCCATCACAATCAGGTAAGTTACAAATTCATCATTATTATCATCTGCTGCTATATCAGTTTCATCACAAGGTAAGTACTCAATATAATTATCAACTCTCTCTATATCTAACCTTCCTACTAATTCTTTATAACTCCTACCAATCTCAAACAACTCTATCTTACTATCAGAATACAACTCTCTCTCTCTATGTATATCTCATCATAACGCCATGTCACACTTTCTCTACCATCCCATGCAGAGGGTACTAAATCACAAAAACACCTCCTGGCTCTTCCAGGAACATCACAAAAATGCAGGGAACACCTTGAAGACACCATGTCTTCCACTAAGGGACATTCGCCGTTCAACAACAACATTTGTAAACACTTGGTTCACAATAAACCTGGTGAAAATTCACCCTCTGCCCCATATCCACAAAATAACTCACTTCATACTCCCTCTCTAACTTATAAACACTAATTTCTACTCCTTCACCACCCCCTACTCTTATTTCTCTCTCACTCTGACTTACTGTTTCTATATTATCATCATCACTATTTTTTAATTTTCAGTGTGTCACCTTTATATATCTCGTTTTTAACTATGTTAACACTACTACTTGGTAACTCATTTTTATAACTATCACTTACCTCGTTAATTATTTCTTCATTATAATTATCATGTATATTCAAATCATCACTTACCTTATTATTTGTACCATTTTCTACCCCCTCTTTTCTCTTTCTACTTTTATTTACTTCATCTTGTACTTGCTTTACAGTGGCACTTTAATGTTCGTCAACTTCTTGTAAACTCTTATTAATATAGACGTTTTGTTGTTTTATCTCATTTCTAATCAACTTTATCTCATTAATTTGTTCATTTAATTTATCATTCATTTTAGTGTTTACTTCATCAAATTTAGCATTAAAATTACTATTTATTTCATTATTTTGCTCTTTTAATTTTTTATTAAAATCGTTCTTTTGTTCATTCATGTTAGTGTGTACTTCATCAAATTTGTTACTTATCATTATGTTTTGCTTCTCCATAAGGAATTTTATAATATTTATTGTCATTACTATCGTCTTTTTTAACTGGGGTAGGCGTCGATTGACTCGTTACGCCTTCCATTATTCTCGACTCAGTATCGCTTAAGTCGCTATTTATTTGACTTTCAGTATGGCTGTCAGTGAAGCTGACTTCCTTGTTACTATCGTCATTAGTATTCATTTTGCTTATTTACTTATTTATTTATAATGCACATATATCAATCATATTATCACATAACCCTATCTGACATTCTCATCATCTAAGTTTATTTCTACGTACATACCAATTCACTCATTCCAAACAACCGTCCTGTTCTTCAAAACAGGTCCATAAATGAAATTTATGCAAATGGTCCCAGCTTCGGGCGCCATTGTTAAGTTTTATTTTATGTTTATAACTTTATTAATAAACTTTGTTTACGACTATTCACTTTCGGCTCTTGTAGCCGCCATGTTGTTGCTACCGACTTAAAAATTTTACTTACCGGGTCCAGGTTGTTGTTGGACGAGCTGAAAAACAAGATGGTTGTCTGAAATAATTCACTCAACAACTTATTTGTTTCCCATGAATCATTTATTATTTTTATATCACTTTATTTCTTTCCATTTCAACACTAAATTTTATTTCTTTTTCTTTAATGACCCTCTTCAAAAGAAAATAAACTATTTTTTTTTAAAACCCTTTACTTTTCATCCCCACACAATACTTCGTTACGTTAAGAACTTTGGTTGTTAACCATATTTATAATTATTTAATTATATACTCTTTTCATATATATATATATATATATAAATTTAACATTTCAAAAGAAGAAAAAATTAAACGAAACCATGATATTTATCCAATTCATTAACTATATAAATATTGAGCAAACCAGCGCTCCTTATTTAATACGTACTTTCATTCACTCCGTCTTACATACCCCATGCCCATGTGAGATCTCATTTTTTTAGTGATTAAAAATATTTCTTTTCATCATAAAATTTATGTTTGCTTTTAAAAGTTAGGTGATACCCGAAGGTTACTTAGCTGTTCATTTTTTGGTGATCCACCACTGTCCAGTTTCTTTCGTAACTTTGTTCACTCCGCACATTTTTATATTTCACTTTCGGTTCAAACCAAAACTGTTATTCTGATATAACTAATATCTCGATTTCTTTAAATCACATTTTAACACCTGTTTGGTGTTGGGCCCAATTGAAATTTCGTTAATTCATATTACTTATATGTAATTTTGATTTTAAAATACATTTTTTTAGAACTGCGGGCGCGACGAAAACTGTGCCCAGCTGGCGGACGCGCAAACGTCTCGCGTCCATATTATATAGATGTTCCTGGCCGACTGCCTTTGTTCTCAATGCAGAATGCTGTCGATGATGCATCCACACCTTACATTCCAAGTGACGTTTTGCACTGACATCATATAGCGTGACTTGATTTCAATGCATAGTTTACAAAGGTCAAAGTTCGTTGGCCATATGTAACTGTTTTTCTTGCGTCTGGATGTTGACCTTGACACAAATTCACCCGTTTGTCTGCTACGTCGTTATAATTCATGAATAATATTTGTTGTTTCCCCAAAATATTAGGTGGGCTGAAATGTACCGTTACAATACCCCCTTAGTGAGAGGTTTTATGCCGAAGCATAAAAACTCTCATTGACACTCTCATACTTCCTAAAGGGATCAGCCAGGATATGTTACCACAACCCCCTTTACCAGGTGGGTCCAGTCAGACCAGGGGGGTTCCGTGACTGTGACCGCACCTGTATGACCTTACTGGACTTCCCTTTCGAGATCCCAACACCGCAAGGCCAGACAGGCACTTTACACCCCTGCTCTGACGCGCAGGCCAGCACAGGAACGCCACCACAGCATCACCAGATACTGAAGCATCAAATCAAATCAACATATCACATAGTGGCCTTGTATAATACCATATCCCTAACTCATCTGTTTCCCCTTAGCTGTGCGCTGGTTTGCGTTAAGAAGCACTGGTTTTCTTAACTTCTAACATATACATGAATACATATTTATCATAACATAATATAAAACATTTTTTAAACTTCCATACTAACATTCTGAACCCTTCTCTTGTTAATTCATATTCCCAAAATTCAAAATACAGTAGGACCTCTGTATATCGAACTTCTTTATATCGAAAATCTCCATTTATCGAATTTTTTTTAAGTCCCGTGAAATTTCAATATAAAATAATTTCCTTATATCGAAAAAAATTTCTATATTTCGAACTTTGTAACTTCAGAAATGAGGGGAAAATTATCTGTGATTCCACATTGACTAAAAATGAAACCTGTTAGACCGGTCTGGATTAGTCAGTTGATCACGTGACACTGTGCGTGTTCCTCACTCCCTCAATCTACAACAATCGTTCCCGCGCATTGCAGTATCTCATCATTCGGTAGTACTGTACGTTATTAAGGAGTAAGGTTAACTCAGTTTCAGTCAGTCTTTATTTTTGTTTTGAGTTTATTTTTTATTTTTTCTTGAGTTCACGAGAACGTAAATGCTGTAATATCAAAAAGAAAATCTTTGAGTGTTGCAGAAAAGGTGGCATTATTAAATGATGTGGATAGTGGAATGCGAAAAAAAGACGTTGCGATAAAGTTTTTGATTCAGCCGAGTACAGTGTCAACCATAATAAAGAATCGAGAATCTGTTTTAAAAACTCATGAAAATGTAGGAGCAGATAGAAAACGGTCTAAAACGTGCAAATATGATGACGTGGACGAAGCAGTTCTTAAATGGGTGACAATGGTGCGAGATAAAAACATGGCTGTCTCAGGACCGCTTATAAAGGAAAAGGCGGTAGAGTAAGCTAAAGTGTTGGGGCACAAAGAGTTTCAAGCAAGTTCTGGATGGTTGGACAAATTTAAGAAACGTCACAGCATTAAAGAAAAAGTTATTTCGGGAGAAAGTGGAAGTGTATCTGAAGCAGACTGTAACCAGTGGAAAACTACAACTTTAAGGTTAATTTTAGAAGAGTATTAACCAGATAATGTTTTTAACATGGATGAAACTGGACTTTTTTTTTAGATTTGAATTATGCAAGATATCCGGGCTGTTTGGCCGTGGTCCCTGGTTTAAAACAAAACCAAACGTTTTGGCAGCACCACTGGCTGCCATCACCAGTGGTATAAAATTTCTGCACTTTGGGTGTCTACGTGCAGGCCCACAGTACAGTAAACCCTCGATTTAACGGACTAATTGGGGCTGAGGGGTGTCCGGAAAGTCGAAAGTCCGTTAAATTGCAAATTTTGTTTTTTGAGGATATATTTAAATCAAATAGGCCTATAACACTTATTAATATCATGCAAATACCGTATTGTTCCAAATACAAGCCGCACTTTTTCTCCTAAAAACGTGGTCGCTAATTTGGCATGCGGCTTGCATTCGCGCGCTAATTAAAATTCGAAGTTATACCTGACTTCTGGCGGGACGAACGCTTTTGGTATCTATGAGTTGTTTGCTGCCTAAGCAACAGCAGTTTGCCTGGCTGTAGTTAACTCTGGCGTTATGATTTATGACTACAACCGGATGTTTTAACAGCAAACTGAAGAAAGATAAAGTGTAAGTGCGTGCACACACGCGCGTGTTCGCGCCCTTCTGTAGGCAGCAAGACAAAGGATGAGTAGAGGGGTGTGAGTAACATGTTTCTAAATAACGGGTAAACTACCAGTGTGGTTTTCTATTGTAACAGCGACAACATCGCTTATCTGTACTTTGTTTTTATTCGGCGTTTTTGTAGTGCGTTTGCGGTATGAGTGATATTGTGGAGACTAAAGGCACGCAGTCAGATCAAATTAAACGTAACCCGTACGATGCGAATTATAAATTAATTGTGATACAAAATGTAGAAAAAACATACAATCGCGAAGCCGCAAGGAAATTCAATATTAATGAATCCTGTATTCGACGATGGAGAAAACAGAAGGAACGGCTTTTAAATGCAAATACTGCGCGACGAGCATTCGGGGGACCTCAAGTTGGGCGTTTTGTAGCAGCAGAGTCCAGCGTCTGTGAATACTTAACGGTTTTTAAGAAGGCAAGGACTCCCTGTCACTAGACATGTTTTAAAATTAAAAGCTTTAGAAATCGCAGAAGAATTAAAAGTTTCTGGTTTCAAAGCCAGCTTCGCCGTAAAAGACGAATGATGCGGTGAAATGGATTTACGTACATCACTCGCGCTAAAACTACCGAGTGCCTACAAAGAAAAACTCCCCAGCGGTTTGTCATTCATTTACGCAAGAAGCATAATTATTCACTCAAACACATGGGAAATGCCGATGAAACGTCCGTATTTTTTATTTACGTATATTTACTGTGGACCAAAACGGAACCAAATCTGTAACAGTAAAGATTACGGGAAATGAAAAGTTACGTGCCACTGTAATGCTTGCTGTATTAGCTGATGGACGAATATTTCACAGTGAAATAAGATGCATATCAGTGTATATTGTTCAGTGTTAGTCGTCGTGATGTCTTCCACTGAACGTGTGCGATGCCTGCATCAACGACAACGCAAAGACAGGGATCGTGAAGAATTAAATGAATTCTTGATGAATACTCCGTTCTCATCAAATACAATTGAAGATGAGAAAATGTGCGTGTTTCAAAACAAGAAGAAAAGAAATGAAAGAATGCTCCGATAGCCAAGCAATATCGCCAGAACAGGAGAGTCTGCAGTTTATGCACATTATACATTTCAAAATCCTAAAAACGTTATCATGCTTTTTTTCCCCCCCAAAGTCTGTCCGTTAAATCCGAAGTCCTTTAAACCAAGGTCCGTTAAATAGAGGGTTTACTGTACTGTGGTCTATACCTGCACGTAGACACCCAAAGTGCAGAAATTGTATACCACTGATGATGGCAGCCAGTGGTGCTGTCGAAACGTTTGGTTTTGTTTTAAACCAGTGACCACGGCCAAACAGCCCGGATATCTTGCATAATTCAAATGACACCGGCCGTGAAAGCCTAAGGAATTTTTTTTCAGATGTTTACCAAATAAGACTCTAACCTTTAAAGACGATAAATGCTTCGGAGGTAAACATAGTAAAGAACGAATAACTGTTGTCGTGTGTGCCAATATGTCCGGAAAAGAAAAAAATAAACTGTTGGTGATCGGAAAAAGCAAGCAACCAAGATGTTTTAAAGGAGTGAAGTCTTTAGAAACCGACTACGAATACATTAAAAAGTCATGGATGACGAGTGAGATTTTTGAGAAATGGATAGTAAACTTTGACAAAAAACTGATATGACAAAAAAGAAAAGTGGTTCTTTTTGTTGACAATTGTCCGGCACACCCTCCTTTTGTGGCAAAAAAGTTAACAAACGTGAAGCTGTTTTTTTTTCCTCCAAACACCACATCTAAACTACAACCTATAGACCAGGGAGTAATAAAAAACCTCAAAATGCTTTACCGAAAACAGATCCTCAAGAGGCTCATTTTTGCATTGGAAAACAACAAACCTATTGATGATGCGATTAATCTCAGACTGTGTATATCAGAGGTAGCAAAGGTGTGGCAAAATTATGTAGCAGAATCAACAATACAGAATTGTTTTATAAAAGCTGGCTTCTCTCAAAATACTGTTGTGGAAGAAGTTACTGCACTGCCACAACTTGAGGATTGATGTCAACTGGCGCAGTAGATAAAGACATATCACTCGATGAATTTTTAAGCGTCGACGAAGACGTTATTGTTGCAGAATATCCAACGGACGATAACATTTTAAGTTCATTAAAAGATACTGAAGATTTAGGTGACGACAATGAGGCAGAAGAAATTGAAGTTCCTAAACCTTCTAAGAAAGAAATGATGGCAGCATTTGAAACAATCAGTCGAGGTCTTCAATCGGAAGAAAATGTGCCTGATGAAATTTTCCAGTTGCTCAACAAATGTGAACACTTTTATGAGGAATCTGCATCAAATTTGGTTCAGAAAGACATTCGAAATTATTTTACCACCAATTAATAAAATACAGTATTACTCATTTAACACGTAAGTTCCTACTTTTTTAAATACAAACAATTTTTTAAAGTAAATAAATAAATACTGTACTGTACACTAAATACTTTTTATTAAATAAATACAGTAATTTTTATTAAATAAATGTTTATGGTTTTCATTTATTTATTACTAAAATGTTGTTTTAATAGTATGGAGGCCTATACACGATTTTTTAAACAAATTCCAGTGCTTTTCCTAACCTACGAATAATAATAAGAAACAGGTTTCTGTATATCGAAATTTCTATATATCGAATTTTTTCTTAGGAACCATCAAATTCGATATACGGAGGTCCTACTGTATTTCTCTGATTCCATCAGAATTTAAATAAACATTTCCCATTACAACATTACAAATACCTTCCCTTATATAATTCATATTTCAAAATAATTAAATTCATTAATAAAATTCTTATATAGAACAAAACACATTTAAATCAACTACTCCAGAACAAATTATTTACTTAACGATCATTAAGCATCTTCATATTACTCCTTAAATCGTTACAAAATCATTTAGTTATCTCATCAGATCAACTACACCTTCTACATCATCAACATAATTCATTTTCATATTCAATAATTCGTTACTAATAATTTTGTAACCTCCTTCTCCATCATTATCTAATATCCCCCCTTTACCCAGTTACAATTAGGTAAATAAGCTCACGGGTACACCGGTTTTGGTATTTACCTTGTGCATAAATGCTGTATTTATGCCCCTGGCTTGTAACGGCCAGCTCCTTTTCCACACACTATTGCTTACTGATGTTGGAATGTAGCGCCCATTTGCTTCCACAAGAACTGAATTTTATTAGGGTGCAAACGCTGCTTACACCGTTCTTGCTTCGGCGTTATATAAAAATTCGGTGTTACTGATGTCCGAGGACACCAGTAATCCTACTACAATGATTCATACGCCTTTAATGCGGCACTATCACCCCCTTCGGTGGTAGCCGCTGTTCCATAGTTATGTGGATTCCCCTGATTAAAACCCCCTGTTAATTTCTAAATTGCACCAATTTCAAAGGCAACCAACCATGGTCAGTTTTACATTAAGTCTGGCCACAGCTGATTGTCATCCAAAACCACAGTCTGGGCTGGTAAGGCCGGGACCACCTGAAAGTGGGGAATCTATTTAAAAAACATACAATTCATGTTTAAGATTCCTACACACTAACAATACAACCTAATAAAACATAATACACTCGTAATTAACATTGCGATTATTACATATAAATAAAAAATTCACCTTTAAATTTGCATGTAAAATTATAAACATTACACTTTAATTTCAGTTGAACTTTTTACTAATCAACCATCAATTCTTTATCATTTACTATACCATTAAATGCTCCAAAATTTTTAATTTGTTATCAACATTCATCTTATACAATATTTCATTTATTATCTCCTTTCAAATTAATTCAATTATTTTATCAAACACATTTCATTACTTTAACAAAATTCACAAAGTTGAGTATACTTCACCTTGCTACAGCATTACATTTAACATCAACACAAAAGTATATACAATCCACTTTATTATTCATTATAGTTTACCACAAATCATTTCATAATACAGTCCAATTCGAAACCACACTATTCACATAATTAAATGTTCATGAACAACAACTGTTTAACCACCATCATCGAATAATAGTCTGGTCTTACGTCTACACAAATCATGTTTTATTAAATACATTATATTATCTCTATCAATATAATGACTATTTAAATTCTCATACTTTTCCACAATACCAATAGGATTATTCCATATTATCGCATCATACAACTTGTCACCATCGAGTATAGTCAAGTCGCCTTTAGTATGATCCGTCACAATCAGGTAAGTTACAAATTCATCATTATTATCATCTGCTGCTATATCAGTTTCATCACAAGGTAAGTACTCAATATAATTATCAACTCTCTCTATATCTAACCTTTCTACTAATTCTTTATAACTCCTACCAATCTCAAACAACTCTATCTTACTATCAGAATACAACTCTCTCTCTAAATATCTCTCATCATAACGCCATTTCACACTTTCTCTACCATCCATGCAGAGGGCACTAAATCACAAAAACACCTCCTGGCTCTTCCAGGAACATCACTAAAGTTCAGGGAACAACTTGAAGACACCATGTCTTCCACTAAGGGACATTCGCCGTTCAACAACAACATTTGTAAACACTTGGTTCACAATAAACCTGGTGATAATGCACCCTCTGCCCCATATCCACAAAATAACTCTTCATACTCCCTCTCTAACTTATAAACACTAATTTCTACTCATTCACCACCCCCCTACTCTTATTTCTCTCTTACTCTGACTTACTGTTTCTATATTATCATCATCACTATTTTTTAATTTTCACTGTGTCACTTTTATATATCTCGTTTTCAACTATCTTACCACTACTACTTGGTAATTCATTTTTATAACTATCACTTACCTCGTTAATTATTTCTTCATTATAATTATCATGTATATTCAAATCATCACTTACCTTATTATTTGTACCATTTTCTACCCCTCTTTTCTCTTTCTACTTTCATTTACTTCATCTTGTACTTGCTTTACAATGGCATTTTAATATTAGTCAACTTCTTGTAAACTCTTATTAATATAGACGTTTTGTTGTTTTATCTCATTTCTAATCAACTTTATCTCATTAATTTGTTCATTTAATTTATCATTCATTTTAGTGTTTACTTCATCAAATTTAGCATTAAAATTACTATTTATTTCATTATTTTGCTCTTTTAATTTTTTATTAAAATCGTTCTTTTGTTCATTCATGTTAGTGTGTACTTCATAAAATTTGTTACTTATCATTATGTTTTGCTTCTCCATAAGGAATTTTATAATATTTATTGTCATTACTATCGTCTTTTTTAACTGGGGTAGGCGTCGATTGACTCGTTACGCCTTCCATTATTCTCGACTCAGTATCGCTTAAGTCGCTATTTATTTGACTTTCAGTATGGCTGTCAGTGAAGCTGACTTCCTTGTTACTATCGTCATTAGTATTCATTTTGCTTATTTACTTATTTATTTATAATGCACATATATCAATCATATTATCACATAACCCTATCTGACATTCTCATCATCTAAGTTTATGTCTACGTACATACCAATTCACTCATTCCAAACAACCGTCCTGTTCTTCAAAACAGGTCCATAAATGAAATTTATGCAAATGGTCCCAGCTTCGGGCGCCATTGTTAAGTTTTATTTTATGTTTATAACTTTATTAATAAACTTTGTTTACGACTATTCACTTTCGGCTCTTGTAGCCGCCATGTTGTTGCTACCGACTTAAAAATTTTACTTACCGGGTCCAGGTTGTTGTACGAGCTGAAAAACAAGATGGTTGTCTGAAATAATTCACTCAGCAACTTATTTGTTTCCCATGAATCATTTATTATTTTTATATCACTTTATTTCTTTCCATTTCAACACTAAATTTTATTTCTTTTTCTTTAATGACCCTCTTCAAAAAAAAATAAACTTTTTTTTTTTAAAACCCTTTACTTTTCATCCCCACACAATACTTCGTTACGTTAAGAACTTTGGTTGTTAACCATATTTATAATTATTTAATTATATACTCTTTTCATATATATATATATATATATATATATATAAATTTAACTTTTCAAAAGAAGAAAAAATTAAACGAAACCATGATATTTATCCAATTCATTAACTATATAAATATTGAGCAAACCAGCGCTCCTTATTTAATACGTACTTTCATTCACTACGTCTTACATACCCCATGCCCATGTGAGATCTCATTTTTTTAGTGATTAAAAATATTTCTTCTCATCATAAAATTTATGTTTGCTTTTAAAAGTTAAGTGATACCCGAAGGCTACTTAGCTGTTCATTTTTTTGGTGATCCACCACTCTCCAGTTTCTTTCTTAACTTTGTTCACTCCGCACATTTTTATATTTCACTTTCGGTTCAAACCAAAACTGTTATTCTGATATAACTAATATCTCGATTTCTTTAAATCACATTTTAACACCTGTTTGGTGTTGGGCCCAATTGAAATTTCGTTAATTCATATTACTAATATGTAATTTTAATTTAAACATACATTTTTTTTAAAACTGCGGGCGCGATGAAACTGTGCTTATCCGGCGGACGCACAAACGGCTCGCGTCCGTATTATTTAGATGTTCCTGGCCGACTGCCTTTGTTCTCAACGCAGAATGCTGTCGATGATGCATCCACACCTTACATTCCAAGTGACGTTTTGCACTGACATCATATAGCGTGACTTGATTTCAATGCATAATTTACAAAGGTCAAAGTTCGTTGGCCATATGTAACTGTTTTTCTTGCGTCTGGATGTTGACCTTGACACAAATTCACTCCTTTGTCTGCTATGTCATTATAATTCATGAATAATATTTATGTTGTTTCCCCAAAATACTAGGTGGGCTGACATGTACCGTTACAATACCCCCTTAATGAGAGGTTTTATGCCGAAGCATAAAAACTCTCATTGACACTCATACTTCCTAAAGGGATCACCCAGGATATGTTACCACAACCCCCTTTACGTTTTATTAAAAATCATGGTTTACTTACCCCCTGGTCCAGTGACTGTGACCGCACCTGTATGACCTTACTGGACTTCCCTTTCAATATCCCAACACCACAAGGCCAGACAGGCACTTGACGCACCTGCTGTGACGCGCAGGCCAGCACAGTACCGCTGCCACAGCATCACCAGACACTGAAACATCAAATCAAAATATCACATAGTGGCCCTGTATAATACCATATCCCTAACTGATCTGTTTCCCCTTAGGTGTGCGCTGGTTTGCGTTAAGAAGCACTGGTTTTCTTAACTTCTAACATATACATGAATACATATTTATCATAACATAATATAAAACATTTTTTTGAAACTTCCATACTAACATTCTGAACCCTTCTCTTGTTAATTCTTATTCCCAAAATTCAAAATATTTCTCTTTGATTCCATCAGAATTTAAATAAATATTTCTCATTACAACATTACAAATACCTTCCCTTATATAATTCACATTTCAAAATAATTAAATTCATTAACAGAATTCTTATATAGAACAAAACACATTTAAATCAACTACTTCAGAACAAATTATTTACTTAACGATCATTAAGCATCTTCATATTGTAGCGTGACAGATGTAAGCATAATATTGAATGGCAATTGATCATTAGAATAATGAAGTTATAATATTTAAATTTGGAAGAAAGCATTAAGTTTAATATAAATAGATTAATTCATAGCAACTGTGGAAATAAATCATTATTATAAAGAAAATACAAGTTAAAATAAAAGGAGTTACTAGTGATGAGTCATCCAAGACCAGTCTCATAACCAAAGGTTTTCAAGGTATAACCCAGGAAGGTAAAATAGTAAATAACAAAGCAGTACACAATATGACCAAACCCACAACGAGGAAGAATAAATAGAAGAGAAACCCTAAAATAAGCCAAGATCAACCAATACAGGTTGTGTATTTCTGTAATAAAGAAGAAGATGGAGAAGATCCCAAGAAACCTGATGGCAACAAGAAGAAGATGGAGAAGGCAGGAGAAAAGAAGACTGAAGAAAGAAGAAGAGGGCAGCATCCTGAAGAAGATGTCATGCTCTTATAAAAGACACCCAAATCCCTATATCCCCAAAATAAATATCTAAAAATAAAAGTATAACGAAATAAAAACCACATGTATACAAATTTAAGAGAGAGGAGTGTATAAAGTAAAAGTTTCCTGTGAACTAAGATGAAACAATAATATAGTACCCATGGAACAAATCTCCATTGAAAAAACGCTAACCAATTTATTATGTTGATAAGACTATACGTCCATTTAGCATTAACATAATAATAAGTGCAAAGTGAACCAGTGATAGTTTTGGGTATTATAAAAAATGAACCTTGTGTTTCATTCTTGGCAATCACAAACATTGGATGCAATGAAATATGCATTTTTCAATGACTTAAAATATGTACTGTGACAATATGTTGTTCATAAGACATGAATCTGTTTAAAATAACATTTTGTTTTACATGAAAAAAGAAAAACAGAGTTCATAATACCTTTTGAACAATTAATACTATTTATTTGTTAATGACAGGGTACAATTCCCCAAAGACAATGTAAAAGACAGTATAAAAACTGTAGAATCCTACTTATAATAATAGTTAGAAATAAGAATATAAATATAAGGTTTTTTATGTATATAGTACAAGAATGTCTAAAAATGTTTTACATATAAGGCCATTTGTTTGGGTCTGAAACAACTAACATCAGAACTATAAAAATAATTACCACTTGTAAATAGTAGAGAGTAATTAAGATGTTAGTTAGTACAAAACCTTTGTTGTAAACCATATTTCCATGTTGGAAATGGGAATTTTGTTGCAAAATGTCTGATTTGAAGACAACCATTTATTTAAAAAAAATGTTCTTTATTTTGTGTTAACTATTGTTTGTATTGTAACCAATACTAATTGTTTTTGTGTAATTTGAAAACGTGTTTAATTTATAATACTATTTGTAAAAAGTCAGAGAGGGTATCACACATCATATATTGTTTGTAAATTATTGTGTAAGAAAAATTGTTAAAAAATCATAGGCCAAAAGAATGGAAACCAAACTTCATCAAAACAGAGAAATTGCTCATTTAAATGCAAATAAACAAAAGGGGTTTAGACAAAATAAACTTGAGATCATGCCATATAATTGCACATACCATTTAGAGAGATTTTAATAAATTATATTCAGAATTATAAATAAAAATAAAATGACTAAACTCAGAAATTTAGACATGGGAGTCATATATTTCAGAATAATGTTTCAGAATACAACTAATTCAATTAATTACCAAAAAATAAGGGAATAGGAACCTTTTAATACAATATAGAATTATTAATATTAAATATAACTGATAAAATGGCTGAATTTATATAATGACAGGAAGTAAATTCTGATGTTTTGAACTCTTCACAGTATACCAAACTGAAAGTGAAATTACTATTTTTTGGACAGAAAACACAATAATATGGCATTATTTAATCTGAAAATAACCAGAATGAACTGAAAGATTAATTTAAATCAAATCTAGTGAATAAAATTGACAAATAACCAAAGTTTAGGCATTCATATAGTGAAATAGTAAAATGTACACAGGATGTGAAAATATATTTGAACAATGTTAAGGATAATATTATATGGGCTAAGAGTTTAATTGAAACTGAAGGAAACAGTTAGTTAATTATTGGTAGTTGAACGGTTAACATGACATACCTTTGAAAACGTGAATAATCTAACCTATAATCGTCATACAAAGCGAGTGTATAGTGAGTTATTGTGAAATCGCGAGTGACTTGTAAAATACTTCTGAAACTATCATATTATAACAGAAACGATCAAGTAACACTCCATAACACAGAACAATATAAATCTACTCCGAAAAACACCATAAAACACTAGAAAACTGTATAATACATTAAACCAAATTAGTGATGGAATCGGAGAAAGTGTTTGAACTAATAATTATACAGATACACTAAATACAACCCAGAATCACTACACCAGTCACTACACAACATATAACAAGAGATTTGCGGACACGAGAACAGAAATATTGCGTCAAAATACATTATTTGGAATGCAGCAGCAACGAGCAACATTTTCATCGACTTGACGGCAGCCATCTTTCTTTGACAATTCCAGTGCCTCTTCGTGGTTCATCACAGCTGTTTGGTGAAAACAATTATTATATTTACAAATTATTATTCAATGTCTGTGTTTATTAATAACTATTAATTTGATTGTAACGTTATACTTTTTAAATATTAGCCCGATTTCTCTGACTTTGGTAATAACTGGCTGTTTAAAGAACCCTATATAATTTTTATATCATATACTTGTAACTTTTTTCGATATCCTGAGAATCGATACTAATCGATAAGAGTCAATATTGCTATTACTTAATAAAATATTAATACTTTTCAATACTTAATAGTTCTTTATTTCTTCAATAATACTAATTACCAATAATATAATTCTAATTGATAATCTACAAGGACTTTACCACCCGTAAGTGAAGATAACCTAAAAAATAGAAAGGTAAACAAATATCGATTGGTTTACAGACAGTCTTATGAGTGGTGATAGATTATTTAAATTATACTAAAACTTTAATAAAAATTTTCAGAAGAGCATTACACTGTTTAAAACTTCACAGCCCTATATTAATTAATTGATCCTAATTAATTAATTAATAAAATTAAAATAATTTTTTTTTTATAAACATAATTTTTTTTTTAAATTTCCTTCAAAACAATAAATTTTGTTTTGAAACGTTCGGCGAAGCCAAGCATATATATTTCTTCATCAACTTTACGCTACTCGACCGGTCTTGCTACCATTGGGACTCGACCAGCTGGGAAACTTAAGGAAGTGTTTCAGGCCAGTAAGACGTCGAGAGCCACACCAATAAACACCTTACAACTTACAGATTCACACATCAATCTTATTTATTTTATTACAAATTGGCTAGTCCAAACAGAGGGGCTTGATTACATCGGAGTCACATATTCCATAATAAGTATATAATCAACACACATCCACACTCATTTTAATTAATTTATTACAAATTGGCGCACAACTTTAGGGGCTTTAATTAGCGATTGGCCTTCCAATCAATACATTCTGCCCAATCACTAGTTGGAGCTAGGCAACAGCTACAAAGCCAGAGAATATAAAGGGAAAATGCAACGACGTGCAACATCTAAGAAACGGGCGGCGGAGGCCGAAAAAGAATTAGAAGTTGAAATGGACAATAAAGAGGCGACGCCAGTGGAGGTGGAAGGGTCATTACCCCCGGTGTTGTCCAAACAAACGGAACAACCGGAGATATCCTCACAGACAGGGGAAGTTAATCTCCAGGAGAAGCAGGTGGAGAAATCCAAGACAACGGAGGATAATCAAATGGACAGATACATGGAAGTGTTCTTGCAAAGGATGGAAGAGAAAATAAACAAAAATAGTAAGGAATTAAAGGAAGACTTGAGTAAGAAAATGGGGAGAGACAACCAGTCCTTGAAAGAAGATATCAAATCCAGCAAGGAAGAAACAAATAAGAAGATAGAAGAGAACAGCAAGAAGATGGAAGAGAAGATGGAAGAAAACAGCAAGAAGATGGAAGATTTGAAGAAGGATAATCAATCCACAAAAGAAGAGTTGACGGGGATGAACCAGAACATAGAAGATTTGAAGGAAGATAACAAGAAGATGGAAGAAGAGATGGGGAAGAAGTTAGAAGAATTGAAGGGAGACAACCAGTCGTTCAAAGAAGAATTCAAAGCGACTAAAGAAGAATTGATTAATAAAATTGAAAACACCAATCAGAAAATAGATGAAACCAGGAAGAAGATAGAGAAGAACAACCGACAGTTGAAGGAAGAGTTGAAAGAAGATAACAGGAAGTTGGAAGAAAAGATGGGGGAGAAATTGGAAGAATTGAGAGAGGACAATCAAATTCTAAGAGAAGAGTTAAGGGAGGTAAATCAGGAGATAAGAGAGAACAGATTAAAAAGGGGAGAGGAGCATCAAAAATGGATTAAAGAAAGAAGAGAGGACAGATTAAAAAAGGAAGAATTAAGAAAGGAGAAGACCGAAGAAATAAAAAATGATAGCCAACCAGAACCAGAAGAAGTACTAAATGATAAAACGCAGGAAGATAGTCAACCAGAACCAGAAGAAGTAATAAATGATAAAACGCAGGAAGATAGTCAACCAGAACCAGAAGAAGTAATAAATGATAAAACGCAGGAACTAGTAATGGTAGTACCTGAAATTGAAACTAACCGAAGCCAGGAAGATATTAAACCAAGGAAAAGGAAAATGTATCCAAGAAATTTGATAAAAACTAAGGAAGAGTTGGAGATGATGAAACATGGGTTAATTGATGGCAATAATATCCCAATTACCTATGACAAAGACATCATGAATTTTATGAATTATAGAAGGAGAATCGAAGTAATTTCAGAAATAATTTACCACAAAGCAGTAGTTTACCAATGGGAAAGGACCAGAAATAAACAGAATACAACAGGTGGACTAGATCAATTTCAGCGCAAGACTGGACAATGTTTTTCAGAAAGATGGAAATGTGATATCGTACCAGACTGTAATGATGACACAGATGAATCACCAGAATGTATTCCATTAACGTACCATCTAGGACAATTCCAGGGTACGGTTAGACTAAAATATATTCCTTCAGAGTGGATATGTGATGGTAAACCAGCTTATGGTGTTTCAGATAAACAAATAATAAGTGATAACCCAGATGAAGATCTTCACATATATTTGTCAGGGAACACAAAACATGGACCAGAGAAGTATTGGTGTATACCATATGATGATAGAGGGAGCCAGCCCAGTAATTACGACGGCCCTAACAACCCGCCGCGTAATGACCAGTTTAGCAGTAGTTTTAACAGCGTTAGGGATAACAACCCCTATCCATATAATAGAAACAATTTATACCAACATAATAATGTCCCATACAGTCAGAGAAATCCATATCCCAACAATAATGATGACAGACCTTACCAACCTAACCGAAAAGACTATCATGATAAATTTAGTAATAAAAATAATAACAGTAATAATAACCGAGTGTCGCGCCCTAGGGTAAATTTTATAAGAGCAACCGAGATGATGGACCCTGGTTGACACAGATACCACACACCATCAAGAAAAGGGACGGATCATGATAACCGACTACGGCGAAAAACAATGTTGAAGGAGACGAAATAAATATTATTGAAAGGAAATGATACGAAGAATAAACATAGAAACAAAACTGGGTTTTATGAATGAAGACTATTTAAGAAAATGAACATGACAAATAAAAATATGAGCAATGGAACGACATAAAGAAAATCGTCCATCTTCCTGGGTATATAAAAGAAAAGAAAAAGTGGAGATCAACTTATTAAAGTATAAATAATATGGGCCAGTGTAGAGTACAATATAACCCCATATGTTGTGGTAAATGATAAGCATAACAATACATATGAGTTGAGGGAAATCATTTCAGGAAAAATCAAAGGAGTGTACAATCAAGCTTCTATGAAGAAATATTATGAAGAATGAGTTGTGAGTTTTAGAATTTTAAAAATTCAAAAATAATGTAAGTACATCTTACAACCTAATATTTTGAGAAGAACATTTTGAAGAATTATAAGAAGAAGGAATTTAGAATTTATATTTTGAAAAAATTCTAAAATATGTAAGTACATCTTACTACAACCTAATAATTTTGGAACAAACTTTATGGAAGAAAGAAAAAGAAAGACTTTTGAATTGAAATAATAATTATAAAAATTTAAAATTGAGTAAGTACTTCTTACTACAACCTGATAATTTAGAACAAAACTTTATGGAAGAAAGAGAAAGAGAGAGAATTTTGAACTTAATTTTAAAAAATTTAAAATTAAGCAAGCACAGCTTACTACCACTGAATTATGAGGAAACCTTATGGTAAATAATTAAGAAGAATTTGAATTTGGAAAAATACCAAAATATTCAGAAATAATAGTAAGATCACATTACTATAAACAAGTCTGAATGAAACAATTCTGGGAATAAATGAATTAAACAGAATTTGTATGTTGATAGAACGTCAGAACTTTGAAACAAGATAAGATCAACATATTACAAGGATGTATGAGAAATATTTTTCAATTAAATAAAAAGAATAGTTTGAATTTTACATTAAAACTAACCAAGTTCCAAAAAATAATTATGTGTCAATTATGATTGAATTGAGAAGAAAATAAAGTGGTTAATTCAGAAAAGAGAATTAACGTTAATCCAGAATAAATGCTAGACATTCACAATAGCATTTGAAGGAGTAGAGAAGACTAACAAAAAAGAGTGTAATATGCCAGAGAAGGAAAAAAATTTGGAAGCAAAGAGACTAATTACCTATGAAACGAAAATGAAAACAGTTAATTAAGAGCGAAGAAGAACAACTCATACCAAACATATGGAGAAGATGATTTTGAACCAATGATAATAATAAGACCTATATGAAATGCAAAGAGAAGAAATACCACATGAAATATAATATAAATGAATTAATGCTAATGAATGCGAAGACGGATTAATAACTTTCTAAGAGAAAGGAAAGAACCAAAATGTTTAAATAAAATGATCAATATAACAACCTGTATATCTAATGTAAAGATACGATGTTAAAAAATTAAATATAATATATTAAGACCATTCAAATAATGAATACGAAAGACTATTTATAAAGACCATGCTAATACTATGAATAACCAGAAGAAAGTATAAAGAGAATTCAGATGAAGAAGAAAGAGAGTTACACTATAAACAGTAACCAGAATTATTAAAAGAAAGGTTTTCAACCATAATTAAATTAAATATATCAGACAAGTTAAGAGTTTTGGAAAAATATATATGTAATGAGTATAATAATGATTATGAAGATTTATTAAGATAGAAAATGTGAGATAATCTGAGAGACTACGAAGTGGAGAATCCAAAGATATTTTTATTAGTCGAAAATGAGACTACTTTATATTTATTTATTCGATGACTGACTGAAGATAATTCCAGCAGCATTATGTTTTTGAGCAGGGATGGATATGCCCCTGTACTCAATTTATAGAAGTGGTGTATGGCCAGCAGAGAAGTAGCGTACAGTGCCCCTCTGATCTGCCCCAGCCCACGTGATAGGGAATGTTAGGGAATAAATATCCCAAGGATACAACACGAAGTTGATATAGGAAGAAAATGTATTACAATTATAATATATCTCAGAAGACACTAACTATCCGAAAAGGATCAGTAGTAAGACAAGTAACCATATATATAAAATTAATAAAACTCTAATATAAAAAAGTCGATATAAAAATGGAGAAGAAAATGAATTATAAGAAATGATGAAATTATCATAAGAAATTATTTCATCCATAAACATGTCTGAAATAATTACTTCTGGAGGAGAGCAATCTGTAGCGTGACAGATGTAAGCATAATATTGAATGGCAATTGATCATTAGAATAATGAAGTTATAATATTTAAATTTGGAAGAAAGCATTAAGTTTAATATAAATAGATTAATTCATAGCAACTGTGGAAAGAAATCATTATTATAAAGAAAATACAAGTTAAAATAAAAGGAGTTACTAGTGATGAGTCATCCAAGACCAGTCTCATAACCAAAGGTTTTCAAGGTATAACCCAGGAAGGTAAAATAGTAAATAACAAAGCAGTACACAATATGACCAAACCCACAACGAGGAAGAATAAATAGAAGAGAAACCCTAAAATAAGCCAAGATCAACCAATACAGGTTGTGTATTTCTGTAATAAAGAAGAAGATGGAGAAGATCCCAAGAAACCTGATGGCAACAAGAAGAAGATGGAGAAGGCAGGAGAAAAGAAGACTGAAGAAAGAAGAAGAGGGCAGCATCCTGAAGAAGATGTCATGCTCTTATAAAAGACACCCAAATCCCTATATCCCCAAAATAAATATCTAAAAATAAAAGTATAACGAAATAAAAACCACATGTATACAAATTTAAGAGAGAGGAGTGTATAAAGTAAAAGTTTCCTGTGAACTAAGATGAAACAATAATATAGTACCCATGGAACAAATCTCCATTGAAAAAACGCTAACCAATTTATTATGTTGATAAGACTATACGTCCATTTAGCATTAACATAATAATAAGTGCAAAGTGAACCAGTGATAGTTTTGGGTATTATAAAAAATGAACCTTGTGTTTCATTCTTGGCAATCACAAACATTGGATGCAATGAAATATGCATTTTTCAATGACTTAAAATATGTACTGTGACAATATGTTGTTCATAAGACATGAATCTGTTTAAAATAACATTTTGTTTTACATGAAAAAAGAAAAACAGAGTTCATAATACCTTTTGAACAATTAATACTATTTATTTGTTAATGACAGGGTACAATTCCCCAAAGACAATGTAAAAGACAGTATAAAAACTGTAGAATCCTACTTATAATAATAGTTAGAAATAAGAATATAAATATAAGGTTTTTTATGTATATAGTACAAGAATGTCTAAAAATGTTTTACATATAAGGCCATTTGTTTGGGTCTGAAACAACTAACATCAGAACTATAAAAATAATTACCACTTGTAAATAGTAGAGAGTAATTAAGATGTTAGTTAGTACAAAACCTTTGTTGTAAACCATATTTCCATGTTGGAAATGGGAATTTTGTTGCAAAATGTCTGATTTGAAGACAACCATTTATTTAAAAAAAAATGTTCTTTATTTTGTGTTAACTATTGTTTGTATTGTAACCAATACTAATTGTTTTTGTGTAATTTGAAAACGTGTTTAATTTATAATACTATTTGTAAAAAGTCAGAGAGGGTATCACACATCATATATTGTTTGTAAATTATTGTGTAAGAAAAATTGTTAAAAAATCATAGGCCAAAAGAATGGAAACCAAACTTCATCAAAACAGAGAAATTGCTCATTTAAATGCAAATAAACAAAAGGGGTTTAGACAAAATAAACTTGAGATCATGCCATATAATTGCACATACCATTTAGAGAGATTTTAATAAATTATATTCAGAATTATAAATAAAAATAAAATGACTAAACTCAGAAATTTAGACATGGGAGTCATATATTTCAGAATAATGTTTCAGAATACAACTAATTCAATTAATTACCAAAAAATAAGGGAATAGGAACCTTTTAATACAATATAGAATTATTAATATTAAATATAACTGATAAAATGGCTGAATTTATATAATGACAGGAAGTAAATTCTGATGTTTTGAACTCTTCACAGTATACCAAACTGAAAGTGAAATTACTATTTTTTGGACAGAAAACACAATAATATGGCATTATTTAATCTGAAAATAACCAGAATGAACTGAAAGATTAATTTAAATCAAATCTAGTGAATAAAATTGACAAATAACCAAAGTTTAGGCATTCATATAGTGAAATAGTAAAATGTACACAGGATGTGAAAATATATTTGAACAATGTTAAGGATAATATTATATGGGCTAAAAGTTTAATTGAAACTGAAGGAAACAGTTAGTTAATTATTGGTAGTTGAACGGTTAACATGACATACCTTTGAAAACGTGAATAATCTAACCTATAATCGTCATACAAAGCGAGTGTATAGTGAGTTATTGTGAAATCGCGAGTGACTTGTAAAATACTTCTGAAACTATCATATTATAACAGAAACGATCAAGTAACACTCCATAACACAGAACAATATAAATCTACTCCGAAAAACACCATAAAACACTAGAAAACTGTATAATACATTAAACCAAATTAGTGATGGAATCGGAGAAAGTGTTTGAACTAATAATTATACAGATACACTAAATACAACCCAGAATCACTACACCAGTCACTACACAACATATAACAAGAGATTTGCGGACACGAGAACAGAAATATTGCGTCAAAATACATTATTTGGAATGCAGCAGCAACGAGCAACATTTTCATCGACTTGACGGCAGCCATCTTTCTTTGACAATTCCAGTGCCTCTTCGTGGTTCATCACAGCTGTTTGGTGAAAACAATTATTATATTTACAAATTATTATTCAATGTCTGTGTTTATTAATAACTATTAATTTGATTGTAACGTTATACTTTTTAAATATTAGCCCGATTTCTCTGACTTTGGTAATAACTGGCTGTTTAAAGAACCCTATATAATTTTTATATCATATACTTGTAACTTTTTTCGATATCCTGAGAATCGATACTAATCGATAAGAGTCAATATTGCTATTACTTAATAAAATATTAATACTTTTCAATACTTAATAGTTCTTTATTTCTTCAATAATACTAATTACCAATAATATAATTCTAATTGATAATCTACAAGGACTTTACCACCCGTAAGTGAAGATAACCTAAAAAATAGAAAGGTAAACAAATATCGATTGGTTTACAGACAGTCTTATGAGTGGTGATAGATTATTTAAATTATACTAAAACTTTAATAAAAATTTTCAGAAGAGCATTACACTGTTTAAAACTTCACAGCCCTATATTAATTAATTGATCCTAATTAATTAATTAATAAAATTAAAATAATTTTTTTTTTATAAACATAATTTTTTTTTTAAATTTCCTTCAAAACAATAAATTTTGTTTTGAAACGTTCGGCGAAGCCAAGCATATATATTTCTTCATCAACTTTACGCTACTCGACCGGTCTTGCTACCATTGGGACTCGACCAGCTGGGAAACTTAAGGAAGTGTTTCAGGCCAGTAAGACGTCGAGAGCCACACCAATAAACACCTTACAACTTACAGATTCACACATCAATCTTATTTATTTTATTACAAATTGGCTAGTCCAAACAGAGGGGCTTGATTACATCGGAGTCACATATTCCATAATAAGTATATAATCAACACACATCCACACTCATTTTAATTAATTTATTACAAATTGGCGCACAACTTTAGGGGCTTTAATTAGCGATTGGCCTTCCAATCAATACATTCTGCCCAATCACTAGTTGGAGCTAGGCAACAGCTACAAAGCCAGAGAATATAAAGGGAAAATGCAACGACGTGCAACATCTAAGAAACGGGCGGCGGAGGCCGAAAAAGAATTAGAAGTTGAAATGGACAATAAAGAGGCGACGCCAGTGGAGGTGGAAGGGTCATTACCCCCGGTGTTGTCCAAACAAACGGAACAACCGGAGATATCCTCACAGACAGGGGAAGTTAATCTCCAGGAGAAGCAGGTGGAGAAATCCAAGACAACGGAGGATAATCAAATGGACAGATACATGGAAGTGTTCTTGCAAAGGATGGAAGAGAAAATAAACAAAAATAGTAAGGAATTAAAGGAAGACTTGAGTAAGAAAATGGGGAGAGACAACCAGTCCTTGAAAGAAGATATCAAATCCAGCAAGGAAGAAACAAATAAGAAGATAGAAGAGAACAGCAAGAAGATGGAAGAGAAGATGGAAGAAAACAGCAAGAAGATGGAAGATTTGAAGAAGGATAATCAATCCACAAAAGAAGAGTTGACGGGGATGAACCAGAACATAGAAGATTTGAAGGAAGATAACAAGAAGATGGAAGAAGAGATGGGGAAGAAGTTAGAAGAATTGAAGGGAGACAACCAGTCGTTCAAAGAAGAATTCAAAGCGACTAAAGAAGAATTGATTAATAAAATTGAAAACACCAATCAGAAAATAGATGAAACCAGGAAGAAGATAGAGAAGAACAACCGACAGTTGAAGGAAGAGTTGAAAGAAGATAACAGGAAGTTGGAAGAAAAGATGGGGGAGAAATTGGAAGAATTGAGAGAGGACAATCAAATTCTAAGAGAAGAGTTAAGGGAGGTAAATCAGGAGATAAGAGAGAACAGATTAAAAAGGGGAGAGGAGCATCAAAAATGGATTAAAGAAAGAAGAGAGGACAGATTAAAAAAGGAAGAATTAAGAAAGGAGAAGACCGAAGAAATAAAAAATGATAGCCAACCAGAACCAGAAGAAGTACTAAATGATAAAACGCAGGAAGATAGTCAACCAGAACCAGAAGAAGTAATAAATGATAAAACGCAGGAAGATAGTCAACCAGAACCAGAAGAAGTAATAAATGATAAAACGCAGGAACTAGTAATGGTAGTACCTGAAATTGAAACTAACCGAAGCCAGGAAGATATTAAACCAAGGAAAAGGAAAATGTATCCAAGAAATTTGATAAAAACTAAGGAAGAGTTGGAGATGATGAAACATGGGTTAATTGATGGCAATAATATCCCAATTACCTATGACAAAGACATCATGAATTTTATGAATTATAGAAGGAGAATCGAAGTAATTTCAGAAATAATTTACCACAAAGCAGTAGTTTACCAATGGGAAAGGACCAGAAATAAACAGAATACAACAGGTGGACTAGATCAATTTCAGCGCAAGACTGGACAATGTTTTTCAGAAAGATGGAAATGTGATATCGTACCAGACTGTAATGATGACACAGATGAATCACCAGAATGTATTCCATTAACGTACCATCTAGGACAATTCCAGGGTACGGTTAGACTAAAATATATTCCTTCAGAGTGGATATGTGATGGTAAACCAGCTTATGGTGTTTCAGATAAACAAATAATAAGTGATAACCCAGATGAAGATCTTCACATATATTTGTCAGGGAACACAAAACATGGACCAGAGAAGTATTGGTGTATACCATATGATGATAGAGGGAGCCAGCCCAGTAATTACGACGGCCCTAACAACCCGCCGCGTAATGACCAGTTTAGCAGTAGTTTTAACAGCGTTAGGGATAACAACCCCTATCCATATAATAGAAACAATTTATACCAACATAATAATGTCCCATACAGTCAGAGAAATCCATATCCCAACAATAATGATGACAGACCTTACCAACCTAACCGAAAAGACTATCATGATAAATTTAGTAATAAAAATAATAACAGTAATAATAACCGAGTGTCGCGCCCTAGGGTAAATTTTATAAGAGCAACCGAGATGATGGACCCTGGTTGACACAGATACCACACACCATCAAGAAAAGGGACGGATCATGATAACCGACTACGGCGAAAAACAATGTTGAAGGAGACGAAATAAATATTATTGAAAGGAAATGATACGAAGAATAAACATAGAAACAAAACTGGGTTTTATGAATGAAGACTATTTAAGAAAATGAACATGACAAATAAAAATATGAGCAATGGAACGACATAAAGAAAATCGTCCATCTTCCTGGGTATATAAAAGAAAAGAAAAAGTGGAGATCAACTTATTAAAGTATAAATAATATGGGCCAGTGTAGAGTACAATATAACCCCATATGTTGTGGTAAATGATAAGCATAACAATACATATGAGTTGAGGGAAATCATTTCAGGAAAAATCAAAGGAGTGTACAATCAAGCTTCTATGAAGAAATATTATGAAGAATGAGTTGTGAGTTTTAGAATTTTAAAAATTCAAAAATAATGTAAGTACATCTTACAACCTAATATTTTGAGAAGAACATTTTGAAGAATTATAAGAAGAAGGAATTTAGAATTTATATTTTGAAAAAATTCTAAAATATGTAAGTACATCTTACTACAACCTAATAATTTTGGAACAAACTTTATGGAAGAAAGAAAAAGAAAGACTTTTGAATTGAAATAATAATTATAAAAATTTAAAATTGAGTAAGTACTTCTTACTACAACCTGATAATTTAGAACAAAACTTTATGGAAGAAAGAGAAAGAGAGAGAATTTTGAACTTAATTTTAAAAAATTTAAAATTAAGCAAGCACAGCTTACTACCACTGAATTATGAGGAAACCTTATGGTAAATAATTAAGAAGAATTTGAATTTGGAAAAATACCAAAATATTCAGAAATAATAGTAAGATCACATTACTATAAACAAGTCTGAATGAAACAATTCTGGGAATAAATGAATTAAACAGAATTTGTATGTTGATAGAACGTCAGAACTTTGAAACAAGATAAGATCAACATATTACAAGGATGTATGAGAAATATTTTTCAATTAAATAAAAAGAATAGTTTGAATTTTACATTAAAACTAACCAAGTTCCAAAAAATAATTATGTGTCAATTATGATTGAATTGAGAAGAAAATAAAGTGGTTAATTCAGAAAAGAGAATTAACGTTAATCCAGAATAAATGCTAGACATTCACAATAGCATTTGAAGGAGTAGAGAAGACTAACAAAAAAGAGTGTAATATGCCAGAGAAGGAAAAAAATTTGGAAGCAAAGAGACTAATTACCTATGAAACGAAAATGAAAACAGTTAATTAAGAGCGAAGAAGAACAACTCATACCAAACATATGGAGAAGATGATTTTGAACCAATGATAATAATAAGACCTATATGAAATGCAAAGAGAAGAAATACCACATGAAATATAATATAAATGAATTAATGCTAATGAATGCGAAGACGGATTAATAACTTTCTAAGAGAAAGGAAAGAACCAAAATGTTTAAATAAAATGATCAATATAACAACCTGTATATCTAATGTAAAGATACGATGTTAAAAAATTAAATATAATATATTAAGACCATTCAAATAATGAATACGAAAGACTATTTATAAAGACCATGCTAATACTATGAATAACCAGAAGAAAGTATAAAGAGAATTCAGATGAAGAAGAAAGAGAGTTACACTATAAACAGTAACCAGAATTATTAAAAGAAAGGTTTTCAACCATAATTAAATTAAATATATCAGACAAGTTAAGAGTTTTGGAAAAATATATATGTAATGAGTATAATAATGATTATGAAGATTTATTAAGATAGAAAATGTGAGATAATCTGAGAGACTACGAAGTGGAGAATCCAAAGATATTTTTATTAGTCGAAAATGAGACTACTTTATATTTATTTATTCGATGACTGACTGAAGATAATTCCAGCAGCATTATGTTTTTGAGCAGGGATGGATATGCCCCTGTACTCAATTTATAGAAGTGGTGTATGGCCAGCAGAGAAGTAGCGTACAGTGCCCCTCTGATCTGCCCCAGCCCACGTGATAGGGAATGTTAGGGAATAAATATCCCAAGGATACAACACGAAGTTGATATAGGAAGAAAATGTATTACAATTATAATATATCTCAGAAGACACTAACTATCCGAAAAGGATCAGTAGTAAGACAAGTAACCATATATATAAAATTAATAAAACTCTAATATAAAAAAGTCGATATAAAAATGGAGAAGAAAATGAATTATAAGAAATGATGAAATTATCATAAGAAATTATTTCATCCATAAACATGTCTGAAATAATTACTTCTGGAGGAGAGCAATCTGTAGCGTGACAGATGTAAGCATAATATTGAATGGCAATTGATCATTAGAATAATGAAGTTATAATATTTAAATTTGGAAGAAAGCATTAAGTTTAATATAAATAGATTAATTCATAGCAACTGTGGAAAGAAATCATTATTATAAAGAAAATACAAGTTAAAATAAAAGGAGTTACTAGTGATGAGTCATCCAAGACCAGTCTCATAACCAAAGGTTTTCAAGGTATAACCCAGGAAGGTAAAATAGTAAATAACAAAGCAGTACACAATATGACCAAACCCACAACGAGGAAGAATAAATAGAAGAGAAACCCTAAAATAAGCCAAGATCAACCAATACAGGTTGTGTATTTCTGTAATAAAGAAGAAGATGGAGAAGATCCCAAGAAACCTGATGGCAACAAGAAGAAGATGGAGAAGGCAGGAGAAAAGAAGACTGAAGAAAGAAGAAGAGGGCAGCATCCTGAAGAAGATGTCATGCTCTTATAAAAGACACCCAAATCCCTATATCCCCAAAATAAATATCTAAAAATAAAAGTATAACGAAATAAAAACCACATGTATACAAATTTAAGAGAGAGGAGTGTATAAAGTAAAAGTTTCCTGTGAACTAAGATGAAACAATAATATAGTACCCATGGAACAAATCTCCATTGAAAAAACGCTAACCAATTTATTATGTTGATAAGACTATACGTCCATTTAGCATTAACATAATAATAAGTGCAAAGTGAACCAGTGATAGTTTTGGGTATTATAAAAAATGAACCTTGTGTTTCATTCTTGGCAATCACAAACATTGGATGCAATGAAATATGCATTTTTCAATGACTTAAAATATGTACTGTGACAATATGTTGTTCATAAGACATGAATCTGTTTAAAATAACATTTTGTTTTACATGAAAAAAGAAAAACAGAGTTCATAATACCTTTTGAACAATTAATACTATTTATTTGTTAATGACAGGGTACAATTCCCCAAAGACAATGTAAAAGACAGTATAAAAACTGTAGAATCCTACTTATAATAATAGTTAGAAATAAGAATATAAATATAAGGTTTTTTATGTATATAGTACAAGAATGTCTAAAAATGTTTTACATATAAGGCCATTTGTTTGGGTCTGAAACAACTAACATCAGAACTATAAAAATAATTACCACTTGTAAATAGTAGAGAGTAATTAAGATGTTAGTTAGTACAAAACCTTTGTTGTAAACCATATTTCCATGTTGGAAATGGGAATTTTGTTGCAAAATGTCTGATTTGAAGACAACCATTTATTTAAAAAAAAATGTTCTTTATTTTGTGTTAACTATTGTTTGTATTGTAACCAATACTAATTGTTTTTGTGTAATTTGAAAACGTGTTTAATTTATAATACTATTTGTAAAAAGTCAGAGAGGGTATCACACATCATATATTGTTTGTAAATTATTGTGTAAGAAAAATTGTTAAAAAATCATAGGCCAAAAGAATGGAAACCAAACTTCATCAAAACAGAGAAATTGCTCATTTAAATGCAAATAAACAAAAGGGGTTTAGACAAAATAAACTTGAGATCATGCCATATAATTGCACATACCATTTAGAGAGATTTTAATAAATTATATTCAGAATTATAAATAAAAATAAAATGACTAAACTCAGAAATTTAGACATGGGAGTCATATATTTCAGAATAATGTTTCAGAATACAACTAATTCAATTAATTACCAGAAAATAAGGGAATAGGAACCTTTTAATACAATATAGAATTATTAATATTAAATATAACTGATAAAATGGCTGAATTTATATAATGACAGGAAGTAAATTCTGATGTTTTGAACTCTTCACAGTATACCAAACTGAAAGTGAAATTACTATTTTTTGGACAGAAAACACAATAATATGGCATTATTTAATCTGAAAATAACCAGAATGAACTGAAAGATTAATTTAAATCAAATCTAGTGAATAAAATTGACAAATAACCAAAGTTTAGGCATTCATATAGTGAAATAGTAAAATGTACACAGGATGTGAAAATATATTTGAACAATGTTAAGGATAATATTATATGGGCTAAGAGTTTAATTGAAACTGAAGGAAACAGTTAGTTAATTATTGGTAGTTGAACGGTTAACATGACATACCTTTGAAAACGTGAATAATCTAACCTATAATCGTCATACAAAGCGAGTGTATAGTGAGTTATTGTGAAATCGCGAGTGACTTGTAAAATACTTCTGAAACTATCATATTATAACAGAAACGATCAAGTAACACTCCATAACACAGAACAATATAAATCTACTCCGAAAAACACCATAAAACACTAGAAAACTGTATAATACATTAAACCAAATTAGTGATGGAATCGGAGAAAGTGTTTGAACTAATAATTATACAGATACACTAAATACAACCCAGAATCACTACACCAGTCACTACACAACATATAACAAGAGATTTGCGGACACGAGAACAGAAATATTGCGTAAAATACATTATTTGGAATGCAGCAGCAACGAGCAACATTTTCATCGACTTGACGGCAGCCATCTTTCTTTGACAATTCCAGTGCCTCTTCGTGGTTCATCACAGCTGTTTGGTGAAAACAATTATTATATTTACAAATTATTATTCAATGTCTGTGTTTATTAATAACTATTAATTTGATTGTAACGTTATACTTTTTAAATATTAGCCCGATTTCTCTGACTTTGGTAATAACTGGCTGTTTAAAGAACCCTATATAATTTTTATATCATATACTTGTAACTTTTTTCGATATCCTGAGAATCGATACTAATCGATAAGAGTCAATATTGCTATTACTTAATAAAATATTAATACTTTTCAATACTTAATAGTTCTTTATTTCTTCAATAATACTAATTACCAATAATATAATTCTAATTGATAATCTACAAGGACTTTACCACCCGTAAGTGAAGATAACCTAAAAAATAGAAAGGTAAACAAATATCGATTGGTTTACAGACAGTCTTATGAGTGGTGATAGATTATTTAAATTATACTAAAACTTTAATAAAAATTTTCAGAAGAGCATTACACTGTTTAAAACTTCACAGCCCTATATTAATTAATTGATCCTAATTAATTAATTAATAAAATTAAAATAATTTTTTTTTTATAAACATAATTTTTTTTTTAAATTTCCTTCAAAACAATAAATTTTGTTTTGAAATGTTCGGCGAAGCCAAGCATATATATTTCTTCATCAACTTTACGCTACTCGACCGGTCTTGCTACCATTGGGACTCGACCAGCTGGGAAACTTAAGGAAGTGTTTCAGGCCAGTAAGACGTCGAGAGCCACACCAATTAAACACCTTACAACTTACAGATTCACACATCAATCTTATTTATTTTATTACAAATTGGCTAGTCCAAACAGAGGGGCTTGATTACATCGGAGTCACATATTCCATAATAAGTATATAATCAACACACATCCACACTCATTTTAATTAATTTATTACAATATTACTCCTTAAATCATTACAAAATCATTTAGTTATCTCACCAGATCAACTACACCTTCTACATCATCAACATAATTTATTTTCATATTCAGTAATTCGTTACATCTTGAACCAAAGGCTGAGACCCCTCACAGAAAATATAATATGGGAATACCAAGCTGGATTCCGACCTGGAAGGTCTACAATCGACCAACTCTTCTCGGTAAAACAGATACTAAGATGCGGATGGGAACGTGATATTGATGTGTACCATCGATGATGGTACCATTGATGTGATATCTTTGTGGACTTCAGGCAAGCGTATGACTCTATTAATAGAGACAAACTCTACACCATAATGCATGAATTTGGAATACCAGGCAAGCTGGTAAGATTAACCCAAGTTACTATGCAGCAGACTGAAGCCCAAGTAAAGGTGGATAGCCAACTAACTGAACCCATAAATATTACATGGGGACTAAAGCAGGGAGATGCGTTGGCCCCAACACTATTTAATATTGCATTGGAATATGTAATTAGAGGCTTATCAATAAATAGCTCCAATCTGTTAACAAATAAAACTGTACAGATAGCTGCATATGCAGATGACATTAACATCATGTCAAGACGGATCACGGCAGCTAAAGAAATATTTATAGAGCTTAAAAACAAAGCCAAGGAAGTTGGGCTAGCCATAAATATGGATAAAACAAAAATGCTTATCCAAACAAGAAGGGACCAGGTTCATAACAACATCGAGATAGAGGAGGACACAATTGAGGTGGTGGACAATTTCACGTATCTCGGAGTGAATCTAGCAAAGACTGGATCAGAGGAGCCGGAGATCCAAAGACGGATCACCATGGCTAACAAGGCGTACTTCGCATTGCTGCCATCATTTAGGTCTGGGGATGTGCACAGGGAAACAAAAATGAAAATATATAGGACTGTCATCAGACCGGTGCTATGCTACGGGTGTGAGGCATGGGCAATCACACAGAAAACAGTCGACAGAGTAGACACCTTTGAAAGGAAAATCCTCAGACGCATTATAGGCCCAATACAAGAAAATGGCTCATGGAGACTGAGATACAACAACGAACTGTATCAAATATATAAAGAGATACCAGTCTCAAAATTTATAAGAATTCAAAGATTACGTTGGGCCGGACATGTTATGAGAATGGAGGGTGGCAGGAACCCTAAGAGGGCTTTGCTGGGTACATGGGAGGGAACGAGACCTAGAGGTAGACCGAGGAAGAGGTGGGAAGATGGCGTTGCGGAGGACGCGAGAGACATGGGGATAAGAATCTGGAGGAGGGTTGCAGTAGATAGAGTGGATTGGTGGAGGCGGAGATTGGTGGAGGCCAGGGCCCGACTTGGGCTGTAGCGCCATAGGAGAGAGAGAGATATTCAGTAATTCGTTACTAATAATTTTGTAACCTCCTTCTCCATCATTATTTAATATCCCCCCTTTACCCAGTTACAATTAGGTAAATAAGCTCACGGGTATACCGGTTTTGGTATTTACCTTGTGCATAAATGCTGTATTTATGCCCCTGGCTTGTAACGGCCAGCTCCTTTTCCACACACTCTATTGCTTACTGATGTAGGACTGTGGTGCCCATTTGCATCCACAAGAACTGAATTTTATTAGGGTGCAAACGCTGCTTACACCGTTCTTGCTTCGACGTTATATAAAAATTCGGCATTACTGATATCCGAGGACACCAGTAATCCTACTACAATGATTCATACGCCCTTAATACGGCACTATCACCCCCTTCGGTGGTAGCCGCTGTTCCATAATTATGTTGATTCCCCTGATTAAAACCCCCTGTTAATTTCTAAATTGCACCAATTTCAAAGGCAACCAACCATGGTCAGTTTTACATTAAGTCTGGCCACAGCTGATTGTCATCCAAAACCACAGTCTGGGCTGGTAAGGCCGGGACCACCTGAAAGTGGGGAATCTATTTAAAAAACATACAATTCAAGTTTAAGATTCCTACACACTAACAATACAACCTAATAGAACATAATACACTCGTAATTAACATTGCGATTATTACATATAAATAAAAAATTCACCTTTAAATTTGCATGTAAAATTATAAACATTACACTTTAATTTCAGTTGAACTTTTTACTAATCAACCATCAATTCTTTATCATTTACTATACCATTAAATGCTCCAAAATTTTTAATTTGTTATCAACATTCATCTTATACAATATTTCATTTATTATCTCCTTTCAAATTAATTCAATTATTTTATCAAACACATTTCATTACTTTAACAAAATTCACAAAGTTGAGTATACTTCACCTTGCTACAGCATTACATTTAACATCAACACAAAAGTATATACAATCCACTTTATTATTCATTATAGTTTACCACAAATCATTTCATAATACAGTCCAATTCGAAACCACACTATTCACATAATTAAATGTTCATGAACAACAACTGTTTAACCACCATCATCGAATAATAGTCTGGTCTTACGTCTACACAAATCATGTTTTATTAAATACATTATATTATCTCTATCAATATAATGACTATTTAAATTCTCATACTTTTCCACAATACCAATAGGATTATTCCATATTATCGCATCATACAACTTGTCACCATCGAGTATAGTCAAGTCGCCTTTAGTATGATCCGTCACAATCAGGTAAATTACAAATTCATCATTATTATCATCTGCTGCTATATCAGTTTCATCACAAGGTAAGTACTCAATATAATTATCAACTCTCTCTATATCTAACCTTTCTACTAATTCTTTATAACTCCTACCAATCTCAAACAACTCTATCTTACTATCAGAATACAACTCTCTCTCTAAATATCTCTCATCATAACGCCATTTCACACTTTCTCTACCATCCCATGCAGAGGGTACTAAATCACAAAAACACCTCCTGGCTCTTCCAGGAACATCACTAAAGTTCAGGGAACAACTTGAAGACACCATGTCTTCCACTAAGGGACATTCGCCGTTCAACAACAACATTTGTAAACACTTGGTTCACAATAAACCTGGTGATAATGCACCCTCTGCCCCATATCCACAAAATAACTCTTCATACTCCCTCTCTAACTTATAAACACTAATTTCTACTCATTCACCACCCCCCTACTCTTATTTCTCTCTTACTCTGACTTACTGTTTCTATATTATCATCATCACTATTTTTTAATTTTCACTGTGTCACTTTTATATATCTCGTTTTCAACTATCTTACCACTACTACTTGGTAATTCATTTTTATAACTATCACTTACCTCGTTAATTATTTCTTCATTATAATTATCATGTATATTCAAATCATCACTTACCTTATTATTTGTACCATTTTCTACCCCTCTTTTCTCTTTCTACTTTCATTTACTTCATCTTGTACTTGCTTTACAATGGCATTTTAATGTTAGTCAACTTCTTGTAAACTCTTATTAATATAGACGTTTTGTTGTTTTATCTCATTTCTAATCAACTTTATCTCATTAATTTGTTCATTTAATTTATCATTCATTTTAGTGTTTACTTCATCAAATTTAGCATTAAAATTACTATTTATTTCATTATTTTGCTCTTTTAATTTTTTATTAAAATCGTTCTTTTGTTCATTCATGTTAGTGTGTACTTCATAAAATTTGTTACTTATCATTATGTTTTGCTTCTCCATAAGGAATTTTATAATATTTATTGTCATTACTATCGTCTTTTTTAACTGGGGTAGGCGTCGATTGACTCGTTACGCCTTCCATTATTCTCGACTCAGTATCGCTTAAGTCGCTATTTATTTGACTTTCAGTATGGCTGTCAGTGAAGCTGACTTCCTTGTTACTATCGTCATTAGTATTCATTTTGCTTATTTACTTATTTATTTATAATGCACATATATCAATCATATTATCACATAACCCTATCTGACATTCTCATCATCTAAGTTTATTTCTACGTACATACCAATTCACTCATTCCAAACAACCGTCCTGTTCTTCAAAACAGGTCCATAAATGAAATTTATGCAAATGGTCCCAGCTTCGGGCGCCATTGTTAAGTTTTATTTTATGTTTATAACTTTATTAATAAACTTTGTTTACGACTATTCACTTTCGGCTCTTGTAGCCGCCATGTTGTTGCTACCGACTTAAAAATTTTACTTACCGGGTCCAGGTTGTTGTACGAGCTGAAAAACAAGATGGTTGTCTGAAATAATTCACTCAACAACTTATTTGTTTCCCATGAATCATTTATTATTTTTATATCACTTTATTTCTTTCCATTTCAACACTAAATTTTATTTCTTTTTCTTTAATGACCCTCTTCAAAAGAAAATAAACTTTTTTTTTTTAAAACCCTTTACTTTTCATCCCCACACAATACTTCGTTACGTTAAGAACTTTGGTTGTTAACCATATTTATAATTATTTAATTATATACTCTTTTCATATATATATATATATATATATATATATAAATTTAACTTTTCAAAAGAAGAAAAAATTAAACGAAACCGTGATATTTATCCAATTCATTAACTATATAAATATTGAGCAAACCAGCGCTCCTTATTTAATACGTACTTTCATTCACTCCGTCTTACATACCCCATGCCCATGTGAGATCTCATTTTTTTAGTGATTAAAAATATTTCTTCTCATCATAAAATTTATGTTTGCTTTTAAAAGTTAAGTGATACCCGAAGGCTACTTAGCTGTTCATTTTTTTGGTGATCCACCACTCTCCAGTTTCTTTCTTAACTTTGTTCACTCCGCACATTTTTATATTTCACTTTCGGTTCAAACCAAAACTGTTATTCTGATATAACTAATATCTCGATTTCTTTAAATCACATTTTAACACCTGTTTGGTGTTGGGCCCAATTGAAATTTCGTTAATTCATATTACTAATATGTAATTTTAATTTAAACATACATTTTTTTTAAAACTGCGGGCGCGATGAAACTGTGCTTATCCGGCCGACGCACAAACGGCTCGCGTCCGTATTATTTAGATGTTCCTGGCCGACTGCCTTTGTTCTCAACGCAGAATGCTGTCGATGATGTATCCACACCTTACATTCCAAGTGACGTTTTGCACTGACATCATATAGCGTGACTTGATTTCAATGCATAATTTACAAAGGTCAAAGTTCGTTGGCCATATGTAACTGTTTTTCTTGCGTCTGGATGTTGACCTTGACACAAATTCACTCCTTTGTCTGCTATGTCATTATAATTCATGAATAATATTTATGTTGTTTCCCCAAAATACTAGGTGGGCTGACATGTACCGTTACAATACCCCCTTAATGAGAGGTTTTATGCCGAAGCATAAAAACTCTCATTGACACTCATACTTCCTAAAGGGATCACCCAGGATATGTTACCACAACCCCCTTTACGTTTTATTAAAAATCATGGTTTACTTACCCCCTGGTCCAGTGACTGTGACCGCACCTGTATGACCTTACTGGACTTCCCTTTCGATATCCCAACACCACAAGGCCAGACAGGCACTTGACGCACCTGCTGTGACGCGCAGGCCAGCACAGTACCGCTGCCACAGCATCACCAGACACTGAAACATCAAATCAAAATATCACATAGTGGCCCTGTATAATACCATATCCCTAACTGATCTGTTTCCCCTTAGGTGTGCGCTGGTTTGCGTTAAGAAGCACTGGTTTTCTTAACTTCTAACATATACATGAATACATATTTATCATAACATAATATAAAACATTTTTTTGAAACTTCCATACTAACATTCTGAACCCTTCTCTTGTTAATTCTTATTCCCAAAATTCAAAATATTTCTCTTTGATTCCATCAGAATTTAAATAAATATTTCTCATTACAACATTACAAATACCTTCCCTTATATAATTCACATTTCAAAATAATTAAATTCATTAACAGAATTCTTATATAGAACAAAACACATTTAAATCAACTACTTCAGAACAAATTATTTACTTAACGATCATTAAGCATCTTCATATTACTCCTTAAATCATTACAAAATCATTTAGTTATCTCACCAGATCAACTACACCTTCTACATCATCAACATAATTTATTTTCATATTCAGTAATTCGTTACATCTTGAACCAAAGGCTGAGACCCCTCACAGAAAATATAATATGGGAATACCAAGCTGGATTCCGACCTGGAAGGTCTACAATCGACCAACTCTTCTCGGTAAAACAGATACTAAGATGCGGATGGGAACGTGATATTGATGTGTACCATCGATGATGGTACCATTGATGTGATATCTTTGTGGACTTCAGGCAAGCGTATGACTCTATTAATAGAGACAAACTCTACACCATAATGCATGAATTTGGAATACCAGGCAAGCTGGTAAGATTAACCCAAGTTACTATGCAGCAGACTGAAGCCCAAGTAAAGGTGGATAGCCAACTAACTGAACCCATAAATATTACATGGGGACTAAAGCAGGGAGATGCGTTGGCCCCAACACTATTTAATATTGCATTGGAATATGTAATTAGAGGCTTATCAATAAATAGCTCCAATCTGTTAACAAATAAAACTGTACAGATAGCCGCATATGCAGATGACATTAACATCATGTCAAGACGGATCGCGGCAGCTAAAGAAATATTTATAGAGCTTAAAAACAAAGCCAAGGAAGTTGGGCTAGCCATAAATATGGATAAAACAAATATGCTTATCCAAACAAGAAGGGACCAGGTTCATAACAACATCGAGATAGAGGAGGACACAATTGAGGTGGTGGACAATTTCACGTATCTCGGAGTGAATCTAGCAAAGACTGGATCAGAGGAGCCGGAGATCCAAAGACGGATCACCATGGCTAACAAGGCGTACTTCGCATTGCTGCCATCATTTAGGTCTGGGGATGTGCACAGGGAAACAAAAATGAAAATATATAGGACTGTCATCAGACCGGTGCTATGCTACGGGTGTGAGGCATGGGCAATCACACAGAAAACAGTCGACAGAGTAGACACCTTTGAAAGGAAAATCCTCAGACGCATTATAGGCCCAATACAAGAAAATGGCTCATGGAGACTGAGATACAACAACGAACTGTATCAAATATATAAAGAGATACCAGTCTCAAAATTTATAAGAATTCAAAGATTACGTTGGGCCGGACATGTTATGAGAATGGAGGGTGGCAGGAGCCCTAAGAGGGCTTTGCTGGGTACATGGGAGGGAACGAGACCTAGAGGTAGACCGAGGAAGAGGTGGGAAGATGGCGTTGCGGAGGACGCGAGAGACATGGGGATAAGAATCTGGAGGAGGGTTGCAGTAGATAGAGTGGATTGGTGGAGGCGGAGATTGGTGGAGGCCAGGGCCCGACTTGGGCTGTAGCGCCATAGGAGAGAGAGAGATATTCAGTAATTCGTTACTAATAATTTTGTAACCTCCTTCTCCATCATTATTTAATATCCCCCCTTTACCCAGTTACAATTAGGTAAATAAGCTCACGGGTATACCGGTTTTGGTATTTACCTTGTGCATAAATGCTGTATTTATGCCCCTGGCTTGTAACGGCCAGCTCCTTTTCCACACACTCTATTGCTTACTGATGTAGGACTGTGGTGCCCATTTGCATCCACAAGAACTGAATTTTATTAGGGTGCAAACGCTGCTTACACCGTTCTTGCTTCGACGTTATATAAAAATTCGGCATTACTGATATCCGAGGACACCAGTAATCCTACTACAATGATTCATACGCCCTTAATACGGCACTATCACCCCCTTCGGTGGTAGCCGCTGTTCCATAATTATGTTGATTCCCCTGATTAAAACCCCCTGTTAATTTCTAAATTGCACCAATTTCAAAGGCAACCAACCATGGTCAGTTTTACATTAAGTCTGGCCACAGCTGATTGTCATCCAAAACCACGGTCTGGGCTGGTAAGGCCGGGACCGCCCGAAAGTGGGGAATCTATTTAAAAAACGTACAGTTCATGGTTAAGATTCCTACACACTAACAATACAACCTAATAAAACATAATACACTCGTAATTAACATTGCGATTATTACATATAAATAAAAAATTCACCTTTAAATTTGCATGTAAAATTATAAACATTACACTTTAATTTCAATTGAACTTTTTACTAATCAACCATCAATTCTTTATCATTTACTATACCATTAAATTCTCCAAAATTTTTAATTTGTTATCAACATTCATCTTATACAATATTTCATTTATTATCTCCTTCCAAATTAATTCAATTATTTTATCAAACACATTTCATTACTTTAACAAAATTCACAAAGTTGAGTATACTTCACCTTGCTACATCATTACATTTACAATCAACACAAAAGTATATACAATCCACATTATTATTCGTTATAGTTTACCACAAATCATTTCATAATACAGTCCAATTCGAAACCACACTATTCACATAATTAAATGTTCATGAACAACAACTGTTTAACCACCATCATCGAAAAATAGTCTGGTCTTAAGTCTACACAAATCATGTTTTATTAAATACATTATATTATCTCTATCAATATAATGACTATTTAAATTCTCATACTTTTCCACAATACCAATAGGATTATTCCATATTATCGCATCATACAACTTGTCACCATCGAGTATAGTCAAGTCGCCTTTAGTATGATCCGTCACAATCAGGTAAGTTACAAATTCATCATTATTATCATCTGCTGCTATATCAGTTTCATCACAAGGTAAGTACTCATTATCAACTCTCTCTATATCTAACCTTTCTACTAATTCTTTATAACTCCTACCAATCTCAAACAACTCTATCTTACTATCAGAATACAACTCTCTCTCTAAATATCTCTCATCATAACGCCATTTCACACTTTCTCTACCATCCCATGCAGAGGGTACTAAATCACAAAAACACCTCCTGGCTCTTCCAGGAACATCACAAAAATTCAGGGAACAACTTGAAGACACCATGTCTTCCACTAAGGGACATTCACCCTTCAACAACAACATTTGTAAACACCTTGGTTCATGATAAACCTGGTGAAAATTCACCCTCTGCCCCATATCCACAAAATAACTCTTCATACTCCCTCTCTAACTTATAAACACTAATTTCTACTCCTTCATCATGTTACATGATGATTGAGTCAGTGGTGTTTAGTGCAAAATAATAAAACAGAAGAACCAATCAAGAAAATAAACCAATACAGGTATGAATACACTAAATAGTGACTACAAAAACCAAATGTTAATGTTAGGGAAGCAATTATAAGTTTAGACATTAGTTGTTGAAGGTCCTGTGCCTTTTAAAGCCATATTGTTTATGTTAAAAGAAAAGGCTGTGAAATTGTTGAATTGTGTTAGTTTCAAGTACATGTCAGTATTCTGTACCATTAATGAATCTAGTATAAAGGACTAGCTAAGTATTGAGCCTATAGCCCAACGGGAAAATGTAGCTTAGTACATAATACCAAATAATACCTGAATTAGGCATAGACAAACAAGGTATTATTAATCAACGAACAAACCTTGATAGACAGGGAAAAGTGTTGATAATTGTGTATGCTAAATGATTAACTTTAGTAATTGAGTTAATAACAATTGTAATGTCAGCCAGGAAGGCAAACCATTGGGTTGACATGTTTACAGAGTTAATGTTAAATGAGCCATATTGTTATTATTTAATAAGAATTTGCATATCATGTATTGACATGGAAGTGATCATTAATTTTAAAGTTAGTTTCAAACTTTGTTAGAATAACTTAGGGAATTAATAAATGTATTAGTAAATAGTAAAAAACTGTATGATTGCCTATAAGTAGAAATTTTGTAAAGATGGTAAACGTCTAATATTGGGTTCAGATATATTCAATAAGGTATCAAAATACTTATCTTTTTATAAGCAAAACCATTATGTAAACCAATTCCAATATAATTTAGGATTAATTAGAGAGTAATTTGTAGTATAAGATATAAAAAATAATGTAAATCAAATAATACTGGTCACGTGACCCAAGTTCACCAGTATTAGCCAATGAGATTTCATTAAATCTTGGTCACGACAGTTATAGAAACAAGAAATAACGATTATTCTATTGTTAGGAAGCAAACAGTCCAGGTCAGCTCTGTACAGCACCAAACCAAATTTATAACTAGGGATCAGTTCCGAGTTTGAGAAAAGAGACAAATTATATTAAAAAAACAATCAAACCTTTTAAAAGTGAAGAATAAATTAAATGAACTAATTTTAATGAGTTAAAATAGAATGGAAAAAAAATTTAGAAAAGAAGAATAATTAAAAATTAAAAGTGAAGTATATCGTTGACTGGTGAGGCAAAGTAACCTTATTTTTACAACCATTAATACTACTACACCACACTAGATTAACTGCACACACACTGTTAATCCAAACACCAGTGAACCTAGAAGGAACATCAGATACGAACACAGTGGATATTACATTTTAAATCATTTAATTTAAAGGAAATGGTTGGACCAAAAATTTCATATCAACACAGTTGAAGAACAAGCGGCCATTTTGTTGGTCTGTTGCAGCCGCCATTTCGTGGCCTCCGGAATTGAAGTAAATTATTTTCGTTGACAATAAGATAAAATTTAATTATATCTTGTATTAATTATTAAGGTTTTCAGAATATTTGTAATGTATTGTACGTTCTCTACGAATTGTTTTATCTTTACTAGCAGTTTCAAAGAACCCACGAACCATAAAAATAATATTATAAAAATGAAAATATTTTTGTTTGAGTCGAACTCGGTAAGCGAGTCGACACGGCCATAGTACAGTTCGACCTACGGGTCGGCAAACCAATGCAAGTTAAATGAAATATTGAATAAAACTAATTAATTGTTATTGAAGGAATTCCATTTCATAAATTAAACTAAAGTTAAGGAATTATCCAGGTAAATAAGGAAGAGTGAGCAAACAATCGACGAGTTAAGCTTTGAAGTGAACGTGGAAGAGCCATAATGTGATATTACGTTTTTTATTACGGATTATAAAATTGTATTTACTTTCACTTACCTTAACTTCTGTCCAGGATCCCAACACGAACTGTGAATGCAAACATGATTGCAAGGTTACACTAATAACATACGCAACTCGCATTTAGGAAGAGAAAAACAAATTAAATTTTATTAAATTCTTTAGATTTTTTAACATGTTGGTTATTCACCTCTTTAACCATTTAATTACTTCTTGCCAAAATTTAAAATAAACAAAACATTCTGACGATATTTATGACATGGTTGTATATTACTAAAATTTTATTACAATAGAATCCTAAAGAAAACAGCCCAGCCTGCTCATACACACACACAAACCATTACAAAACAAAACAAACCCCCTTTTATTTATTTAACTTGTTGAATACTTTACGTAACACCCTCACCGGCAACGTGGTGTTTTCCGACCTCGTGGCTCCGCACTTACAAAGTTCACTATATTGGTCCGAAACAATTTGTTAATTCATTTTTTTCTGCGACACTGCTCTCACTACTACATTTTTTGAACACTACTCACATTTACTTGATATTGAAAAATTATGAATGAGCCTTGTTTAGCCGGCTGCCTGCGCAGACGGGCATCAGTAAGAGACTGGGAAGAGCGTTCACCAAGTTCCCCCAATTACATTTCTTTCGGACAAGGCGGAAACCAATGCCTTATTCGTTAAAGTCATAGCTGTGGCACATTTGACAAGTGCAAACTCCCGTGTGCTGGACGTTGACGATATTTGTTCTCCAGTGGTTTACGTCACTGTAGTAGGCGTGACTTAGTTTCATTTCCGTCACCTCTGATGCACGTGGCGAAAAATATTGTCTTTGGGCCATGTTGTTTTACCAACTCGGCGTCGGTTGCGCATCTGCTGGTGCTTGCGCATTTGTGGGTGTGTGTCACACAGTCTCAAAATTCTAAGAACGGTATTACGTGATTGCACATTGACGCATTCCATTGTATTAACTTCGCCTTATGAGTTCTTGGTTCGCTACGATTTAGATTTACAATGTAACTAGCCACGCATATGAAATAAATTGTTGCAAATATTTAATAAAATAAAACCCTCCCTTTTGCCCCGTTACAGTACCCCCCCAATGAGAGATCTTCTGTCGGGCAGAAGAAATCTCATTGCTAAACCCCTAAGAGGACCGGTGAGGATATGGTGCCAACAACCCCCATTAGTTCTTATACATCATGGATAAACTACCCCCCTGGCTCGGCGATCATGGCTGCACCTAAACGATATTACTGGACTTCTCTATCCGAGATCCCAACACCATAAAATCAAACAGACACGCACCACAGTGCACCTAACCTTCTAACATACCACCCCAAAATCCAAACCCCTGGTCTTATACCATGCCAGATCCTCAACCGATATGTTCCCCCTTACCATGCACACTGGGCTGCCTTTAGCAGTTACTGGGCTCGTACACACTCTCATAATTATTCACTAAACAAAATTATCTTGTAACATTTCTCTTCATATATTAAAATTTCCTTTACGTTAAACTCAAATTGTACTTCCTCAAAAATCGCAATAAGAAAATCTTTTATATGAATCCCTAATTCTCTTCACTACAAGAAAAATCTCAAAGAAAACAAATTGAATACCTTATTTAACATGAATTCACTTAATCTAACATTTGTTTACACATATATTCTAAACAATATAATTCAATAAAACCCTCGCAATACACATAAACCATAATATACCTAAAACTTAAAACATCAATCATATGGCAGGCACAAAAAATCAAATTTTTTTTTCAAAAAAATTTAAATTTATTAAAATATACTTTTCTCAATATTCAGAAAATTTAAAATTATTTAAATCAATTAAACAACAAAATTTGCATCACTTCATTGCCAAAACTGGTCTAGTTTATAACATCAACCATCAGCTGATCAAACTGGGTCAAGTCCACCCTTGACCTACATAGGTTATACATAGGCTACATCATAAAATACATTAAACATCTTTAAAATTTTTATCTTCAAACATAATATGACATTCAAAATTAACATGGTTATTATTACAATTAACAATAAAATTGACATTTAAATTAATTAAAAAGTGCACATTTATTGCTCTACTTGGTTTCAAATTCTATTAAAATCTGTTACTTGTTTCCATTAATTTCATATTTTTACTATGATTCTCTTTCTTTAACATTCTCAATCTCCATTGGTTTGGGTGCTCAATTATTCATAATAACTTGATTCACAACTTGGCATGTATACACTTATAATCTCCCCCCTCTGACTTTAATATCACTAACAGCTTTAACTAACATGACACCCCTCTATCACAAACATCTATCAAACATTCTCTCAACCCAACTTACTACTCAACTCGTATCGCATCATTCTACCCTTATATAAAAAAATACTCTCTACCCCTTTGTACTCAGGATGTGTGTTCCCCTCCCAAAGCTCATTCCCTTATGTTGGTTCCTGGACTTCCCTAGGCAACCCTTTCCAGCGCTAAACGGTCCCTTCCCGTCCCAACACCTTTCGCTGCGGACTCCTCATCACACCACCCCTCTTACAAAATTCCCATCAACTCTAATTACTCTCCCAATACATCACTTCAACTACAACAAAATATCTCCATTTACTTATTACATCAATATATCAATCAATACTCTCCACATTTTCCCCATAGCTACTGTGTCACTATTACATCTCAAATTCTACATTACATTAATTCACAACAATATTATTCTCTCTAGTACCCCTTTTAAATTCAATATGGACTGATCTACATGTCCCAACAAAATATTAATCACCCAATTCCCAATATTTACCATCTTTTACAAACTATTTAGAAGTCTTAACTATATCAAATTACTTCCATCATTTAAATTAAAATCTTTTAACACTTTAAAATCATTATATTTCAACATTAGTTACATTCCATTTTCCTTATATTCAAATACTTAACTACATTGGAAAAATTGCAAATCATTCATAAGTGATATTCTACAGCGGATCAGCTGATTTCCTAGGCAAGGTGAATGACCTTACTATAAACACATTTCAAAATTATACAAATTACACATTTTATCAACACTTACCTCTAACACAATAAATTCATACATTTATAAGATCGAATAAACACAGTATAATAAACATCTAACGCATCTATCTCTCAAATCATGATACAATTATTTAATTAGTGCAAGAGCGAGTCATCATCTTTAAGTTATCAAATTTTAATTTGTTGCTCCCCTGAGCAACCACCTCAACCACACACACTATTATTTTTTGATGGTGGACTGTTGCGCCCATTTGCCTCCACAAGGACGGCATTGGTGGAGGAATTTATCATCTCCATGTCCTTGCTTCAGCGTTACATTTTAAAATTGGTAGATATCATCATATCTTTGTTATAAATTAATATGCCCTTAAAACGGGTCTACCACCTGGCCTTGCTGTTCCTACTCGAACAGAGTGGCAGCCGCTGTTCCATAGTTCCGGGGATTTCCCCTAAATTCACCCCCCATCAATTTCAAATATACACCAATTTCAAGCCAGCTATGGTCAAGGTTCTTACGTTATGGCCATAGCTGACCGCTATCCAAAACCACGATTAGTGCTGGTAAGGCAGTAATCGCCTGAAAAGTCGGGGAAATCAACTCTATATTCAAGCATGTTCTCTACATCATTATTATACACGGCATGGCAATCTATCAGTATATAATACAAAATGATATAAAAGGTGTGCCGTGTATTTACCCCATTTTGGCCTCCGATGGAGGTAACACTCTCGGTCACCCCCAACACTTACCGCTATCTACCGTGGCACATGCCACCACGGCAATAGCATATTACTAACTAAATTAATTCTTCTACCTTTGCAGTTTCTACACTCCCTAACTATAGCACTTCTATTAACACCACTCGGCCCCCCAAAATTACCCACATGTCTTGTATGAAAACATAACACACATTGACCTTGAACATTGACATTTGTACATTACTAAACAATTCTCATTCAAATAATTTTTATAGAAAATTATATAATTATATAAGACATTATAATTTGAAATTTTCATTAACTCTTTTATCTATTATCATTTAAATTATTTATCACTTACTACAATTAGATTCCTCAAAATTTTCAAATTTATTATTAGCATTTATTTTATCTCATATTTCAGTCATTACTACCTTTTAATTATGGTTTCTATTTAGTACAATTGTCTCAAATTATTTTCATCATTGATTTTAAAATCTTTTTAATACCTGTAAACATTTTACTGTATATAGCTTGTATTAGAAAATTTATACTCACAGTACATCGCTTATACCCTGTCATAAGCACACAAATATAAACATCAAACACCCTGTATCTTCTGCAACATTTTAACAACAATGTTATTCCATACTACACAATTTAACATTTATTTATTTATTAATTATTGTCAAATTCACATCTCATAAAATAATTTAAATTCATTAGAAAATTCAATTGTATAACATTGTAAATCAATCAAAAAATAGTTAAACATCTCAAATTATTTTAATTAAATCAATTATTGAAAACACAACATTTTTAATTACTTTCACCAATTACAATAATTACAATTCCTTTGTTATCCTCTTCAAAATTATTTTTGTTATTTATTTAGTCTACTGAAATACTCTTATTATTATTAAAACAATTACTTACACACATTGTTTACACTATATACATGTTACAATGCACACCACTAATTTCACTATCAATTATTTATAAATTATTCGTCAATAATTATTCAATTTATCACACTGCATTTTCCAAGTCAGCAAGGTCATTACCATAAATTACAATATTTAAAAATTGTCCATTCCCTCATTTTAATTTCAACCTCCATCATCATATATATAATGAATATATTTATAACATACATCATTCTTGTCCACACTCAGTTTATTAATTTTAATATAATAATTTTCTAATACTTCAAGTTGTTCCACTATCATCAAACCATAAAACCTGTCAATATCATTAGTGATTTTAGTTCTGTCTCCGTAAGTATTTTTATTCAATCTAAAGTCAGTTATTTTCTCATCAGATTTTTCTACTACACTCATTACAATATAAGGTAGGTGTTTATTATTTACAATGGTATTATCAAAATATTTATTTATCTCTCTTTCAACAAGTAAGCATTTCATATAATCTATTTCCTTCCATTCTAACCTCTCTTTCAACTCTTTATGATTTCTCTTTAACTTATATAATTCTATCTCGCTATCAATACACAACTCTCTATCTAAATCTCTCTCACCATAACACCATATCACACTTTCGACACCATCCCACACAGAGGGTACTAACTCATAAAAACTTGGGGAACAACTCAAAAACCTCATGTCTTCCAATAAGAAGGGACTCTTGTCCTTCAACAATAACATTTGTGAACACCTTGGTTCATCATAAATATGGGGACAATTTACATGCCCTACATACTCATCTACTCTCTCTTGCCACTCTTTCTCTAATTCATCAACACTAATTACTACTCCGTTATAACCCATTAATCTCTCACTCTCACTCACTGTCTCACTATCTGTTTTCAACGTATTACTCTCTGATACCACCTTTTCAATTACATTACCATTTTCACTATCATTTGTTATCTTATTCTCTAATACCACATTTTTATACATATCATTATAATTTTCACTTGTTTTATTCTTACTTGTATTTATCACCCACACTCCCATTCTCTCAATATTCTGTTCTAATTTACTAACGTTACTGGTAAATATCTCCTTGGTTTTCTCGACATTTTTATTGATTTCATTTATATGGTTTTTCAACTCATTGAAATTGCTTTCGCACTTTATTTTTTGTTCATGTATTTCGCTTTTCAACTCGTCAAATTTATCATTGAAATTATTATTTTGCACGTCAAAACGACTATTTATTACATCAAATTTGTTATTCTGTACATCAAATTTATTGTTAAAATTACTGTTCATTTTCTCTAATTGATTTAGTATAACTCATCATATCATTTTCTACTTTGTTACTATATTTTGTTGAGGTTGGAGTCAACTGTACTCCCGAGTCCTCAGTCACATTGCTTGGATCTGTTAAATTTAATTCTATTTTATCTTGACTCGCACTTGGAGACGAATGTATCTCAAAATTACTAATAATATTTGATTCATCACAATTTTCGACACTAGTCGTTTCATTTATATTGCTTTCATTATTTCCTGCCAGTTTTAAGTGGTAATTTTACAAAATTTTGTTTTACTACTTTTAATCTACATCTACAACATATACACACAAGTTTATGTACTTTACGTAATTTTTCGTACTGTCACTTAACCTCGAATCACGCTTCCATTCATCTGTAGGTATGGAATTTTAATTATTGAATTTCTAAAACATTCGTTCCAAGTTCGTGGCGCCAAATGTGATATTACGTTTTTTATTACGGATTATAAAATTGTATTTATTTTCACTTACCTTAACTTCTGTCCAGGATCCCAACACGAACTGTGAATGCAAACATGATTGCAAGGTTACACTAATAACATACGCAACTCGCATTTAGGAAGAGAAAAACAAATTAAATTTTATTAAATTCTTTAGATTTTTTAACATGTTGGTTATTCACCTCTTTAACCATTTAATTACTTCTTGCCAAAATTTAAAATAAACAAAACATTCTGACGATATTTATGACATGGTTGTATATTACTAAAATTCTATTACATCTAATCCTAAAGAAAAAACAGCCCAGCCTGCTCATACACACACACAAACCATTACAAAACAAAACAAACCCCCTTTTATTTATTTAACATGTTGAATACTTTACGTAACACCCTCGCCGGCAACGTGGTGTTTTCCGACCTCGTGGCTCCGCACTTACAAAGTTCACTATATTGGTCCGAAACAATGTTAATTCATTTTTTTCTGCGACACTGCTCTCACTACTACATTTTTTGAACACTACTCACATTTACTTGATATTGAAAAATTATGAATGAGCCCTGTTTGGCCGGCTGCCTGTGCAGGCGGGCGTCAGTAAGAGACTGGGAAGAGCGTTCACCAAGTTCCCCCAATTACATTTCTTTCGGACAAGGCGGAAACCAATGCCTTATTCGTTAAAGTCATAGCTGTGGCACATTTGACAAGTGCAAACTCCCGTGTGCTGGACGTTGACGATATTTGTTCTCCAGTGGTTTACGTCACTGTAGTAGGCGTGACTTAGTTTCGTTTCCGTCACCTCTGATGCACGTGGCGAAAAATATTGTCTTTGGGCCATGTTGTTTTACCAACTCGGCGTCGGTTGCGCATCTGCTGGTGCTTGCGCGTTTGTGGGTGTGTGTCACACAGTCTCAAAATTCTAAGAACGGTATTGCGTGATTGCACGTTGACGCATTCCATTGTATTAACTTTGCCTTATGAGTTCTTGGTTCGCTACGATTTAGATTTACCATGTAACTAGCCACGCATATGAAATAAATTGTTGCAAATATTTAATAAAATAAAACCCTCCCTTTTGCCCCGTTACAATATAACGGACTCGACTCCACAATCGATTGCAAAAATACTCAAAAGCATTAGTTTACAAATTTTGCAACCCAAACCATTGAAAGTCAACAAGGATGTCTTAATAACTTGTAAACTAATAAACTTCGAATTGAAATTACAAACTAAAAAATAAATAATAAAACGAACTTTGAATTAAAAATAAAATAAATTAAACCGAATCTTAAAAAAAAAAAAAAATCTAATTATAATTTTTTTTTAAATATATTTAACATTCAAAAATAAGAATCTTTGTAAACAAGAAACGCTGAGGGAAAGACAAAGTGGCGCCCAACCGGTAGGGTTGAAATTAGGTAGAATTACAGTTAATAATAATACAGGTGACCTAATTTTAGCGGGAAACTGCTAGAAGATACAAAAATGCACCAAAGAGCTACCTCAAAGAGGAGAACGAAGGACCCAGAAACAGAGGAAGATAGGCAAGAGCATGAAGAAGAAACAGCCAAAGACAGTGAAATGGAACAACAGGCTGGTGATAATGAGGAAGCCAGGGGAGGCCTGAGTTTACAAGACCTAATGGATTTTATGACAGAACAAAATAAACGAATGGAGGAAAAATTTGACAGGAATGATGAGAGCTTAAGACAAATTAACGAGAATAATAAACAAATGGAGGAAAAATTTGACAAGAATGATGAAAGTTTGAGGCAAATATAGGAAGATAATAAACAAACCACTGAAAAGGTAGAAAATAAAATAGACAGTATCAAAGAAGATAATAAACAAACAAATGAAAAAATAGACAGTATGAAGGAAGAAATAAATGAAAATTCAAGGAGACAAAACGAGGTTTTGAGTGAAACGTAATGAAACAAATGAACGAAAAGTTTGACCGGAGTGATGAGAGTCTAAAACAAATAAATGAAGAAAACTTAAAACAGATACATGAGAAAATTGAAAATGTCAACCTGACAATTAGCCAAAAGGTAGATAAAAACAATGAAGAAAGAAAACAAGAAATAGCCAAAACAAATGAAAAGTTAGAACGAACCAAGGAAAGCATTGTACATGTCAGTGTAGAATTAGATAAAAGAATAGACCAGGTAGAAAATGATAATAGGATAAGAGCAACTGAAATACGGCAGGAAACGCAAGAAAAATTAGACAGAATGTAAGACAACACATCCGAGAAAATAGAACTAATTAACGTCGAGGTGAGTTCAGTGAAGAATCAAATAAACAATAACCAAGAAAAGATAGAAAATATACAACAGACACAATTGAACATGCAGGGAGACATAGAGAGAAGGAACCATGGACCGATGTGTAGTACTCACCATTCAATATTGGGTAACAGAGAAAATATAAATTTTAAAAATTACCGTAGAAACCCTATTGAATTTTTAGAGCGAGTGGGTGAAGGTCTTATGCGAATGAAGGAGAACCGATGGAGCATGATTAAGAGCTTATTAGATGACAGTTTCAAGGAAATAACCGACAGTTGGTGGTCGGCCATCCGTAACAAGATAAACACATATGAATAGTTCAAACAAATGTTCAGATCAAAGTACTGGTCAGAGTTGGTGCAAAATATAGTAAGAGACAATCTCTGCCACGGAAGATGCAACGCCATTCATTATCAGTTGCCTACAGCTTATTTCCTCGGAAAGGTGTGTGGCACGTAAACTGGAACCACGCATTCCCAAAGAGTGTTTAATAAACAAAATGGCGCACCATTTTGATGAGGGAATAGTCCAGGCTACACTCTGCAGCCAGGTGAAGACAATAGCCGGTATGGAAAGATTGCTTGGGAGTTATGAGCAACAAGATTACTATAGAAGATCACGGAGGCAATATGACCAACCAAATATGGATAGAGAGGATCAGAACAGGGACCAGCGACAGAGGATGAGCGAGGTCCGTACCGGGAACTATAATACCAATAATAACGATAATAACTATAATAATAATAATTACCGGAATAATTACAACAATAATAATAACCACTATAATAATAATAATAATAACAAATAGGGAGTGGAGACAGAATTTTAATAATGATAGAAGGTACCAAAACAACAATAGAAGAGATGAAGATGAAGGAAACCAACCCAGGAGTGGGGTAACCTATTGAGTAATATATTGTACGTTCTCTACGCATTGTTTTATCTTTACTTGCAGTTTCAAAGAACCCACGAACCATAAAAATAATATAAAAATGAAAATATTTTTGTTTGAGTCGAACTCGGTAAGCGAGTCGACACGGCCATAAGTACAGTTCGACCTACGGGTCGGCAAACCAATGCAAGTTAAATGAAATATTAAATAAAACTAATTAATTGTTATTGAAGGAATTTCATTTCATAAATTAAACTAAAGTTAAGGAATTATCCAGATAAATAAGGAAGAGTGAGCAAACAATCGACGAGTTAAGCTTCGAAGTGAACGTGGAAGAGCCATATAACCTATAATAACGGATTCGACTCCACAATCGATTGCAAAAATACTCAAAAGCATTCTGTTTACAAATTTTGCAACCCAAACCGTTGAAAGTCAACAAGGATGTCTTAATAACTTGTAAACTAATAAACTTCGAATTGAAATTACAAACTAAAAAATGAATAATAAAACGAACTTTGAATTAGAAATAAAATAAATTAAACCGAATCTTTAAAAAAAAAAAAAATAAATTATAATTTTTTTTTTTTAATATATTTCAACATTCAAAAATAAGAATCTTTGTAAACAAGAAACCCTGAGGGAAAGACTTTGTTACAGTATCAATCTCATTCTTAGAATCAATATCTGTGATGTAGGTATTCAAGTTGTAAATATTTAATCTACTTAATAATGGTCTACTCAGACAGGTACTTTTCTTTTAAGCCTAGTGATGTATAACTTAAATATGCTATACATTTGATTTTACAAAATTTGTTTTATATTTATTTTGCATATAGGCCTAATTATGCTGCAAAAATGTGTTGATACCATGTTTTAAACTATTGCCATATAATAAATATAAAATTTAAATGTTACATATTTACTTAAAAATTGTTTTGCTCATTTGCTCAATTTATTAACAACTAAGTTAATGCATTTAGTGTTTCGATTTACATGTTATGTACTAATCCTGGAATTTTTAAAATTTTAATATAATAATAATATAAGCACACTAAATCTCATTGTTTTTCTTGAATATACGTATAGAACATACTCTGATATTTAATTTAAAAAAAAGATTGGTAATACCTCTGCCTCAGCAGACCCATCCTGCTGAAGCAATGTTTTATGCCTAAAAACTGGTTGAAAAATTAGGCTTAAATAAATTTTATTTTAGCATGTGTCAGGACTGAACAGTGTAAAGAGAATTTTTTTTTTTTTACTGAAATCTACACTTTCCTAGTATGTGCGATATTAATCTATAATAATATGCACTTTAGAACCAGAGCTATGAATTTTTTTTATATAGACTGTATTCCTTCCATGAAGTTAAGTATCATTTTAATAAAATTATTCGTAACTTTCTCATTTATAATTCATAAAGCATGTCAGAGAAGAAATATTTTATACGGTTTCTTAACTTGGTGGTAGTTTCAACTTAAAGAAGTTATGTCAATATCTGAGGGGGTGGGTGTCATAGTCTGGGTGAATTGAAATGTTTTCTAAAACCATTTTCTTTAGTGGAAAGTGTGTTTTTTATAGCCTTATACATCTTTAAAACCAAATCTCTCTTTATTTTCAACAATCTATTCTCACATTCTTCAAGTATTTCTTTCATTGATGAACCTGTCCGGGTTACAAATTTTCTACCAGGGTAGTACTAATTTTTCCCAGTTTTGAAGCACACAACATCAGCAATATTTCAACAGTAGACTTGCTTAAAGGTAAACTAAACTGTATAGCTAGATTTTGGCATAGTCAGGTATGAATTGTCAGAACCAGGTCCAACTTCAGTAGGCATAGGATCAACAGCACTGTTGTCTTGATTAACTATGCTATGTTGCTGGAACTTCTTAGATATTAGATGCAAGTTTTCTGTGTGCATGTAAAGTCTTTGTCAGTAAATCAGTTTTATTGAATTTGATCAACGGACTTAAGGCCACCAAAATCCCCCACCACCACCACAGGTGCAATAAATTGTCAATTGACAATATTGAGATTGTGCATTTATGTTGAACGTGAAGGCCATTTGTGCATAACATTGTACTATAATTGCATAAAGTTGTGCATGTTTGATTTAATTGATGAAAAGATTGATAATCAATATTGCACTTGTATAGGGGTCTTAAGAGTTTTTTGCAACATGACTTCTGTTGACTTTCTTGAATAATTCTATATGATTGTATTGTTGAGTCCTCACACATGAATGCATGGATTTTCATTAAAGTTAAAGACATTCTTGATTCAGAGCAATCTTAGTGGATTAGTGGACTGTGAAACATCAAATCCAGCAGTTGCAGGTGTTGTTGTGGTCTGTTGAGGAGTAATTGACACTTTAGGGATGTCTTTATCACAACAGTGTATGTGTAGTGACATATGGCTTCTGTGATTATCCCTTATTAACAGAACTGTGTTTCCTTTTATGAATGTATGTGGCTCAAAAAGTGCTTAAGCTAGATTGAGAATAAGTAACTTGTCATCCATCCATTTACAATATTAAAACCATTATAAATTCGTCCAACAGAGCCAGTTCAGGGCATGTTAAAGCCAAGGCATCATTTTTAGTGATATATACAGAAAAGTGGTATATAAAGACCAGAAGCACTTAAGGCACAGCTTCCATCTCTCCCAGCAGTTAATACCCCACCTGTTTCACACCTTTAGACCTGTTATCTTCCCAAGCTGATGCATAGTAATATGAGTTTCAACATAAATTCTTCTTAGTGGAAAATGTTCTATAGCAAAATTTTTAAGTTTAAATAGAAAGCCTAACCTCTTTGTTGAATGCCATCATTTTGGTAGCCTACTTGATTTTGTTTTAACAGTCTTGAGTGTCGGGTGTCTTCGTAAGTATATACAATGAATTTTTTAGCACGTAGTTGGTGATTTCAAGTTCTCATACATCATAAAATGCAGGCTTTCCAAAGATATCTAGTATGGGCTCTGTCTTTGATTGTATTGTACAGAATGCTGTGTTAACAACAGCTCTTCTCATAGCTTACATCATTTATAGAGTCATAGGTTACATCATTTATAGGGTCAAGAATAAGTGTCCAGAAAAAGCTAACAAGTATTTAAGTATGAACCAAGACATGTCTCCTTCAGGAAAAAATTGTTAGAAACAATATTGAGGAGATCTTTAATGAAAACCACTCAAAAGTGTGTTGACAGTGTAATGAAAATGAAAGATGAATTAATCTTTTTCGTAGAGACTTTGTAAATCAGCGTTTCTAGAGTATTAAAGGATAGAATTGAAAGCAAATATCTTGACATCATTGAATTTGTAGTTCTATGTTTTGTAAGAATCCATACATTTATTAGAGTGAAAAGAGTAAGTAAGTTTAGAGCTAAGAGAAAACATTCTGACAACGAAAGTATAAAGAACAAAGATTAGGACAGTGGTTCAGTAGTGTCAAGTGGAAGATAATTCTTATAATTAATAACTGCAATGTTGAGGTAATTAAATGACTTACAATATCGAAAAGAACAAAGTGTTGTTTTGGCCGGTGGTGTACAGCTGACTTCATCACTCAGAGTACAGTTGCACTTGTCCCCTACTGTGTAGTCTAGAAATACTGCTTTGGCCAGAAGGTTGATGTTTGAAAGCCATTGATATAATAATGTATTCTTAATTGCATGGCATTTTCTGACACCATCTCCATGCATTATTTGTAAGGTGAGATTACTGTTGTAAGTCCACATTGCTATGTGGGTCATTACAAAACAAATCATCCAGGGGTGTACACCCCACCCTCTCAGATTTTCATGAAATTTTTTTACAGCATCTATGGAGAAATATAACAACCCATATTTTTCATTTTTGCCAAATTTGCTTTAGTTTTTTTAAATGATTTTTTGAAATAAAAGTCCATTTTTAGCCAATTTGTTAGTTGCGGCGCGAGATCTAAGGGCACTTTTCAATAAAAACTCTAGTTGTATGGTTATTATTTAATATTAAGTTATGAAACTCACAATACTTACTTGAAATTTCACAAGGATTCCAAATGTCAAAAATAACATCTAGACTCATATAAAACTTGTTTTTCCACTTTAAAGTTGGCAATTCTGAATTTTTTTTCCGTGCAGGCGTTTATATAAATATTTATACAAAGGTTTTGTAAAATATATAAAAATGTTCCAGATACGCTCTAAACAGATGTTTACCACCTACACACCACTAACATCCTGTGTTCAGTAATTTCATTCACTCACTCTTTGACAATGGCTTAAGTTAGTCGAAACAGCTGTCAGAGTTAATTAAAAAAATTTGTGAAACTTACCAAGTGTTTATATATTTTACAAAACCTTTGTATTAATATGTTTCACCAAGTGCCCAACGAGTCATCAATTAATATCGTAAATATTTATAACTTTTTTCTGTCTGGTCCTATGAGATTGAAAAAGGTCTCATTTGAAAGTGGATGAAATGTACTATAATATCATAAAATAAAAGTCATGGCTATTTAATGACACCATTTTATAATTTAAGTACAAAGTTTATATTTGATATTTCATTAAAATATTTTGCATAGTACCCTATCTTGTGTGCCCAATGAGGATTTTTTTTACTTAAGGTATACTTATATTTTTCTGTACTAAAACCTCAGTTAAAATTAGGCTTATCAGTGTAACAAGGCCTAACTACCTGTCAAAACTAAAAAAATATAGATTTTAAAGAAGATTTGTCCATATTTTAAAAATAATAACTTGCTTAGGTATTTACTTGTTGAGTTAGCTTACCTTTTCAGTCTTAAATGGTATTACAGGATATTTATAATATATACAGGTGCTTCTTGATTGATATGAAACTTAATTTTTCCTTGCCCAGGCAGCATTAATATTTTGAATATTTTTTTTGGATAGTCTGAAAAGCATTCGGCCCACCTAAGCACTTAATTCAGGTACATCTGTGCAGCAAATATGGTTGTAAAAGGGACCCAGCACTTACCCTTCTCCCAACATTTCTGTGTTCTGGCCAAAAAAATGTTTTTGATGGCCAGTGAGGATGCATAAAATTTATGTAAGCATCTTGATTGTCATCATCTAGCTCCAAAATTAATCCAATATAACATTTTCTTCATAGACAGCCTACATAGGTATTTGGTTTGAGGTTTGAAAGTTGCAGTTCTTGCGAAAAGCTATATCTTAAGGAAAAATCTTTGTCACTGCTGATACGTTAAGCTGCTATTTCGGTTTGGGGTAGTGGTTGGAAATAACGGAAGGAACCTTGTGCCAATAACAGTTTTATGATCACTAAAACGCAAAGTTAACATAGGTTGTACATTTTTTATATTGTCTGTATTGATGAATTGAAATGTTATTTTTGAAAAATGCTGGTCACAAATCTTTAACATTTCTTCTGGTGTACAAATTTGATCTTTATACGGAAATTTTTTTCTACAGTTGTCACAAATCTTTTTTCCAGGAATTAATATTATTCCTTTTTTTTCTTTTTACTTTAGCATATTTAAGAGATATTAGTCTTAAACCTGCTTTGATGACCTTTTTGTGGACATTCTTGGGTCGCAAACACTTTTTTGGTTATTTTCATAATATTCAGTATAGTAGAGATAATGATGTAAACATAAATTGGAACTACGTGTCAATGTTTTTCCTAACCTCCAAAAAAGAATTGCTTTAACCTCATCTGGTAAATTTGAAACCAACAGTATTTCTTTCTTATCTGTAAAATTTGTGTTATGACAAACAGAATGAGCGATCAGCACCATATTACACTGTTCTTTAGGTACTAACAACTCTTCATCTGAACTCATGATTATACATAGATACAGTCATAAAGAAATAAATCTTTGTTTTAAACTGCACATTAACGGTTATCAATGAAACTTAATAGTACTAAAATCAGACAAAATGATTGTTGAACCAGAATCACATGAATCAAACTACTCACTGTAGTTTGTATGTTTGGTCCAAACACTACTGTCACCTATTACACTGTATAAATTTATAGATTATAAAAAAACTATTTTACACAAAATCACTTCAATCAATGTATACACTTTTTACAATGAACTAATTACGCACTGTTTGTATGCTACTGCAACTGTCACAGAGCAAACTGAGGCTCAGTGTACCTGTGACTGGCTGCTTGTACAGACATGTAGTATTCATGTTGTAACTTGTAGTCCTCCCTGTTGTAACTCAGTAATGCAAAATATTTCAATGAAATATCAAATGTAAACTTTGTACTTAAATTATAAAATGATGACATTAAATACCCATTACTTTTATTTTATGCTATTATAGTACATTTCATCCTATGCCTATAAAGAAAAGTGATATATTGAACTAATTTTGAGGCTAGATGATAACAGCCAAGATGCTTACATAAATTTTATGCATCCTCACTGGCCATCAAAAACATTTTTTTGGCCAGAACACAGAAATGTTGGGAGATAGGTTAAGTGCTGGGTCCCTTTAACAAACATAATTTGCTGCATAGATGTACCTGAATTAAGTGCTTAGGTGGGCCGAATGCTTTTCAGACTATCCAAAAAAAGTATTCAAAATATTAATGCTGCCGGGGCAAGGAAAAATTAAGTTTCATATCAATCAAGAAGCACCTGTATATATTATAAATATCCTGTAATACCATTTAAGACTGAAAAGGTAAGCTAGCTCAACAAGTAAATACCTAAGCAAGTTATTATTTTTTAAATATGGACAAATCTTCTTTAAAATCTATATTTTTTTAGTTTTGACAGGTAGTTAGGCCTTGTTACACTGATAAGCCTAATTTTAACTGAGGTTTTAGTACAGAAAAATATAAGTATACCTTAAGTAAAAAAATCCTCATTGGGCACACAAGATAGGGTACTATGCAAAATATTTCAATGAAATATCAAATATAAACTTTGTACTTAAATTATAAAATGATGTCATTAAATAGCCATGACTTTTTATTTTATGCTATTATAGTACATTTCGGAGCGGTCGTGGCGTAGTGGCTAGTGTGTGGTGCTGCTACGCTGTCGGCGCGGGTTCAATTCCCGCCGGGGGCCATTGATTTAGATACGACCGTTCCCCCTTGTAAGGCAATGGCAAACCAGCGAGAGGTATCCTGCTTAGTATAAACCTTCCCCAACTATGCCGTTCGGATCCGGCGTTAAACTGTACGTCCCATATACCTGTAAGAGACTCAGTACGACACGCACCACGGGTATATGCGGGGAGGGTACAAACCAGTCGGAAGAATGAAGGACTACGATAGTACATTTCATCCTCTTTCAAATGAGACCTATTTCAATCTCATAGGACTAGACAGAAAAAAGTTATAAATATTTATATAAACATCTGCATGGAAAAAAATTCAGAATTGCCAACTTTAAAGTGGAAAAACAAGTTTTATATGAGTCTAGATATTATTTTTGACTTTATATTTGGAATCCTTGTGAAATTTCAAGTAAGTATTATGAGTTTCATAACTTAATATTAAATAATAACCATACAACTAGAGTTTTTATTGAAAAGTGCCCTTTAGATCTCGCGCCGCAACTAACAAATCGGCTAAAAATGGACTTTTTTCAAAAAATCATTTAAAAAAACTAAAGCAAATGTGGCAAAAATAAAAAATACAGGTTGTTATATTTGTCCATAGATGCTGTAAAAAAAATTTCATGAAAATTGAGAGGGTGGGGTGTAAAATCTTTTCTGGCTGGATGATTTGATTTGGAATGACCCACATGTATTCATCATACACAGCTTATGGAATGCTAACTTTAATAGAACTGATCAGTTCATGTGCAGAAACATATCTACACTATTGAAAGATACAAAATTAATTACCACTGATAACAGTTGTTTTGATGCTGACTGTCATCTTTCCGAGTGAGAGCTGTATCCATGTGTGTAAATAGACAGCTGTTCATAAACGTGCCGCCAGAAAGAATAATCCTTTCCAGACACTTATGTCAGAGAAAAGTGTATGAATAACGGAACTATTCAGCTAAATGAAGTTACAATTGTAGGATTCTTACGAAAACTAGTAATGTGAACATTGACTGTAAACCAGTCCCAATAAATGAAGAATAAGCATAAAGTTAATTCATTTACTTAATTCAATTTTAAAGAGTTAGATCTTTTAAGTGTTGCCTTAATTATTACTGTGTAAAGATTGAAAGGTATATAATTAATTTTTTCAGATACCTGAAATAACTGCCATAAAAAATAATGTCACTGTGGAAAGAGAAGAAAAGTTTGTTGCACACAATGATAATACTTTTATGAAAGAAGATGTACTGAAGAATGTGGCTGAAGAATCTCCTCATGATGACCAGCATACAGAGAAGGTAATTTGATAAAATTGTACAAGAATTGTAAAATAAAAAAGTACGTCCATTTGAAATTATTTGTAATAAAATTTTTGAGATTTTCTTATAAAACTTTTTTCACAGTTTTCCAACAGTTGTCATGTTTTCTAGTTACTCAAGTGTAAACTATTGTAATTTGTAAGACCATCATCCATATTGATGTTATGGTATGTTACTGTATTCATGTGCTTCAGTTGCAATAAAAATATTACATATTTATTTATGTATGTATGTTATGAATTTATTTTAAGGACTGGGAGTCACACAAATAAAGATGGGTCAGTCAGTGAGTCACAGCAGATAAAATGGTTTAACACATTCAACACACCACCTTTTTTCATGTCATTAACAGGTGAACCACTATTTTTAGTAATACTTCAAAAAACTGTAACAAATTTATGTTTTAACAAAATAATACATTATATTACTTTAAGCTCATTCTATGCAGTTTTTACAAGTATTCTTCGTATTCTGATCACATGTATGTGATTTCAACAGACTAATCTTCACCTTGGAAATAAATTTAATATTCGTTATTGCTTTAAGCTTATAGCGATTATGTTTACACTCTAATAGCTAATGTAAATTGTACCAATCAATAAATGATGGAAACAGCAGAATTCTGAACAATTGTCAATTGGCAGATTTTATTATAGCAGATTCATGTTCGAAGATCTGGCAGGATATTGTTACAGAACATGCTACGTGTTTCTCGGCTATTCCAGTGGAATCCAGCTGTAATGTGTGTGTGCGTACATATTGCTGCTACTTTGAGACGAAAGACAATTATGTGACACTTGTCACGCATCCGCGGAGACTGATCCAGATTTCCATCAGTCCGCGCATGCGCGCTGTCTGCAAGGCCGCAGTCATTTATATTCTGGTGTTTTCTAGTAGCGTTCTTGACGCGTAGTATGGAATATTCTGGTATTTCGGCGGGGTATAAATACAAGTACTCAGCGACGCTTAGTTTAGTTTGAGTTGCGATTTATTTCAGTGTGGTTCGAAGTATTGTGATGAAGTGTTATGTGTTTTATAATTGAATTGTGCGGGATAATTGTAATACAATTGTGTTTTATATTAGTTGACATTTTATTGTGTGTGAACAATTTTTATTTGATTTGTTGTAAGAGACTATCTTGTTGATAACAAACTGTTTCATTGTGATAATTAAAGCTGGTAATTAGTGACTTAATTGGAGTCTTGTATTTTGTTTTCCACTATACCATACGACAATCAGTCATCCATCGTAACAATATCTTATCAGTCTAATCAGTCTTAGTCTTATAAAACAATAATTTCCTCCTCTTTGCAACATTGATTCAATTTGTGATTCATCTGCACACAAGAAAATCCAATATAACCATATAGGATGAAAGAATGTATAAAATGTATACGACAGTACATAACCGTGTAGGTTATATCTATGAAATTATATTTTGGTTTTAACATTGGAAGATTCATAAGGTTTAAAGTTTTCATCATGTATTGATTCATTGAGTACAAATTCATGTGTATTTAACATTTTTTTTTTTTTACCTTAGAAACACCACACGCCTATCACATAAAACAACTGAACCTGAACACTGATTACTACACTGGTTTGTCGGATATTTCTACTGGTAAAATATTGAACTATGTAACATCAAATTATAACAGCAGGTTAACGCAAGTTAATGAATTAGCTTCACGCAACAGACTTTAATCGGACAGCATATGGATTAATGTTTTTAAACACATGAAAACTGAACTGAACACCCATATGGCATACAGGCACGGATGGCTGCAGCATTTACCACTGCCCGTATTACATGTGCCAATCATGTTGAAGTGTTAGTTCTTGTGGAAGAAGAAGATTCTGAATTTTTACATTTTATGTGTGTGTTAAATGCAAAAATATTTTGTTGGTGTATGTTACTTCCATGAATTCATTCAAGTGTTCATTTTACATTTTATTTCAGAGTGTTCCATTTGTAAGTGTTTGGGTTAAGGAAGAAAAAGATGAAGAAGGTGAGGAAGAATATGCAGAAAATGAAGAAGAATGTGCAGAGAATGAAGAAGAATACGCAGAAAATGAAGAATATACAGATGTGGTATACTATGTTTCATTTTATTTGTATGATAATTATTTGTTTTATTTATTTATTTGTGTAGGGGGTTTGCCTTTACTGTGTTTACTTTTAGGGTAAATTAGTTGTGGCCTCATCTAGACTCAATAAACCCTCTGTTAGGTCTAGTTGGCTTCTTGAGGTAAGTAATATGTCATCAGCATAAGCTAGACACTGCAGCATTCTGTTAAATATCGTGCCTCCTGGGTTTATAGGCATTTGCCTTACCACTTTTTTGAGAGCCAAGTTAAACAGAATTGCAGAGAATACATCTCCTTGTCTAAGCCTCCTTTGAACATCAAATTCCTCTGTAAGCTCTCCTTCTACTCTCACCTTGCTCCATGTTCCTGTCAGTGTCGTTTTTGTCAGGCTCACCAGTTTCCCTGGCATATCAAATTCTTCCATTATCTCTATTATACTTGGTTTTTTTTCAGGCTATCATATGCTTGTTTGTAGTCTACAAGCACATGATGCAGCTCAATTTGGTATTCATGGCATTTTTCTAATATTTGTATCAGGAAGATATGGTCAGTGGTAGCTCTCTTTTTACTGAAACCATACGGGTATTCCTCTACAATGTTCTCCACAAGAGACTCTAATCTCCAGGCTAATATTTTTGCTAGCACTTTGTATACAATACTTAAAAGTGTAATGCCACGGTAATCCTCACACTGATTTATTGTTCTTCTTATGCACCGCGCATATTACACCTAATCCCCAGTCTCTTGGCATCTTTCCCTCAATCCAGATCCTTTCAGTTAGGTTATGCAATTGTTTGACAAGCATATCACCCCATACTTTAGCACTTCTGCCTCTATCTGATCCTATCCAGGTGCTTTATTGTTTTTTAGGGCTCCGATTGCTAGTCGTACTTCTTCTTCTGATGGTAACCTTGAACTTTCTTCAAGTTGGTCAGTCCTTTGGGATGTTTCTTCTTTGATGCTGATTTCTCCCAACTTCTTCCTGCGCTTGTATCTCATCTCCTCCATTTAAACGTTCTCGGAAATAGTTCACCACATTTCTAATATTTTTTCCTTCTTGGATTTCGTTGCCATGACATGTCTGTTACTTAACTAAATACCACTATTATATTAACGACTCGGAACACAAAGTTTTTTATAAGTAAAAATATAAAGTTTTACCTTACAGCCTGAACCGGTTTTCACCTTTAAAAGGCTTCTTCAGAGGCTCTTAAAAAGCTTATAAAAAAAAACTTAACTTTGTGTTCCGAGTCGTTAATATAATAGTGGTATTTTTTCCTTGTCGCCAACCAGTTCCTCTTCTCTTTTCTTCATAAGACCACCCTGGGGTTAAATCCCTTCTTAATTTTTCTTGCTCTAAGATAAAAATTGTTCCTTATCTCATTTCTCTTTCTCATGACTTTAGTTCTTCTAGTCTGTTATTTTCCTTTGAACAAAGAGTTGCTTTTTTCTACATTCTGTATGCACCCTTCTGCGTTTCTGTCTATATTCCTCCACAGTTTGTCTTTTTTTATGGTGAAGCATCTTTATTCTTGCTTCATTCCTCTCTTTTACTGCCTCTGCGCACTCGTCAAACCACTCTGATCATTTTTCTTTCTTCCTTCTTCCAGCCACTTCTTCTGTCACAGCTTGTATTTTTTCCTTAAACAGTATCTACTTTCCTGCAGTCTCTCCTCTCTGTCCCACTTGCTCTGATGTTTCCTCAAATTTTTGAGTCACTGTTAGAATATTCCTCTCTTAGCTGGTCGTATTTTTTAAACTTATCCATATCAAAGCGCTTCTGTATCTTATTGTGACTTTGTCTTAACACAGTCCATTTTTTGTCGATACTTCACTCTCACTAAGTAATGGTCCATGTCACCATCTGCACCTCTACAGCTTGTAATCTCCATTACATCAGATGGATGGCATTTATCAGTCAACACATAATCAATTTGCTTTTCTGTGTTGCCATCAGGCGAGCGCCAGGTTACTTTATTAACATCCTTCCGCTGCATCCAGGTCATCTTTACCAACATATTTCTGCTAACTGCAAAGTCTATTAGTCTCAATACATTATCATTACTAACGTTATATAAACTTTCTTTCCCTACTGTCTGATAGTAAATCTCCTCTCCCCACCTTGGTGTTTAGGTCCCCCAATATTATTATACAATCATGTTTTTGGGTCTTTCCCACTTCCTCTTCTAACTTGCTGTAGAAAGCTTCTTTTACATCTTCGTCAGCTTCTTCTGACGGTGTGTAGACACAGAACAAAGTCATATTGAACAACGTGTCTTTTATTCTCAGAGAACACATTCTGTCGTTTATGTGGTTGAAATTCAGGACAAATGGTTTTACCTTATTATGCACTAGACCAGTGGTTCTCAACCTTTTTGGGCCTGTGCTCCCCTTTGTGTCCTCGAATTAGACCACGCCCCCCCTAGACGTAATGAATTGAAGTAAAAATGTTCTACTGTGCTATTAGGGTTAATAAATCTAACTCAAAGAATGTTTTATAATGCCTTTATTATTACAGATATAAAAAAAATACTAATACTTGTTTTGTTGAGAGAACATTTTAATTAATTAAAAGTACTTAATAGGACTAGATTACAAAGGATTCTGCCCTCACTGCAGTTAAAATTTCAGGCTACATTATTTGGTTTTATTTCTTAAGAACACAATTAGTGAGAGGGTTGGCACTGTTTTTCTTTCACAAGCTTTTGAATGTTTGGTTCCAACTGTGATAATGCACACCTCAGATCACTTTCAACATCCAGCCGTGCTCGGTATTTTGATTTGATGTAAGCCAGCATAGAAAACCCACACTCACATAGATACATTGATGAAAACTGCACAAACAACCTTGCAGCTTCCGTAGCAGCTTGTGGGTACACAGGAAAATAGCTTAACCAAAAATCTTCAACAGTCATGTTTGGGAACTCCGCTTTTGCTTGAGAATCACATTTTAGGTCGATTGCCTGCTCCTGAAGGGAATCAGGAAGCATGTCCACTTCGATTTTGAACGGATCTTGTGTCAACTGAAATTGCCACCTATCTGAAGAAAGATCTGGAAAGTAGTGTCCAATTTTGGTTTTCAAGGATGCCAAATGTTCTGAAATCAAGTTCTTCAATTCACTTTTCAAATTTATTGGAAGATTTTGTGTGTCATCAAGAAGGTCTTTAAGATGTAGGAAGGACAAAAAGTTGGGTTCTGAACTCTGAAGGCGATGTTGCCACAAAGATATTTCCAGGAAACCTTTCATTGCATCATAAGTCTTCAAAATGTTTTTCTGTCCTTGCAGTTTCAAATTCAAAAGGTTGATCGATTCAAAGAAGTCTGATAAATACGCCAAGTGTTGGATACATTTCTCATCTGTAAATTGTATGTACAGATCTTCTTCATTTGAACTCATCAAAAAGATTTCAACTTCTGATTTCAGATTGTATAGCCTAGCGAGCACATTACCTTTTGAGATCCAACGAACTTCAGTGTGGTAAAGAAGAGTTTGTTGGTCACTATTCAATTCGTAACATAAAGCCTCAAAAAGTCTAGTATTCAGAGCACTAGATTTGACAAAGTTTACTACTTTGATTACCAATTTCAAAACAGTATTAAGTGTTTCAGGCAGAGTCTTACAAGCCAAAGCTTGTCTGTGTATGATACAATGAGAACCAGTGATGTTAGGGTTCTGTTTTTTTGCAAGCACAACAAATCCAGAACGGCATCCTGTCATGGCTTGTGCCCCATCAGTACATATTCCAACAACATTCTCCCAAGGAAGATTATTAGCTGTCAAAAAGTTACACAGAGCAGAAGAAACATCCTCAAATTTTGTGGTTGTCTGAAGACTTTGGGAAAATAATATTTCCTCTATGAAGCGTTTTCCGTCAATATATCTACAGTAAAACAACAACTGAGAGTGCTTTGAAATGTCAGTTGTCTCATCACATTGCAGAGAAAAGAACGGAGATTTCTTTAATGTTTCTATTACTTGTTTTTTTAAATCTTGTACCATTTCATCAATTCTACGTTTTACTGTGTCATTTGAGAGCGGTATTTTTGCAATTTTATTGCAACTTTCCTCTCCAAGTAAAGTACTGCATGCAGTTAGTAAATATGGTTTTATAAGTGACTCACCAATGGTATGTGGTTTCTTGTCTTTTGCTATAAGCAAAGTGAGCTTGTAAGAAACTTCAACAGCCTTTTCGTTCTCCACTTGAAAACTTCCAGTTGAATTGAGTTTCATTCGTTTAAGCGAGTTTCTCTTTCCATCAAAAAACTCCCTTGGTTTGTCTTTCAAGCCGGGATGAATGGTAGTCAAATGGCGTTCTAAACGCCCTGGTCACATTGCGTCATTACTCAGAACATTGTGACAAATAACACACTGAGGTAAATAACAATCGTTCTTCTCAATGTACGTGAAGCTGAACCTTATATAGTCATCACTGTACAGTCTTTTCTTTGGTAATGATTTAGCCATGTTTAGCACTACTACGCACGACAATCACTCGCACAAACAACTGGAGCACAATAACAATCATCAATCATCTGTTTGTGCAGTGTAGCCACCAACCGGTAGTAAAATTACCCTAGACACGGTAGTGTTTTGTCTTGCCGAGTCAGTGCCAACTTTCTAATCCTATTCCGAGGCATTATACCAGTATCCGTAACCAGAGTGTTTTTCCGGGACAAGATTGTTAGCCTCACGCCCAACCCCCAACCTGCAGGACCCAGGTATTTTGATTTCGGGGTGTTCTAGACAGGCTACCTTCCGTGCATTGGCTGTAGAGTCCTGTGCAGCCTTGCAGTTCATCTACCATACCACTGCCCTTCAGCTCCGCCCGATGGTGTTGAGCTATGAACCCAGCTGACCTGGTGGAAGAAGAAGGAGAGGTGGCCCAGAAAACAATGGTTGGATGATCTTGAGGATGACCTGAGCAAGTTCGGTGTAAGAAGATGGAGACTGAGAGCAGAGGATCGAGACGTCTGGAGGCGGATTCTCCAGGAGACCAAGGCTCTCCAAGAGCTGTAGCGCCAATTGAGAGAGGGGGTTTGCATACTGTTGTGTAAATATTCCCCAGTCATTTGTATTAATGCTGTTTAATACTTCAAGAGATGGGAGTGTTGGGGCATTGGCGATAATGAGCAGCACTTTCCCCGTTTTATTTTGTTCTTTATGAAATTTTTTGCACTTAGTATGAAGTCATTTTCAAACCAGTCCTTAAAAATATCAGATGTCATCTATGTGTTTTTTTGAGTCTTACAAATCATAGGAAGAATCTTAACATTTATGAAGCATCGTGGCCTTCTACTTTTTCCTATCACTATGCAGTGTATGAGAACCACTCGTATTAGTGCAAAACCAATGCAGTCACTGTTTGCATTGTTTAAAACCTGGGGCAGAGGTTTCACAGTGGGAAGCAAGAGATTTTTTAGGCAGAGATAGACAGTTTATGCCGGTTTCATCATCATTGTACATCGTCTATGCTGAAACCATTGTCTCTTTTTAACAACCGTAAAAAGAAATTTTAGTGTCACTGTTTGAGCAGCAACCGTGGTCCAAAGATAACTTTTCTCCTTCAATTTCTAATTCCCGGATCCTGTGCCGTTTTTTAAAATTATGTAACTACCCTTCACTAGCTTTGAAATCAGCGGGTCCATTCAAGGATGTATTGAATTCTAGTGCATTTCACACAGCGTAGGGCCTGCAGTGGGTTCACCCAACTTCTTGTCTGTGTAAACCATACGTAAGTGGCGTCTTCCAAAGCTGTGTTATTGGCCAACCACAATGTTTTTCTGTTTTGTGCCCTTTCTTCAGAATCAAATTTTTCGGCATATTTTTTCAGTTTATCTTTTTGTGCGGTAATGTCACTGTGGTTAAAGTCCCCACATTGTAGATTTTATAAATAGATGCCCTACTTTTACCTGTAGATAATTTTTTCAAAATTGCTATCTTAGTTTCAATTCTCAAAATCGTGTTTTCACTTTCCACTAGCTTTACTAATAGACATACTAGTCATTCCGAACAACACTAAAGTATCTGTACTTAAACGAGTATTATGATGTATTGAAATTAATAAAGTAATCAAACATATAAACATATGTTTTACATAAACGTACACAACACTGCACAATAACGCGATCATGCACATGTGACAGATGCAGACAAGCACTCCACTCGTCCTTGAGTCGAGTAAATGTGGATGGGTAGTGTGACTCATTACCCCTCTCATGCCTAGCCAGAACGCTGTGCATGGCGAGTGCTGAAACTACACTCAGTCTGGGCTTAGTAAAAAAATTTATATTTGTTTTTTGTCGGATCCATTTTTCAAGGTTCCGGATTTTTGAGGTCCGGACTTTCAAGGCTCCATTGTGTCCTGTGTTTATAAATCTGTGTTTAGTATTGGATGTGTTACACAATGAATAAATTCCAGCTTGTTAACTGATAAAAGAGTATTTATAGTCTCATAATTTTATGATAGGTGTGTGTGTGTGTGTGTGTGTGTGTGTGTGTGTGTGTGTGTGTGTGTGTGTGTGTGTGTGTGTGTGTGTGTGTGTGTGTGTGTGTGTGTGTGTGTGTGAAAGAGGGAAAGAGGATGAATATCCTCATGTAGTAACACTTCTGCTGTTACAATGTCATTATCTGAAATATTCTAATATTTTTGAAAACTTTAAAAATCTTCATATAAAATACCTATTATGTCATCTTTATTATTTCATTTGGATCTTTGTTATTTCATGGATATGGTCGAATTGATATTCCTGTTGTCTAGAGTAGTGTCTTTTTTTCCATTCTTTTCTATAAAATTGTATACTTCCCTAGTGGCATAGCTTTAAATATCTTGTATTTTCATATTGTATTCAAGTGTTCTATGTCAACTATATATATTGTATCACTGTCTCATTTGATTACTATTCTTTTCTTTGTTTGTACTGATATTTTCCAATTGTTTATATCGATATGTTTAGCTACCTCCATTACTGCTTCATTTGTATTGTTATTAAATTCGTATGTTTTCATCCAATTGAATAGCTTGGTATATATATTTCTACTTCACTTCATAATTCACAGAAATTGGCAGACTTGCTTCCTTTCTCATTATACACTACCCAACTTCTGAAGAATAGCAAAATAATAGTCAATTTATTTCTTCTGTGACTGAAAACAATGCTTGAGTTTGGTCAAATGACTGAAATCTCTCTTTTGTAATACCCATCATATATGTCTCTAAATAAGTTTTCCAGAGTTTGTATGACTATGTTGTATAATTTGTCTTTGAGGTGTTGATTAATATAGAACAAATAGTATTTTTGTTTGATAACTAGTGTCATGAAAGATACACAGTTTTTAATCCTTGGAAGTCATAGTATCTACATGAAGCTTATTTTGATTTGCTCTATATAATAAACTATAAAAATCCTAAAAATTCATAAAAAATTTGCTTAAATATTAAAAAATTGTATATAATTGCAAGAGCAATTTGAAAAGTTCATGGCGCGATAATGAAAGACTTACTTTTTGTTTCTGGAATCATTTTTATTTCTCAACATAGTGTACATGTAGTTTTACACACTAATAAGGCGGATGTTACAACTCAGCAATTGGTGCCATAGAAGCAATGCTTATGTGAGATCGCACATTATCCTGATGGAAAATGATCTTTTCTAACTCTGATCTTTTTTCATAATTTTTTTCAATAAATTGGCCCAAAAAGGTTAGCATAGTACTCGCCATTTATTTTTTGACCCTTTCCAACACAATCTATTAACAATATTCCCTTAGTATCCCATAAAATTAAAGCCATATGCACAAAATTTACGACACCTTTTTTGGAGACAGAGAATCACTGTGCGTTCATTGTTTTGACTGTTGTTTTGTTTCTGAAGTTAAGTGATGGATCCAAGTTTCATCAGTTTAAAATCTACAAATACAATCTTCCAGGCCTTTGTTAAAATGGTCCAGACATTCGAATGTGTTTTTCAGTTGTCAATAACATGGCACCCATCTTTCATTCAGATTTCTCATAACCTAATTTCTCAGTAAAAATGTGATATACACTCTCATCTGAGGTGACAATTTCCATCTCAAAGTCGTAACAATGTCAGACACATAAAACGGTGATATTCCAAAACAATATCATGCACTTTTTTATGATTTCTAGTGTATTGTCACTTTTCTGATACCCACTATAGAGGAAGTCATCTTCCAAACTTGCTTAACCACATTTAAATTCAGCCACCCATTTTTTAAATGTAGTACATGAAGGTGCAGCATTACCAACACATCTTTTATCTCATTAAAGATTTCAGTTGGTGTTAAACCTTTTATTAACAAAAAATTTGATCACTACATGAAGTAAATTTTCTCCATTTTCAGCAATGCACTGAGATGACTAATGTGATGGGTGTTTGTGGGTTGAATGTGATCCCACAGTGCAGTGAAGAGCAGAATCCAGCACATATTTATGTGTACTCTTCGAATTGCCCTTGTAATCTGATTAAGAAATTGACATTAATTTATGTATGCTGTACCACCTAATAATATACAACAAATTGTTTCAAGTGTAGATTGACCTAATCTTCAGTTAGTATTTTTCAAGGTACATTATTTTTACTGTTTACTTCTTCAGTTACTATGTGAGTGTAGGTACTAAATTTAGCTCTTTGTTTTGGACAAGTCTAGAATATAAAGCCAAAACAAGTATGCAGAATGTATGTTGTAATGAATTAAAGGGATATAATCAAAAATAAATAAGCTAAGAGTTTATGACTCTGCAATTATGAATAAGTATATTTTTTATTTTACATAGAATATTTGCAGATGTAAGTATTTGAAATGTGTATAATGTAAGAAACAATCATATAACTATTAACACCGTGTTATAAAGAAAGTAATTTACTTTGCAAATGTGTTATATTAAATTATATTAAACATGGTGCAGATTTCAGAAATTGTAATATTTTAATTGTGACGTATCTTGTAGCAACCATAACATGTTTATTTACAAATACATAAACTAATAATACAGTAGTAAAAAATAACAGGAACTATAGTAATAGTAGTTACGAAATAACACAAAAATTATTGAACAGGTTACTGAATTCTATCCCTGTTTCATCCTGAGGAATTGGAATAAATCTTGAATAACATATGATAAAATTGCAACACCTGCATAGTTTGTTTTTTAGATGATATCATTTGATAATAACATAACTTATTGTTGACTGTTGCGACTTTTTTATTTTTATGATGTAATTACTGCTCACAAAAATATGCCATTCTGCACCTTTCCCCTTTGGATTCCATAGTTTATTAAATAAACAGTATAGATCAATATGTAGCTTTTATTTAGATTTGTCATATTTTCAATACATATAAGAAGACTTCTGATTACCTTGTTATACTTTTCAGTTTGTGACACCAGATGTAAACACTTTCATTAAGGACGAGGTTATTATAGACACATCAGAAAATAAGCAACATGTGCCTGGTTCTGAACAGCATATAACTGGTTCTGGCCCCTCTTTTGAGGATTCATCTACATCACAAGTATTAGTGCATCAGAAGAAGGCAGAAAATCATGAATCTGATGGAGAGAATGAAGTTTTGAAATCACATAGTAATATTGTAACATATGTTTGCCGTATTTGCAAGAAAGATTATAAAACACACAATCATTTAGCTCAGCATATGTTAACACACAGTGACACTAAACAGTATAAATGTAATTTATGTAGTAAGGCTTTTAAAGAATCATATACTTTAACTAGACATAGGTTAGTTCACAGTGATATTAGAAAATATAAATGTAATGCTTGCGATAAGGCCTTCAAGTCATTCCGTGCTTTAACTGTACATAAGTTAATTCACACTAATATAAAAAAATATGAGTGTGATATCTGCCATAAAGCTTTCAGATTACCATGCACATTATCACAACACAAGTCCAGTCATAGTGATGTTAAACATTTTAAATGCAACATTTGTAATAAAATGTTTACACGATTTTATCTACTTACAAAACACCAGATAGTGCATAGTAGTGTTAAGAATTATCATTGTGACGTTTGCAGCAAAGCTTTCAAATCCCTGTATAAGTTGTCTTCTCATAAAATAACTCATAGCGGCATTAAAAATTATCACTGTGAACTCTGTAATAAATCTTTCACTACTTCAACTTATTTAACACAGCATAAATTAATTCATAGCAATACTAGGAAGTATAATTGCGATATTTGTAACAAAGCCTTTAGAACACCCCGTAATGTGTCGCAACACAAATTAATTCACAGTGATGTTAAAAACTATCAGTGCGATATTTGTTATAAGGCATTTACTCAGTCTAGTACTTTGGCAAAGCATAAATTAGGTCATGGTGAGACAAAAAGACGTTATCATTGTGATATTTGCAATAATGCTTTTAGTTCACCACGGAATGTAGCAAGGCATAAAGAAATCCATAAAGGTATTAAGCGGTATCATTGTGATATTTGTAATAAAGCTTTCAATTGGCTGACTGGTTTGGCCGTTCACAAAGTAACCCATACAGATATTAAACATCAATGTAATATTTGTAATAGAAACCTCAGTAGTGCTAGTAATTTAACAAGACATAGACTAACAGTACATACTGATATTCACAAAGGTACAAATTAGTCAATCAAATATATTGCAACTCACCGTCTGCGGCTTCCAGAAACAACGTCTTCACAAAGTTGACATGTTTCGGGACACTTGTCCCATCATCAGAACTTAAAATAATCGTGTATCATTTAAGTTGATACATTTGTCAATTAATCCAACAAAAATATTCATATTATAGTCAATTTTAATATTAAAATCCAACAAATAAATAATTTAAAACAATTTAAACATGTACAAATTAGTGCAGCTGATAATCAGATTTTATTTGTAAATCTGTACTAAATAATTTGTAACAAAAATTTCTGAAATTGTTATATATGAAATTATATGTAAAACTGGTATTTAAAATTCAGACTCAAATTTTCATTTGATATGCTAGAACTGGACCAGTGAGAAATCAGATGGTCATGAATTGTGGCTCTTGTAATACATTTAGTTAATAAATTTCTCAGATCATTGTTCTGATTTCATTTACTGGTAACCATGGAATTCTAAACTTGGTGACAATAATAGTATCACCTTTTTTGTTAATAGTAGCTCTGCAGTAAGTTTGTCCCCTTATACTATGGAGGAACATTTCTAAAGTCTTGTGATGACAGTAGAATTTCCATCATTCCAGAAACCTTATGTACTGAATAAATAATTGCTTATCTAATCCGTCGAGTGACTTACTTGTAATTCCGCTTGACGCGTTTCAGGGCATATGCCCCATCTTCAGAATAATTCCTCTTCACAGAACGTCAGACATTAAGATTAAAATGTAATAAATTAAAATTAAAATCCATGGTTTAAATATTAACTCGTCAAAATATTAAAATATATGAATGCACAGAGAAGCACGCACTATCACAACATGAGTTCACTTCGCGTTATAGCCGGTGTACACCGCCGCGATGTTAATCGCGGAGTGCGCGATTAACATCGCGGCGGTGTACACCGGCTATAACGCGAAGTGAACTCATGTTGTGATAGTGCGTGCTTCTCTGTGCATTCATATATTTTAATATTTTGACGAGTTAATATTTAAACCATGGATTTTAATTTTAATTTATTACATTTTAATCTTAATGTCTGACGTTCTGTGAAGAGGAATTATTCTGAAGATGGGGCATATGCCCTGAAACGCGTCAAGCGGAATTACAAGTAAGTCACTCGACGGATTAGATAAGCAATTATTTATTTAATACAGTGACTTGGATACTTTAAAAATGAATATTATGTACTGAAGTTTTTCAAGTTTATATTTCTACTGCTAGACGGCTTGATGTATGCAGTCTTATATACACTTTTGCTTTTGTGATTTTGCACATTTGTCGATTGGAGTAGACAAAAGAAACGTGGTACTAGTCATCCATCAGAGGAATAAAAACATCTACATGTGTATTGCCTTATAGATGAAAATACAGTCAACTCCCGATTTTCCGGGATCGGGTCAACCGGGTTGCGGATCAACCAGGAAAAATATGTGATTTAAAAAAATTGTAGTTTTAGCAAAAATATTTGAGACATACTACACTTATAATGACTTTAATTTATTACAGTATTATTAAAGCCTATTATTTTCAGTGTAGTAATGTAGCACTAGTTGTAATTATTATAAGCAAATGACAGTGTTATGATACAATTTGATGGCCTGTTAACACTGTGCGTGCATGATTAGGAGACGCTGTAACGGGACAAAATTAGTGTAACCAAAATTTATATATCATTTTAAAACATTTTTTGTGGTGAGACAGGTCTAGTTAGAAATGTGTTACATAATGTAACAAAGCGTGCGTGAGTCATACTGTGCAGTGTGAGAGTTGAACAAAAGACGATGACCAAATAAGGCGAGGAATGTAGCTGATTGGATTCACATCACTAGTGAATCACCGGTTGGTCATTTGTGTATGACGAACAACAACAAAAAGTTTCCAGGCTCCAGGGCAGGATGTTGGTGGAATTCTGCCTCAAACCAGTTTACAAAGGCGCAATTATCACAGAAATCTGGCATGGTAACGATAAGCTCGCCCCGGTCTCCCACCATCAGACCGTACGTATGTTATAACAAGTGGCCTCGGGCGTGAGGCCGAAGCAGGCATAGTAGGCCTACCGAATATTGTATATTATAAAATATAACAAAGTAGTGAAAACAACAGTGAACTTAATGTAACAGTTTTGCAACAATTTGGATACCGCATGCAGATAAGTCACAGTAAAGAATAAATTGGCCAAAATTCAATCAAATTTCAATTTCAACTTTTAGAAGAAAATGTTTTAATACAACTTTTTTAATGTATTCAACAAAAAATAATGAGATCTCAATAGTGTGAGAGAGAGCGAGAGTGCCGTGAGAGAAAAAGAAAGAGCAAAGTACTGATTTGCATATTGTAATGTCTCGCGGGTATCTCCGAGTAAATTTACGTATTTTTACGTCTATTTGTACTCTTCGAAAATCTCGCTTTCTTAAGAGTCACAGAATTTGTTATATTTTATGTTCGATGCTTCCAAAATCGAGTGTGTGTGATTATGCAAATATTTTCTTAGATTTTATTTATGTGAAATCAATACCGTTGTTTGACAGTAGTTAGGAGAGAGAGTGCAAAGAGAATTACTCTCTTAGTATACGATTAATTATTTCAAATTTCTCCGCTCGTGATACCAGCTGACGGCTACGTTTACGAACACATTTGAGGTTAAATTAACTCCAAATGGTACGTATTAAATTCTGGATGTCCTTTCTCTTCTCAGTATTCTGACAATCTGTAACGAACTACCATCTACTGAAAATAATACACATTTTTATTCAAACAACAAGGCATTCATTGAATTTATTTAGCATTTTTTTATATTCTCCCAAAACATAAAGGGATAATCGATTCTTACTGAAAACACAGAATCAGTTCGATCTTATTTTTCAAACATATAGTATATAACAAATATTTTTATTTCAATATTAATACAAAGAAGGAAATAATGAATTAATTTCCCAGGGTTATTTTAGAGTTCTTTGTACTTTGAGAAAGTCAGAAATGAATATGGGTTAATACCAAGCTTTACATAAATAAATTTTTATATTTTGTACTATTTATATTATGCAGTTGATTGGTTAACCGCTAGAGCGCAGGTTACATTTCTTCACTGAAAACACGAACGTTATTTAATGGCGGCCGGAATATTCACCCGACCACGTTTTGCTGTTTTTTGGGTTAACAAAATAATAAAGTTTCTGTTCACCTCTTTTCCAGAAGTATTTAAAGAGATTGTGCTGTTTCTAGTGTTATAAATTTATAGTTGAGGTGTAATTTAGTTAAATTTTACTAGTTAACGATCTCACCAACAAAGTCGAATTTCGTTGGGCTAGGCTTGGAAATCGAAGTTTGATTTTTCAAGGTTTCATCAAATTGCGGGCGTGAATTATTCTATTCGAAGGAGGTCTAAGATGTAGTGGACATCACTCGTTAATTTTATTAATTTTACACTGATTATTTCAAATGGTATTTAATAATTTCTTAAATTTTCATAGACATTACACTTTTCAAACTGCTCACTTCCAATGTCTTTTAACAATTAATTAAATTCTTGTTAGTTTGTTACTCTTAGTAACCAAGAATTTTTATGGTTTTTTATTGTTTAATCTATATAATTTTTAGTATATAGGCTATTATTAATTATTATAAATTCATTTCTTCTTTTTTAGAAAAATAATTCTTTTTAGATTTTATTTATAATCGAATTTAATTTATTTAAGGTTTTTCTTTATATTTTTCCTTAAACTTGTACCCTTGTATTTTATATTTTAATCCCTTTTATTTTGATTTATTTATGATTTATCATTTACTTAATGTATCCTTACTATAAACTATTTTTTACATGTCATCTTGCTAACATAGTATTATTTGATATATTATTATCATTTTATATATAACCCTGGGTTATCTTATATTTAAACAAATCCTTATACTAAACACAAATATTATTCCTAGGTACAAGACCTTTGTGGCCTACACAATACAAAATTACAAAAAATACAAAACTTGTCGCAAGCAATATAGTCCACTGCTACAATATTGATTGTTTTTTCATCTCCAGTACAAATCTGTGAGATGCTCTTTTTAAAGGTTTACGCTTTCACCGAGTACACTATGTTCCACTTTGTACACTGCACTTTTATTATTATTGTTTACAGTGTTTTTGGAGTACAAAGTTTTTCATAGCTTGGTACATAATACCCATTTCTGACTTTTAAAAATGGGTGATTACTGGTTTTAACTATGGTGATTATGTTATCATATTTGGGCAGGGGTTATGTAACGTTACAATATTTAGTAATAAGATACAATATTGGGAAGTCAATAAGTTTATATAAAGTTATAAAGAAATTTAATAATGTGTTTTGATAAAATAAAATAAAAATTTTTTATCATAATCATGTGTTAGAGTATTTAATACGTCATTTTACCTTAACCTATCTTCTGTACCAAGAGCTCGTCTAAACGACCCTGGAGATTTTTATATAAGGGAATTTAATTAATTATCTAAATTATTTCTTTGGGAAGAGTGTAATTGGTTTCTACATTTACTCCTCAAAATGTATTGACGGCCCTGGGAAGTGTTGAGACTTTTCTGTTAAAGGTAAGTCGAAATAAGATCGTAAAAATCGGGGGTAGGTATCTTGTTCTCTTCTTGTGTTTTTTTGTAAAGTTACAATTGGCGACCCTGCCAGGACGCTTGTATAAATTTTATATGAGTTAGACCTACTTGAGGTACAGAAATAGGCTTTGGTTAATGGCGTCTTTTGAATAATTCGTATAGGTTATGAAGTGTTATTTGTATAGGTTATGGGGTATGATTTATGTGTTTAAAGAATTTGTATGTATAAAATTCTGATTCTGTCATAATGAGTGAATCGGGGGTACATTCGACCCCAGGGTCAACAAAGGAAACCAAAGTGGGTGCATCAAGGGCTGATATAATAAATATGTTGCAGCTGATTTTAGAGCAACAAAATAGAATGATTAAGAAAATGAAGGAACGAAATGAAAAGTGGGAAAGAGATAGAGATAAATTAAGTGAGAATAAAGAAAGTGAACTAAACCAGGTAACAGATAACCAGGTAAGCGATTCTGATAGTGGAGGTAATAATGAAGATAATTTGACAAATAATGCTGATAGTGTAAGTGCAAATAAGGTAATAGATGACAAGGTAAGTGATGATGTTAATATAAATGATAACTTTTAACGATATGACGATAAATAGTCATGGTGATATAGTTGAACATGTGGTATCAGAGAGTAAAATGTTGACTAATGGTAGTGATGAGGAGAGTTTAAAGTTAGTAGAGGTTAATGATGAGGTAATAGTTGTTAATGAGATTGAGAGAGTGCGTGAAGAGAGGTTAGGTGAGTATGGAGGGCAGAGGGCAAATTTTCCCTGTGGTATAAGTGGAATAAAGACTCCACATGTGGTTTTGGAGGACAAAGGTTCCTCCAGAGGTTGTGTGAGAGACATGGTGTCTCCAAATGGTCCCTTAAGTTTTTGTGGTGATATACCTGGTAAAGCCAGGAAGTATTTTAGTGATTTTGTGTTGCCCTTTGCATGGAGTGAGATAGTTCAGGGGGGTTGTGAGAGGTATTGTGATGAGAGAGAGATAGAGATAGAGATTTTTAGTGTTAATAGAGGTTATGAATTGTTAGTGCAGAGTTTAGATATTGAGAGAGGTGAAAAAATTGACTTACATTGTGATGTAATTAGTGCAGCAGTAGATGAAGATAATGTCGATGATATTGATGACTCACCTGGTAATGAGACTGGGATAACTGATATAGCAGTGAATGATAATAATGATGATATTGTAACTTACCTGATAGTGACAAATAATACTAAGGGCGACGACTATAAACAATGTTGACAAGATATATGATGTAATAATATGGAATAATTCTGTGGGTTGTTATGGTATTGTGGTAGAATATGAGAGTTTAAATGACGATTATATTGATAGAGGTAATATAATGAATTTAAACAAAAATGAAATGTGCATGGGTAATATAAGACTAATTTTTGATGATGGGGGTTAGACATATGTTGTTGATGGACATTTAATTATTTGAGTTAATGGTGTTAATACTTGGCTTAATAATGTAATGACTTTTTATGTGAAGCATATTGTATATAATTTTGTATTGGTGTTCAGTGTATTATGTACTAGGTTATGTTGTTATGATAAGGTATCAGAGGATATATTGTATTGTGTGTGTAGCAATGTTTATAATTTTAGTTGATTGAATAATTGACATTAATGAAATTTTATTATGCAGTTAAAGGAATTGGAATTGTTTATAAAGAAATTAATAATGTATTTTGATCAAATAAAATCAAATTTTTTTATCATAATCATGTGTTAGAGTAATTAATACGTCATTTTACCTTAACCTATCTTCTGTACCAAGAGTTCGTGTAAACGACCTGGAGATTTTTATATAAGGGAATTTAATTAATTATCTAAATTATTTATTTGGGAAGAGTGTAATTGGTTTCTACATTTACTCCTCAAAATGTAGTGGTGGCCCTGGGAAGTGTTGAGAATTTTCTGTTAAAGGTAAGTCGAAATAAGATCGTAAAAATCGGGGGTAAATATATTGTTCTCTTCTTGTGTTTTTTTTTTTGTAAAGTTACAACGCAACGCACTGCATCAAATCGCATGGCTCATCTTAGCGCGAACTGGCTTTAGGCACAAACAGAGTGTAGCGGCGTGTGCAGAATTTTACTTTGACAGTCCAGTCATTCTGTGCATTAGACAGTAATTTAGTCTGTTGTGCTTTACCGAATTCTGCGTATTGTTTACCCTCACGTGTTGTTTTGTTGTGTTCACATGTTTTGTTTGTGATTCGAGTTTCAAAATGGATAAAAAACCGTAAAAGGATTGTTTTATCGATTCAGAAATAACTACAGATTATAGAATAGAAATTTGAGAAGGGCCAAACTGTTAAATTGTTATAGGATGAATATGGAATTGGTGATCAAAATGTTCGTGATTTGGTTAACAAATAGGTGGAACTTTGAAAATTTGAGTGTTCTTCTGACTCATCATCTGCCATGAAGAAACGGAAAACTGAAGAAGTCGACGTACGAAGACTTGGACCGAGCTTTACTTGAGTGGTTGAATAATTCAAATAAAATAGGTGGAAATTAAGAAATAGGTGGAACTTTTAAAATTTAGGTGTTCTTCTGACTCATCATCTGGCATGAAGAAACGGAAAACTGAAGAAGTCGATGTACGAAGACTTGGACCGAGCTTTACTTGAGTGGTTCAATAATCAACGAGCACAAGGGAATCCTATAAGTGGATGAATAAGCGCTGAAAAAGTAAGTGTTCTCGAAGCTTTAGGCCTAGGAGGAAATTTCAACGCATCATCTGGCTGGCTGACACGTTTCAAACAACATCACGGCATAAGAGAATTGGAAATTCGCGGAGAAAAACTGAGTGCCGATCAAACGGCAGCAGAACAGTTTTGCAAAGACTTTAATCAGTTTGTTTTGGATGAAAATTTACAACCAGCACAAATTTACAATTCTGATGAGTTGGGATTATTTTGGAAGTGCTTACCGACGAAACCTTTAGCGTCTGAAAGTGAAAAAAGTGCGCCAGGACACAAAGTTAGTAAAGAATGAATAACGGTAATGTGTTGCTCTAACACGACTGGGACACATAAACTTAAGCTCCTAGTGATAGGAAAATAAAAAAACCACGATCATTTAAAGGAACATGCCTGTAATTTACTACAATCAAAAGAAAGGTTGGATGAATAAAGAAATTTTTTATGATTGATTCTACAATAAGTTTTGTCCACAAGTTCGAGAGTTTGTAAAATCACAAGGACTTCCCCAAAAAGCAGGGTGTTAGTATTAGACATGCTTAATCACATCCAAGTTGCTCAGATCCAACAACAGACAGATCGTTGTTAAATAGCTGCCACCCAGTTTTACAGCAGTGGATCAAGAGGTAATAGCTTCTGTAAAACGTAACTATCGGTCAAGTATTTTGAGAAAGTTTATAGGGGAAGGGAACGATTTGAAGACTTTTTTAAGGTCAGTCCGACCTGCATATAAACTCAATGTTAACTTTATCCATGATATCTCACAAACTATAAGAGGTAAGAACTTAATTTTTTTTTTATTTTGAAGGTTGGCTCCTTATCTAGTTCCGTACGGAGGGTTTTCAATATAAAATAAAAATAATATAGTTTTTAAATTTTTTTGAAAAGTACTTACAATTTTAATGAAAAACAATTTAATACAAATTTTTTTCTCAGCCTGGGATATAAATTTTGTAAAACCCTTCCGTACGGAACTAGTAATTGTTGTCAAAAAGATACAAAAAAAATTTGGTAATGATATCTCTATTAGTATTTGCTACAGCTTACATCAAAATTGTCAAAAAGCATATTTTCAGAAAATGCAGAAAACAGTGAGGGCTGAAAAAAAGTAGGCATACTTACAAGAATAGTTATACTAGTAATGCCCAGAACTGTAGGATGGGTTGTCCTGGTCCTCCTCATCCTCATATAAGTCTTCTAACTTCCTTTTTCCCAAACTTCTGGCCTGTCGGGTTTTTTTTTCAAGGTCCAATGCAGCCTTTTCCGCCTTGCGAACACGAGCTATATCAAGTCTTTTCATAGCTTTCACCATGTAAGAGCCAGCTGGCAACCCTAAATGTTCCATAATTTTAATTTTAGTGACATAACCCTCATTGTAGGTTGAAACTGCCTCAAATGTTCCAAACTTCAAGGTTTCTATAGAAACAAATGTTCTTTTCGAGATACGTGCCCAAATCACATTATTCAGTGACTCATTTGGATTTTGAGATTTACCTGAGAGGCATTTTTCTAAGAGGCTAGTTTCAGAAAGGTCTCTGAAAATGGGTTTCATCTCTAACATCACAGCTTCTGGCAGGTGGAAATGTTTTTGGTGGTCATAGTGTTCTTTTGTTTGGAGAGACTGGTTGAACTTGTGTGATATTTCGTTTTATTGATATTAATAACTAAATATAATGTGATTTCGAATTTGTCAAAATTGTACTATCTACTTTGTCGGGCGCCATCTTGCCAACTGCAAGAAAATAATTTACCAAGGTTCGTATCAGCGAACTAGAAGAACAGAATTGGTTGTTTGAAATGACTACTTCGATCTACTATACTCAAACAAACTTGTGTTTATTCATAATTTAGTTTTACTGTTGCATATTAACGACAATGACAAAATTACTCCTCCTATCTTTTATACTTTTACTATTTTAACATTGACAGTGTACATGCTTTATTCTGACTACAAACATTATTGATAATTAAACTGTTGAACACTAAAACAAATGCTGTAAAGAAATAATACTCAACTAACTTTTCTTAACTTAAACCAGCGCCTTTGTAATTACGTAATTCAAACTCACCCATACACACTCACACACTTTCACATTAGACAAGTTATATTCCCATTAGAGCTCATATTTTAAATTAATTTTCCCCCTCTGTTCTTGTACTGTATGAAAATAATAAAATTTGTTAATTTACTTTCCTGTTATTACGTTGAAGGTACCCTCCTACAATGTCTTCTCGTATACACACACTGATTTATTGCCGAACTGTTACATGATTATTTACTTATTATTTTCTCACTGTATCTATTCGGTTTCAAAAATACTGTTTTAGATGATCAAATCTTAAAAATTTTTACATTTTTTATGTTGCGGGCGCATCGGCGAACACAATAACTTCGCCCGAAAACCGGCGAACCGGCGACGCACAGTGGTTAGCGTCTGTATAACTCAGATGTTGTTTTGCGACTGTTTGTTCGGTGCCTCACACAGTTGCTGGCGTGACACACCCAGGATAGGCTCTGACGAAACCGATGACACACAGTTGTTATGTAAGTTGCTGACGCAACGCATCGCCTGATGTCTGGTTGTGTAACGTGTTTACAGATCTTGTTACATAACGTGTTTACGTTTTTCGTGTTCGTCATTGTCCTTGAACTGACTTTGGTACAGTTGTTGGCTGTTATTACACTGTTTATATGAATATCATTAAATAATTGTCACAGTCAATGCTGCCACTGTTATTCTTGTTTTAAACAGGAAATTTACCCAAGTCTATAATTTCTGTCCCTATTGCCAATTAGGTTATTTATTATTTATGAAAAAATACAAATTCTCTTATTACCCCCGGTTATGCCCAAAAATGCCCCGCTACAATACCCCCTCAATGAGATATTTTATGCCGAAGCATAAAAAATCTCATTGACACATTCATACTTGCTAGAGGGATCAGCCAGGATATGTCGCCACAACCCCCTGTATGGTTTACACAAAAGAATAATCAACTCACCCTTGGTCCGGTGACTGTGACCGCATCTGCATGACAATACTGGACTTCTCTCTCGAGATCCCAACACCGTAGAGTCAGACAGATACTCAACGCCCCTGCTCTGACGCGCAGGCCAGCTCAGGTCCGCCGCCACAGCACCACCAAACACTGAAACAACAAATCAAAATATTAAATAGTGGCCTTATACAACACCATATCCCTAACTGATCTGTTTCCCCCTAGCGGTGCTGGTTTGCGCTAAGAAGCACTGGTTTTATTTGTTTATCGCTAACATGTATATATCATAACATATTTACCAACAATAGATATATACCCCTCTTAAAATTCCATCTACTTACCCTTATCAACTTTACCCCAAAATTCAAAATCATTGCCCTGATTCCCATCAGAATTTAAGCAAACAGACGACTGACTTATTAACATTTCCCATTACCATATTACATTTCTCTCATCCCCAATTTAAAAATGCATTTAAAATAGTTAACTTCATAAAATTCTCTTAAACTAACAAACACAATATAACATAAGAAAATATAATACACTTCTAATTCACATTAAAATAAACAATTGGTATTTAAAATGTTACACACATTAAGTTGGCATATAAAATCAGAAAATTACTTTTAAACTTGATTTACTCTTATTAATTCGTTTCTCAAAATTACAAAAATTATTTTATTTTTTTTTTTTTTATTTTTTTTCAATTCTGGCCATCATTATTCCATTTCATTACTTTGGGTGATTCTACGTTATTCCTTATAATTTACTTTATCAACTTGGCATTTACTCACAAACTTCCCCTTTCATTACTCTAACGCTCCCTTACAAAATCTTTAACTAGTATGACACCCCACTATCAAAATTTTACTAACCCTTCTCTACCTCTAACTACTTACTATTTTAACTCCAATCGCCACCTTCTACTCTAAAAAAAAAAAAATACTCTCTAACCCTTTGTACATAGGATACGTGTTTCCCCCCCCCCAAAAAAGCTCAATTCCCGTTCTCTGGCCCCTGGATTTTTACCTAAGGCGGCCCCTTCCCACTAAAACTATACCAAATCCCGTCCCAACCCTTATGTTGCGGACTCCCACATTACACTACCACTACTACAAAATTGCCATCCCCAAAAATCTCAATCTCATAACCTCACTACAATTACATCAAATTAACATCAACAAATAAACAACAACATATCACTCAAAACTCTACATAAATTCTCCATTCTACTGTGTCTCCACTTATACTTCTCAAAATTCTATAACATACATTAACTCAAAACAACATTGCATTATTTTCATTTCCACTATTACTTTAACTCTTACTTCGATTTGGACAAATCTATGTCCCACAAAATTCAACTTGAACTGACTCAAACATTTTATTCAAACAATTACTATCACCCACTTCTATCTTTTACAACCCATTGAAAATTTTACTTATTACAACTATTTTTCATTTTATTTTTAAATCTATAAACACATTGAAAACATATTATTATATTTTTATAATACTTATTCCTAACATACTAAATGCAATCAACACAATAAGACATAATAACACAATATAAGAAGTATTTAGTGCATCTATTTTTTAAATTCAAACAAAATTATTGAGTAGCAAATCATCATTATTAGTTAAAATATATCAAATTTTTAATACGTTATCCCCTTGGATAACCTCCCAGCCACACACACTATTTCAATACATTACATAACATAATACACAAATATACATTGAACAAACAATTCTCTTTTAACTAATTTATATAAAAATTTATAAACATTATTATTTAAAATTTTTCATTAACTGTTTTTTATTTATCATCATTATTGACTTATCCTGTGTTGCAATCAGCTTTTCAAAATTGCTTAAAATTTATTATTAACATATATTTTTAATCATTATGTTCCACAAAATTCCACCAAATAAACCATTTAACATTCATTTATTTATTCATGATTGTTAAATTAAAATCTCATCACACAATTTACATTCATTATAAGATTCAAACACATAACATTCAATCACAATATCTAAAGATCTCATATTATTTACTTCAATTGATTATTAAAATTGAATATTCATTTGATTATTAAAATAACATATCTCAATTATTATCAACATTCTACGAATCATTAACTATTGTCTTCATAATTATTTTATTATCTAATTATAATGCAAAATATTAATAATATTATTATTATTAACACAACATTTTCCAAAACATATACACATTACTTATCTAACATTTCACAATACACACAAATGAATTCAATATTATTTACAAAATATGCGTCAAAACTGTTCAAGTGTATCTCACTTCAGATGTCCAAATCAGCAAGGTCATTACCAAAAATTTACAATATCTAACAAGGTCTATACACTGATATTCTAGTTCAGCCACCATCGTCATATATATATCTAGTGTATTTGTAACATTCATCATTTTTATCAACACACAAATTATGATAATCATTACTATCATAATAATCTATCAACTCTATTTCATCCATTGTACCACTATAAATCTTGTTACCATAGGTTAGGATTGTCCAGTCTGTATCATGGTTATTTGTTAATGTCAGGTGAATTTTCTCATCTTTGTATTCCTCAACTACTACGTCAGGTAAGTCATTATAGTCAGGTAAGATATTATCAAAATTATTTTCTGTCTCTCTTTCAACAGGTACGTATTTCACATGATTCATCGTCACCCCTTCTAGTAATTTTCTCAATTCATCATACTTTCTTTCTAACTTATATATTTCTATTTCATTCTCAACATATAACTCTCTTTCTTCATAGCACCACATCACACTCTCACAATTATTACGGACAGAGGGTACAACATTATACAACATTACTTCATTTAACAATAAGGGTCTCTTGCCCTGAAAAAACAACATTAAATCATCATCATCATTATAAACAATAAGGGGAAAATTTGCCCTCTGTCCCCATTCAATTACTACATTATTCTTCCACTCTCTCTCTACTTCATAAACACTCATTAACATTTCATTATCACATTCTAAAACTTCATCAGTACTCTTTGTTATTATATTTTCATCATTTGCTTCTACATTATTCTTCACCCCCACTATACTCTCAAAATTGTCTACTATTTCGTCATTTTTACATTTTGTCTTACTTAAAACATTGTCACCTAATTTCTCGAACTTCTGTTCTAACTTACTTAAACTGTTTCTTATTATTTCGTTAGTGCTTTCTAAATGTTTATTCATTTCTTGTATTTCATGTTTCAACTCTTTATTCTGATTTTTTAATAACTCCTCAAAACTATTCTTTTGAATATCTAACTTTTCATTGATACTACTTTTGAACTCTTGCATATCGTTTTTCTGTTCATTAAAAAGCAATTTCATCATCTTAATCATATCATTATCTTCAGCCGTTTTATTCGCGACTGGTGTTGAGTGAACACCTTCATGCATGATTTGAGATTCAGTTATGCTTATCTGGCTTTCATCTACACTGTCAGTGACGCTGACAGTTTCCTGATTGTCTGCCATTTTTCTTAAAAAAAATTTTTTATATATATATTTCTTAGCAAAATATTATTTTGTCATACATAATTATTATTGAGAAAAGAAAAAAAATGTTCTGCTCACTCATACTACAAAACATGACATAACCTTATTCTATACGTCTATTTTACGTATGCAAAAAAAAAAAATTTATTTTACCTTAAACAACCATTCTGCTTTCCCCGTAGGCCGTATTTTATATAAATTTATTGATATAAAATTGTCCCTGTTCCAGAAGCCAAATGTGATATTTCGTTTTATTGATATTAATAACTAAATATAATGTGATTTCGAATTTGTCAAAATTGTACTATCTACTTTGTCGGGCGCCATCTTGCCAACTGCAAGAAAATAATTTACCAAGGTTCGTATCAGCGAACTAGAAGAACAGAATTGGTTGTTTGAAATGACTACTTCGATCTACTATACTCAAACAAACTTGTGTTTATTCATAATTTAGTTTTACTGTTGCATATTAACGACAATGACAAAATTACTCCTCCCATCTTTTATACTTTTACTATTTTAACATTGACAGTGTACATGCTTTATTCTGACTACAAACATTATTGATAATTAAACTGTTGAACACTAAAACAAATGCTGTAAAGAAATAATACTCAACTAACTTTTCTTAACTTAAACCAGCGCCTTTGTAATTACGTAATTCAAACTCACCCATACACACTCACACACTTTCACATTAGACAAGTTATATTCCCATTAGAGCTCATATTTTAAATTAATTTTCCCCCTCTGTTCTTGTACTGTATGAAAATAATAAAATTTGTTAATTTACTTTCCTGTTATTACGTTGAAGGTACCCTCCTACAATGTCTTCTCGTATACACACACTGATTTATTGCCGAACTGTTACATGATTATTTACTTATTATTTTCTCACTGTATCTATTCGGTTTCAAAAATACTGTTTTAGATGATCAAATCTTAAAAATTTTTACATTTTTTATGTTGCGGGCGCATCGGCGAACACAATAACTTCGCCCGAAAACCGGCGAACCGGCGATGCACAGTGGTTAGCGTCTGTATAACTCAGATGTTGTTTTGCGACTGTTTGTTCGGTGCCTCACACAGTTGCTGGCGTGACACACCCAGGATAGGCTCTGACGAAACCGATGACACACAGTTGTTATGTAAGTTGCTGACGCAACGCATCGCCTGATGTCTGGTTGTGTAACGTGTTTACAGATCTTGTTACATAACGTGTTTACGTTTTTCGTGTTCGTCATTGTCCTTGAACTGACTTTGGTACAGTTGTTGGCTGTTATTACACTGTTTATATGAATATCATTAAATAATTGTCACAGTCAATGCTGCCACTGTTATTCTTGTTTTAAACAGGAAATTTACCCAAGTCTATAATTTCTGTCCCTATTGCCAATTAGGTTATTTATTATTTATGAAAAAATACAAATTCTGTTATTACCCCCGGTTATGCCCAAAAATGCCCCGCTACACTTGCACCAAGTGTCTTCATCCTTTGGGCACAGGTTGTGAGTAGGTTTGGCATTGGTTGATTGTACATGAAAATAAATGGCCCACACAGCTGTCCTCATATCTTGTACACTCTTTGTGTTTCTTCGAATGGCCAAGCCATAAAATATCTACAATTTTTGAATTGCAGCATCTGTCAAACGATTTTTTCCACCCAGCGTTTTACCGTCCGCTAACTCAACCCCTCTTTTTTTCTCTTTCAATTTACGAAGCCTTGTTCCCATTCTTTTCTGGATGTGTCCTACACATTCCAGCTTTTTTATGACTTCATCTGGGCCATATGGCATAGAATTACTAACTGTTAAAAAAGCACTGGTGTCACCTTCTCCCAAATACTCTGTATATTTCACATTATACAGCAAAGTCGACCTGTGAAAAATGTTTAGGGCACCATCGACTTCCATCCCTCCACTAGTTCCTACATAGTTAGCTTTGCAGGAATCTAAATGCACTTTATTGTTCTTATCAGGACACAGGCAATATTTACTCAAAACATGTACATCTAAAACTTTGCCTGTATCGACAGAAGTCACCGAAACTATGCCATTCAGTGAAACATGGCCTCTTCTTTGCCATGAGCCATCTACTGCAACACAAAGTTTTCTACTACCTGGATCCTCAGTCTCATTGACAGCTTCTTCCACTGCTATTTTCATCTGTTGTTTACACAGGTCTTCACAAATACGGCCCAAGAAAGCCTCATGCTTTTTGAACTTCGACGGAGGAGCAGGTAGGTTCAATATTCCACAAAGTGACTGCGCTGGAGTTTCGCCTTTGCCAATGGTCCAGAAACCATATACTAACCTTAGGTTTAAATCATAAAAAGTTTGGTCTTGCTTTAGGCCTATTTCATTATTGATTTCTGGCATGCATACTTTGTCACAGTTTATAAAACTTTTATTAGATTGGTCACATACTATGCAAGAAATAGTAATTTCCGTCGCAAGACCCACCAAGGTTTTGGTTGACAACTTTAGGTAACTATGACATAACCTACAAACTGCTACCTCTCTTAGTGTGGTTTCAAATTGGCCTAGATCAAGTATTTGGTATTCCAAGTTTTCCTTTTTGCTCTCATAGTAAGAAAAGTTCTTACCAAGCTTTTATTTGGATCTTGAAGAATGAGAGGTAGTAGACACAGGAGATGGTGTGCTATTTTCTCTAGCCTTAAATTTTCCACCACCTTTTCTTACTTTGTAACAAGAATTTCTTGACCCAATCTTCTTTTTATTTCCCATGATGATCACTTCAATCAATATTTACTGTATAAAAACACACACCGACTTCACTTCACTTCAAACTAAACAAAATAATAGTAACTACAACTGTTGTACAACTTACTTCAAAACATAACCAAGTAAACAGAACACACAAACAGCTGACTATAAAACACTACAGCAGAGTAGCCAACCTAAAAATTGCACAGAATGAAATTTTCCTCGTAACTTAGATAAAATTACTATGTGTGAACAGTAATATTTCAAAAGTCACTCAATTTTGTCGGAAAAAGGTCGGAACATATGTTACAGAAACATTTTTTTCAAAGGCAAATAATTTTTGTTATTCTTAGTGTTATATATGGTTGTAAAGAGGAGATTTCAGAGAATAATAATCAATTAAAACCCCAAAATTGAAAATAAAAAAAATTTTCTGGGTCGGACTGCCAAGGGACTAAGTGTTCTGGACGCGATCTACGAGACTGCAGCTGCGTGGGACAAAGTTAAACCCACTACGATGACAAAGTCGTGGAAAAAAATATTTCCCGAATATCGGAGGATGAGGATTTTGCTGGGTTTGAGGATGATGTTGCAACCTCAGCTGACTTGGCCCAGTTAGCAAACACTGTCCCAGGTGGTGAAAACGTTGATCATGATAACAAATGAGTGGTTTGAAGTCAACGCTAACATGCTGTGTTTGAGGTTTTGCCAGACGACGAAATATTGTGTGTGCAGGGTGTGGCAGAAAGAGAGTGGTAGTGATGATGAGGGGGAGGGGAGTGACGTGTGTTTCCGAGCCCAAAGTCACATAAGACAGCGCTCAATTACGTGGAGGGGCTTCTTGACTATTTAGAAGGACAAGAAGACATTTTGTTGTGCGACAAGTTGGTTTTATTCAAAATAAGGTCATCTATTTTGAAGAAAACAGCAAGTTCTAAGAAGCAAAAATTATTAACAGATTATTTTCAGCGTATATAAACACTGACTCTATACATATTATTCTGCTTGAAAATATACTATTTTAATTGACAAAAACGTGATTTGACTAATTTTTATTGTGTAATAAAAGGTATGTTCTACTTTATTGTATGCACACATTTTATTTTTAACTAAGACCTTCATTTGAGCACTAGGTTACAATTTTTGCTTTAACCAGGATTTTGACTTTTCCGTGATCACCCTGCCGGTGATTATCCCAGATAATCGCGAGTTGACTGTATAATTTAAAAGGCATCTCTGGAAACATCATGCTTATAAGTTCGTATCATAGAAGCTATAATCTAACCATAAAAGATTTTTCAAAGCATTTGTGGTAATGCAGTATGATACATAAATTAGGTGTCTCATTTTAAACATGAAAGTATCAATTTTGTACCTAAAATAAACAAATTCGACTGTGGGACCTCCTGTGCACACAATGGATGATAAATGCAAATGTAAGTTACAAACCAACAGTTCATTTATTTTAAAGTATATCGAATATCAACACAGATTAGGGGTTTTAGGTTACAATCTAATTACATGAATTTTACATATTTCATTTCTAACCCCGTGTAATGTTTTTATATTTTTAATGCTATTCCGTCTCGTGCGATTTCACCAAATCAGGCATGAGATGACTGATCAGGCAAATACAGAGACAGTGCTGGAAGCATTTCATAGGCTACACAGGTTGATCTAGGTACTTGGAAATTGAGATCGATTACAGTAAAGTTCACTAGACATGAATCAACCGTTTTCGTCCTAACGGCGCAGGTTATGTAATGCGCATGCAGCAACAGAGAAACATAGCTTAGTTTTCTCTGAGACGCTGTGGAGGTTATTGTGTGATTACTTTTCAAAAAACATCAGTATTCATCAAATATGAAGCGTTTAGTTTCATTTCATTTTAATAAGAACAGCGTAATAGTAATAGGTAATGCCTCCTACCACAATGTACAAATAAATCCACCTCCAACATCATTAACAAAAAAAGGCAGACATGACTAACTGGTTAAAAAACCACTACATTCCTTGTAGTCCATCTATGTTAAAGCCTGAGCTGTATGCACTAATTAAACAAAACAAACCAACTTACAAAACTTTTAAAATAGATGCTATTTTGGCAAACCATGGACATTCTGTTTTACAACTTCTACACTATCAGCCGGATTTTAATCCTATGGAACTGACTTGGGCAACCATGAAGAAGCGTGTTGAAAGAAAAAACGTGCATTTTTCTGTGGACAGTGTCAAAGGAATTTTATTGTATTTCTCCTGCAGACTAGAGATCAAGACGTGACGTCATGAAAATTGAAAATGACTACGTGAGATCGAACCAAATAAGGGATACTGTAACAGATCGTTTAGAAAGTAATGTAAGACGAGATAGCAGCAGTGAAGGCAATTTGAGTGATAGTGATAATAGGCTAATGGTGATAACAGTGACGGAAATATTAGTAGGGTGAAGAACTGACCTAAATAATTATTGCAATTGCATGTAAGTAAATGTGCTCTATGGTACTTAAATAGTTTCAGTCTAATTGTTGCATTAATATTGTCTCTCCGGTTCTTTACGGATAGTTTACATCTGCTTGTTTTTTAAACACACACACACACACAAAATTATTTCACGTACGAGGCTGTTATTAATGTTACTTATTCAAACAAATTAAGATGCCAGAGCAATGTGGATCATATATTACTATGTTTTTCGTGAATTGTAACATGTACACAAAGTGTACACATTCCAAAATATACAACGATTGTTGATGTCTAGCCTCGACTTTTGAGAAACATTGCAACAGACACAACATGCCAAGTCACTGTTTACAAAATAATGGAAATCTTTATTAGGCCTACATTGTCTCTTTCTGTTGTGTCTGACGCTTGTTTCGTCTTACAAAATGTCCACGTTTACTGTCGTAATCGAAATCAAAACTTACCTACAACCAAATATTGTAGGTAACCAAATTTAAGGTAAAAACCTTAAAAACACAAATAAAAGAATAACAAAAAAATTTTCAATTTATAAGAATAATTGGTTAGTAAAAAGTAAGTTACATATATCTGTGTGTGTGTGTGTGTGTGTGTGTTTTGGTAGGGCTGTAAAATTTAGTTTGGTAAAGTTTTAGTAATATAATTAAAAATGTAGCTAATGAAATGTAAAAAACAATAAATACATAAAAACGTTAAAAATTAAAAATAAACAATTGAAAACACTATAAGAATCGTAGACAATAGGAAACTAAATAAATAAAGTTATAAATATAATAAAACGAAAATAATGTGAATCGACAAAGCAGTGTAACTGCTTTATTTCAGCTGTCATTATAAGCAATATCAGTTTTCAAATTTTACTACTTTTACAGGGAAAAACTTAAATTTAACCATTATCTTTCATCTTTAATTATTAAAGAAGCGTAACATCGGCACATTAGGTATAAAAAGTCAACCCATGTCAAAATAGATTACTCTTGTCATATGTGCATCTTATTAACAATTCAGAGAGTAGACCAATATTTTCAACTGCGTTAGTAGACATTTTCCTCTCTCGTGCCTTTCACTGCTGCCGTCTTCTCCCCACTACAACCTGCGCGCTGATTCATGTCTGTTTAATATTACTGTAAGTGAAAATTTATGTGACCCAAAATATTGAATATCACCCCTCCGCCATGGGCAAGAACACCAGATGAGTAACCAACCATAATGGTCAAAAAAATGTGTGTGTGTGTGTGTGTGTGTGTGTGTGTGTGTGTGTGTGTGTGTGTGTGTGTGTGACAAGAAAGTAAAAAAAATATTAAAAATCAATCATTTGTAAAGACTCAAATAAAAGACAGAATACAAAATGACAATAAAACGTAGAAAATTGGACCTCCCAAATGGTCAGAGCAGACACGTGTGCCCTGATGTCCTTATACAAGATGGGACCCAAGTAACCCATTCCTATATTAACAAATGGAAAAGAAATGGTTGAGTGACAAGATGATAAAAGTCCCTCATAAAATGATAAAATTAATGGGGCTTGACCTGAGCACACGCAGTGCAGCGAAAACTTCTAATGACCTGAAAAGCAGGCATTATCATTATTAATTTGACTCTGACATCTTACATTAGCGGACAAAATTATGAAACCCTTTTGGAAAAAGTGTATTTCTGAGGTTTGATGGCTTATAACAATTTTTTTAGGAATAATACTATAAAAATTATATATCAATGGAAAAGTAATTTAATCAAGAATGTATGCAATAACTTTTATGAAGTATTTTTTATTAGAACACCAGTTATAAAGAATAAAAACGAAACACTAGAAAAAAGCGAGATAATCAAAATTTCTCAACTTGTCACTTAATACTTAGTTGGGTAACCTTTAGTGTTAATTACGGCTTTACAACACCTTGCCATATAGTGAACCAAGCTTTTCAGTTCTGGAGCTGTTATAATATGAAACCAAGACGGAATCAACACTAACAAAATGTACAAACCGTAGGATTCCTGGGCTAGTTGTGCCACCAGCCACAATATCCTGGAGTTTTTCAGAGAAGCAAGCCTGAACATACCAGCATATACTTTAATTGCCAGCTGCCTGACAGTTAAGTGGTAACAGTACAGTCCCCAAATGGGATTTGAGCCATTTCACAAAAACTAAACACTCCCACCAAACAAAGCCAGGAGGAAATGTCCGCACAAAATTCAGATAAAACTACAAGCATACAAAACATGGTCAGGTTTGAAATCAAGATTGCCACAATAATTACCTAGAAGAGATGATGGCAAAGTGGACAGTCTTCAAGAAGGAATGGAGTACCAGACCACCTCAAATGGTGATCAGTAACAGCTTCAGCCAAAAGACCATGGGGAGCACAATCAGTAGGATTCAAACAAGAAGGAATGTGTGACCAAGATGATAGGTTGCCCATTCACTAACAGTAGTCACCCATTTGTTTACAAAGGTTTAAGTTTGTAGGACAGCGTGTTTATCCAATGCAATACAATATTGTGGAGTCAGTTCAGAGGTAAATTTGACTAAATGACAAAAGATGAAGGAAAGCTGCACATAATGGTGTACTAATTTAGCAAGCCCTAATATTGTGTTTCTCAACTTATGGGGCATGACCCCCTGCTCAGTTCCGAGGGGGTTTTTGGTTGGTAAAGAAGTTGGGCTCAAAAATTTATTTATTATGTCTTAAAAACATACTACATTTAAATTGCTAAGATATATTGTTTTAACAATTTTAATTCAACCCATTTTGTACTCTACACTTCTGTTATTCATGATCTACCAATGCTTTCTACTGGCATCTCTGATGTTTACCTCAAGGAATCAGATGTCTGTCGTTTCAGTCACAGCAATGACATAATTATAATGAAAATGCAGATAATTCATAATTATTTGTACCTCAAATGCATGCTGACTTCAGGTGATGTTTCTGCCCACATGTGTGAGTTAAAATTGTAAATTTTATAAAAGCTTTCCATTAAATTTAAGACAGTAGTGCTGAGTAATGAGCACAAGCAGATTCTGCTTCACACAGAAGTGTGTTGACTCTCACTTGGTTAAGTCCTTATAAGACTTTTCGAACTTAGGCAAGAAGTCATACTATTTTCGACCAATTCTAAGAGTGACTTTGTTTTCAATGGGAATTATTTGGCCACACTAGCTTATATACAGACTGAATATACTCAACGTATCCCATCAAGGTCGGACCATCACTGTGTTCCAAGCTTATGACAAAGTCAAGGCACTCCATCAAAATAATCAGTTTGTGGTCAGAGTACATAAAAAAAGGTGACTTTTCTGCCTTCCAGACCTCAAACTTTTGTAAGTGATAATGATCTTACCTTACCTAATGCTCAAGCACCTCACCCCACCAAGCAATCTACAGTCATACTCAAAAGCCTGTAGTTTGAATGTATGTTTTCCAGCTGTGAATATCATGAGCGTCAGTTTGTATTAGAAGTATAGGCTAATATTTACAGAGTTTGTCATTTGAATGTGTTCTTAGACTACCGTGTTTGAGTATGAGTACAGTGTAATGTGTTTTGAGTTTCATGAGAATCGATTTGTGGTATAATTAATACTTGTGCATGTTGCTGTTATAGAGTTTGTCATTTGAATTTATATTTACTAATTGTGAGTATCGTAGCATTGATCTGCGGTATAATTAATATTTGTGGGTATTCATATTACAGAGTTTGTCACTTAAATTTATGTTTATTAACTACAAGTATTATGAGCGTCGATTTGCGTTAGGCCTGTAATTAATATTTGTGCGTGTAAACCTGATACAAGTATTTAAACTTGAACTTTTTATACAGTGTAATTTCCAGAGTTTTAACACCACACTCAACATATAAAATTTAGAACAGCCAGCAGAGGGCTGTGCGAGACGAAGGGAATGCTCCTCCATCGCCCATTCGTGTGCTGCATCCCGAGCTTCAAATTGAGTTCCTGCCGCAGGGACCACAGATGGTGCTGGATTTTAGGGCGTGGCCTGCTACCAGCCGTGCGCTTTCAATTAATTAATTGAGGGTGAGTGTTCGCCGAGGTTGGGTCCAAGATTCACCTGGCATAGACTGGTAGCAACGGAGGGCGCTAATGAGGTGATTGCCCTGAAATCATGCAGTGCAGCGATAGAATTTCTGGGACAGTGTCCGTATATTCATTCATCAGGGAATGAACATGTAAGGAGTGTAATGGTTGTAACTTTCTAAATACTTTTGCCCAAATTTACCACATGTCTACTGTAGCACAACGAAGTTTTTACCTTATTCTACAAATTAAGATCATATAGGAAAAGAAGGGAAGAAGTCATCTGGAAGGAGTAATATCAATTTAATAAAGATAACAGAAAAAAGTAATTACAATCATAAATAAAAGGACTTAACAGAAATAGAAAAATCGATTCAAAGAAATTACATATAGTCAATTTATAGCCAAAATATGTTAAAAAACAAATAGTATGAGTATCATCTCAGTAAAATAATTAGTAGACCCAGTAAGATACGGAGTAGTAAGGAGTAACAGCCCAGAACAAATAAATTAAAATGACAATTCTCAAGATATGGAGTAGTAAGGAGTAACAGCCCAGAACAAACAAATTAAAATGACAATTCTCAAGATAAGGAGTAACAGACCAGGACCAATAAATTAAAAGGAAATAATATTAAGATACACAAAAACTTATTTTCAAGACAGAAAACTCTATAGCTGTAAACCACATCAATGAAGGAACTTAAACCATATTAGCTATACAAATTTAGAACCAAAAAATAACAAAATAAGAGAATCCAATACAAATGATCAGAATAATGTAACTGAATTATGAATAAAATAAGTATGTGATTGAGGGGAACACCCCACACCAGTTTTAAAAAGGACAACAAAAGACAATTATTAATATAAAGTTTTAATGTGTTTATTTATATAAGTATTATGTGTTATTATTTTTTTTGTGTATACCATACAGAATATGTTGATAGTAGGAAATACTAGATGTTAGTATGTAAGAGTTTATTGTATTTGAATCATGTTGATTAATGTTGTAATTTTGTGAAGTCAGGAAAGGCAAAGTAATAATTCAAACAACCCATAAATAATGAATCAGAAAATATAAAACTAATAAGGTGAATTAATAATAACATTGCTAGGAAAATTGAAAATTGATGACCAAGACAAATTCAACTTTGACCATATAAATCAAATCAGAGAATATAAATTAATAGGACCTAGACTAAATTGATGTAAATTATCCCATTCAGAATACAAATACTTTATCATAATGATAACAACAACCTATAATAGTGATTAAAAGAATCAGCATGTAAAATTGACTTAAATGGTGATTGTACCAGATAAAGTCATAATCAGTAAAGTACACTAGTAAAATACAAATAAATTGTTAAATGTTTAGAATAATAGCCAAATATAAAAAGTAAATTACAAATATTTAATTAGTAATCGAGTGAGAGGTAAATTGTAACATAAAACATATTGTAAACCATTTAATAGGTAATTATGTGAATCAAAATAAGGCCTAGAGGTAAATTTCAAAGAATGTAATTCAGAAGCTTAATTCAAACCAAAATAGGTCAAATTTAGTATTAACTTGTATAAAATAAAAGTAGAATTATTGTTATATAATTAGAATTACATAAAAGTACTAAACAAATAATTTATAGCCAATTAACATAAAAAATGTCAATTTTTTTTATAAGATTGAATTATTAGATATGAAACAGCTGATGGGGAACAATGAGAAATGAGACCAAAATCTTATAGAATTTTCTATATGAAGGAACAAATATAGTTTAGTTGATTGTTAAAAGCCAAGCAGGATGGGTGTGTCAGACTACATTTCAGAGAAATTGAATGGAAATTTTTTAACGAACACCAACCGAGCTATATTGTGGAATTGTAAATGAATACAGAATAGACAGTAAAGTTACGAATACAATTAAAACAATCGTGGGAATTACACAGTTAAATTAAACACCACTAAATAGAACTGTCACTACATATGAACGAGATCGAAGAATAAATTTAAATTAATATAACCAGCAATTGGTTGGCAGTAACCATTTAACACAACACACCTATTACCGAACAAAAACCAAGTGGAGGAATAAACTACACACTACAACTGGTGGACATTCCAATAACAACATCACTGAAGAGGAATTAACCAATGGAGACATTTATTTGAAGGAGAATCTTGTAGCTGAATTTACATCGCAGAACGACACATGGAGGCAGCCATCTTGTCTTTTTGAGTCAAACGCATTCAACCTGGGAGGAGACATGGTGATGTCAGAGGCATCAGCTGGTTCAAATATCAACTTTACTATACACTATACTTTATTATATTTTTGTCTGTTTCATGAATAAGTTTTTATAATTTGTAGGTATTGAATTCTCTTGCCTTTCCATACTATGTCTACAGTTAAAAGAACCTTTATAATAAAATAATTTAATTTGAATACTTTTATATATGTAATAATCGACCTGGAACCTAGTCTCGAATCAGACTCGAGCCAGTCGCGGCAATTCAAATAATTACTTTGGACATAATAAATCTAATTATTGTTTTAAACATTGTTTTATTGATTATTTGAGTCATAATTTAAATTACATTAATTACTAAAAGCTAAACGTGAACTTCTGAAGGAAACGAACGAGCAGAAGAAGAAGTACAGATACTGAATCGGCCACTACATGCAATCGATTTGCCCACGACAATCTATTTAACGTGAAGAAACAAATAATTCTTCATCAGAGCATACACGGTTATTAATCAGTATTTTATTAGTTAAACATTGACAATAAAACAAAGTAAATTAAACCAATTTAATTTTAATTAATGATATAAAAATAAATAAATAATAAAAATTTTATTAAATAATTATTTGTAATTAACTTTGTTTTATTACAAATTGGCACTCACAACAGTGAGGCATAATATAAAAACGGGCAAGTCTTGTTTTATTACAAATTGGCGCTCAACTTTAGGGGCTTAAAATAGGAATTGATAGGCCTACAAGATAAAGACGATTTGCTCAATTTCCTATTTTAGCTTGGCAGCTGTTAACAGGTCAGGAAGGAAAGCGAACAAAATGCCAAAGAGAGCGACGTCCAAGAAAAGGGTGGCAGAACCCGAGGAGGAGATAGACATAGAGGACAAGGAGGCGAATCCAGTGGAAGATAGGGAGATGATATTACCTCCAGCGGAACCGAATCAACCCACACAACAAGAGGAACAACCAGAAAAACCCACATGAACAGAGAACGTGGCAATGCAAGAAATGCTCAGGCTAATGATGGAGAAAATGGATGAGAATAGTAAGAGGATGGAGGAAAATAGCAAGAAGATGGAGGAGAAAATGGAAGAGAATAACCAACTATTAAAAGAAGAATTAAGGAAGGACAACCAATCCACAAAAGAAGAATTGAGTGATAAAATTGGAGAAAGCAGTAAGAAGATGGAAAGTGACAACCAACAGTTGAGGGAAGAGTTAAGAGAGAATAGTAAGAAGATGGAAGAGAAAATGGAGGAAAATAATAAGAAAATGGAAGAAAAGATGGGGACAAGTTGGAAGAATTGAAAGAGGATAACCAACTATTAAGAGAAGAATTAAGGGAGGTTAACCAGGAGAATATGGACAGATTAGACGGAAAGATAGAATTAATTATTAAAGGAAGAGTTGAGTCAGAAGATAGTAGAGAACAATGAAACAATCAGCAAGAAGATAGAATAGGAAATAACGGTAATGGGACAAAAAATTACAAAAGCTGATGAGAGATGTAGTCAGACTGAGCGAGAAGTACAGAGTCTTAAGGCAGAAGTAAACACCGAAGTACAGAGTCTTAAAGCAGAGGTAAACATCAAGGTTACAAATATAGAAGAGAAACAAAAAGAAGCACGTGAAGAATGGGAAAAAGTGCAGAACCGATTCACAGAAAAGTGTGACGAGATAGAAGCCGCTGTTACCAGTATAAATGGCCAGGTTCGCCAGAACCAAGCAGACATAGAAACTTGTCTGAGTAGACCGACTAATATTACCCATTGTGCCACTACAGAAAACCGAGAAGGGGTTAATTTCCTGTTATACCAAAGAAAACCCATGGAATTTATATCTAGAATAGAAGAATATTTCACGAAACATAGGAGTAACCGCTGGAATACAAACAAAGAAGTACTCGATGAGTCATTTAAAGAGATGACTGATAATTGGTGGATGGCTATCAGAGATGACATAACAGACTACCAAATGTTTAAGAGATTGTTTAAGGCCAAGTATTGGTCAGAATCTATGCAAAATATAGCAAGAGACAACATATGTCATGGGAAATATAACCCATATTGGGGTAACACTTTGACCTCATATTTCCTGGGAAAGATGCGCATAGCCAAACACCTAGAACCTCAAATACCCGAGGAGTGTCTAGTCAGCAAACTGTCCTATCACTATGAGGAGGATATAATTAGAGCACGTAGGAGTAGTCAGATTAAGACCGTACAAGCTATGACGGAGTTACTCGAGATGTACGAGCATGAAGACTATTACCGACAGAGTAGAAGAAGAACGGATAGACCAGAATTAAGGAATAGTAGTAGCTATGTGAATAACAATCAAAATAATGTGAATAACAATCAGTTTAACCCCTCGAACCGGAATAATAATTACTATAATAATAATCGCAACAGTAATAATAATAATAACAATAATAACCATAATGGTGGAAATGATAACAACCAATCAAATAGAAATACCTATTATAATAACAGTGAAAACAACAGAAATATTCAGAGAAATTCAAACCAAAATAATAATTATCCTTATCAAAATAACAGTAGAAACTATCAACCAGGTGGTAATTATAATAATAGGACATACCGATCGAGAGTGAACTATATAAGAGCAGTAGGCGGTGGTCAACGGAGGTACCAAAACCGAAGGAAGAATAGTTTCCATGAATACAGAGTGCAACAGGTAAACCACAAAGGGGATGATCGGGGGAATTATGTACACAGGCGAAGTTCCAGCCTGAAGGACCAAAATCGACAACGGAGGAATGAAGTGCAGTTTGACGATCGCGTGGAGCGACAAGAACCAGCCCAAGGTTTTCAGACCGACGTTGTAGTCGGCCCAATCATCATGTAGTCGGCAATGACACTCCACCATTACACTAGAGGAGGCGGTGATAGACAATCACAACCCTTCACTGCTCCTATCTACTGGGTATGAACGAGAGTTAAATGAACAAAATGAAAATAAGAAAATTACAATTATTTACAATAATTACCTCAAAGATATCAGAACAGATTTGTTAGAAGAAAACGATATAAAAATTAATAATCAAAATAATGAAATAACATACGTAATGGCAGAAGTAGAAGGTATTTCAGCGCAAATCATGATAGACACCGGAGTGAATGTCTCGATAATTAGCAATAATGAGTTAGACCGTATACAACAAGAATGTCACTGAACATTACCGGTATTACCAATCAATAATGTTGTACTTATAGGCGCCACTGGTCGGCAAAATAAAATGATACGTAAACAAGTATCTTTAAATGCTGCAAGTAAGGGGGTAAGTTTGGACATGGTGTTTCTCATTGCAGCCGGGTTACCATTTAATATCTTGATAGGGTGCGACCTGTTAAGAAGAAACTCTGCTGTTATTGATCTGTGCAGAAAGAAGGTGTCATTGTTTTCAGGAGATTCAACATGGATAGCCGATTTAATAAGTAACGAAATAATAAATTCCCAACCGGGTCACAACCGACAGGTTGAATTAAATTATGTAGAGGATAAGTCATCATACAGTAACTTAGTATACCGGGAGACTGAAGATAAACTGTGGACACAGAAAATACAGAAGATACGAGTTTTCCAGTGCAAAAACACGACGGAAAAACTAACCGAAACCTAAATAAATCATTTGATAGGAATATACGAGAAATATCGTGCCGTATTTTCCGATGAGCCAGGAAAAGTCAAGAATTATCAGTGTAAGATCCGATTTAGGGAACCAGTGGAGTTCAACCATAAACCCTACCCGATAGCGCAATCACTGAAGGAAGCGGTCCGAACTGAAATTAATAATATGATAAGCAGAGATATAATAGAAAGCAGTCAGTCACCATTCACCAGTCCGATTGTGGCTATTCAAAAGAAAAACGGTAAGGTCCAACTCTGTCTAGACGCACGAGAAATTAACAAGATGATTGTAAATGATCGAACCTCGCCCGGAGAAATCGAAGAAATCCTAAAGAAATTTCATGGTACTAAATTTATTACAACATGGGACACCATGGAATAGGCAAGTGGAGTTGCACCCACAAAGCGTCAATATATGGCGTTTATCTTCGAAGTGCGCAATTACCAATTTAAGAGGTTGCCCTTCAGTTTAATAAATTCAGTAGCCATCTTTGTGGCTTGCATGGACCAAATACTCAGCCAAGAAGCATTACAGTTTACAACGGTATACGTTGATGATTTGTTGATCACCTTAGCCAACTGGGAAGAACACTGCAACCGAGTGGAGCATGTATTGAAGAAACTCGCTAATAATAATGTCACATTAAAATTAGAAAAATCCAAGCTTATTGCCAAGGAAGTTCAGTTTTTAGGATTCAATCTGAATAACCAAGGAATATCCCCATCCTCAGAAAAAGTATACGCTATACAGAGATTCCCACCACCTAAAAATCGGAAACAATTACAATAATTTTTGGGTCTGTGTAATTATTATTGAAAATTTCAAAGTAATTATTCAGAGCTAACTGCCAAATTCCAATACCAGTTGTCTGCTAAAAATAAATGGAGATTTTACTGTGTCCATAATAACGTGTTGTTTATAAAACCATCTCTTGATGAGGAAATATGGAAGATAATAATCCCTCCTGATATTGAGAAGGAAATCATAATGGACTACCATATACGATACGGCCACATGGGAGCCATGAAGGTAGTAAAGGCGTTGGAGGAAAATTGTTACATAAAGGACATCAATTGAAAAGTAAGGAGGTATATCAAGAATTGTTTTATTTGCCAGCTAGTAAAAACCAATAACGATAAGAAGGAGGGTGTAATGATACCTATAACCTCACAGAAGAAATTGGAAAAGATTTTCTTAGATATATGCGGGCCATTTCCTCGTAGTGGCGGACGCCATCAGTATAAATATATCATAATAATGATGGACCATTTTACTAAATTCATAAAATTATACCCTGTGAACCGAGCAACCACTTTAAAGGTTTTGGGAGTAATTACAAATCAATATCTTCCTGAGGTAGGAAAACCTATGTCAATAATTACCGACCATGGAACCCAATTTAAAGGTAAAAGATGGAGAGATACTTTATTGGCGCTAGGTATAAACACCTATAAAACATCTGTTTACCACCCAAACAGTAATCCGGCGGAGAGAGTGTTGAGAGAGGTAGGAAGGATACTTAGAACATACTGCCACCATCAACAGAAAAAATGGCAAGAATACCTATTAGCCACCAAAGAATTCCTCAATCTAGAACATCATCCAGCTATAGGGATTACACCGTATACTGCAATGCATGAGAAACTACCTCCCCGAGCGATACAAGAGCTTATTGAATTTCCGACCCACAAGGAATATAAATTTGGATCAGATAAGAGTTTATAATAAATTAGCCGATGACCAGGAAAGACAAAATAACAAATATAAAAAGGCAATTAAAAATGTATTAAAATACCAAATTGGAGAGAAGGTGTTGCTTAAAAACCGGGAACTGCCCAGTACTATGGAAGGGATTACTAAAAATCTATTACTGTTGTATACGGGACCATACGTGATTACTAAGGATAATAAAAATAACACGTACGAGTTGAAGGATATTAATTCACAAAAGATAAAAGGCACATATAATCAATTATCAATAAAAAAATATTTTGATGAAGGAGAACCATGAAAATTCTAAAATGAGTAAGATCATCTTACAGTTAATATCAGAGAAAATATGTTGAATCAAATATGATAAACCATCTAAATTCTAAGAATAAATAAGGACATCTTATAGTACTTATCAAGGAAATTATTTTAAATAAAATGAGAAAGGAAAATAAATAAATTATCTCAATACTAAAATAAATAAGAACAATTTACAGAGTATATTACAGAAGGACTTTGTTTTGGATCAATTAATAAAGAGAGGGAATTAAATAAGATATCAAAGGCTTAAAAAATAATAAGTACAACATAGGTAAAGAAATTTAATGAAATAATTTTACAAGAGAAAATTTTTTTTTATCACAATTCTGAAGGCTAAACAGTGACTACTCAAAACAACTATATAAATGAAATACTTATCGAAACAAAAATGTTACAGAACTTTTAAGTAAATAAGAATCCAGATAGTTTATATATTTTCAATGTTATAAGTTGATGAAACCCCAAAATGAAAATAAGATCATAGAAGAATAAATAGGAGAACCAATTAACCAAAACAGATAAGGAAAAGGTATTAAAACCAGACATCATAGAAGAATAAATAGGAGAACCAATTAACCAAAACAGATAAGGAAAAGGTATTAAAACCAGACATTATGCCATATACCTAGTGATAAATAATATAGAACGAGCTTTAAAATGTAAAGATAACCATATGGATAGAAATATTAAATAATCTGAATAATTATGAAGTGATGATTCTAAGTATATTTATTATTAGTCAAAATGGACTACTTTTTATAATTTATATTTTAATAACTGGATGTTGATAATCCCACCAGTTTTTTATCATTGAGCAGAGATGATAATTCCTCTTAGCTCAAATGGGTGAAGTATGGTCAGCAGAGAATGTAGCCGAAATGTGCCACTCTGAACTGTTCCAGCTCACATGTTAGGGAGTAAATATCTCAAGGAAGAAACACTAAATAAGAAGGAATATATATATATATATATATTTAATAATAAAAAGATAAGTCAGATTAAAAAGAACTATCTCATAAGAGTAAAATAAAAAGTAAAAACAGAAAAATACATATCAACTTAGAGCTCAACCAAAGAAGCAGGTATATCAGGGTAAACAAAGCCAAGAATATAACAAAGACGAATGACAGAAGCAATTAGTTCACCCACACTAAAGGTATGAGCTGAACTAATCACTTTCACAGGGGGGCATTTGTAGCACAACGAAGTTTTTACCTTATTCTACAAATTAAGATCATATAGGAAAAGAAGGGAAGAAGTCATCTGGAAGGAGTAATATCAATTTAATAAAGATAACAGAAAAAAGTAATTACAATCATAAATAAAAGGACTTAACAGAACTAAAAAAATCGATTCAAAGAAATTACATATAGTCAATTTATAGCCAAAATATGTTAAAAAACAAATAGTATGAGTATCATCTCAGTAAAATAAGATCCAGTACAATTAGTAGACCCAGTAAGACACGGAGTAGTAAGGAGTAACAGCTCAGAACAAATAAATTAAAATGACAATTCTCAAGATATGGAGTAGTAAGGAGTAACAGCCCAGAACAAACAAATTAAAATGACAATTCTCAAGATATGGAGTAGTAAGGAGTAACAGACCAGGACCAATAAATTAAAAGGAAATAATATTAAGATACACAAAAACTTATTTTCAAGACAGAAAACTCTATAGCTGTAAACCACATCAATGAAGGAACTTAAACCATATTAGCTATACAAATTTAGAACCAAAAAATAACAAAATAAGAGAATCCAATACAAATGATCAGAATAATGTAACTGAATTATGAATAAAATAAGTATGTGATTGAGGGGAACACCCCAAACCAGTTTTAAAAAGGACAACAAAAGACAATTATTAATATAAAGTTTTAATGTGTTTATTTATATAAGTATTATGTGTTATTATTTTTTTTGTGTATACCATACAGAATATGTTGATAGTAGGAAATACTAGATGTTAGTATGTAAGAGTTTATTGTATTTGAATCATGTTGATTAATGTTGTAATTTTGTGAAGTCAGGAAAGGCAAAGTAATAATTCAAACAACCCATAAATAATGAATCAGAAAATATAAAACTAATAAGGTGAATTAATAATAACATTGCTAGGAAAATTGAAAATTGATGACCAAGACAAATTCAACTTTGACCATATAAATCAAATCAGAGAATATAAATTAATAGGACCTAGACTAAATTGATGTAAATTATCCCATTCAGAATACAAATACTTTATCATAATGATAACAACAACCTATAATAGTGATTAAAAGAATCAGCATGTAAAATTGACTTAAATGGTGAATGTACCAGATAAAGTCATAATCAGTAAAGTACACTAGTAAAATACAAATAAATTGTTAAATGTTTAGAATAATAGCCAAATATAAAAAGTAAATTACAAATATTTAATTAGTAATCAAGTGAGAGGTAAATTGTAACATAAAACATATTGTAAACCATTTAATAGGTAATTATGTGAATCAAAATAAGGCCTAGAGGTAAATTTCAAAGAATGTAATTCAGAAGCTTAATTCAAACCAAAATAGGTCAAATTTAGTATTAACTTGTATAAAATAAAAGTAGAATTATTGTTATATAATTAGAATTACATAAAAGTACTAAACAAATAATTTATAGCCAATTAAACATAAAAAATGTCAATTTTTTTTATAAGATTGAATTATTAGATATGAAACAGCTGATGGGGAACAATGAGAAATGAGACCAAAATCTTATAGAATTTTCTATATGAAGGAACAAATATAGTTTAGTTGATTGTTAAAAGCCAAGCAGGACGGGTGTGTCAAACTACATTTCAGAGAAATTGAATGGAAATTTTTTAACGAACACCAACCGAGCTATATTGTGGAATTGTAAATGAATACAGAATAGACAGTAAAGTTACGAATACAATTAAAACAATCGTGGGAATTACACAGTTAAATTAAACACCACTAAATAGAGCTGTCACTACATATGAACGAGATCGAAGAATAAATTTAAATTAATATAACCAGCAATTGGTTGGCAGTAACCATTTAACACAACACACCTATTACCGAACAAAAACCAAGTGGAGGAATAAACTACACACTACAACTGGTGGACATTCCAATAACAACATCACTGAAGAGGAATTAACCAATGGAGACATTTATTTGAAGGAGAATCTTGTAGCTGAATTTACATCGCAGAACGACACATGGAGGCAGCCATCTTGTCTTTTTGAGTCAAACGCATTCAACCTGGGAGGAGACATGGTGATGTCAGAGGCATCAGCTGGTTCAAATATCAACTTTACTATACACTATACTTTATTATATTTTTGTCTGTTTCATGAATAAGTTTTTATAATTTGTAGGTATTGAATTCTCTTGCCTTTCCATACTATGTCTACAGTTAAAAGAACCTTTATAATAAAATAATTTAATTTGAATAATTTTATATATTTAATAATCGACCTGGAACCTAGTCTCGAATCAGACTCGAGCCAGTCGCGGCAATTCAAATAATTACTTTGGACATAATAAATATAATTATTGTTTTAAACATTGTTTTATTGATTATTTGAGTCATAATTTAAATTACATTAATTATTAAAAGCTAAACGTGAACTTCTGAAGGAAACAAACGAGCAGAAGAAGAAGTACAGATACTGAATTGGCCACTACATGCAATCGATTTGCCCACGACAATCTATTTAACGTGAAGAAACAAATAATTCTTCATCAGAGCATACACGGTTATTAATCAGTATTTTATTAGTTAAACATTGACAATAAAACAAAGTAAATTAAACCAATTTAATTTTAATTAATGATATAAAAATAAATAAATAATAAAAATTTTATTAAATAATTATTTGTAATTAACTTTGTTTTATTACAAATTGGCACTCACAACAGTGAGGCATAATATAAAAACGGGCAAGTCTTGTTTTATTACAAATTGGCGCTCAACTTTAGGGGCTTAAAATAGGAATTGATAGGCCTACAAGATAAAGACGATTTGCTCAATTTCCTATTTTAGCTTGGCAGCTGTTAACAGGTCAGGAAGGAAAGCGAACAAAATGCCAAAGGGAGCGACGTCCAAGAAAAGGGTGGCAGAACCCGAGGAGGAGATAGACATAGAGGACAAGGAGGCGAATCCAGTGGAAGATAGGGAGATGATATTACCTCCAGCGGAACCGAATCAACCCACACAACAAGAGGAACAACCAGAAAAACCCACATGAACAGAGAACGTGGCAATGCAAGAAATGCTCAGGCTAATGATGGAGAAAATGGATGAGAATAGTAAGAGGATGGAGGAAAATAGCAAGTAGATGGAGGAGAAAATGGAAGAGAATAACCAACTATTAAAAGAAGAATTAAGGAAGGACAACCAATCCACAAAAGAAGAATTGAGTGATAAAATTGGAGAAAGCAGTAAGAAGATGGAAAGTGACAACCAACAGTTGAGGGAAGAGTTAAGAGAGAATAGTAAGAAGATGGAAGAGAAAATGGAGGAAAATAATAAGAAAATGGAAGAAAAGATGGGGGAGAAGTTGGAAGAATTGAAAGAGGATAACCAACTATTAAGAGAAGAATTAAGGGAGGTTAACCAGGAGAATATGGACAGATTAGACGGAAAGATAGAATTAATTATTAAAGGAAAAGTTGAGTCAGAAGATAGTAGAGAACAATGAAACAATCAGCAAGAAGATAGAATAGGAAATAACGGTAATGGGACAAAAAATTACAAAAGCTGATGAGAGATGTAGTCAGACTGAGCGAGAAGTACAGAGTCTTAAGGCAGAAGTAAACACCGAAGTACAGAGTCTTAAAGCAGAGGTAAACATCAAGGTTACAAATATAGAAGAGAAACAAAAAGAAGCACATGAAGAATGGGAAAAAGTGCAGAACCGATTCACAGAAAAGTGTGACGAGATAGAAGCCGCTGTTACCAGTATAAATGGCCAGGTTCGCCAGAACCAAGCAGACATAGAAACTTGTCTGAGTAGACCGACTAATATTACCCATTGTGCCACTACAGAAAACCGAGAAGGGGTTAATTTCCTGTTATACCAAAGAAAACCCATGGAATTTATATCTAGAATAGAAGAATATTTCACGAAACATAGGAGTAACCGCTGGAATACAAACAAAGAAGTACTCGATGAGTCATTTAAAGAGATGACTGATAATTGGTGGATGGCTATCAGAGATGACATAACAGACTACCAAATGTTTAAGAGATTGTTTAAGGCCAAGTATTGGTCAGAATCTATGCAAAATATAGCAAGAGACAACATATGTCATGGGAAATATAACCCATATTGGGGTAACACTTTGACCTCATATTTCCTGGGAAAGATGTGCATAGCCAAACACCTAGAACCTCAAATACCCGAGGAGTGTCTAGTCAGCAAACTGTCCTATCACTATGAGGAGGATATAATTAGAGCACGTAGGAGTAGTCAGATTAAGACCGTACAAGCTATGACGGAGTTACTCGAGATGTACGAGCATGAAGACTATTACCGACAGAGTAGAAGAAGAACGGATAGACCAGAATTAAGGAATAGTAGTAGCTATGTGAATAACAATCAAAATAATGTGAATAACAATCAGTTTAACCCCTCGAACCGGAATAATAATTACTATAATAATAATCGCAACAGTAATAATAATAATAACAATAATAACCATAATGGTGGAAATGATAACAACCAATCAAATAGAAATACCTATTATAATAACAGTGAAAACAACAGAAATATTCAGAGAAATTCAAACCAAAATAATAATTACTCTTATCAAAATAACAGTAGAAACTATCAACCAGGTGGTAATTATAATAATAGGACATACCGATCGAGAGTGAACTATATAAGAGCAGTAGGCGGTGGTCAACGGAGGTACCAAAACCGAAGGAAGAATAGTTTCCATGAATACAGAGTACAACAGGTAAACCACAAAGGGGATGATCGGGGGAATTATTTACACAGGCGAAGTTCCAGCCTGAAGGACCAAAATCGACAACGGAGGAATGAAGTGCAGTTTGACGATCGCGTGGAGCGACAAGAACCAGCCCAAGGTTTTCAGACCGACGTTGTAGTCGGCCCAATCAGCGATGACACTCCACCATTACACTAGAGGAGGCGGTGATAGACAATCACAACCCTTCACTGCTCCTATCTACTGGGTATGAACGAGAGTTAAATGAACAAAATGAAAATAAGAAAATTACAATTATTTACAATAATTACCTCAAAGATATCAGAACAGATTTGTTAGAAGAAAACGATATAAAAATTAATAATCAAAATAATGAAATAACATACGTAATGGCAGAAGTAGAAGGTATTTCAGCGCAAATCATGATAGACACCGGAGTGAATGTCTCGATAATTAGCAATAATGAGTTAGACCGTATACAACAAGAATGTCACTGAACATTACCGGTATTACCAATCAATAATGTTGTACTTATAGGCGCCACTGGTCGGCAAAATAAAATGATACGTAAACAAGTATCTTTAAATGCTGCAAGTAAGGGGGTAAGTTTGGACATGGTGTTTCTCATTGCAGCCGGGTTACCATTTAATATCTTGATAGGGTGCGACCTGTTAAGAAGAAACTCTGCTGTTATTGATCTGTGCAGAAAGAAGGTGTCATTGTTTTCAGGAGATTCAACATGGATAGCCGATTTAATAAGTAACGAAATAATAAATTCCCAACCGGGTCACAACCGACAGGTTGAATTAAATTATGTAGAGGATAAGTCATCATACAGTAACTTAGTATACCGGGAGACTGAAGATAAACTGTGGACACAGAAAATACAGAAGATACGAGTTTTCCAGTGCAAAAACACGACGGAAAAACTAACCGAAACCTAAATAAATCATTTGATAGGAATATACGAGAAATATCGTGCCGTATTTTCCGATGAGCCAGGAAAAGTCAAGAATTATCAGTGTAAGATCCGATTTAGGGAACCAGTGGAGTTCAACCGTAAATCCTACCCGATAGCGCAATCACTGAAGGAAGCGGTCCGAACTGAAATTAATAATATGATAAGCAGAGATATAATAGAAAGCAGTCAGTCACCATTCACCAGTCCGATTGTGGCTATTCAAAAGAAAAACGGTAAGGTCCAACTCTGTCTAGACGCACGAGAAATTAACAAGATGATTGTAAATGATCGAACCTCGCCCGGAGAAATCGAAGAAATCCTAAAGAAATTTCATGGTACTAAATTTATTACAACATGGGACACCATGGAATAGGCAAGTGGAGTTGCACCCACAAAGCGTCAATATATGGCGTTTATCTTCGAAGTGCGCAATTACCAATTTAAGAGGTTGCCCTTCAGTTTAATAAATTCAGTAGCCATCTTTGTGGCTTGCATGGACCAAATACTCAGCCAAGAAGCATTACAGTTTACAACGGTATACGTTGATGATTTGTTGATCACCTTAGCCAACTGGGAAGAACACTGCAACCGAGTGGAGCATGTATTGAAGAAACTCGCTAATAATAATGTCACATTAAAATTAGAAAAATCCAAGCTTATTGCCAAGGAAGTTCAGTTTTTAGGATTCAATCTGAATAACCAAGGAATATCCCCATCCTCAGAAAAAGTATACGCTATACAGAGATTCCCACCACCTAAAAATCGGAAACAATTACAATTTTTGGGTCTGTGTAATTATTATTGAAAATTTCAAAGTAATTATTCAGAGCTAACTGCCAAATTCCAATACCAGTTGTCTGCTAAAAATAAATGGAGATGGTGTGAAGAGCAAGACGAAACTGTACAGGCAATCAAAGACAAGTTTTTAGAAGTAGTAATACTCCATCATCCAAATTTTAAGAAGCCCTTTTTCTTGAACTGTGATGCCAGTAATATCAGCCTGGGAACGACCTTGTACCAAGAGGACGAAAATGGCAATCATCTCGTCATTAGTTTCGCTAGCAGGACACTAAACCAATGTGAGAAAAACTACAACATCACAGAAAAGGAATTGCTCAGTGTAGTGTTTGCTTGCGGAAAATTCCATACTTACATCTTGGGATATCCAGTGACCGTCCGCACAGACCATAAATCAATATCGTTCTTGAGAAGGTGTAAGTTAAGTCACGGTAGACTGACCAGGTGGATATTTGCCTTGCAAGAATATAATCTACAGTGGGAATATATTCCAGGAAGCAAGAATGTGGTAGCCGACGTGTTGTCACGGGTGGATTTGCAAAACCAAACATTTGAGGGTGAGAAGGAAAGTATACTGAAAATTTACAATATTATCAGAGATAGGTCCGATTTGGAAAAAATAGTACGGAACATCAGCACACACCAGCAGTCTGACCCAAAGGTAAGCAGTATTCAAAGACGTCTAGCCGATCAAGATGACACCATAACAAAATTTTTACTGTGTCCATAATAACGTGTTGTTTATAAAACCATCTCTTGATGAGGAAATATGGAAGATAATAATCCCTCCTGATATTGAGAAGGAAATCATAATGGACTACCATATACGATACGGCCACATGGGAGCCATGAAGGTAGTAAAGGCGTTGGAGGAAAATTGTTACATAAAGGACATCAATTGAAAAGTAAGGAGGTATATCAAGAATTGTTTTATTTGCCAGCTAGTAAAAACCAATAACGATAAGAAGGAGGGTGTAATGATACCTATAACCTCACAGAAGAAATTGGAAAAGATTTTCTTAGATATATGCGGGCCATTTCCTCGTAGTGGCGGACGCCATCAGTATAAATATATCATAATAATGATGGACCATTTTACTAAATTCATAAAATTATACCCTGTGAACCGAGCAACCACTTTAAAGGTTTTGGGAGTAATTACAAATCAATATCTTCCTGAGGTAGGAAAACCTATGTCAATAATTACCGACCATGGAACCCAATTTAAAGGTAAAAGATGGAGAGATACTTTATTGGCGCTAGGTATAAACACCTATAAAACATCTGTTTACCACCCAAACAGTAATCCGGCGGAGAGAGTGTTGAGAGAGGTAGGAAGGATACTTAGAACATACTGCCACCATCAACAGAAAAAATGGCAAGAATACCTATTAGCCACCAAAGAATTCCTCAATCTAGAACATCATCCAGCTATAGGGATTACACCGTATACTGCAATGCATGAGAAACTACCTCCCCGAGCGATACAAGAGCTTATTGAATTTCCGACCCACAAGGAATATAAATTTGGATCAGATAAGAGTTTATAATAAATTAGCCGATGACCAGAAAAGACAAAATAACAAATATAAAAAGGCAATTAAAAATGTATTAAAATACCAAATTGGAGAGAAGGTGTTGCTTAAAAACCGGGAACTGCCCAGTACTATGGAAGGGATTACTAAAAATCTATTACTGTTGTATACGGGACCATACGTGATTACTAAGGATAATAAAAATAACACGTACGAGTTGAAGGATATTAATTCACAAAAGATAAAAGGCACATATAATCAATTATCAATAAAAAAATATTTTGATGAAGGAGAACCATGAAAATTCTAAAATGAGTAAGATCATCTTACAGTTAATATCAGAGAAAATATGTTGAATCAAATATGATAAACCATCTAAATTCTAAGAATAAATAAGGACATCTTATAGTACTTATCAAGGAAATTATTTTAAATAAAATAAGAAAGGAAAATAAATAAATTATCTCAATACTAAAATAAATAAGAACAATTTACAGAGTATATTACAGAAGGACTTTGTTTTGGATCAATTAATAAAGAGAGGGAATTAAATAAGATATCAAAGGCTTAAAAAATAATAAGTACAACATAGGTAAAGAAATTTAATGAAATAATTTTACAAGAGAAAATTTTTTTTTATCACAATTCTGAAGGCTAAACAGTGACTACTCAAAACAACTATATAAATGAAATACTTATCGAAACAAAAATGTTACAGAACTTTTAAGTAAATAAGAATCCAGATAGTTTATATATTTTCAATGTTATAAGTTGATGAAACCCCAAAATGAAAATAAGATCATAGAAGAATAAATAGGAGAACCAATTAACCAAAACAGATAAGGAAAAGGTATTAAAACCAGACATCATAGAAGAATAAATAGGAGAACCAATTAACCAAAACAGATAAGGAAAAGGTATTAAAACCAGACATTATGCCATATACCTAGTGATAAATAATATAGAACGAGCTTTAAAATGTAAAGATAACCATATGGATAGAAATATTAAATAATCTGAATAATTATGAAGTGATGATTCTAAGTATATTTATTATTAGTCAAAATGGACTACTTTTTATAATTTATATTTTAATAACTGGATGTTGATAATCCCACCAGTTTTTTATCATTGAGCAGAGATGATAATTCCTCTTAGCTCAAATGGGTGAAGTATGGTCAGCAGAGAATGTAGCCGAAATGTGCCACTCTGAACTGTTCCAGCTCACATGTTAGGGAATGTTAGGGAGTAAATATCTCAAGGAAGAAACACTAAATAAGAAGGAATATATATATATATATATATATATTTAATAATAAAAAGATAAGTCAGATTAACAAGAACTATCTCATAAGAGTAAAATAAAAAGTAAAAACAGAAAAATACATATCAACTTAGAGCTCAACCAAAGAAGCAGGTATATCAGGGTAAACAAAGCCAAGAATATAACAAAGACGAATGACAGAAGCAATTAGTTCACCCACACTAAAGGTATGAGCTGAACTAATCACTTTCACAGGGGGGCATTTGTAGCACAACGAAGTTTTTACCTTATTCTACAAATTAAGATCATATAGGAAAAGAAGGGAAGAAGTCATCTGGAAGGAGTAATATCAATTTAATAAAGATAACAGAAAAAAGTAATTATAATCATAAATAAAAGGACTTAACAGAACTAGAAAAATCGATTCAAATAAATTACATATAGTCAATTTATAGCCAAAATATGTTAAAAAACAAATAGTATGAGTATCATCTCAGTAAAATAAGATCCAGTACAATTAGTAGACCCAGTAAGACACGGAGTAGTAAGGAGTAACAGCTCAGAACAAATAAATTAAAATGACAATTCTCAAGATATGGAGTAGTAAGGAGTAACAGCCCAGAACAAACAAATTAAAATGACAATTCTCAAGATATGGAGTAGTAAGGAGTAACAGACCAGGACCAATAAATTAAAAGGAAATAATATTAAGATACACAAAAACTTATTTTCTAGACAGAAAACTCTATAGCTGTAAACCACATCAATGAAGGAACTTAAACCATATTAGCTATACAAATTTAGAACCAAAAAATAACAAAATAAGAGAATCCAATACAAATGATCAGAATAATGTAACTGAATTATGAATAAAATAAGTATGTGATTGAGGGGAACACCCCAAACCAGTTTTAAAAAGGACAACAAAAGACAATTATTAATATAAAGTTTTAATGTGTTTATTTATATAAGTATTATGTGTTATTATTTTTTTTGTGTATACCATACAGAATATGTTGATAGTAGGAAATACTAGATGTTAGTATGTAAGAGTTTATTGTATTTGAATCATGTTGATTAATGTTGTAATTTTGTGAAGTCAGGAAAGGCAAAGTAATAATTCAAACAACCCATAAATAATGAATCAGAAAATATAAAACTAAAAAGGTGAATTAATAATAACATTGCTAGGAAAATTGAAAATTGATGACCAAGACAAATTCAACTTTGACCATATAAATCAAATCAGAGAATATAAATTAATAGGACCTAGACTAAATTGATGTAAATTATCCCATTCAGAATACAAATACTTTATCATAATGATAACAACAACCTATAATAGTGATTAAAAGAATCAGCATGTAAAATTGACTTAAATGGTGATTGTACCAGATAAAGTCATAATCAGTAAAGTACACTAGTAAAATACAAATAAATTGTTAAATGTTTAGAATAATAGCCAAATATAAAAAGTAAATTACAAATATTTAATTAGTAATCGAGTGAGAGGTAAATTGTAACATAAAACATATTGTAAACCATTTAATAGGTAATTATGTGAATCAAAATAAGGCCTAGAGGTAAATTTCAAAGAATGTAATTCAGAAGCTTAATTCAAACCAAAATAGGTCAAATTTAGTATTAACTTGTATAAAATAAAAGTAGAATTATTGTTATATAATTAGAATTACATAAAAGTACTAAACAAATAATTTATAGCCAATTAAACATAAAAAATGTCAATTTTTTTTATAAGATTGAATTATTAGATATGAAACAGCTGATGGGGAACAATGAGAAATGAGACCAAAATCTTATAGAATTTTCTATATGAAGGAACAAATATAGTTTAGTTGATTGTTAAAAGCCAAGCAGGACGGGTGTGTCAGACTACATTTCAGAGAAATTGAATGGAAATTTTTTAACGAACACCAACCGAGCTATATTGTGGAATTGTAAATGAATACAGAATAGACAGTAAAGTTACGAATACAATTAAAACAATCGTGGGAATTACACAGTAAAATTAAACACCGCTAAATAGAGCTGTCACTACATATGAACGAGATCGAAGAATAAATTTAAATTAATATAACCAGCAATTGGTTGGCAGTAACCATTTAACACAACACACCTATTACCGAACAAAAACAAAGTGGAGGAATAAACTACACACTACAACTGGTGGACATTCCAGTAACAACATCACTGAAGAGGAATTAACCAACGGAGACATTTATTTGAAGGAGAATCTTGTAGCTGAATTTACATCGCAGAACGACACATGGAGGCAGCCATCTTGTCTTTTTGAGTCAAACGCATTCAACCTGGGAGGAGACGTGGTGATGTCAGAGGCATCAGCTGGTTCAAATATCAACTTTACTATACACTATACTTTATTATATTTTTGTCTGTTTCATGAATAAGTTTTTATAATTTGTAGGTATTGAATTCTCTTGCCTTTCCATACTATGTCTACAGTTAAAAGAACCTTTATAATAAAATAATTTAATTTGAATACTTTTATATATGTAATAATCGACCGGGAACCTAGTCTCGAATCAGACTCGAGCCAGTCGCGGCAATTCAAATAATTACTTTGGACATAATAAATATAATTATTGTTTTAAACATTGTTTTATTGATTATTTGAGTCATAATTTAAATTACATTCATTATTAAAAGCTAAACGTGAACTTCTGAAGGAAACGAACGAGCAGAAGAAGAAGTACAGATACTGAATCGGCCACTACATGCAATCGATTTGCCCACGACAATCTATTTAACGTGAAGAAACAAATAATTCTTCATCAGAGCATACACGGTTATTAATCAGTATTTTATTAGTTAAACATTGACAATAAAACAATTGAAGTAAATTAAACCAATTTAATTTTAATTAATGATATAAAAATAAATAAATAATAAAAATTTTATTAAATAATTATTTGTAATTAACTTTGTTTTATTACAAATTGGCACTCACAACAGTGAGGCATAATATAAAAACGGGCAAGTCTTGTTCTATTACAAATTGGCGCTCAACTTTAGGGGCTTCAAATAGGAATTGATATGCCTACAAGATAAAGACGATTTGCTCAATTTCCTATTTTAGCTTGGCAGCTGTTAACAGGTCAGGAAGGAAAGCGAACAAAATGCCAAAGAGAGCGACGTCCAAGAAAAGGGTGGCAGAACCCGAGGAGGAGATAGACATAGAGGACAAGGAGGCGAATCCAGTGGAAGATAGGGAGATGATATTACCTCCAGCGGAACCGAATCAACCCACACAACAAGAGGAACAACCAGAAAAACCCACATGAACAGAGAACGTGGCAATGCAAGAAATGCTCAGGCTAATGATGGAGAAAATGGATGAGAATAGTAAGAGGATGGAGGAAAATAGCAAGAAGATGGAGGAGAAAATGGAAGAGAATAACCAACTATTAAAAGAAGAATTAAGGAAGGACAACCAATCCACAAAAGAAGAATTGAGTGATAAAATTGGAGAAAGCAGTAAGAAGATGGAAAGTGACAACCAACAGTTGAGGGAAGAGTTAAGAGAGAATAGTAAGAAGATGGAAGAGAAAATGGAGGAAAATAATAAGAAAATGGAAGAAAAGATGGGGGAGAAGTTGGAAGAATTGAAAGAGGATAACCAACTATTAAGAGAAGAATTAAGGGAGGTTAACCAGGAGAATATGGACAGATTAGACGGAAAGATAGAATTAATTATTAAAGGAAAAGTTGAGTCAGAAGATAGTAGAGAACAATGAAACAATCAGCAAGAAGATAGAATAGGAAATAACGGTAATGGGACAAAAAATTACAAAAGCTGATGAGAGATGTAGTCAGACTGAGCGAGAAGTACAGAGTCTTAAGGCAGAAGTAAACACCGAAGTACAGAGTCTTAAAGCAGAGGTAAACATCAAGGTTACAAATATAGAAGAGAAACAAAAAGAAGCACGTGAAGAATGGGAAAAAGTGCAGAACCGATTCACAGAAAAGTGTGACGAGATAGAAGCCGCTGTTACCAGTATAAATGGCCAGGTTCGCCAGAACCAAGCAGACATAGAAACTTGTCTGAGTAGACCGACTAATATTACCCATTGTGCCACTACAGAAAACCGAGAAGGGGTTAATTTCCTGTTATACCAAAGAAAACCCATGGAATTTATATCTAGAATAGAAGAATATTTCACGAAACATAGGAGTAACCGCTGGAATACAAACAAAGAAGTACTCGATGAGTCATTTAAAGAGATGACTGATAATTGGTGGATGGCTATCAGAGATGACATAACAGACTACCAAATGTTTAAGAGATTGTTTAAGGCCAAGTATTGGTCAGAATCTATGCAAAATATAGCAAGAGACAACATATGTCATGGGAAATATAACCCATATTGGGGTAACACTTTGACCTCATATTTCCTGGGAAAGATGTGCATAGCCAAACACCTAGAACCTCAAATACCCGAGGAGTGTCTAGTCAGCAAACTGTCCTATCACTATGAGGAGGATATAATTAGAGCACGTAGGAGTAGTCAGATTAAGACCGTACAAGCTATGACGGAGTTACTCGAGATGTACGAGCATGAAGACTATTACCGACAGAGTAGAAGAAGAACGGATAGACCAGAATTAAGGAATAGTAGTAGCTATGTGAATAACAATCAAAATAACGTGAATAACAATCAGTTTAACCCCTCGAACCGGAATAATAATTACTATAATAATAATCGCAACAGTAATAATAATAATAACAATAATAACCATAATGGTGGAAATGATAACAACCAATCAAATAGAAATACCTATTATAATAACAGTGAAAACAACAGAAATATTCAGAGAAATTCAAACCAAAATAATAATTACCCTTATCAAAATAACAGTAGAAACTATCAACCAGGTGGTAATTATAATAATAGGACATACCGATCGAGAGTGAACTATATAAGAGCAGTAGGCGGTGGTCAACGGAGGTACCAAAACCGAAGGAAGAATAGTTTCCATGAATACAGAGGACAACAGGTAAACCACAAAGGGGATGATCGGGGGAATTATGTACACAGGCGAAGTTCCAGCCTGAAGGACCAAAATCGACAACGGAGGAATGAAGTGCAGTTTGACGATCGCGTGGAGCGACAAGAACCAGCCCAAGGTTTTCAGACCGACATTGTAGTCGGCCCAATCAGCGATGACACTCCACCATTACACTAGAGGAGGTGGTGATAGACAATCACAACCCTTCACTGCTCCTATCTACTGGGTATGAACGAGAGTTAAATGAACAAAATGAAAATAAGAAAATTACAATTATTTACAATAATTACCTCAAAGATATCAGAACAGATTTGTTAGAAGAAAACGATATAAAAATTAATAATCAAAATAATGAAATAACATACGTAATGGCAGAAGTAGAAGGTATTTCAGCGCAAATCATGATAGACACCGGAGTGAATGTCTCGATAATTAGCAATAATGAGTTAGACCGTATACAACAAGAATGTCACTGAACATTACCGGTATTACCAATCAATAATGTTGTACTTATAGGCGCCACTGGTCGGCAAAATAAAATGATACGTAAACAAGTATCTTTAAATGCTGCAAGTAAGGGGGTAAGTTTGGACATGGTGTTTCTCATTGCAGCCGGGTTACCATTTAATATCTTGATAGGGTGCGACCTGTTAAGAAGAAACTCTGCTGTTATTGATCTGTGCAGAAAGAAGGTGTCATTGTTTTCAGGAGATTCAACATGGATAGCCGATTTAATAAGTAACGAAATAATAAATTCCCAACCGGGTCACAACCGACAGGTTGAATTAAATTATGTAGAGGATAAGTCATCATACAGTAACTTAGTATACCGGGAGACTGAAGATAAACTGTGGACACAGAAAATACAGAAGATACGAGTTTTCCAGTGCAAAAACACGACAGAAAAACTAACCGAAACCTAAATAAATCATTTGATAGGAATATACGAGAAATATCGTGCCGTATTTTCCGATGAGCCAGGAAAAGTCAAGAATTATCAGTGTAAGATCCGATTTAGGGAACCAGTGGAGTTCAACCGTAAATCCTACCCGATAGCGCAATCACTGAAGGAAGCGGTCCGAACTGAAATTAATAATATGATAAGCAGAGATATAATAGAAAGCAGTCAGTCACCATTCACCAGTCCGATTGTGGCTATTCAAAAGAAAAACGGTAAGGTCCAACTCTGTCTAGACGCACGAGAAATTAACAAGATGATTGTAAATGATCGAACCTCGCCCGGAGAAATCGAAGAAATCCTAAAGAAATTTCATGGTACTAAATTTATTACAACATGGGACACCATGGAATAGGCAAGTGGAGTTGCACCCACAAAGCGTCAATATATGGCGTTTATCTTCGAAGTGCGCAATTACCAATTTAAGAGGTTGCCCTTCAGTTTAATAAATTCAGTAGCCATCTTTGTGGCTTGCATGGACCAAATACTCAGCCAAGAAGCATTACAGTTTACAACGGTATACGTTGATGATTTGTTGATCACCTCAGCCAACTGGGAAGAACACTGCAACCGAGTGGAGCATGTATTGAAGAAACTCGCTAATAATAATGTCACATTAAAATTAGAAAAATCCAAGCTTATTGCCAAGGAAGTTCAGTTTTTAGGATTCAATCTGAATAACCAAGGAATATCCCCATCCTCAGAAAAAGTATACGCTATACACAGATTCCCACCACCTAAAAATCGGAAACAATTACAATAATTTTTGGGTCTGTGTAATTATTATTGAAAATTTCAAAGTAATTATTCAGAGCTAACTGCCAAATTCCAATACCAGTTGTCTGCTAAAAATAAATGGAGATGGTGTGAAGAGCAAGACGAAACTGTACAGGCAATCAAAGACAAGTTTTTAGAAGTAGTAATACTCCATCACCCAAATTTTAAAAAGCCCTTTTTCTTGAACTGCGATGCCAGTAATATCAGCCTGGGAACGACCTTGTACCAAGAGGACGAAAATGGCAATCATCTCGTCATTAGTTTCGCTAGCAGGACACTAAACCAATGTGAGAAAAACTACAACATCACAGAAAAGGAATTGCTCAGTGTAGTGTTTGCTTGCGGAAAATTCCATACTTATATCTTGGGATATCCAGTGACCGTCCGCACAGACCATAAATCAATATCGTTCTTGAGAAGGTGTAAGTTAAGTCACGGTAGACTGACCAGGTGGATATTTGCCTTGCAAGAATATAATCTACAGTGGGAATATATTCCAGGAAGCAAGAATGTGGTAGCCGACGTGTTGTCACGGTTGGATTTGCAAAACCAAACATTTGAGGGTGAGAAGGAAAGTATACTGAAAATTTACAATATTATCAGAGATAGGTCCGATTTGGAAAAAATAGTACGGAACATCAGCACACACCAGCAGTCTGACCCAAAGGTAAGCAGTATTCAAAGACGTCTAGCCGATCAAGATGACACCATAACAAAATTTTACTGTGTCCATAATAACGTGCTGTTTATAAAACCATCTCTTGATGAGGAAATATGGAAGATAATAATCCCTCCTGATATTGAGAAGGAAATCATAATGGACTACCATATACGATACGGCCACATGGGAGCCATGAAGGTAGTAAAGGCGTTGGAGGAAAATTGTCACATAAAGGACATCAATTGAAAAGTAAGGAGGTATATCAAGAATTGTTTTATTTGCCAGCTAGTAAAAACCAATAACGATAAGAAGGAGGGTGTAATGATACCTATAACCTCACAGAAGAAATTGGAAAAGATTTTCTTAGATATATGCGGGCCATTTCCTCATAGTGGCGGACGCCATCGGTATAAATATATCATAATAATGATGGCCATTTTACTAAATTCATAAAATTATACCCTGTGAACCGAGCAACCACTTTAAAGGTTTTGGGAGTAATTACAAATCAATATCTTCCTGAGGTAGGAAAACCTATGTCAATAATTACCGACCATGGAACCCAATTTAAAGGTAAAAGATGGAGAGATACTTTATTGGCGCTAGGTATAAACACCTATAAAACATCTGTTTACCACCCAAACAGTAATCCGGCGGAGAGAGTGTTGAGAGAGGTAGGAAGGATACTTAGAACATACTGCCACCATCAACAGAAAAAATGGCAAGAATACCTATTAGCCACCAAAGAATTCCTCAATCTAGAACATCATCCAGCTATAGGGATTACACCGTATACTGCAATGCATGAGAAACTACCTCCCCGAGCGATACAAGAGCTTATTGAATTTCCGACCCACAAGGAATATAAATTTGGATCAGATAAGAGTTTATAATAAATTAGCCGATGACCAGGAAAGGCAAAATAACAAATATAAAAAGGCAATTAAAAAGGTATTAAAATACCAAATTGGAGAGAAGGTGTTGCTTAAAAACCGGGAACTGCCCAGTACTATGGAAGGGATTACTAAAAATCTATTACTGTTGTATACGGGACCATACGTGATTACTAAGGATAATAAAAATAACACGTACGAGTTGAAGGATATTAATTCACAAAAGATAAAAGGCACCTATAATCAATTATCAATAAAAAAATATTTTGATGAAGGAGAACCATGAAAATTCTAAAATGAGTAAGATCATCTTACAGTTAATATCAGAGAAAATATGTTGAATCAAATATGATAAACCATCTAAATTCTAAGAATAAATAAGGACATCTTATAGTACTTATCAAGGAAATTATTTTAAATAAAATAAGAAAGGAAAATAAATAAATTATCTCAATACTAAAATAAATAAGAACAATTTACAGAGTATATTACAGAAGGACTTTGTTTTGGATCAATTAATAAAGAGAAGGAATGAAATAAGTTATCAAAGGCTTAAAAAATAATAAGTACAACATAGGTAAAGAAATTTAATGAAATAATTTTACAAGAGAAAATTTTTTTTTATCACAATTCTGAAGGCTAAACAGTGACTACTCAAAACAACTATATAAATGAAATACTTATCGAAACAAAAATGTTACAGAACTTTTAAGTAAATAAGAATCCAGATAGTTTATATATTTTCAATGTTATAAGTTGATGAAACCCCAAAATGAAAATAAGATCATAGAAGAATAAATAGGAGAACCAATTAACCAAAACAGATAAGGAAAAGGTATTAAAACCAGACATTATGCCATATACCTAGTGATAAATAATATAGAACGAGCTTTAAAATGTAAAGATAACCATATGGATAGAAATATTAAATAATCTGAATAATTATGAAGTGATGATTCTAAGTATATTTATTATTAGTCAAAATGGACTACTTTTTATAATTTATATTTTAATAACTGGATGTTGATAATCCCACCAGTTTTTTATCATTGAGCAGAGATGATAATTCCTCTGAGCTCAAATGGGTGAAGTATGGTCAGCAGAGAATGTAGAAGAAATGTGCCACTCTGAACTGTTCCAGCTCACATGTTAGGGAGTAAATATCTCAAGGAAGAAACACTAAATAAGAAGGAAAAAATATATATATATTTAATAATAAAAAGATAAGTCAGATTAAAAAGAACTATCTCATAAGAGTAAAATAAAAAGTAAAAACAGAAAAATACATATCAACTTAGAGCTCAACCAAAGAAGCAGGTATATCAGGGTAAACAAAGCCAAGAATATAACAAAGACGAATGACAGAAGCAATTAGTTCACCCACACTAAAGGTATGAGCTGAACTAATCACTTTTACAGGGGGGCATTTGTAGCACAACGAAGTTTTTACCTTATTCTACAAATTAAGATCATATAGGAAAAGAAGGGAAGAAGTCATCTGGAAGGAGTAATATCAACTTAAATAAAGATAACAGAAAAAAGTAATTACAATCATAAATAAAAGGACTTAACAGAACTAGAAAAATCGATTCAAAGAAATTACATATAGTCAATTTATAGCCAATATGTGTTAAAAAACAAATAGTATGAGTATCATCTCAGTAAAATAATTAGTAGACCCAGTAAGATACCGAGTAGTAAGGAGTAACAGCTCAGAACAAATAAATTAAAATGACAATTCTCAAGATATGGAGTAGTAAGGAGTAACAGCCCAGAACAAACAAATTAAAATGACAATTCTCAAGATATGGAGTAGTACGGAGTAACAGACCAGGACCAATAAATTAAAAGGAAATAATATTAAGATACACAAAAACTTATTTTCAAGACAGAAAACTCTATAGCTGTAAACCACATCAATGAAGGAACTTAAACCATATTACCTATACAAATTTAGAACCAAAAAATAACAAAATAAGAGAATCCAATACAAATGATCAGAATAATGTAACTGAATTATGAATAAAATAAGTATGTGATTGAGGGGAACACCCCAAACCAGTTTTAAAAAGGACAACAAAAGACAATCATTAATATAAAGTTTTAATGTGTTTATTTATATAAGTATTATGTGTTATTATTTTTTGTGTGTATACCATACAGAATATGTTGATAGTAGGAAATACTAGATGTTAGTATGTAAGAGTTTATTGTATTTGAATCATGTTGATTAATGTTGTAATTTTGTGAAGTCAGGAAAGGCAAAGTAATAATTCAAACAATCCATAAATAATTAATCAGAAAATATAAAACTAATAAGGTGAATTTATAATAACATTGCTAGGAAAATTGAAAATTGATGACCAAGACAAATTCAACTTTGACCATATAAATCAAATCAGAGAATATAAATTAATAGGACCTAGACTAAATTGATGTAAATTATCCCATTCAGAATACAAATACTTTATCATAATGATAACAACAACCTATAATAGTGATTAAAAGAATCAGCATGTAAAATTGACTAAAATGGTGATTGTACCAGATAAAGTCATAATCAGTAAAGTACACTAGTAAAATACAAATAAATTGTTAAATGTTTAGAATAATAGCCAAATATAAAAAGTAAATTACAAATATTTAATTAGTAATTGAGTGAGAGGTAAATTGTAACATAAAACATATTGTAAACCATTTAATAGGTAATTATGTGAATCAAAATAAGGCCTAGAGGTAAATTTCAAAGAATGTAATTCAGAAGCTTAATTCAAACCAAAATAGGTCAAATTTAGTATTAACTTGTATAAAATAAAAGTAGAATTATTGTTATATAATTAGAATTACATAAAAGTACTAAACAAATAATTTATAGCCAATTAAACATAAAAAAATGTCAATTTTTTCTATAAGATTGAATTATTAGATATGAAACTGCTGATGGGGAACAATGAGAAATGAGACCAAAATCTTATAGAATTTTCTATATGAAGGAACAAATATAGTTTAGTTGATTGTTAAAAGCCAAGCAGGACGGGTGTGTCAGAATACATTTCAGAGAAATTGAATGGAAATTTTTTAACGAACACCAACCGAGCTATATTGTGGAATTATAAATGAATACAGAATAGACAGTAAAGTTACGAATACAATTAAAACAATCGTGGGAATTACACAGTTAAATTAAACACCACTAAATGGAGCTGTCACTACATATGAACGAGATTGAAGAATAAATTTAAATTAATATAACCAGCAATTGGTTGGCAGTAACCATTTAACACAACACACCTATTACCGAACAAAAACAAAGTGGAGGAATAAACTACACACTACAACTGGTGGACATTCCAGTAACAACATCACTGAAGAGGAATTAACCAACGGAGACATTTATTTGAAGGAGAATCTTGTAGCTGAATTTACATCGCAGAACGACACATGGAGGCAGCCATCTTGTCTTTTTGAGTCAAACGCATTCAACCTGGGAGGAGACGTGGTGATGTCAGAGGCATCAGCTGGTTCAAATATCAACTTTACTATACACTATACTTTATTATATTTTTGTCTGTTTCATGAATAAGTTTTTATAATTTGTAGGTACTGAATTCTCTTGCCTTTCCATACTATGTCTACAGTTAAAAGAACCTTTATAATAAAATAATTTAATTTGAATACTTTCATATATGTAATAATCGTCCTGGAACCTAGTCTCGAATCAGACTCGAGCCAGTCGCGGCAATTCAAATAATTACTTTGGACATAATAAATCTAATTATTGTTTTAAACATTGTTTTATTGATTATTTGAGTCAAAATTTAAATTACATTAATTATTAAAAGCTAAACGTGAACTTCTGAAGGAAACGAACGAGCAGAAGAAGAAGTACAGATACTGAATCGGCCACTACATGCAATCGATTTGCCCACGACAATCTATTTAACGTGAAGAAACAAATAATTCTTCATCAGAGCATACACGGTTATTAATCAGTATTTTATTAATTGAACATTGACAATAAAACAATAAAAACAATTAAAGTAAATTAAACCAATTAAAATTGATTAATGATATAAAAAATAAATAAATAATAAAAATTGTATTCAATAATTTTTTGTAATTAACTTTGTTTTATTACAAATTGGCCCTCACAACAGTGAGGCATAACATAAAAACGGGCAAGTCTTGTTTTATTACACTACTTACCCCGATTCTGACGTCTTTTCACTTCTCACTCACCTTAGCTCAGACAGAAGATCCAAATTTCTTACAGGTTGCCACCAACATATTTAAAGGCAAATGTGGAAACCTTATTACACTTTACCCTTTTTTGAATTTAATTCCCTTGGTTCATTACTTTACCCAGGTTCGTTTTGGCGAGTTTCTCCATATGGGACAGGTTATGGTTACAGCAAAATAATTATACTTAACACTTGTTTCTATTGATAATAAATCTTATTTTATTCTACTCAAAAAATTAACTTCTTTCTTTACTTCCTTAACGACATCAAAAATACAAAATATAAAATTCTATTAGCAAATATTTTGAATTGGCAAACCAGTACTTCAATTTGTTACATATACACATTCTCTTACGCTCTCTCCCTCTCTGTTTCTATTTTACATTCTTTTGTGAGATCTCGTAATTTTAGATTTGGGCCCCAACTTTTACTTTGCTGAATAAATGATCAATGGTTACGCATTTTATTTAAATTTTGACTTATTCTAATTTTTTAATGTTACTTATCTGGAACGGATATCCATGAGGTTTCACCACCACATGTTATGCACTTTTACGTAGCACACTTAAAACTTTGGTTCTGAACTGTTATACCTTTAACACTATATTTGTTCGATCATAATTATCTTATTCGCTGTTGGTTCAGATCAAATCACTTAATATTTTAGTCAGCCAACTTTAAATTGCTCAAGCACTTTTTTATATGACTGCGCGGTCCAGGTGGATCTAGTCGACTGACGCCAGCTAAGCTGCCGGGGTGACGCTCAGCATCCATTGTGTAACTCGCCACATGGCCACCAACCGGATGTCTTCTTCATACCTCGTTCTCTCATTGGTTTATCGCTCTCGCGAAATCTCGCGAGAGACCAGAAAGCTACTGTGCATTGCCAACACGTGGTTGATTTTACGCAGCGTAGCCACGTGCTGATACGCTGACTCACGCATTCTTTGTCACCACTCCCAAGTCGTACCTGACACTGACTGCTACTGAATAGTACAAAGACTGGTTTATTATTTAAAATGATTCAAAAATGGTTTTACACCTTTTACCCCGTTACATGGTTTTGTTAGATGTCAGGTAGTGGGCCTTGCATCCCCAGTGCAATCCTTGGTCCAGGAGAGACTGAAGCTTTCGCTTATGGGTCTTGGCCAAGTACCCCCATACTGGAATCGCGTTGGTAACCATCGGCACCATATAGATGGAGACGATAAGCTTTCCTAGGCGGCGGGTCGTAGAATTGCTGCAAAGCAGGGGACGGAGTGAATATAGTCGATTGGCGATCTTGCGGGCTACTTGTTTGGAGTGTGTCCGCCATGTGAGATGTCAATCAAGGTGGAGCCTGAGGTACTCAACCTCTCGAGACCAGGGCAAAGGAGTGTCATCTAAATATAGTGTGTCAGGGAGCCTTAAGCTCCTGGGGAAGACTACGGCTGTGGTCTTGGCCATGTTGATGGCAACCTTCCATCTCTCTACCCACTCAACGTATTTGTCAAGCTGTTCCTGGAGTCAGATAACTGCCGTTTCAGCACGACGATCGACGGCATGCTCCGCCGTGTCATCGGCGAACATGGCCAGTCTGGTTACCGGCAACTTGGGCACGTTATTGACATATTGACGTTTCCCTGAGGTACACCAGTCATAATAGCCCTTTCCGAAGAAAGTGTGTCTACTCTCACACGAAAGGTTCTGTTTCCATAAAGCTAGCAATCAAATGAGTGTAGCAATCCGGAAGCAGAATCTCCATGAGTTTGTAAAGTAGGCCTGGAGACCGAACACGATCGAACGCCTTCTTGACATCAAGGAAAACAGCGACGGTCTGCTCCCATGAGCAACTGGATTCGGCCACTGTCTCCACGAAATGCATCAATTGACGCGTTGAGGAGTGCCCGGCTCGGCGACCAGAAAGTCAAACTGGTTTTAGGTCATCTGCTAGCCACTGCTGGACTAGTCATTCGAAGACTTTCGATGTGACAACAGTAGGCTGATAGGCCAGAGGTTCTTGGCGAACTTGAGTTCTTTACCCAGCTTTGGGATCATCGTGACCGTAGCCCTACGCCACTTAGAGGAAAGTAGGCGAAACGGAAGCAGGCATTGAACAAGTCGACCAGGAAGTGAAACCCCCAGTCTGGAAGTCCTTAGGACAGCGTAGAACGTGACAATACAAAAGTTAGATAACAGTTTATAATCAACTCCTAAATTAAAATTCAGTAACTCTAGAATTGAAAGATGGCAAGAAAGAAAGGCTTACATTTCACAGTCAAGCACGCCAAATAGTTGGATGAGTTATTGAATTTTTTGATGTAGAAAAGAACAGTGGGCGATAAAGATAAGTAGCCTACCCAATAAACAACACGACAAAGCGAGCAGCAGTTCCAACTGGAAAGTCAGAGACCACAATTTGTAAGATCCGGAAAGACGTAGAAGTGTAGAAAACTACGACTGGTAGAAAACTGAGCACTCCTGGAAAGACACGTCAGCAGAGTACAAGGAAAATTGTTTTAGATGATTTTGATTTATGTGCAGTCCGCCGTACAATACAGAATTTTTATACTATTAACGTAGGTTCCTACGTTACAATCGCTTCTTTCTTAATTAAAAAGTGACAAATTTTAAGAGAGGCAAGGAAACCTTATGAAGAATTATAAATAAACTTGGATTCCGATTTAAAAAATGTAAAAATAAAAGAAGTACATTGATGGAGAGAAACGAAACAGGTGCATGCCAAGCAAGGTGTTAGGAAGTTAATGGTTTAAATATAATTGCCAGGATGCAGAAAATAATTATGAGCGTGGACTGTATTTTAATACATTTATTAATGTTTCGTTACAATTTAATTTGAATAGTAAGATTGGCTAAGTCTGATAAGCATTTGAATTTTGAAAACCCACGTCGGGTAAAAAATGTTACACAATGAATTGAGGCGCGAGTACGCGACACTCCAAGCTACAGTAATGAGTACTGTAGGGCCTAAGGCCTACATAAATTTGTCTCGACAACAAATAAGAATGAAAAAATTACAGGACGAGGCTAACAAATTAGTGAAGCCCTGAAGTAAAAGAAAACGTCATTCTAATGCCACACGATGACAGAAAAATTGATACTAGAAACCTGTTTTGTTGCAGTGTTTTGTTGATCTTGGTGGTGTGAAAGTGTTCATATGCACTGTGCGTGTGTTTTGTGAGAGTTGTGTGTTTTTTCAAAGTAAATATTCATTTGGATTATTTTATCTTTTGATTACATATTATGTGAAGTTTTGTTATTATTGTATTGTTGACTCCCTGCCACTGGCCGATAGAGAGAGTATTATTCATATCTTTACATGTATTAGCATATCAGAATACGGCTGCTGATTGTTTGGGTGGCCGAAACGTTGCAAAATTTAAATTCAAATTTGTACAATCCTTCACAGCCATCTTTTGAAAAACATGAAATCTTAGATAAGAATCTTCAAGGAATGGATGGAAAAGAACGGTACCAGTCTGTTATACAGATTTACACTCCAGATACGAATATAACAGGGGGTACGAACATTTGCTCGGAATGGCATTTGCTCATAGTGACACTTGCTCTGAATGTACGTGTGTTATCAACGAGGTGATAAAACACGCGCGCATGAACACACACGCACATGCACACGCACACGACACAGGTGTATACCAAATAAACAAGACTTCATTCTTCCAGTCCTGTTTAATTAATATATACACAAAGCTCGAATCTACTGGCCGGCCAAGGGGGATTCTGATTTTTCCACAAATGTGTATATAATGCTAGATTCTATTCTACGAGCGTGCTTCTTCATTTGTGATATTTTAGTATGGCGGCCTGTATTATCAATTCAAATTATAATACTTTAAATTTTATTAAGGCGAAGCCAATAAGGATAAACAGTGGAGAAAGATGTGTGCTAGATTTTAATTTTAATTATTTATTATTTTGTTATACTTTTTTAAGGAGATATCTAGCTACCGTTTCTAGAGAACACCTTGGAAAGGTAGTCTTTTATAGATCCCGAAAACCTCTTTTGAGTTTTCTTTTAATACATTTTATTTTTATTTATTTTAATATCTTGGTATACAATGCAGAGTTGTTTATACAATTATTATATTACAAAATGTTTTCTTTACAATATTTACAATTCATAATTTTTCAGAAATGGTTTTTTATTGGAGTTTTTTGACTGAAAGCTAAGTTTGGAAGTTTCCCCATTTGGGATATTCTGTCATATGTGTGACCGTAGTATATAGTTTTAAACAGTGCAAAACAGGAATCGACATGTACCTGAAACACTTGTCGACATTCAAAAATGAGAGCATGAGACGGTGTGTGTGTGTGTGTGTGTGTGTGTGTTGTGTGTGTGGACAATGTATTTTGTTTGTGTGCTTCTAGCCAAGACGTGTGTGCTGAGACCTGATTCATCCAAGACAGGAAATCCTGCGTCTGTGTATACTGTTTTTTAAATGTGCGAGCGACTCCGGTTTGGACATGAATAATTAATAATAATTCCATGATTTTTAATAAAAATTCGCACATTCTAAATACATTTTACAAATCGAGAAGTGCCATTAGAGGAAGCGCGGGCAGAAAAAGTCGTATATATGCACAAAATGATTGAAAATTACGCAATAATAACTGAACTATAAAAAATTAATTAATTATTTTGTTAATTAAAAAGTTACGAACAAATAATTTATATGTACTGAATAAGTGAAAAATCACTAATCATATGCAACTACTGGTTTGCACATCAATACCAGACGTAAAAGTGATTACGGCGCTTATGCGGGACATAACAAATCTAGAATCGGATTCATAAAAATCAGACCTGTCGATTTACACCACACTATAAATACATGGGCAATTTTGAGCAAAACAGAGAGAGAGGCTGGTAATAACGGCGGTATGACTATGTCGTTCTGATTACCGACATGAAAGCGTCAGAACCTTCATCATCACCATCATCCAGGGAGAATCACACACACACACACACACCGACAACTTCGCCGCAGTGATAAAACGTTTGAAAGCGGGTGAAAACTGAATAATTATTTAATAAAAAACAGGCAATAAATAAACAGAAACATGAAAAGAAAAATGATTAGAAAGTTGTAGACTACACTGTGTAAATACAAAATTTGAAATAATTGTTTGTTAACATTTAGCCTATCTTATATTTCTTTATAATATTTTTCTATTTAATTAAAATGGGTGCATAATAAGTAATGTTTATTAAACTGAAGTAAATATTATTTTATATATAATTTGTAATATTTAAAGTAGTTATTCAAATTGAATATTTTGTGTCAGATACCCAAGTAGCTGAAACAGTTTTCATATTTGTGTTCATACGAGACTTATGTTTGTTTTTTATATTATTCGTGTATGATCTATAATAGGTGTAATATACTCGTATGTCTTTATGCTTTGTAAACAGCTTCTTACAAAAGGAGATATTTAAATTTATAATTTTTTTGTTATTCAATACTTAAATTTTAGTAGTATTTTTTTAATAAATCAATTATTTTCTTTTTGAATGTTTAAGTAGTTATTTCATGTCAATCAAATCTTTCTTGTCTCAGGTACAACACGGTTTATTTATGCAACAGTTAATATTGAACGTAAAGCACACAAAATCCTACGACCTAGCCGGTAATTAATATACTACAGTTGCATTAACACTGAAACGTCTTTAAATAATTGTAATGTTACAAAATGTATATATAAAGTAAAATCTATAATAAACAGCGTTTGACTCAGCTGTACACAAGTAGAACGCTTTAGATTCAGCGTTTGTCTTTGATACATGGAACACGAGTGTTGGTTTTTTAGAATAGATTCCTGAGAGTAAACAATTCATATATAGGCCTGCGTGACTGATTAATTTTCACGTTATAAATAATGTAGGTACATTATAGTTTGTGGTCTACAATTTTTTGATGAAAAAGTGCTTATTGATGCCCAGCCCTTGTAATAATGTAGGTAATCATTCATAAGAAACAAATCTTCAAAGTATTATTTAGCAACCAACTGACTTAAATTTTTACTATATTTTTTTAAGAACATTTACAAGACAATTTAGCAATACTACAATCTGTTCCAGACCAACTGATTGATCCTCAACTCATAAGAAAAAATACAAAATAGAATGTCTTAATCAGTCTTTTCATTGTGGAAATCAAGGTCCAGTGCTATTTATATATACGCACAGAATAATAAATACGTTTTAACTTCATCTACCTATTACATTAGAATAATAATTAGTAAACAGCCTTACACACAGTGAAATGTAATTATAATGATAAAAATAAAGATAATTATGTGATTATAATGATAATGTAGTGATTATATAATGATAGCGGTCAAAAGTTTCGGCCTTGTTAAGTTTTGGTACCACCATTGGCATAAAATGAACTGAGAGGAATAAATTGTTGATTTATTATGATCCATCAACGTCCATCAGGATTAATTACATTAAGGTGTTAAACATACAAACAAATTTTAGCGTAAATACTGGACGAAGAGGGCGAACGCCACGCCTCGCAGTTAGTGACCAAACTGACACCTGTGTCATGTTCAACGTAAACGTTATTCTCGTTCAGTATTTCTATCTGTACCAAAAGCAGTAACGGACCAAAATATTTCGGCCTACTTTCTATAAATATAGGTGAAAACGTATTTCTGAAAATAACATAAACCCTAAACAGTAAATATAAAATAATGAAATTTTCTAATCTTTCTTATCAAACTAACTTCTCATTTGGTACAATTTTTTATTAGAAAATTGTAAAAATATATAGGCCTATGTACAAACTCGTACCCACGTTATTGAAATAACATATGAGTCATATGAGTTATCTTTTAATACAGATAATACTTCTTAATCTTTTAGAAAACACTTTTAATATGTGTGTTAACACTTGTAAGATGGTTTAATATTTTATTAACATCTTGTCAATATCGCCGTTATATTGTCATAACAATGAACCCATGTCTCTCAATTTATCCGATATACTGTTAACGCCGCTTCATTTCAGGCAAGTCGGTTAAAATTATGAAATATAGTAATTCTAAATAAAATAATCGCTTTACCCGTAAAATCTCGTTTTTAATTACTATGTATTTATTATTTCGTGTTAATGAAATAACAGTGCACCCACAAAGTCACGATGACTTTTACTGTGAACGAAACTTTAAACTTTTCGAACAAGTTTATTAACTTGCGTAAACCTGCAAAAATTAAGCACTCCACACTGTTTACTGGCGCGCGCGTAACTAAACGGCATCACGACGCTACGTCCCTTCACCCACTAGCCGACAAACCCTACAGCGACTATGCGCAACACCTACCCCCTACCCCTGTATTTCACAACATAAAAAAATCCTTACAAACTATGACTATAATAAATTAAAAGGGACATTAAATGAAATATCGTTTGGCGTTGTTCCGCCTGCAAAATGTTCATTTGAAACAGATAACAATCACATCAGAGTTAATCTTATATTCTAAAATATCCGAATTCATAAAATTCTTAATCTATACCACCTCGAATGGGAAATCAATTAGCGTGAGTACTAGCGATATTACTAGTTGTTTAATATATGTTCCACATACTTCACTGTCTATCACAGAAAAAATTTATTCCTATATAAACTGTTATTATAAGAATCTTCAGACGACAAAAACTGTCAGTGTTCACAACCACTGTGACGTAGAAAACGTGATGATTGTACATCTAAATTTCTAATGGAATTGTGACTTAGTATCAACGGTGTGGTCTTTTGAATCACGTTTATAATACTGTAAATAAACATTCAAAACTTGTTACATTGTTACGCGATAGCCTAGTTTATATTTATTGTAGGTACTATGTACTGAAGTTCGCCTCATGTTTTCATTAAGTGTGTCATTCTTATGGAACAGATTTTTTAGTAAATAAATATTTTTATAGACTATGTTTCACAAATAGGTTACTGACACATTTTTAACATTTCAGTGTTACGTTTTTCGGGAATAACCTCCACGTGCAGTACGAAGTGTTGCATAATAATAGTGTTGTTTTAGTTTACTCAGTCAAGTGCCTGTCGTTCGTATACACAACACGCATTTTCTAGTATTAGGCTATGTACTTCTGCCTACGTAACTACGGTGTCAGGTTCAACACTTGATAGTTATGCTAGCTGTGGCTACTACAAATTGACATATTTTCATGTTTACGTGGCCCTAAGTAGAGACATACAAAAAATATGTTTCCCTATTACCACAGAAAAGATTAGGTAACTGGATTTGAAGTTGAACAACTAGCAGCTCAGACTCCTAGAAATTTTTGTAAACAATGATGTAGGGTGGGAGACGATTGTTCATTTTGCAAGCGCTAAATCAGATAATTACCTAATTTGTTGTTGTATACTGTTTCCGTTCTTAGTTCAATCCTGATGTAAACAAAACCGCGTGGCACATCTGTAACAATATTGGTCAGAGGCGTTGACACTGTTCACACAGTAATGTGTTACGCGCATGCGCAGTGTCCGTATAGTCATATGAGAGTTGTCTTACCATTTAATGTTACTTGACAAGTGTTTAGCGTTTTTTTTTTTTATTGCAATGTTTAATCAGCTTTCTTTAGAGATACATAGATCTTTTTCACCACCAATTGAATATATCAATTACGAACCACGCTTCCAGGGTACGAATGTAAAATTTATGAGTGTCTCAGTGTGCTCAGCCCAAAACGTTTTTTCAGGAATGAAGCTCAAAAAAAAAAAATATATATTAGAAGTTAATAATGACCCCGATTTATCTCATATGGGGCGTACCAGCCTCCGTAGACTTTTGAAATCTATACGCTTTGAATTTATTAAAAAAATAAATTGTCTGTAATTTTAGAGAGACACGACATTTTGGCTTGGCGAAGAAATTATTTGAAATTAATCGTGCAGTTCAGGACGAAGAATTGGGAAATTTTTTACTTTGATGAGACGTAGGTTCACGAAAGACACATTACTGGTAAAATATAGAACGATTCTACAATAAAACACCACGTAACCTGTCTGTCAACATTGGAATAAAACTACTATGTACCAAGTCTGATAAATTATTTCATATCAGTAACGAACATGGGTTTTTAGCTGGGAACTTACTACTGTTTGAATCTAAAAAAAAAGTGAGGATTACCTCGCTGAAATGTATGGTGATGTGTTCAAAAAGTGATCTGAAAACATTGTTGCACTGTTACCAAACCCTAGTGTATTAATCATGTGTAACGCCCCATATCATTCCGCGATAACTGATCGTATTCCGAATAGTACGTGGCGGAAAGCTGATACTGTTGAGGGGCTTAACTTAAAAAATATATGTTTTGAAGAAAGTTGCGAAAAACTGAACTTTTAGAGTTAGTAAAACAAAATGAACACAAGTTTAAAAAGTTCTTGTAAGTGATATTGCTGAAAAATCGTGGCACACCGTTTTAAGGCTTCCTCTTTATCTCTGTGTTCTGAATGCCATGGCCCCTCACAACACAACATATAAGCTGTCGGATATAAAGCAATTGATAGAGAAGGTGGTAAGTGAAATAAACACGGTAAGAGGCGTCATTGTGTCAAGAATATTATCAGCGAAGAAGATAAGCTATGGGTACTTAACCACAGTACTGATGCTGTCGTCATGGACAGCATCTTTAATACCGCTGATTCAAGTGATGATTCAAGTTCTGACATAATACGAAATAAATTGAATTACTCTCTGATAGTAGATAGTACACTGGTATGGAATTATCACGGCTCGTATTTTAGTTTTAAATAAACTCTACTTTTGTTTGTTTTGTTGCGATTTTTAAGCAGTCAATAAAAGAAGCCATTACATTGTGTCAGAAAATGTTTCACTGTTACTCTGACACAGTCACACAAATTTTACTTTGCTTAGGAATGTAAAAATTACAACAATTTAGCCTACATATGTTTATACAGTATCACCATTATGTTATCCTGTCTGTACTACTTCTGTCAGTGTGATACGCCTCTAATTAGAGCAGCAAATAAGGTTTTTCAGATGTGCCACACCTGTTTATTTACATCAGGATTGAACTAAGAACGGACATAGTGTTCGTACATCAGTTCTCGTGTTACATGATAGTGTTCTTGTCGCGTCGCGTACAGTGCTCGCCAGAATGACGAAGGTAAAATGTAGTGAAAGCGCGCGGTTTCAGCAGTACGTTAAAGAATTTAAAAGTATATTCAGTTCAGATAAAAATATACTATATTGCCAGGCTTGTGAAAAATCCCCCGGAGCCTACAAAGTGTCGTGAATTTTATTCTGATTTATGCAGAGGTTCATTTCAGCAGATGTTCTTCTACACAAAGTAAACAATCCAGTGCTTAGAAATTTTCTCGTAATCTTAGATTCTCCGGATGAGTCTACTTTAACAAAACACTATCTTCCAAACTGCTATGAAGAAACATTAGAAAATATCAAAGCTGTGTATGAAAATGAGAAAATATGGGTACATGTTGATGAAACTACGGACTCGACAGGAAGAAATGTGGGAAATATAGTTACTGGTGTGCTTCAAAATTACAAAATAGTTTCCGAATTTCATTTTTGATAGCTTGTAAAGAAATGTCAGCAGCAAATCACATTACACTCGCTACGTTGTTCAACTAAAGTATGCATCTGTTGTGGCCAAAGGGTATTAAGTACAATAATGTATTGCTTTCTGTTACCGATCCAGAGCCGTCTATGAAAAAAGCAGCGGAAGCCCTTTGTGTCAGTTATCCGAAATTTATACACGTTACCTGTGTTGTGCATGATCTACACGGAGTGTGTGAAACTATCCGATCCTGTATCCTAATGTGGGCAGATTAGTATCAAATGGAAAGAGAGTATTTGTTAAATCCATTACGAGAACTGGTCTTTCAAAAAAAAAATCCGAACCTTCCATTACCACCAGCACCCATTGTCACTCGCTGGGAGTCTTGGAGTTCTGCAGTGTTATATTATGCAGATAATTCTGATAGTGTTAAATCAGTTGTTGACGAATTGGACTAAGATGATGCTTTATTAACAGAGATTCTTCAAAATCTGTTAAAAGAATAAGTGTAAAGGTACTATTTCGCTGAAACTGCCCGCCGTAACGGTTGACAGTTGCGGTGAGCAATCGCCTACATGTTTACGTGTTTTTAAATAGCAGGTATTTCGTTGCAACTGCTGGGCCGTCAGCGGCCGTGACGTCACAACGGCTGGCCGTCAACTGCTGCGGCTCGACTGTTCGGGAACAAGTCGAGACGGCCAACCGCGACGGTCTGTACTCTTGTTTTTCGTTTGCTTTCAGTTTGTCCTGTAAAAAGATTCAATTTTGAAACCAGATGTGAAAATGTCTGAATCTGAGTTTTACATTCTTAGTTTACATGCAATTTCGAGCAAACTGCTCTTTTGCTATAACGATCAAAAATTTTAATTTAATAATTTTATGATCGAGAAGTGCGTTTGCACAGGTCAAGCCACCAACCCAAGCCAGAGTAATAAATAAGGACAATTTAACAACACGTCAACCCGACGCCAACTACAAGATAATGAGAGAACGCCTGACATAACACAACAAAAGAAGATAGGATCGACTGTGACAGTCCAAGCTCAACTCAGATTTACAACACCACAACAAACTGAACAAAAGCAGAGTCTAGTGGCACGGATACGCAGAAATTGAAGCGAGCACATGCTGTAGGGTTAATTCGGAGCGTGCGAGCCTTAAGAAAAGGGTACTCACTCACAAAGGAATTAGAAAGGTTTTACCCAGTATGAAGCCAAAGCAACGTACAAAGATGAATACAGTCAAGGGTGTCGCACAGCGTGAAAACAACGTTAGGATGATAACTAATATTTATGACGAGAGACCGTAGAGGAATCTTGGGGTGACGATGAGCAAGGAGCTGTTAATTGGAAGAAAAAAGACGAAGGGAAGTCAAACAATGAACGAGGCGATACGTATTGTTAGTAAAGGGAATAACAGCAGACCTTGGGAAACTCACAAGAACAAAGGTTTGACAGACAGGCGAGCAATTACTCTACATTCTAAGAAGTAGTACGAAGCCCTTTCGCCGTGTATTTTGAGGATGTTCGATAGCCAACCAGAGTCTAGCATCTTCCAAAGAAGCGAGTGGAAGGAACTGTCGTCATGGTGACAACTAGAACAGCGAATCAGGGTGTCGAGAACCATAAGTCTTCATAGTGGAAGGAAATATCGAACCTATCGAGGACGACCAGAGGCGTGTACGACAGAAAGTTGCATTATGGTAGAAGACGTTTAATAAAAACTGTTTACGAGGTACGCGGGCTCTCAGTTGTTGTAAGAAATAGCTCTGTTGTAAGAAATCGCTCAGTAGTTATTAAAATTACTCAGTTACTCAGCTATTCAAAAAGTCAGTCAGTTACGCAGTTTTCTCGGTTACTTAATAGTTCTCAGACAATCATGCAGTTTTTCAATCAGTCAATCGGCATTACTCAGTTACCAGTTGTTCAAAACTAATTTACAGAAGTTTACCGCAGTAACGCGAAGTGTGAAGTGATACAAGTACCGCTAGATCACTATACCGCTAGATTTGAGTTTGATACTATAAACTTAAAAAGTATTCGTCATGCAAACCAAGCAGTAATAAGTGAACGAACGATTCGATGTTAGAACTTTGGTGCGACAATTACGAACACAGTGATCGATATCAGAACACACTATGATTCAGGTATAACTATCTCAGTCGTGCGAACTCAGAAACACTAAGTGAATTAGCGCTCATAATACTCGTGCTCAACATTGCACACAATCATGATCCAACTAAATTAAACGTATATAAAACACGAAGCAGTTTAGCGGCAGACAGTTATTGGTACACAACCACAAATAATGAATGCACTTGTACAACACAAGACTCTATGAACTTTCATTATTAACGAACAACACCAACGGAACGACACAGACCGGGAGTGAATCTTATCCGCGAGTGCAAAGTGATGACAGATACTTAATCTACGAAACTTCTACTTACATGGAATCATCAGTGAACAGGAACCTTCATCGATGGAGCTTTGGATATTCACTATCTCAAGTAAAATCCTCATGTTATTAATGTTATAATAAAACTACTGCTCTGTCTCTTTTCCAAGAAACCACACTTTGAGAAATTAGATCAATTGTAATGATAACATTAAATATAAATAAAAAAGCTATTCATCTGAGGCAAAATGAACGCATTAGTGTAGGATAAATAATATTTGATTGTCTCTATGATTGTGTATGTTTATTGTATTGTATGTTATGTTTTTACAATGAACAACGAAACGGATATGTATTGTGATTTATATTCATGTATGTTTTCTTAACTGTATTTTCAGGACATAATTTATATTTATGTATCAGAAATTTATTTGAATGATGTTTAATAAATAAGTATTTATTTGTTAAGTATTTCATGCGTTCATTATTGTCACAACCTTAGTAACAAAACACTAACGTTAATTAAATTGTTTGTAAAAATTTTCTTATATCAATTTATAATGACACTAAAAGAGTCTCAGTAATTATGCTAATCGTTAATGGATACAGTTAATTATATCAGAGTAATTAATATATTCACATAAATAAATCAATTTGACACATTTAATCTAATTGAATAATTGAATTTGCATAAATTAGCATAATTGCACATTGTATACTTAACTACGTTACTAGCTGAAAGATCATAGCTTATTGATACGAGAGGCAACCATAATAATACTCCAAAAGATGCTTTAACAAACTACATTCTCTTGTTGATTGATTTCCTTAAAAAATTCTTATTACTCATCTCATCTTATAATCCATTTACTTATGGATTCATGAAAGAATTACACGTGTTCAGCGAATCATGTTCTAGACAAAACCGAATCCACACGTTGGTAAAGTTATTAATGAGTCTTGTATAAACGGGCGGTTTCAAATAATACACCACTACTTTCCAATCCACGGTCATAGCTTTTTTCCTTGTGATGGGAACTTTGTAGTTGTAAAAAGAGTTATTCAACGTCATGAAGTGGAGTATTTACGCACCACTTCAGTACGATGAAATGATAAGAAGTTCTAAGACAACAGGGCCATTATTCGAAGTAAGATTAGAGGAAAGTCAACAAATATTAAATTTTATAGAGTGGTGGCCTAAATTTTTCAAAAGAAGTACTAAAGCTTGCACAGTAGAGTTTCAACTGTATATGTTCAACATAAGCAAATATAAACATTTCGTCTACAAGAAAGAACTAAGGGAATTGTGCCAGAACATGAGTTTATTGATATTATTCACACTGAAATATTCACACTTTACAAGGGGGTAATGCTTTCCTTCCTGTTAGCAATATCTACAATAAGAAAGTTCCTATAAATGATAAGAAGAGATCAGATGTGGCAAAAATTCTTCAGTATATCTCAGATAAATATTGTAACGTGACCTACGGTAGCACAAGGTTTACAAGTGAAGAAAAGCTGTATAATAAAAATTATTAAATAGGAAATGATAGAACAACACCACTAACTGAATTTGACGTAGACAAGGACAATGACGATGATGAGACCCAATAGATTGGAAAAGGTGATCCAGAGAAAATAGTTAAAGCCATAATATAAAAAATACCCAATTGTTAATAAGAATCATATATATAAAAGTAAAAAAGTAAGTAGGGAAATAAATAGTATGTAAACAGTAGGAAATTTAAAAGGAAAATGAAATGTAAGAACAAATATAATGATAATATATAGAAATAGTGTTGATAAATAAACTATCAAAAGACAATATGATAAAATAAACTAAAATAGCAATAATTAAGTAGGAAAGTGGTGATAATTAATGAAACTTGATAGGACCCAGTGTTAATCAATGAACTACATAAAAACACTAGGTAATAAAGTGAAGTGTAGTCAGGAATAAAGAAAGAACTTGTGATAATAGCCAGTAAGTAATAACTGGACCCAAATATAATAAATAAACTGTATAAATTATAAGGGATAGTTATAAGTAGACACTGGCATACTTTTAATGAAATCAGAAAATGTTTGTATTTGATATAACAATGTTTGTTAGAAGCAAACAACTGATAATTGTTTTCCATTATTTTAAGGAAGTGCTTTAGTATATAATAAGGACGGTAAGGAGTCCATTGTTTTATTTTAATGAATTAGGTTTATAAATTTATATTAACCACTGTTAAAAATAATAGTAAAAACTAATCTGTTATGCTGAAAACTGGCAAAGGGAGTTAGACACTGTATTCTATAAGTGAAGTTATAAGGGAATACTAGTACACACCTACTGTTCATTTTATTATATTTTGTTTTGGTTTTAATTAACCCTAAATGTAATTATGTTGAATATTACATTTAACAGAACCGTTCAAAATACATGTAAAACCTTAGATACTAGCATTGGCCTAAAAGGTTTGTTAAGGAATTATGTTATGTTATATGATGATTAAAAATAATCAAATGTTATAATTTAGTCTAGATTATTACAGTAATTATGTTTAGAAGCACTTAAAATTAACAAAATTGACATGAACAGTGGTAATGAGTATAGGGGAGGTGAATTATGAACTCTAGGCAATTAGGCCTATAACTGGTAACTAGAAATTTGTAAAATTTAAGACAAAACAATAACAATTGATAAAATAAAGTATATAATCCGGTTAGGTTTCATAATAATAGTGTAGGACACAAAACTGGATAGAAAATAATTAGTTTAAAGGTAATTTACAAAAGAAAACCAAATGGAAAATGTATGAATCTGTTATAATTTGAAAAAAGGTAGCCTTATGGAATATCAAAATAATTTGTAAAAAAAGCATAAACTAATGGTGTTTGTATATTTAGGATTACAGCTAGTATAAATGAGTTATAATAGTTTAAAGATTTTAGTAATTTTGTATAGAAAAATGATAGTTTTATATAACAATGTTGTAAATTAACAACCAATGAGAATTAGTGTTTGGAAGCTAGCAACTATGGTAACCAGTAAATAAATTGTATTATTCCATTATTAGCTCTTGATGAGTGCAGACGTATTAAACCGCAATGAGTAAAGAAAAGAATTAACTAAAAAAATCTATAAAAAATTAATGACGAAAATAATAAACTAAATTACAGAAATAACATTAACACTCACATGAATTAAAAATCACTAGAGGAAATTAAATAATCCATGAGGAATTGCTGAGGAATCCCAAGTGACTGACTACGAACCATTGGAAGGAATAAAATACCTAAAACCTATAAATGAATGACGGAATCTTCAACAACAAGGACGATTGAAGAAAAATGAATACTGTGCCGGTGTTTGCATAACCCGGCAATCGAAGGTTTAATCAATTTTTTTTAATAATAAACGCGAGTATCAATGTCGGTTAGCGCGACGATATTGGATGGCCCTGTGAGACGGCGCGTGCCATCTCGCGTCGGAGTTTGCTGTTTGTTGCATTGTCACTGTACATATCAGTTCAACGCCGGCTCTCATAGAATCAACAGGCTCCCTACCTTGGACAGTCTAATTGGGTGATTTTCTTCTCGTCCTGATGGCAGGCTAATTTTTCGAGACTTCCCGGTGAGTGATTTACAGTATGCTATAAAATGATTGATTAATAAGGGAATAATTAAACCCAAATATATTCAGCCGAATGCGAGAGTAGAATGCACAGGTTGCGATCAGACGGGTGTGTGTATGTTAAGAAAATTAATTGATGTTGCCGTACTTACAGCCAGTAAATCTTTAATTATTGTACAATAATCACTGTTAATCATTTGTTTAATTGCTGTATAAAAATTATAACTAAAGCAAGTACGTTATAGACAGAGTGAATCGTGTGGGTTATGTATGAACACGTACTGAAGCGGAAGAGTGTCTTTTTCTTTAATTATTGCAGTTGAAATTAAATTGTGAGACCACCCTTAGATGAAACACTATAACTCTTTTAATTGTGTGTAACTGTAAGGGCCTTTAGTGTGGTCATTTTCTGTCAAATTACGATAATTGTGTTGCCACGTGGTGAGGCCAACCTGTTTGATTATGTCGGCACTTGTTAAAGCTGGTGCGAGTGTTACTTTACCACGCACTTTTTATTATTTCTTTTTATGAGTTTATAATTACCTTGAAGACTTAATTACTCCTCAGGCAATTTTCAAAAAAAAAAGACAAAAACGTTTATGCATTTATCTTGAGTTGGTCGGGAGTCCCGTTCTGATGTTATTACCTTTGACTAGGGTGCATATTTTAGTAAACAGTATTTCTAATTCTTTGTGAATCCTCAGGGTTCTCGCACCCAGACGGAGATGTGGCCTCAGCTGGTGTACTGACACCTTCACCAGTCATGAACCACCCGACACTTGTCTGATTCTGAGGAGGGAGCTTGCGAACCAACTGTAAGATGCAACTCCACTGCTGCAATTGAGGTGATATAAACTCTCTTATTATTTTTCGTTGGCCTGGCCCGCAGTACATCCGCATTACAAATTGTTTTTTAAACCATGTGCTCACGCTGCTAGACAGTCCGATCAGGGGTGTGTCAACAGGACATTCACCATGAACATTATTATAACTATCCTAAAATTATTCTATAACTATAACGTACTGTTCTTGTAATTGTGTGCTGCACTGTGGGAGCGTGCCAGAGCTCATTTTGGCTTTCTTCATAGTTTTTTTTTTTTATGCAAAGGCCTTAGAGTTAGTATACTTACAATCTAAATTTAAGTCATGTGTTTATTGGTTCTGAACCGGCGGGTTCCGGATGGGGTTCATTTTGTATTATTATTTTTTTTGGCATTTAAGGGTTGGGGGTTTTGTTTTTCAGGCTGTTTTCGGGTGTAAAATTTACATAGTTTTTTTTTACTCAAGTTAGGCACACGTTGATACAGTTTTATGCAGGCCGGATACCTGTCTGACCGGGTCTGGCACATGCTGGCACACTTCTACAGCTGCCAGAATACAACATGCTGTTATTTTAAAATTATTTATACACAGATGTCTGACATTAAAATTTTATTTTTTTGTGAGCAGATACTAATAATTTTGAGATTGTAAAATCATACTGGTGCTACTGATTATTGTAACTTGGTTCTGACTTGCTTGCTGGACTTGTCTGTTTAATTAAATCCTTATGATTAAGGAACGAATTCCTGATATATGAGTACATCTATATTTGTAACACAAGAATTAACGTTTTGTAAAATTATGCCAGTTGTTTAAACTTAGGTGATACGGGTTTTTACCACTTGTATACAGTTCAAAGAAATTTAAAGATTCTCATATACTTATAATATTCAATTTCTTAGATGTTATAAAACCATATGGGCTGCCATGCCACTCTCATTTCGCAGTTTTTAGTCATCATTATCCTTTCGGTTTATAAAATTGTTTTTGGTTTCATTTTTAATGGAGTAAAGGGGTTGTGGGTTTTTAATGATTTAATTCCAACTGTGGCTGGAAGCTTGAATTTATGATTGCAGTTGTAGGGGCTTGTAGAATATGCAGGCGGTCTGCCAGGTTGAACTGGAGTTTTATTATGATGTATATTATATGTATATGTGTCTCTATGTTTCAATATGTGATGTTAGTGTTACGTGTTATTTAGGGGGGGAATTTATATAATTACAGGATGTTGCCCGATATATGTTGTTTGTTTATATAATTAAGGAACCAGATTGATATTTATATATATATGGGATGAATTGAAATGGCCTTATTGAAACTGAAAATATTTATTTATCTAGCTTGTTGTTAAAATTTTGTCCCAAGGGACTTGTAACTTATAGGTGCATGTAATGTATTCTGGGGCAAGAATAAAAGATGTTTATTACTGTTTACCGGCCGAGTTTTATTGCAAGTCCCATCTCACTGGACACAGCGCAATTTGGCTTCTCTAGGCCTTCCGCCTAGTTTTAAATAACTAGTGGCCTCTCTTTCAAAAAAAAAAAAAAAGATTTAGATTTTTTTTATATAAAAAGCACAAAGTGGAAAGAGGGGTTACAAATGGTAGCAGAGCGTGGTTGATTCTAAGGTTGAACCCTTGGGTCCTTGGGTGTGACGGGGCTTGCAAACTCGGAAATACTTGGATGAAATTTTATAAATCACCGAATTAAAACATAGGCCAATGTATGTCATGTTATTGTTTTATAGGTTTTTATGCCCATGTATAATTGTTAGGTTGCTTAACTTGTGAGTCTGATCGCACCACGGGGCGGGTATTTGTGGTTAAAAAATTTGAGATGTTGAACTGCCGGGGGGTCTCAAGCGTGGCCTGGGTGATAGAATATTAGTGATTCGAGGTCAAAGTACAGCGTGTGGCATTAGCGGGATGCGGTATGGCCCGATCGGAAGTCGGTACCGTCACCGACTTAATTCCTGTGTTGCGAGGTTTCGGAATTATGATTACTAGTTTGTGTTTGCTTGTTATGTGTTGGTGAGACGTGTGTGTCGGATTGGTGTTTGGTGTTATGTATGTTAGGTATTTGTTGGTTGTTGCTTGTTTCCTTCTGTGGTGTTAATAGGTGGTTCAGAAGTAGGCCAGGTCTCCGCAGCGCTAGAGAACCCGGGGGTCGAGAGTTGGGAGCATTGCATCATGGAGACCATCATTTCCCCTTTCCCCCTTACCTTGTGAGTAGACGGTATTGTTAAAATAATGGGTTTCGTTATTGGGGAGTCCCTCCCGTATGAATATAGGGCATGTAGCCCTGTTAACGTGGCATTGATGTTCCAGGCTTGAGTGGACAAGCCTCAGGAGGTCAGAACTCAGGGAGCCCCGTTCTTTCTTTCGTCTTTTCTTCCGCCTAGTTTTAAATAACTAGTGGCCTCTCTTTAAAAAAAAAAAAAATTAGATTTTTTTAAAAAGCACAAAGTGGAAAGAGGGGTTACAATACCTAAACGAAATACCTAAGAAAATATAAGAACGAAATTAACGAAAAAAGGGCAACCAGCAGTACCCGTAAGAAATATTACCAGGATAGAAGAGACAGAGGGACAGAGGACTGCTAAGTATATTTTAAAATACAACCTTAACAGTAACACAAAAGAAAATAAAAACAATAAGTGAAAATACACCTTCAACACCATTTATCACTTTTTAACAGACACTTGAACTTTCTTTGATTAAATGAACACCTCAAATTGAAGAATAATCTCAATCTAACATTGATTCCTTAAGTGAATATATTTTAAACGTAAAAATTTACTAAACTCAGATAACCTCCAAACGCTAAATCCAGTAGCTATAGTTTACCACTGTAATTATAAGTGTATCACATTTTATATGTTATTTATATGACATTTGTAAAATTTTGTACTTTTATTAGTCCATTTGACAACATTTTCTGTAGTCCCAAGAACTCCGACCTGAGATATAAATAAACAAAAATATCAACACCCATCCACGAGTTTTTGCTAAGCAGCGGCTGGTCAGAATAGCCAACCGCTAATTAAACATGCCGGCGCAGAATTAAAATATATAAATTGGAAGAAATTGTAGTAAAATAAACCAATTAATAACTGTTAATAAAACAGAATAGAAGCATTGAACTATATGTAATATGATTTCATTTAACTTTTCTTTAAAAATTGCGTATTCTCTTATCATAAAAGAAAACTTGCATTTTTGGTTTACCTAGAAGAGTTGGCAAACCCTAGTTTGAGGCAGAAAATACGAATTTGAACATCCGAACTGGGGAGTAAACACTCTCCAATTGTAAGTATTAATACGGGGAGAATCTCGTGCAGTTATAAATTGGCGCACCAACTAGTAGGGCTAGAATTAATCAATAAATTCTATAATTATATTCATTAGATTCTAGCGGCGGCTACAGAAAATCAACGAAAATGTCAAGGAAAAGGACAACGTCAACGAGACGGATGGCAGAGGCTGAAGAAGAAACAGATATGTTAGAGCAGGAGGCCATACCGGTGGAAGATATAGAAACAGTATTACCTCCCGCGGAACCTACTAAACCCATACAGCAGGAGAAACAACCAGAAGGGCTCGCACAACCAGAGAACGTGATCTTACAGGACATGATAAGGCTAATGGGCATATTCAGTAAAACAATGGAGAAGAATATGGACAAAAATAATGAGGAGTTAAAGAAACAAATGAAGGAGGATATTGAAAAAATAGATAAAAATAATAAAAGAATATCAAAACATTAAGACAGGAAATGAAAGAGAATAATGAGAAGAATAATGAAACATCGAAAGAAAACCACGAAACATTAAGACAACAAATAAAGGAGGATATTGAAACACTAAATAATAAAATCGAAAACAACCATGAAACATTACAACAACAATTAATAGAGTATCGTGAAGAAATAAAGCAGACAATAACGGAGACCGAAGAAAAAATAGAAAAATCCAATGAAACAGTGATACAGGTTCGTGAGGAAATATTAAGTAAAATAAACGAAGCTGAAGATGAAAGTAAAAAGAGGGTTGAAGGACTCCAACAAGAAACAGCAGAACAGTGCGAGCAAAATAAGCAAGAAGTGCATCAAATTTGGAAGGAGGCCAAGGAGGAGATAGAGCAGGTACAGACAAGATGTGAGGAGAAATGTAACCAATTAGATGCGTCTGTAAGCAAGAAGTGCATCAAATTCGGAAGGAGGCCAAGGAGGAGATAGGGCAGGTACAGACAAGATGTGAGGAGAAATGTAACAAATTAGATGCGTCTGTAAACGAAGTAAAGGGTAAAATGACTGCCCATGAAGAGAAAATAGAAGAATTCCGACTACGAGAGTTGCACCTCCAGGAAGAAGTTAACGCCTTGAAGGATAGACCATCTATTAGCTCCTACATATCCTGCAACGAAAGCAGGGAAATAATTAATTTTCGAAGCTACAAGCGCAACCCCATTGAATTCCTTGAGCGAGTAGAAGAAAGTTTGTCAAGAACCAGGGAGACAAGATGGACAGTGATTAAGGGTATGTTAGATGAAATGTTTAAAGAGGTCCATGACAATTGGTGGACGGCAGTACGGCCGGACATTCAAAACTTCCAAGAATTTAAAAACCAATTTAAAACAAAATACTGGTCAGAGGCTACACAACACGTAGTGAGAAACAAAATAAGTAACGGCCGATTTTATCCGTATTTAGGACAATTTCCAACGGCATACTTTTTAGGTAAAGTCAGCGTAGCGAGGAACTTGGAGCCCAATATCCCTGAAGAATACCTGGTAACGCAGTTGGCATACCATTATGACGGGGAGATTTCAAAGAGCAGGTTGAGCGGATGGATTAAGACCATCCAAGATATGGTAGAATTATTGGGAGAGCATGAACGAGAAAGGCATTACCTACAGCATAGACAACGGAATAATAATTATAATAGGAATAATTACTTTCGTAATAACCAAAATAACCCTAATGGCAATAACCCATTATGAACAATCATAATAGTTATCATAATTCTCAAGCCAACAACAACAACTACTCTCATCGTCCAAATAATCCAAATTACAATAATAATAATAATAACCGAGGTAATAATAATAATACAAACAATGGTAATAATTATCGACCAAATAACCAATATAATAATAACAGCCAAAATCAAACATACAGGCGACGGGTGAATTATGTGAGTACGGAGAATAGAAATGATGGAAGGCAGTATTATCGAGGACGAAGGAGTAGGAGCGGCGAGGATGTTAGAAGAAACAGGGATCGCGTGACTTTTAATAACGACCCGCTCGAAATACTGGACGCAACGGACAGTAACCAATCAAATAGACCAGATGACCATACGGAAGGAACCAGCCAGCATTTAAACGAGCAGCGGCAGTGAAAATCCACCTGGACCCATCACTGAACCGATCTATTGGGTACTTACCAAGACTAACAGACCAGACAAATGACCATACCATAACAATTATCCAAAATCACTACTTGAAAAATATTAGAGAAGAGCTACTCGAAGAGAAATCTACTAAAATTAACCATTCAGATAATGAGATTGCTTATGTAATAGCGAAAATAAATGGAATATCAACCAGATTAATGATAGATACAGGCGCTAATGTGTCTTTAATTGACAGTACGGAGTACCACAAAATTCAAAAAGAGAGTAAGGCAATCTTACCAACATTACCTGTTAGCAATATAATTTTAATTGGAGCCACTGGGAAACAAAATAAAACTATAAAGAGACAAGTATCATTGGAAGTAACTAGTAACAATGTAACCCTTCCCATGATCTTTTTAATAGCTCATGGTTTACCTTTCGATATATTAATTGGCTGTGACATTTTAAGGAAATATTCCGCAGTCATTGACATGAGACGAGCAAGAGTATCAATGAAATCAGAAAACATAGAATGGATATCTGAACTAATTGGAAGCAAGGGTGTAGTTCCAGTTAATAACATTTATAACATAAGAACAGTTAATAATTCCCAAGATAATATATTTGAAGAAAGAACCGAAGACCAAAGCAGTAATGACAGTTTATGGAACAAAAAATTAGAAGAAATCAGACAATTTCAGGGTGAACAAAACGGAAATAGTTTAACCACTCAGCAGGTGGAAAATTTGATATCAATTTACAGTAAATATCGGCATGTGTTCTCAGACCGACCAGGAAAGTAAGGGGGTTATCAGTGCAAGTTAAGGTTCAAAGAATCTGCAAATTTTAATAAGAAGTCATATACGATAGCATACGCAGCGAAGGAAGCAGTAAGGATTGAAATTAACAGGATGTTAGAAGAAGATATCATTGAATACAGTTGTTCACAGTACACCAGTCCCATTGCAAAAAAGGACGGAAAGGTACGGCTGTGCCTAGATGCAAGAGAGATAAACAAGATCTTAATAAACGATAGGACATCTCTTGGGGAAATTGAGGAGATACTCAAAAAATTTCACCAGTTTCCAGTTTATCAGTACCTGGGATACAGTTTGTGGATACTGGCAGGTGGAGTTGCACCCAGCTAGTCGGAAATATGTTGCTTTCATATTCGAAGGTCGGAACTACCAGTTCAAGCGACTACCATTTGGGCTGGTAAATTCCGTGGCGATACTCGTCCGATGTATGGACCAAATATTGGGTCCAGAAACCATGCAGTATACCACCGTTTATGTTGATGATTTGTTAGTCCGTAGCGGCGGGCAGTTCCAGCGAAATAGTATCTTAAGAAATGAGTCAGCATATATTTCTAGTAATTTGAATTTCTTGTGCGACACGATTAAAAAACTTAAAAAATACACCTCTTAACAGAAACTGTTAATGAAATACGTTTTGTTGAAAGCACAATCAGTTCCAACACGCGATAAAAAAATGGAAACTTCAAAATATAAATTCAAAATTGTGTTCGGAAAAACATTTGATTTGAAGTTTTAAGTAAAGTTGCCCGAGTTCCAGAAGGTCAGCAAGTGGACAATGAAAACGTAGGCCTTAGTGTAAGTGATGTTCCTCTTTTTATGTATGCCAGAGAGATTTCATGTGATGTAGAACGGTTCTTTTCCCAATATCGAGCTTTGTTCCATGATAATCGGCAGAGATTTGTAATGGACAGTTTAGAGATGGCGTTTATTGTGCACTACAACTCCAATTACATTTTCAAGAAGGAGCTGATGAGTTGACCAGTAAGTTTGGTGAGTACTTATAAACACTTTTCATGTCACAACCTGTTTGCATACGTAAACTAAAAGAAAATATTTTTTAACTTTTTAAGAAATATGTTTTTAAAACGTTGTGTATTGAAAAGAATGCACACACACACACACACACACACACACACACACACACACACACAGAATGTACTAGAAAGAAATGTAAAATTACCGACACGGGTGACTGAACTCGCTAGTTCCTAATAGCCAGAAAGGGCATTTAACTTAAAGCTAAGTTACGAAAATATGTACGCGTTGCAAGTCGGGGTATAAAGAAGTTGCCTAGTTCCATTATTGTTATTTCCGATCTGATGATGAGCTGTGAAGCTTGAAAGCGCTAATCGGAATAATTTTTCTATAGCGGTGTGCAAAAGTAAAGTGTTAATTCTGTTTGTAATTAAGTTTTCATCACCTTCACTTCCTTAATCAAGTTCTCTATGTCTTCATACATACTTTCTATCTCTTCATCTCCATGACTTGTGCTGGGTGCGTATACAGTACTTGAATTATCACAGTATTCTTTGGTTTAGTTTCAATATTGACTAGAACAGTGGTTCTCAAAGTGGAGTCCTCAGCAATGTTTCAGGGGGTCCGCGGACACTTTCAAGAAAAAATAGAATATACCGTAATTTTATCAGATTTTTATGCACTAACAATCAAAATTTTAGAATCCTAAAACAATTAGTAGAAGATACCAGTATTTTGTTTTCAAACTACTTATAATTGTAAAAGTAATTTCAAACTCATGTCTTTAAGAATGTCTTTAAATCATGTCGTGTAGAGACAGGACGATGTAAATTGAACACTAGGGTCTCGATGGGCGTAGACAAACACCTCGTTGCGAGGCTAACAAAATTTTCAGTCATTTCGCACATGAGCACAGCAGTCTTGTACAGTGTTTCATAGCGTGAACATCGGCTGCAACAAGACTGGTGAGAACAATGGAAGCATGTGTGCGACAGAGACAGAGGTAGTACATGAGTAAGGCGGTGTACTGTTATCGCGTTGTCTCTACTCTCCCCTCTCTAGACAACTTAGCTATACTTGTTAGTGGGGGTAATTCATGCAGTGGGTCGGCGCAGATGATTCAGGAAACACTGTCGGGCCTAGCAGATCTGTTTGTCAGCCGAACTGACTACAGTGCCGCACAACGCAGAACTTATCCTGCTGTTTTAGTCCACGTATACGCACTGCATCTAACCAAAACGTTTTTCCGTCTAGCTGGTTTTACACCTAAGTAGCTGGATTTAAACTCGTGTGTTTGGAAAGATAGAGCCGAAGTTGGCAACGCTGGCTGCGCAACGCACTGTATCGGTCTCGTGGCCCCTGGCAGGTCATTTGCGGTCTATCGCAGCCATTGATGCTTGCGTAGGTAACAAAAATTGAAGCTGTGGATTCAGAAATTAGACTTTAAAATCTTCAAACAATTCCCTTCTGTGGCAGATTTCGTCAAGATGTCAGGAGAAAATGTTTCAAAGGGATCCTAAACGTTATTAAGTCTCATTTGGAGCAACTACACTTGCAGCTAAGGGAATATTTTCCAGTGACGAATGATAGTAACATGTGGAAAACGAATCCATTTGCTGATGGGCTGTCAACTAACCTCTCTCTTACACTACAAGAAGAAGATAATTGGCAGAACTTTCAAATGACAGTTCATTAAAATTATAGTTACAGCTATTAAAGCAATTAGCCTGCAGCTAGCTGACTTCTGGTTATATGTTATGACTGACTAGTATCCTGAAATCGCAAAAAAAGCTTTGAAGTGTTTAACTGTGTTTACCTCTACTTATTTGTATGAAACCGCCCAGCTCACGTACTTGAAGTCAAAGTTAAGAAATAAACTTGATGTCGAGAGTGACTTAATATTGAATGGACAAACTTTGTATCTATATAAACTTTGAACCTATGTGAACTTTGTATTATAAAATACTGCATTGCGGCGCCATGTAGGTGACGTCACGTTTTTCAATAAGAAACTTAAGTTTTCACAAGTGAGAGTACAGTAATCGCTAATATAAGTAAACAAATTAAAAACACTTAACACAGGCAGAGCTCTAATAAGGTAAATCCTACAAATAATTTAATTGTAAAGAAAGTCCATCCTATATTTATATTGCAACGATACAGCCATATGCTGTATTGAGCATTGATTTAAATAAATGTAAAATTTGTAAAATTATTATAAGTTTGGGGTAAATGGACATGTCTGGGATTGTAAAATGTTTCATTGTTATACTAGGGGAGAAATTAACCTGTTCCAACAGGCAAGGAACACCTGCTCGATTGTATGTGTGTTATGCGTGTATCTTGTGTGTGTTAGTGATGCATGTACAGACAGGAATCCCAGTAACCCTCCCCAATTAATTACTAAAATAATTATTTTAATTCACTGTGTGAAAACTAATTAGTGTATAAACAAACAAAAGGCACCAAAGTGTGAGTAAATTTTATAGTTATCCATAGTAAGAAAATGACGTTAGTAGAACACACTACGTGAAGTCAGTGCGAAATAAGTGCCAAAAATACGCAAATTACACTAAGACGCTCAAATTAATACAGTGAGTGCTTAATCAAATTAGCTATGATTTGTGCTATCTCAATTCCGTACAAAACATTGCCATTTGCAAAAAATTGCAAATATATGAAAAGGTTCGGGAGTGGGGGCTATCATGTGATTTGCAGGTGTCGACAGGACAATTTCGGAACCAACAGGTGCGGAATCTCGAGAGGGTATAAATTAAGGGTTCGACTGGAGGCCCTTCTTTTGAAGAGACCACATCGTCACCGAGGTTGTGACGATTCTGCACTCAGCTATTGAAGAGGACAGACGAAAATAAGGACATCGCAGAAGAGGATCGCCTCGACCTCTAGATGACTGCTATGAAGAGGCTATCCCAGCAATCTACGGAGGCGGTTAAGAAGAAGCCGCCGGGGAAACACTCGCCACATCGCCAGCCACAACACCAAGCTGCGATGGAAGTGGACCAGCCGCCTTGCCTGCAAGACGACGACAACCTATGCACAACTGGGACCTGCCGCACAGTGCCGGTAAGTCGAGTAGGTAGCGCTGCCCAGCGGAATCCGGGGAGTCCGAGAGTAGGACTCACGAATAGAGATGCGGGTTGCGCCGCTACTGTGACGGTGTCACAGTTTGGCCCCCGGATACCCGCTGGGCAAAGAGCTGAGATAGTCAGCATTGGACCCGCTGATAGTGCCCCTGAAGCACTGTGCGGCAGCGACGAGCCCCCCGGCCGGCTACTTGGGCCAGTCGGGAACCCTACGACTCGCGCGGGAAGCCCTGCTCAACCTGCGCAAGTTCGTGATCATAATCGGTCCTTGTTAGGGCCTACCAAGCCCGCAAAGGCCGGATCTTCCGGCTGCACGGCCGCTAGTAGGCCAAGCAGCCCTAATCCTCCGCCGGAGTCTGACTCCCCGGACATGGAGGCCTCGGCTTCCACCGACTGGGTGGTAGTAGGGCACGGTGGCAAGCCGAGGAAGTCTCCTTCCCTGACATCTCTGAGTTCGGCTACGGACTCGGCGGCATTCAAAGCCTCCGCTGAGGTTGCGCCCAGTCGCACCTCCGAAGGAAGGATCCCGCCGGTGTTCGTCACGAACGTCAAAGATATTATCGGCTTTAGTCGCCGACTCCGCAAGGTCGTTGCGCTGGGAGATAACGCTTCGGTCAAACTCCTAGCGAGTGAGACTGTGCGCGTTGCCTGCCGCAGCGCTTCTGAGCACTTGGGAGTGATCCAGTGGCTGGGCAGTTCCACACATACTCCCTTAACAAAATCAAGCCTGTAGCCCTCGTCCTTCGGGGCCTGGACATACAGGCAGATCCGCAGGTCGTCCTCGACGAACTGCGCGACGCGGGCTATAAGGTTGTGGGAGCCTCTCGGCTGTACACTACTTATGGCTCGCGTCGACCACTCCCCTTAATCAGACTCCTGGTGGAGAAGGGCGACTCTTCCCAGGCCCTTTTAGACTTGAAACGGCTTTTCGGGCTCTGCGTGAGCGTAGAGCCCTGCCGTCAGAACGGGCGACTTTCCCAGTGCCACAGGTGTCAGCGGTTCGGCCATAGCAGCTTCGGCTGTCGGAACGCGCCGACCTGCGTCCGCTGTGGAAACGACCACCTTACGCAGGCCTGCGCACTTCCTGACAACCACAGGTATTGCATCAACTGTGGCGGCGCCCATGCTGCTAACAACAAGCGCTGCCCAGTTTACAAAGAGCAGTTGGACAAACTTGCTAAACCTGTCCAGCCTAAGCCTCGACAAGTTGTTAGCCAACCCGTAAAGTCGGCCAAAGCCGTTGAACCTGTGGTCCGGAAACCAGCCCCTAGGTCTGCTCCGGTTCCGAAACCTAGTGCAGTGAGCCCGAGCATAGCTCAACAGGCCAAACCACCTACCGCGCCCCCGGAACCGGAACGCGAAGTTCCACACTAGGCTTTAGTCCCGCTGCCGGACGATAAAGAGGAAATCGATCCTCCACGGCCGCCGCCACCCAAGCCTCGATACCCAAGAACGGGCAAGAAAGGTGAAACCCAGGCCAAGAACACGGGCCAGCCAAAGTTACCTGCCACTGGATCCAAGCCCGTCCACCAAAAGCCAGAGCGACCACCCGCTCCAGAACCTGCCCCCAAGGCTTCCACCGCCTCGCCCCGCCGCAGCTATGCAGCTGCCGCCAAGCGTTCTACCCAGGCCTCATCTTCCGATGATCCCGCCGTTGTGTCCGACTTTCTGGCAAGCTACGACTTGCAGAAAGTAGCCCAAACTTTCCTTAAAATCAAGGAACGCTTGGCAACAGCCTCGCTCCAAGACAAGTTCCTCCTCTTGGTGGAAACCTGCCAAATTATAGGTCTGTTATGAACGGACAACCACGGCAATCCCTCAAGCGAGACCTCGAGCTCGTGGCGTGGAACGCCAACGGCCTCGCTTCCCGGCATTCTGAGCTCTTAAGAGTTCGTTGCCCGACACAAGCCCGACGTGCTTCTTTTTGGTGAGACGCACCTGACCCCGCATCGTCGTTTCCGACTGCCCAACTACGTGTGCCACCGGGATGACCGGTCGGGTCGCGCAGGAGGGGGCACAGCCATCGCGGTGAAGGCGAGTCTTCGCCATCACCGCGTTGTCCTGCCTCAGCGGCGGAACCTCGAGTGCACCGCGGTTGAGCTTCATGGTGCTCTCGGCGGTCTACTCGTGGTTTCCGCTTACAAGCCTCCACAAACGGAGCTCCTGTCGAACGATCTGGAGGCCGTCTTTGGCGCACACAGGAGGGTAGTCCTGGCGGGCGACCTGAACTGTAAGCACCCTGATTGGGGGAGCCGCTTGGTTAACCCAAACGGGGCCCGCTTACGCAGGTATGCTGATGCGGCTCGGGTCACAGTCATGGGTCCTACCGGGCCTACGTACTATCCCTCGAGGGCTAACTCCCGCCTTGACGTACTGGACATTGCCGCGGTCAGGGGCGTTTATTGCCCGGTCCACGTCTCCGTCATTTCGGAACTGTCCTCGGACCATTGCCCTATCAGTGTGCATATAGCTACCCAGCACGCCACCGTCCGCGACGAGCGGCGGGTAATCGAGTGGGACCGCTTTGGCCCGGCGTTCAGTCGCCGCCTACCTGAGCATATCCCGCTCGACACTACCCAGCATGTCGGCGAGGCAGTTGCCTTATTCGACACAGCCGTAGTCTCGGCGGTCGACGTGTCCTCCCGGATGAAGCCGGGACTCACGCCCGACTATCAGCGTATCCCCGAAGAGGTGTCTCAGCTCGCTTGCGAGAGGAATCGCCTCCGGAGACGCTGGCAGAGGACTCGTGACCCGGCTGACAAGGCTGCGTTCAACAGAGCGTCCGGCAAGTTGCGTCGCGACATGCTGGCGTTCCGTAGACGCAACTTGGAGCTAGCTGTTACACAGATGGATGGCCCTGCCGAGGACCGTAATGTCTGGCGGATTCCCAGTGCCCTAACGGGAAAGCGCAAACGCGCGCCTCTCCCCGCACTGGTCGGACCCGGCGGTCAACCCCTTGGCCGCCCCCTCGAAAAGGCAGAGTTCTTGGCTGACAGTTTAGAGCGACAGTTCGCTCCCAACCCATCCAAGAACCCGGCTTTCATTGAGCAAATCTGCCGCGAGGTAGAGCGCTTTCTATCGGCCGATATCACAGTCCAACCGGAGCCCATCTTCCCGGAGGAGGTCTCTGAGAGGATTGTTCAGCTCAAGCCCCGGAAGGCGCCTGGCCTGGACGGAGTCATGAATTTCGCCCTCCATCGCCTTCCGGAGCGAGGAACCCAGTTCCTCTCTGACCTGTTCAATTCATGCCTCAGACTGGCCTACTTTCCGGTGAAATGGAAAACGGCTACCGTCATAGTGATACCCAAGCCGGGAAAGAATTCTTCTCGCGTGGAAAACCTCAGGCCCATCAGCCTCTTGTCCGCGACGTCCAAGGTTTTCGAGCGACTGATCCAACGTAGGATCCGCGACCATCTAGAAAGACTAGACGTGCTTATCCCCGAATAGTTCGGCTTTCGTGAGCTGCACTCCTCGACTCATCAGCTGATGAGACTCGTGGAATGCATTACCGAGGCTGGCTGCCAGGGCAAACAGACGACTGCGATCTTCCTAGACGTAGAGAAAGCCTTTGACCGCGTGTGGCACGAGGGTGTCCTTTACAAACTCACGGAAGTCCTTCTCCCAGACTGCTACGTTCACTTGATCGGCAGCTTTCTGCGAGACCGTAGCTTCCGAGTGAGAATAGACCACGCTCTCTCTTCGGAGAGGCGTATTACCGCTGGCGTCCCTCAGGGAAGCGTCCTTGGGCCTCTCCTGTTCTCGCTGTTTGTCAACGACACGCCCCGAGTTCCTGGAGTAAAGTTGTCGCTGTTCGCGGACGACACTGCGGCTTTTGCCTCAGAGCCGAACGCGAGTTATGCGGCAATTAAGCTCCAGCATCAACTCGACGCGTATGTCGGGTGGACCGATGACTGGAGAGTTGCCGTTAACGCTTCCAAGAGCGCCGCGGTAATATTCTCGCGCAAACGCAAGCGGCCTCGGCCGCTTAAAGTAGGCCCCGTCGAGGTGCCCTGGACCAATAGCGTCAAGTACCTCGGGCTCCACGTGGATTCCCGACTCACCTGGCAAACCCATACACAGTATATCAGACAACGCGCTTCGGCGCAACTCAGTAGACTCTGGCCCGTGCTATCTAATCCGGCAATGACCCCCGGCAAGGTAAGCTCACAGTTAACACGTACGTGTTGCCCGTGATTACCTACGCCTGTCCTGTTTGGGGATACCTGGCTCGTGGTCAAGAACAACGCTCCAGCGCGTACTCGACCGGGGACTGAAGCTCGCGTGCAAAGTCCCCCGGAGGTACTCTTCTCGCCTTTTGAGGAGAGGACTCGGTGTCCGCTCTCTTGATGACACCGTGAGACGCCTGGCGCGTAGATTCTATGTTCGTTCCGACAGAGTGACCCACAATTCCCTCATTGCCGGACTTGGTAAATACACCCTGCGACCAGGTGAGTCCTGGAAGCGACCTCGTTTGCTAGTCCCGGTCGTATAATCCACCAATCGCAGTTCGCTTCAGACCCCCCCCCTTAAGTAGATAAAAAGTATATAACGAAATCCAACAGACCCAGTGGCAGGAGTCCTTTCTGAGACCCGAGACACTGCACCACTGGCGACCCGCGCAACCCCCAGTTGTGTGTTGTGTAAGCCCTTCTTTTCATTTCAAGACACAGTTGCAGTCGGACACGCTGTCCGTCGGCAGAACAGTTTAATTTTGTTATAAGTCTCATCTACGAACGAATAAAGACGTTTTCAGTAATTATGTTTACACTATTACGCGAAACGTAGAGTACCGGGACCGTTTAAGTCAGCAAGAGTATCTACAGAGAAGTTACAACGAGCGACGCGAGATGCTGGACGTTAGGAGATGCTTTTTAGAAGCCTAACAGCCGAACGAGATCCACCTCGCAGCCGATATTAATTCTCTGGGATGGACCACACACTGCTGGAGAACGACGCTGGACTCTGGACATATCCAGGACCACGCCAAGCCAGGAGTAATGGTAACCCAACTCAGAACAACGCTGGACCCCGTCAATAAGTCGTAAGGTCATCAAAACTCGAGGTTGTAACCCCTCTTTAACTTAAGCAGTAAAAAAAAGATTATTTTTTTTTGAAAATTTTTTTTTTTTTTTTTTTGTAAAGAGGGGCCACAAGTTAATTATAACTAGGCTAAATCCTAGAGAAGCCAAAAATGCGCTGGATCCAGTGAGACGGGACTTGCAATGAAAACTCATGAATTAAACAATTAACAAATCCCTTTTATTATTCTATCTCAGTAAACAAATTAATAATAAAATAAATAAACCCAACAGTCATAATCTATAATTCCCTTAAATAGTCAATTAAATAAAGTATACTTTCTCAACAAGGCCACCTGAAAATATTTATTAATACCAAGAAAATAATTTGCTATGTCGCTTTACAAATGAATTGAAATTTAAAACCATTACTAACCTTGAAATAAAGTTTCCATTAAAAAATTAATAAAATATAAAATTATTTTATATGTTCCTTTTAGAATGCTCCATATAACTTAATGAAGATAAATGGTATAGATTCCTTGCTAATATTAATTATAATAATAATTACTCAAACAAATTAAATAAAGTTTACAGGGTGACAATTCATATACTTGTAATTAAAGTTAAATAAAATAAATTTTTTTCTTAAAGAAATGATCAGCAATGATTAATTGAGATAGAATACCTGTTATAAAAAATTAAAAGGATATACATACATAATTCCATGTATCAACTTTCTTGTATAAAAAGACAAACGAACAAACAAACCCTATATCTAAAGTCCCCACCAAAAATACACTAAATGCATCATACTTATAACCCCCAAAATGTACACACAAATATACAAACATAACATGTTCCACAATACAAATACATTATACAATAGTATACAATACAATATACATAAGGATCTCTTGCCACGCCCCTTTTTATATTACCCCCATGGTGTTTATAAATTCTTACTTCTTTTATGATTATCCCTGTTAGGATTACAATTTACTTTTATATTACCCCCCATGGTGTTGGTTGATTACACATCACGTGTATTAGATAATGCTTAAGCATTCAGTAGTCCCCAGGACATAATAACTTTCAAAATGTTGGCTAAGTGCCTAATGCTGTTATCTAATTCTGCCCCTCTGGGCTCTATTACTGTGAGAAATAAAAAATATTTAAAACAATGAACACCCCCCAGTTATCATAAATAATTTAAAGAATTTATATATACTGAAACATTGCCAAGTAATAAAAATAGAAATATTGCATAATATTATAACCCTATGAAAAATACACTTGGGCCAGAGACCGACATGTTAATTGCCAGTTGATGCAACTTTTAACTTGTCTCAACAACAAGTTAAAAACTGAATGAACATGCATTCCTTCTGGTTGAAACTTGTGGAAAATGCACCAGCCTACCCCAGAAATTTCTATACAATATGAATTAAACTGATTTTTAAATTTAGAAAATATATATATAAGGACTACTAAATTGAACGCGATAAATTACCAATAGAAAGAATGACTTACAATCTGTAAAGAAGCACATATGCTGAAATAAGAGAAAATTATGGGTTTGAATGCAGAACAGTGTAAGAAGACATGCCAGTCTCTAAGCTGACAATTTTTACCAGAAATTTAATAAAATCTACAATTAATTTTACACCCAGTTCACACACTAAACTTTCCCATGAATTGGGGATCCAATTAAATGTTTAAAACTTGAAATGTTGTAGTTGATAGATATATATAGAACTGGTCACTGGGTATTATTGAGTGCTGACTCTATGTGTACATAATAATTGGTTTTGTATCACCTTTCGTCCATGAGGGGTTTTTTATTAAGATGACAATCTCGTGGTCGACATTATAGGTGTTGGTGTGGTCCTCCACATTCCTCCGGTAGCGAAGAGGAGCTTTAAGGTGTTAATAGTTCAACCATGTAGTAGGTCTTGTTCTCGTCTATTGCGGTGGACCCTAATTACACACCGTTATATATATTAGCCAGAGTACACAACACAATGCCCCACTAAAGTTTGCACACCCTCCAAAATACATATATAAAGTTAACATAGCTATAGAGCAACTTAAATTTAACTTGACAGATTTGTATGGCCAACATGCCTTATTTGAAAATCTTTATAACAGTAATTCTTCATAATATTAACTTCACCCAATGCGGGTTATCCTGTTTGCAATTTGACAGTTAATTATGGCTTTGTACCATTTCATAAACTTTATACATAGTGTGAATATGTAGCTACCACGTGGTTAAGAAGTTATTTCAAATACATAGTTTTTACTATAGAAAATAATATAAATTGGTGGTTATTTACTTTCAAAACGTGCCTGAGTAAGTTCCCAGATATTAATAACGTTTTACTGTTAATTGTAGTAAAACTTGTATGCTATCTAACCCAACTACGCCTTGTGCAATTACTTAAGTGCGTAACACGAATCTCGTTACATCGATGTTAGATAAATTTTAAACTTAAATTTTTTGTATTCAATATACTTTACTTTTTAGTGCCGAGGTTCTCACACGTGAATGAATATAATTTTATAATGTTTTAAAAACTTTTACCTTCAAAAGTGTATTTCAAAACCGCCATGCGGTCGCGTACAGGTGAACAGAAATCAACTTACTTAGGCTTATTAAAAACAGTATTCTCCAGTGAAATATTATAGTCTATTAATATGAAAGTAAGTGAGACTTACCGCAGTCGTGTAGAGAATTATCTAAACATAGTATGAAGGCTTGAAAGTGTTGAAAATCATCATTTTCTACCGGAGTGAAAATGGAGTCGACCGTCAACCACGAAGTATTTTGTGAGACGAAATTAAATGGAAGTCCCAGCTTCTTCCTTGTTTGCCTACGGCATTTGTCGCCAGAAAGCAGCACCTGGAGTTTACATACTGCGGGTAGGCGGCAGGTGCCGACACCGATCAACGCTGTCTAGACTTAATAGGTAGGGCTTATCTTCACGGAAAGAGTGCAGCACGAATTACACCACTGTAATTCCGTACTGCCTATAACTACAGGCCGTATATTCAGTTGTTTTGCGCTGTCTCTCCGCTAGAGATCGGCCCAACCTCCAATTGTTAATTACTGAAATCGCGCTGAATCTTACAGATTCGGCACACCCTCACCCCAAAAGGGCAACATAGTTGCCCCAAGGCTAACGCACAGCCTCTTGGCTAGTCCTCGGAAATCTCAGAAATTTAATCGCTCTTGGGAGAACAGAGGCTCAGGGTGAAAACGAAGTACGAGGAAAGAAGAAGAAGTGTAGTGTGTGGGGGTACTGCATGATGACTTGATCAGGGTCAGCATCCAGCACAAGAGAAAGAAGGAGGAAAGAAAGACGTCGAAATGAAGAGCGCCGTCTGAGTTCTGACCTCCCAAGGCCTCCCCAAACTGAGACCCAACTAATACCTACTCAGGGCAACAACTACCCCCCCTTCTCACAGGACTGGAAAATCTCAACGCCAATGCAACCATCCCCATGCGACCCTCTCCGCCAGGCCAACCCCACAGGACCGCCCCAACACGTCACACTCTCTGGTGACCACCACCTACTCCTCCTGCTGCCACTCACATACGCGTCCGAAGACCAAAACAAGGTAACTAATACCTTGATATGTGAGTGCCCATAACCCTACTGTCCACATCTGGACTAACCAGCCATATGCTGCAAAACAAGGCATCACAAATCCTTGACTTATGTAACTGGTTTAAAAATAAAATCCCTATACTAGGGCGGACGGCCCCTATTAGCCGGACAGAGAAAACCGCATTGAGGGCACGCGAACATCAATCCCTTTTCTTGGTCTTCAATACTGCATAACTAACGAGGGGGGTTTACTTCAGTACGGCAACGTCGAACTACCTACACATAATCAAAAAACTCTACCACAGAAATCAACTAGGGAATGCGGCATGGCCAGGACGCTACAATAATCAACAATAAACTACAACAAAGACAAATGAAAACGACACTAAACTCACTACCCACGTAGTCACAACTCTTCTGACTAACTTCTCTCTAACTCCTCTCGGATATTTTTTTTTCCTTTTCTAATTTTTTTTTTCTAATTTTTATTTGTTTTTTGGTTTTTATTTTGTTTTCTGAGGGGAGGGGTAGGAAAATTGGGAAGATGAAAAGGGCAAGGATCATTGAAAGTTCAACAGCTAGGACTAAGGTAAAGGACATGGTTCCCTCCGAAAATAAGGATGGGTGGAGAAAACCATGGCTCGCGGAGGCAGGGGCGCAACCCTGAAGTAGATGTACACCACTGGGACTGTGGGGAACATCTACCCGCTACCCATCAACCGCTACTTCTCACCTTTTTGTGACGAACTTTAGGAACTCGTTCCTTTTGGACACCTCTCTCTGAGAAACTATCTCGTGTTGAGCAGCACTGATTTATTTCTTCTAAATTAGAATCAAGGTAACTTACCTGACTAGTCTTACCCCGATTTGGATTATCCGCAACCTCTAACTCCTCTGCTTCTACCTTCTTCTCTTCTAATATTTCCCCTTTTTCTCTTTCTTCCACCTCTTCCTTTTCCTCCTCTACATAATCCAAATCACCATCACGACACTGCACATCTTCATCCTCTAGTTGCTCACCTGGTCCGCCTGAAACTTCTTTCCATTCCTCGGAATCCTCAACACTACTTACAGAAAACGTCTGCACATCTTCACACACTACATCATTCTCACTCACAAACTCTACAACGCTGCCACCCAGTTTCTCCCCAACTTCTACCTCATCTACTTCTACCACACTTGCAGACTGGACATCCCCTAGTCCATCCGCAACCTCAGAAACACTTGCAGCCTCCCTAACACTTACACTTATACTCCCCTGCGTAGCATGTGCAGACCACACTTCTGCCTCCTCCTTTGATTCCTCTTCTTCACCACTCTCAGCAACTACAACTTCCTCAACCTTTCCCAACCTGGAATCCAGCTGTCCAGGTCCATGTGCAATGTCTACATTAAATTCTACTGACGATGGTAAAGCTCCACCATCAAGTGACTTCTCATCTTCCGGCGTAGGCGATGATGATGTTACCGGATCTGGATCCGTCACGAACAACACAGGAACAAATTCCGCGACATCCGGGTTCACCCATGACGTCCTCTCTGAGTCCTGTAATTCAATATCAGCAGACGTGTTCTTGTTGTCTTGTATAGATCCACAGAAGTTACTTCGCTTTTCTTCTTTCACCTCACCTTCTTCCTCCACCACTCTATTAGGCACTGGTAATTCCTCTGGAACCTTCAAAGTTACCTTACTCTCAAAATAGGAATAGCTTGCTACCGGCTCCCTACTTGCCGATGTTGGTTTACTCAAGTAACTTCTTCTTTCCCTGTTCGTTTCATATTTATTTATTTTATCTGCTGTAACCGTAGCTACAGTCTTCTCACTTGCCACCCCCTTGTAGCCCCCATTGCCTCCGGAGTATTCCGTTTTTTTCCAACCGCCACGTTTGTCCTTCTTAGCTCTCCCTGACAGACCACTGGAGTATTGGACATCCGTAGCACCTCTTCCCCGTACTCGTCCCCTGCTCGGACAGTATTAGAAACCACACATAACCGGGATAGATCCGCGAAACAACGTGGACGTCCTGCAAATATTAAACGGGATCTCTCTTGGGGATTCAGTCCTTCCAGAATTACTTCTACGACTTCGGTCTCGGGCAACCCTAATCTTAATACCCGGGCAGCTTTCCGTATGTCCTGCACGTAGTCCCCCAACGTCTCTCCGTTGGCCTGTAAACGATAGAATGAATCCCACTTAAGCTGGGAACGTCGTCGAAGTGGTATGAAGTAATCCAACACTTCCCCATGAAAAGTGTCGACCGTGCCGCCCCGACGCAGAGTGTTGGTGACCAACCCTGCCAACGAACCCTGGCAATACGGGTATATAAGGGACAAGACCTCCCCATCGGATACAACCGGATAATCTGCCAACTGCAGGACAAGATCCAAGAAAACCAGCAGCTGGTCCTCATCAAAGCCATCTACCACCGAAAGTTTCTGGAGAACTCCTGAAAGGGGGTGGGGCAATTTCTGAAAGCATAGTGCCGCCAGAATTACACAATTCGCAATACACTATCAACAAAACATAACCCCCACAAAACACCTGACACCTTACAAAAATAATGACAATAATAAGACAGGAATAAGAAAAACTCAAGTACTATATCTTCCATCAAGTAGACTGCGGGTCCACCTACCGTTGCGAGAAACTAGCCCACTAACTGAACTGCTCTCACTCTATTACACTAGACAAATGGAACGGGACACACACACAACACACACAACACGACAAAACACCGACCAACGAAAATTTATTTAAACAATTTCTCAATGTTACTTCGGCTACCGTATATCGGAAACCGACTGCCGATCGGGCCATACCGCATAATTAAAAAAACAACACCTCCCCAACTATGGGCAAGGTAACACAACAACCAACCAAGCACCGAACTGCGATAAGTCCCGTTTCCCCAGGAATTTCCCCTTCTAACATTTCTCACCACGTGGCACTATCAACTACTCAAGGCGGGCAAGTACATATACATATATATCTCAAAACCTTAAACCTAACAAAAATATTTTCAACTTTAGATATAGGGCCTTTTAAAATTTTTTTTTAAGTTCTATTAGAACTCCCAAAATGTTTCCTAAGTTTGCAAGCCCCGTCACACCCACAGGACCCACGGGTTGACCCTAATCTCAACCACGCTCTGCTACCAAATGTAACCCCTCTTTAACTTATGCTGACTCTATGTGTACATAATAATTGGTTTTGTATCACCTGATTTCGTCCATGAGGGGTTTTTTATTAAGGTGACAATCTCGTGGTCGACATTATAGGTGTTGGTGTGGTCCTCCACATTCCTCCGGTAGCGAAGAGGAGCTTTAAGGTGTTAATAGTTCAGCCATGTAGTAGGTCTTGTTCTCGTCTATTGCGGTGGACCCTAATTACACACCGTTATATATATTAGCCAGAGTACACAACACAATGCCCCACTAAAGTTTGCACACCCTCCAAAATACATATATAAAGTTAACATAGCTATAGAGCTACTTAAATTTAACTTGACAGATTTGTATGGCCAACATGCCTTATTTGAAAATCTTTATAACAGTAATTCTTCATAATATTAACTTCACCCAATGCGGGTTATCCTGTTTGCAATTTGACAGTTAATTATGGCTTTGTACCATTTCATAAACTTTATACATAGTGTGAATATGTAGCTACCACGTGGTTAAGAAGTTATTTCAAATACATAGTTTTTACTATAGAAAATAATATGAATTGGTGGTTATTTACTTTCAAAACGTGCCTGAGTAAGTTCCCAGATATTAATAACGTTTTACTGTTAATTGTAGTAAAACTTGTATGCTATCTAACCCAACTACGCCTTGTGCAATTACTTAAGTGCGTAACACGAATCTCGTTACATCGATGTTAGATAAATTTTAAACTTAAATTTTTTGTATTCAATATACTTTACTTTTTAGTGCCGAGGTTCTCACACGTGAATGAATATAATTTTATAATGTTTTAAAAACTTTTACCTTCAAAAGTGTATTTCAAAACCGCCATGCGGTCGCGTACAGGTGAACAGAAATCAACTTACTTAGGCTTATTAAAAACAGTATTCTCCAGTGAAATATTATAGTCTATTAATATGAAAGTAAGTGAGACTTACCGCAGTCGTGTAGAGAATTATCTAAACATAGTATGAAGGCTTGAAAGTGTTGAAAATCATCATTTTCTACCGGAGTGAAAATGGAGTCGACCGTCAACCACGAAGTATTTTGCGAGACGAAATTAAATGAAGTCCCAGCTTCTTCCTCGTTTGTCTACGGCATTTGTCGCCAGAAAGCAGCACCTGGAGTTTACATACTGCGGGTAGGCGGCAGGTGCCGACACCGATCAACGCTGTCTAGACTTAATAGGTAGGGCTTATCTTCACGGAAAGAGTGCAGCACGAATTACACCACTGTAATTTCGTACTGCCTATAACTACAGGCCGTATATTCAGTTGTTTTGCGCTGTCTCTCCGCTAGAGATCGCCCCAACCTCCAATTGTTAATTACTGAAATCGCGCTGAATCTTACAGATTCGGCACAAGGTGACATGCATAATGCATTTATAAATGATTTTTTTTTAAGAGCTCATAAAGACTATATAAAGAGACAATGAATTAAAATAAAAAAGTTTATAATTAGGTAAAGAATGTAATAGAGTCTTATGTAAATGTTTTAGTCGTAAGAATGAGCGATCGCATATAGATAAATATAGAAGAAGAAAAAAAGTGTTTAATTTTGAGATAGTATTTTTTTCATCAAAGGAAAATAATTGAAATGATTTGATATTTGCATTTTGTAGAAAAAAATAATTTAAATTTTGAATACGAAACAAATCCCAGTCTAAGAGTAATTAATATAATTTTAAATTTATTTTTAAAACATTGGTATAGACTGAGCAAGCTGAGGTCAGATCTGATTTAAATGAATTCAATTAAAATAAAACTTAATTACATTTAAATTTTATTTCTTTTATTAAATTAATTTGAATAAATGTCTAGATTAAGATTATTAACATGTCTAGATGTAAAAGTGTTTTAAATGTGTGTAACACCGTATAGCTTAAGAGATAAACACTTAATAATGAGTGATATCTTGATATGAGATTATTAACAATGTTTTATTATTTATAACGCTTTTTAAACAATAAACATAAAATTTTAACTACTCATAAATTTACTACTTTTATTACAGTTACACCTGGTATCGTTATATACGTTCAAATAAATTGGTACCGTTATAAAATTCGCGTCCCAAGAACGTGGGGCTCCACAAATTTAAATATAACAAATATGTATTGTTATAAAATTGTCGCCCATTAACGTGGAGCACAACACACCTACATTTAATAATTAATGTATGCTCTATCATTACCAGTGTTTGATAATTTATATGATATAACTAATATTATATTTTAATTATTTTTGTATGTTAGTATTTTAAATTTGTTGTGTGTATTGTATTGTAATAACGCAACTGGCGCCAACCCCAACAAACAGGTGTAATTGTAACATGAGTAGATACAAATAACTAAATAATAGTAATTAAACAATAAATAAATAAAAGCTCGCATACGGTTCACCAATAATAAATTATAAATAAATATTTTAATATCATATTCGATATGCCAGCACCAGGAAGTATTAGTATGGAGGCAATCATTAAGATGATGGGAAACATTATGGATGAATATGGAATAAGACAGAATGTATGTGCTAGATTAGATAAACAAATAGAAGAGTTAACACCAAATAAAGAACAATTAGGTAAAACATTAAAAGAATATAATACAATACTAAGAGTAGGAGCAAAAGTAGAACAAGATATCGTAATCAATACTGCGCACTTAGCACCTACAGATACCGACAATAATATGCGTATAAACGCACGCAAAAGTAATGTTAAGATAGCACTTGATAAACAAGCTATTAAAATCAAAAAAGAACTTGAAGGAATGTTAATATTTAATAATTATAATTCTAGTGAAATACTTAACACTAGGGAAGAATATAACGTAGGATATCGACAATCATACCTTAGTGATAGGAATATCCGACTCGCTGTGCAAACTCACAGTAAAACAATACGTGTGAAACAATTAAAACACAATATTTGCGACGAGAACAAACACAATAATTATCACTGTAACGAGAAACGTAGTAATAAACCATCTATACAAAACATTACGCAAAAAATTGTGATAATTATAATATTAATTATACACACGATAAGTACCGAGCGAACGATAACTATAATAACGATAATTATAACTGTAATTATAAAAACTACAGAGGTTATCATAAACGACGGATGAAAAAACAGTCGACAGCTGTTTATATGGGCCTCAAGCGGAATGACCATACACAACGCATACAAACGACTAAGGAATGCATTCGGCAAGAAGGGCGCAGCAGTGGAATGAGAGAGAAGAATATAGAAAGAGAGAGAGAGGTTATTTGTGGCTATCAACAAGAGAAAAATTCTCACCCTATATACAAATGGATCACGCGATAAATACGCACAATAACGAGACGGAAATGTTAAGTGTCGGCGACTATACTACACGTCAAGGAACAATATATTTCCTGTCGAGGGACACAATGCAATTGTTAAATTTGAGAGGGGTGTAAAATCAAACGACACACCGAACTCAATGCTCTATTGTAATGAATTATTATTTTTAAAAGAAAAATATTACTGTTAATTATTAATGTTAGAAAAGGAGTTAAATAATAAGGAATAATATTTGTAAAAAGGTTAGAAATTATATTTAAGAAAATGTTATAATTGAAAAGAAAATGTTAAGGAATTAAATAATAAAGAATGTTATGCTTACTAAAAAAAATAAGAAATAGAAAGAATGTTATGTTTGTAAGAAATGTAAGGAATGTTAGCATTCAAAGAAATGTAAGGAATGTTATTATCGATGTTGTTATTAATATGAAGAAAGGGTTAGAAATGAGAAATAAATGTTAGAATTGTCAGAACGGCTGATCAAGCGAAAACTTCATACCTTAGTGGAAATGCAAGGATACAGAAGAAAGCGATAATGAAAGTCAAGGGCAGAGATTACTTAGAGCTCAAATGCTACGATTAACACATCGAGTGAGTTAAGCACATAAAAGTCTGGATATAGACGTGTTTCTAAGGCAGTCATCTGTAGCCGATAATGCGACACACTACGAAGCTAAAAAGAGTATTCTGTACGGAAGTGTATTTCACCACATGGTAAGAATGAAGAAAATTATGAGCGATCAGGAAGGTAATGTTAAAGAAATGTAATAAAGGGTAATGAAAGTTAATGTATTATATAAGTAATGCACTTAAATGTTACTTAAGCCTACGTGAAGATTTCACCATCAATAATACGTTCTGGAAGATTAAAAACGAAAGTAAGAAGTGTTATGAGTGTCAAACAGCAAAAGGACCGAATCTACATACCTATGTGGAAATGCAGAGTATCCAGAAGGACCAGAAAGGAGAGCTAATTGCAGTGGATTTTTTGGGACCACTTCCAAGATCAAGTCGTGGAGTGAAACACATACTTGTTTGTATTGATGTATTTTCCAAAGCCGTCCATCTGTATCCAATTATGCGACCCACCACTAAAGTTGTTTTGAAAATACTCTTGCAGAAATACATTCCTGCATATGGTAAAATGAAGAAGGTACTTAGCGACCAAGGAGTGCAGTTCCAAAGCGATGTATGGGAGAAGACTCTTCATGAAAATGGAATCCAACCTGTACTCACATAAGTATGACACCCATAGGGAAATCTCGCGGAAACAGTAAATAAAGAGTTAGGTAAATATCTACGAATCTACTGTCACAACCAACACAACAAATGGGCAGAGTATTTACCTTTCTTTGAAAAAGCAATAAATGAAAATTATAGCGAAGTAACAAGTTATACGCCAATCGAGCTAGATGAAGACAAAAAACCTATTAGATTCTGGACCAAATATGAAAGCAAGCCAGAGAATCAAAATGTACCTATTCCATTAAGTGTAAAGGTTGAGTACGCTAAACAACGCATCATAGAACAAGGTAACAAGAGGCGAGAAAAGTTCAATAGAACACATAAATTACAACGATTCGACGTAGGAGAACAAATTCTGTTGAAAGCTAATCCCGTCGGAAAACGCATTGACAACACAGCGAAGAAATTCTTTCGGCTGTACAACGGACCTTATACGTTGAAACAACGCGTGGGAAGACACACGTTCGTCGTATACGACGAGAGGAAAGAAAAGGACATCGGCAAATACCATGCGATGTCATTCAAGAAATTCTACGTATGAATAACGAGAAGAGGGAGAGAGAAGAACAATGCCACTGCGCTCGTCCAAGGTTAACGCACCGCTCAGCTGTTATAATGGGGGGGATGAATATATTGCATACCACCACAGGCGATCGTTATACTGACCTACTCATTATTATGTGTCATTTAACTGATGTAAACTAAGGTTAAGCTAGTATAATACATGGATGTTAATATAACTGGATGCCCGACAGGGCGCTCTCTAGTGAAGCAAATCTGAGATCACGGCAGCCATATTTAAAGCGGGCAAAAAAAGTGAACAGACGTGGAGTTAGGTTGATTTGTGCGGACCTTTTGGAGTGTAAATTGATTTAATGCTTGCTTGATTTATGACTTCGAAAAGAATACGAAACTAACATACAAATAACATACCTTCCAACATAGAAACTAAAGTCTTTCAGCATAATATGACACGTAATTATATGAGTAAATAACCGAACAATGTCTACAGTCAGATCTAGCTAAACAGTCATCTAATTGCTTCTCCGTTACAGTATAAAATTATTACATCTCACTGCATATAACAACAAGGTGTACACAAACAGAAGGTATAGTCCCATTTCTCCCAGACGCAAAATGTTTAGCAAACGCATGAAATCAAAGTCGAGCGAAATGGCTTATAATGGAAGCAAGATTTATTTAGTCACAGAATACAACCAAATATGTAATTAAATAAGTTTAGTTATAATCGAGTTTCCATTGATTTTTTACGAATTTTGAAAATCACAGAGTTCTAATTAATTTTATTCAGTAGTGGGATTTTTAGTTTCGTACAAATCACGATATTGGCCAGCAAAACCTAATGCCCAAGTTTTATGGTAATCTATGGCTAACACTTATTCATTGTCAATAAGTTTACACATTCATTCTGGTTATTATCATTATGTACTCTCTTCTAAAAGCCATTATCAAAAAATACCAGTTGTGAATGAATAATCAAAAACCTGTAAAACTATTAATAACCATTTTACTGGGTTGGCCACATTTCTGAGAACAAAGTAAGGATACCAGCATACTGGGTTAGATTCTGTGTGTTTTTCTTGTTTTATTTTGAATATCATTTTTGAAAGGAAGAAAGCAGTTTATGTTATATAGATTGATGATAATAATAATATAATAATAATAATAATAACAACAACAACATCAGTTAATAATGGCTTTTTCTGGTGGTATGCAGTACTGGCACATTTTTAAGCCCAAGTTTCTCATGATTTATAATTTCATTTATCTCTATAGAATTTTCCAAACTTTTACATCGATCTACCTCCCCCGGATTTGAACTCGCGAGTTCCTGGTGAGTACCAGTACCTTTTCATACAAATAAATAGCCCTAATAATAATGAAAGTTGGAAATACAGCCTTTTATTTCTAATTCTTCGTTGAGAAACTTTTGTTTTTAAATTTCATTTTACGTTCCCATAACACTATGATCCCACAGTGTTGGCTAATAAATTCTTTGATTACGAGTGGAAATAGCAAAAGATTTAACAGGTAAGTGAGAATTACCATTCGGGCTGATGGGTTTGACAAAAAATCGTATTATTCAGGTCGAACCGTAGCATGTATTTATCATCAAAAAATAATTAATTGTCGCGTAATTAATGGCACAATTATGTACCAGTTGTATAGGTAGAACTGTGGGCTCGAGATCTCTTGCCCGGGTTAAAGATGGCGGCGTGACGTCACACTTGCTTCAGCTCTCGCAAGCATACAGGGTTGGCAGTCGGGCATCCAGTTAATATATAAACATCCATGGTATAATATTATTTTCATTTATCTAGAACAAATAGACAAAAATTTAATAAATAAATATTTATTAATTTTTTTTCAATCAGAGGAATAATACAACGATACAGCCATATGCTGTATTGAGCATTGATTTAAATAAATGTAAAATTTGTAAAATTATTATAAGTTTGGGGTAAGTGGACATGTCTGGGATTGTAAAAATGTTTCATTGTTATACTAGGGGAGAAATTAACCTGTTCCAACTGGCAAGGAACACCTGCTCGATTGTATGTGTGTTATTCGTGTATCTTGTGTGTGTTAGTGATGCATGTACAGACAGGAATCCCAGTAACCCTCCCAATTAATTACTAAAATAATTATTTTAATTCACTGTGTGAAAACTAATTAGTGTATAAACAAACAAAAGGCACCAAAGTGTAAGTAAATTTTATAGTTATCCACAGTAAGAAAATGACGTTAGTAGGACACACTACGTGAAGTCAGTGCGAAATAAGTGCCAAAAATACGCAAATTACACTAAGGCGCTCAAATTAATACAGTGAGTGCTTAATCAAATTAGCTATGATTTGTGCTATCTCAATTCCGTACAAAACATTGCCATTTGTAAAAAATTGCAAATATATGAAAAGGTTCGGGAATGGGGGCTATCGTGTGATTTGCAGGTCTCGACAGGACAATTTCGGAACCAACCAGTGGCGGCTCGTCAGGTGACGCAGGTGAAGCGCTGCTTCACCTAAAATAACTGGTTCAGTGTGTTTCTTTTTACACAAAATTATTTTCAATTTTGTGTTTAAAAATATTTTTTTAAATTAAATTTCGTCTGTATAATAATTAAAATAACATTTACACGCTATGGAAATAGGTTACAGAAGCTGGACATCGCTGCGATCGTAAGCCTACTGGTGGCGGAAAGTGCTGAGACCGTAGAAGCAGCTTTCTGCAACTTGTATACTGCATCAGTTAATACGTCACTAACAATGCTTGGTTTATGACGGTTGCTATGACAACGTATAGCCGTACTCAGCGTTCCCCCACCCACGTGAAGCAGTCTCGCTGTGCTGTTTCTCAGTTGTGTACGTATACAGTGCTTTACCTATCCAGCGCGTTTGTTTTGTTCGTTGTATTTGATCGTGTGTGAAGTTTTTACAGAATGATTCCTTCATATGACCCAGTATGTGTTTTATTAGAAACACCATTTTTAAGATGGAATAATGATGATAAGAAGAACTTTTAAGCTGTTAAAAACCTATGCCTATATTGAAAGTAAATAAAGTTGCAAAAATAAAGGGCAAGGTGTACAATCGCATCTTTAAACAAAATTGGTATTCAACGTTCGAGTGGTTGCGTGGCAGTTATTATTTAAATAAACTTTTTTGTATGCCCTGCTTAATTATTAGTGTTAAATCAAGTGCGTGGAATAAGAACGGCTTTGATGATTTCAGTAACGTTACTCGTGCTCTTTCCAAACATGAAGGTTCTTCTGAGCACATGCTTTGTGCATTGAGTTTTTCAAAACTAAAGAAAAATTTAAGTACTATCGAGGATGCTTTGAAAGAAAATTCTAGGTTGTATATTAAACACTTCAATGACAACGTTCGGCTTAACAGACATTTCATGCATCTTCCTATTTGTGCAGTTCTTTACTTGGGTAAACAAGAATTAGCATTTCGCGGTCACCACGAAGAGTTATCATCTATTAATCGCGGAAATTTTAAAGAACTGCTAGAAACCTTCGTATCGATAAGCCCTGTAAATATTCAAGAACTCTATAAAAAAATCTTACCCGTCTTTGCCGGCAATTCTAAGACTATTCGGAATGAAATAATTGACTGCATTTCACAATATATTGATGAGCACTTCGCAAAGGAAATAGAAGATAGTACATTTTATTCAATTCAAGTGGATGATTCCACAGACAATGTCCACAAATCTCAATGTAGCATCATAATTAGATACGTTATTCCCGGAGGAAAGCTGGTGGAAAGATTTTTGGGATTTTATGATGTTAGTTCCAGTCGGACTGCCGACACACTGTTTCACGTTGTGTTATAGTCCCTCGAAAAATTTGACTATAAATCAAACTTATTCCCCAGTGTTTTGATGGTCAGGGGAAAATCAAAGAAGTAGTGCCACAAGCGGTTTTTGTTCACTGCATGGCGCATCGTTTGAATCTAGTGCTACAACAAAGCTGCAACATCATTTCGCAATGTCGTATATTTTTTGCAACTGTTAACGGTTTACCGTCTTTTTTCCACAGTTCTGCTAGGCGAACTTACGCAGTAGACACAGTCGTTGGAAGACGAATCCCTACTTCCATTATTACGCGATGGAAGTCTAATTCCAAAATTGTGAATAGCCTACTATATATAACGAATGGGATTCATTAAAAGAAGTATTCACTAAAATTGTGAACGATTCAAATTATGATCAAACATCAATTAGGCAGAGTGATGGCTTCTTAAATAAATTTAATGATTTTGAATTTACGCTTTTGGTTGTCGTTTTTAACGATATTTTTGGAGCCACGGATGCTCTCTTCGATGTGCTACAAAAGAATCATTTGACATTAATTTCTGTATCTCGCAAGTTAAAAATACGCAAACACTCATAAATAGCAAAAGAACTGATGATGCATTTATGAAAATTTTCGATTTAGCTGCTTCAAAAAGAACAGTTCCAACTGAATACCATGAATGGCAGAAAAGAATTACACTCACACGAGATCAACTTTTTGAAAAATACAAAATTCTGTATTATGAAATTTTAGATAACCTTTCAGTACAAATAGCCACACGTTTTAATGATATGGAAAAGCTTCAGTTTGTTACATTAATGGATACTTCAAAGTTCGTAACGTATTTTGAAAACTTTCCCACGGATGCATTAAGTAACTTAAAGGTGTGCTACCCTAATCTGTTTACCGATTTCCAAAGACTGAAAAACGAATTACAGCTTATTTATGAGGATAAGCAATACAGACAAATGGAAACACTAAATTTGATGGAACTTTTAGCTGTCAACAGGAACATCTTTAAAGAAGCTTACAAACTGTTTTGTTTAGTAGTAACTATTCCATCCAAAAGCGTTTCCGTAGAACGAAGTTTTTCTTGTTTAAAAAGAATAAAATCATACCTGCGCAATACAATGACAGAGGACAGACTTACTAACTTATCAAAAATTTCCATAGAAAAGGAATTGTTAAACGAATTAAATAATGTACAACCATTTTATGACGACATTATCGACAAGTTTGCATATTTGAAAGAGAGGAGAATTGACCTTGTGTTCAAGAAATAAAATGCAAGCCTGTAAGTACTTACTATTTTTAACTACTTTATTTGTAAATTTTATTAACATACTTTTCTTTTGTCTCCATATGTTATTCATGATTCCAAAACAGGAAGAAACATATTCACATAAATGATTGGGGGGGGGGGGGACTGCCACCGATTCTGCTTCACCAATCCTCGGAAGCCCTTCTCTTCATTTCAAGACACAGTTGCAGTCGGACACGCTGTCCGTCGGCAGAACAGTTTTATTTTGTTATAAGTCTCATCTACGAACGAATAAAGACGTTTTCAGTAATTATGTTTACACTATTACGCGAAACATAGAGTACCGGGACCGTTTAAGTCAGCAAGAGTATCTACAGAGAAGTTACAACGAGCGACGCGAGATGCTGGACGTTAGGAGATGCTTTTTAGAAGCCTAACAGCCGAACGAGATCCACCTCGCAGCCGATATTAATTCTCTGGGATGGACCACACACTGCTGGAGAACGACGCTGGACTCTGGACATATCCAGGACCACGCCAAGCCAGGAGTAATGGTAACCCAACTCAGGACAACGCTGGACCCCGTCAATAAGTCGTAAGGTCATCAAAACTCGAGGTGACATGCATAATGCGTTTATAAATGATTTTTTTTAAAGAGCTCATAAAGACTATATAAAGAGACAATGAATTAAAATAAAAAAGTTTATAATTAGGTAAAGAATGTAATAGAGTCTTATATAAATGTTTTAGTCGTAAGAATGAGCGATCGCATATAGATAAATATAGAAGAAGAAAAAAGAGTTTAATTTTAAGATAGTATTTATTTTTATCAAAGAAAAATAATTGAATTGATTTGATATTTGCATTTTGCAGAAAAAAATAATTTAAATTTTGAATACGAAACAAATGTCAGTCTAAGAGTAATTAATATAATTTTAAATTTATTTTTAAAACACTGGTATAGACTGAGCAAGCTGAGGTCAGATCTGATTTAAATGAATTCAATTAAAATAAAACTTAATTACATTTAAATTTAATTTCTTTTATTAAATTAATTTGTATAATTGTCTAGATTAAGATTATTAATATGTCTAGATGTAAAAGTGTTTTAAATGTGTGTAACACCGTATAGCTTAAGAGATAAACACTTAATAATGAGTGATATCTTGATCGGAAATTATTAACAATGTTTTATTATTTATAATGCTTTTTAAACAATAAACATGAAATTTTAACTACTTATAAATTTACTACTTTTATTACAGTTACATCTGGTATCGTTATATACGTTCAAATAAATTGGTACCGTTATATAAGATTGGCATCTCAAGAACGTAGGGCTCCTCAAACACAAATAAATTTTTACCGTTATAATATATATATTTGGGTTAAAACATCCTGCGACGTTGTCCAATGCCTAATTGCCAATATCTCCTGTCGTTGCAGTTTTTTAAGGTTAGACCTTGTACATTCATTGATCTCCTTACACCCTGTATCCATTTTACTTTTGGCCTTCCCCTTTTTTTGTTTTCCTGTGGTATCCATTTTATCACTCTCTTTGGCAATCTCTCCTCCCCCATTCTCTGCACGTGCCCATACCAAATTAATTGTTTTTTCTCGATGTGTTCTAAAACAGTTTCTTTTATATTCACTTGTTGCTTGTTTTGTTTCTGACCCAGTCTAATTTTGATGTTCTACATATTCTTCTTAAGGTCTCCATTTCTGTGCCTTCTATCTTTCTTTTCAGATGTTCTTTCATTCTCCATGTCTCCAACCCATATACTAATGTGCTCTTAATCATTGTGTTGTATATTCTCATTTTCCTTTGTTTTCTATTTCGGTGTTCCACAGTATTCCATTTAGAGACTTAATTAGTGTTCTTGCTTTGTTTACTCTACACTTTATTTCTGTATCGTCTGTCCCTTCCTTGTTAAAATTTATTCCCAGATATTTGTAATTCTCACATTTTGCTACAATTTCACTGCTTTCCAATACTATGTCAGTCGTGTCCTCTCCTATACACAAATATTGTGTTTTTTCCACATTCATCTGCAGTCCCCATTTTCCGTATTCTTCCTTCAGTTTGGGTGCCATGTATTCTAAGTCATCTTTGTCATTTATGTGATCATCTGCAAACTGAAGTGTATATAGACAGGTGTCATCATCAATTTGGATGCCCATTCCACTGCATTTCTTTTTCCAGGTTGTTAAATCTTTGGCGACAAATATTTTAAAAAGTTTTGGGGAAATGCAGCATCCTTGTCGCAGACCTCCAGGTGGTCTAGTGGCTAATGCGGGCGATTGATGCGCTCGTGGTCCCGGGTTCAATTCCCGGCGGAGGTTCCGTACGGCGTGCACTCAGCGTCGTGAGGCAAACTGAGTAGGCGCTGAGATAACAGCGCCGCCTCCTGGCTGTGAATACCGCAACTAGCGGCTGGTGGTGCGTAGTACTAGCCATACACCGTCACACTAACACAAAAAGCCGCGCGGTACGCCTTGGTCTTTAACGGACTGTTAAGCGGAGGATTTCTCGCAGACCTTTGTTGACTGTAAAGGGTTCTGATATTTTATTTCCTAATTTCACTCCAGATTTCATGTTATTTTATAAGTTTTGGACAGCCTTTATGAGGATATGATTGATGTTGGTATTTTGAAGCACTTCCCATAGTTTTGATATTGGTATGTTATCATAGGCTTTTTGTAAGTCTATAAACATTAAGTATATTGGTCAATTTCTTTCTATTTTCTTCTCTATAACTTGTTTTAGTGAAAACACATTGTCTGTACAAGACCTACCAGCCCTAAACCCACTCTGCTCTTCCTCTTCATAATTTGCATATTCCTGTTCTATCGTGTCTCTTATTATTCTTGCATATACCCTGCTTATTGTATTTGTTACCAACATTCCATTATAATTGTTGCATTTTAATTTGTTTCCCTTTTTGTGTATTGATGTAATGTAAGCTGTTTTCCAGTCTTCGGGTACACTTTCACCACTGATGTATTTTGTAAATGCTGTATATATGACAGAGACATGAAAAGTTTTTCAGTTCCATTTTTTAGTAGCTCAGCATTGATTCCACCTGGCCCAGGGGATCTTCCATTTTTTAGTTGTTTGATTGTATTTTCAACTACTGTTGTATCTATCTGTATTTCTTCTCCTTCAATTTGTATTTCTGTTTGTGTTTGCTGACTATATGCAGGTCTATGTTCAGTCAGTAAGGTTTTATAGTTCTGAACCCATACATGTGAAGGTATCAGTTGTAGTGGGGTGCTGGTTTTTGTTATTGTTTTTAACCTTGTTAACAAATTTCCATGTTTCATTACACTTTCGTCCTCCCATGTACGCCTCTATTTCATGACATTTTCTGTCCCATGTTTCTCTTTTTCTTTCTATGATTTTGAGTCTTGTTTCCCTTTTTTTTCTTTACATTTTTGTGATCTTCTTCATCCTTTGTGTTTAGCCATTTCTTATACAACAGTTTTTTCTCATTAACTAGTTTTTCTGTTTCAGAATTCCACCAATATTTGTTACTTTTCCTAGATTCCTTGAGACCTAGAGCTTCTTTTGCAGCTGTTCTTATGCTGTATAGTACATTGTCATAGACCTTAGCTGATGTTAAATTTTCCGGATTTAAAAGATAATTGTCTAATCTTGTTTGATACAGATATTTAACACTTTGATGTTGTAGACTTTCTAAGTTCTATTTTTCATCTGTAGTATTTGCAGTTTGATAATCTCATCTGGGATTGTTTCCGCTGTTTTTTGTCTCCGGGAAGAATATTTTGGCTCTAAGTAAATGATGATCTGATATGTTGCAGATTCCCCTATGCACTCGTACATCTTCAACCTTTAATAGTGTATGTTGTTTCATAATTGTGTAGTCAATGATTGATTTTAAATTCCTTGTATGTTCTGTCCATGTATATTTCTGAATATCCTTGTGATTAAAATAACCACTGCTAATTTTAAGTTGATATTGGTCACATAATTCGATGAGCCTTTCTCCATTCTCATTAACTGTTTCTTGTCCGAATGGTCCTACTATATTGCTGTTTCTCATTTTTCCTTTCCGACTATTTAGGTCTCCTAAAATTATTAATTCTCTGTTGTCACCTACTTTTAATACTTCCTGGTTCAGTGTTTCAAAAAACTGTCTTTTTCACTAACGGTGGCATCATTTGACACTCCATAGACTCCAAACACTGTAAGTTTATGTTGTAAGATATTCATATTTACTCTAATGATATTCTCATTTATTGCATCCCAATCTGTTATTTTATTTTTTAGTTCCTTTTTCACTAGTACAGATACACCTCTGCTTGCATGCTATTCTTTGGGCACGCCACAATAAAGATGAAGGTAGTTGCCAATTATTTCACTACCGTTTCCTTTCACTTTTGTTTCAGTTAATGTGATTATCTCAAAAGTCCATCCTTCTTTCCTTTATTTGAGAAAAATCTGTCAACAACTTTTGTATTAAAGTCCTTATTCAACATATTTTCTTTTCAATGGTTATCAGTGCTAAGGCATTTAGCTTAACTTCACTCATTGTTGACCTAAGAAATTGTTTTCAGTGTAGAAAACCACCTTTTAGATTCTGATGTTGTCATGGGTGTTATTACCAAAACTCTTAGCAAACTAACATTTTCTGAATTATGTTTTTTCCAAGTTATTCTGCAGCAGAATTTCAAAAGAGGCATAACTCACATACCACTAAATCAAAGTCTTTTCAACTGTAAAGCATTGTTAGTTCAGTTTTAAGTTTTAATTTATCAAAAAATGGATATAGTTTCATAAAATTGTTCAACTCAGTGTCTATAAACTTCTTTAAATAGCTACTGTAACTGTACATGTAACTATAAAACAGTTTTGAAGCAGTCAGATGGCGAGAGTAAAAGACTCTTTCTTTAGCTTGAACTGACACAATGTCACACACTTCTTTCGCCATAGTTTGATTATCCATTGGTTCACAAATACATTTCATTATTTTATTTCTTGGTTGGGGGGCTGTATTATCAGTCTCATTATCCAGACCATATCTTAGACAGGCTGCTGCATTTAGAAACTGTTCAACATTTGAAGAAATCTGTATAGTATCAGTATCACACTTCTGATATCTATGCATATTGTAACATAACAAAATTATCACGCTAAACATTTGACTTAATGCAACATAAATAAAGGAAAAAGTTCCATAGTGAGTGAGAAGAATAAATTGTTTTAAGGATTACACTAGAAACTGTATATTAAGTCAATAAAATGTTAATAAAAATGAAAAGTAACAAAGAAAACCATTGATTAAAATAACTTACTATGTAAAAACCAGTTAAACCAGCAGTATACCCAGTAGATTGGGGAAGCAGTAAAAAAGGGAAGGACCATAAAAAAGGAAATAAAAGGATGAAACCATATTAATAAGGGAATAATAATAAGGTCAAGATGCAGAGAAACCACAAGACCAGAAACTACTAATGTGATAAAGAAGAAGGGACAAAATATATCAAGATTCCCACAAAGAGACCAGAACCAGGAAGAGATATTCCAAAAAATGATAGTCATGTAATACATACCATGGAACAAAATTAAAACTGATATATGTAGACCCAGAACAAGTTACAAGATACAATCCCAGAAAACCAAATTGTATACTAGTTGTAAGAATAATATGTCAAAAAACTATTAAAACAGACTACTATTAGTGTAGCCAAAATAAAGGACACCTTATAATAAAGTGTGATATAAAAAATATATTAAAACAGACTACCATTAGTGTAGGAAATACTGGATAAAACTAAAGAGACAGTCTAATGACTGAGTGTAATTTAGATAATAAAAGTGTTTTAGTGTTTAGGCATAATAACAATATGATAGGTATAAGATGTTTTTATTTTATTGTATGAACAAATTAAGTATAGGGAACACGAAGGACAGTCAATAACTGCAAGTGTCAGTAGTTATAAGATGTTTTTATTTTATTTTATGAACAATTTAGGTATAGGTAACACAAGAGACAGTTAATCACTGAAAGTGTCAGTAGTTTTAAGGTGTTTTTATGTTAATATTTTAGCAAAATAGTTATAGTAAATAAAAAGAGACAGTGAATAACTGAAATTGTTACTAAGAATAAGATATTTTAATAGAATAAGGTTGTGATAAAATGAAACATAAAAACAAAGGACAGCCAAAGACTGATAATAATATGTTCTCATTATAATTCTAAGTATAGAGAAAATTAGGCATAAGATGTTTATGTTATGGTTCAATGATGTTATTATTATAAAACAAGATATTCTATTGTATTTTAAGATCATGTCATTTAATTTTCCATTGTGTAAGTCAGAGAGGCAAGTAGGACATAAAAATGTAATAATTTTATTCAAAACAGTAAACCATATATAATGTACAAACAGACCAGCTAAGACACCATTTTAGTAAACACAGACTGGCATATAAACCAAAAAATTATCTATCAGAGAATCAATCTATGTAATAGGAATAGAATTCAATATATACAATACAGAAATTGAAAGTATAATTAATACAGATACAGTTAATAGCAAATAGAATGACAAAGGAAAGGAAATTAACTTCTTTTGGAAACAGATAATAATAGGCCTATAATAGTAATCAAATCAGACTAAACAGTAAATTAATCAATATTGAAATGTTTTAACAACCAAATTATTAACAACAAAGTAGTCACGGAGTTATTAAGTATATTCCATGGAAATATTATAAGAAAAAACAAATAAAAACCATTAAAACACCGAATTTGTACAAAATATAAGGCATACAATCATTATATAAAATTGTAATTTTTGGGCTTAAATGAGCTTGAAACAAACCCAGCTATATATCAAAAGATGTAAAATTAACTAATCAATATTACTGAGTAGTTAGATTTATGTAAAATTAAGAAATATTTGAAATACAGTAAAAAATAAGAAAACTTATTATGTATATTTAGATGGTGAACCAAGTCTAAGACAGATATTTTTATAGTTAAACAATATAAAGAGGAAAAAGACATAGCACAAATTACCCTAAAACGACGACGTTGCGTCTATTAGTCTATTGTTAATCGTAAAGCGGAATAGTTGGAAATGTGTTAGCAGAGTACTGAAAACAGAATAATTTGTGTAAAACCAAGTGTGGTTATGCGGTGTGTAACGGAGATGATCTAAAAAGTGAAAATAACCTTAACTATCAATTTCTAACACTTCACACATTTCCAAAACACAGTAATAACACCATAAAACTCAACACAAGAAATCAACAGCCATTTTGAACAATTTTGGACCGAATTCACAGAACACCAATACACATATTTGAACACCGGACACAACACAAGAAATCCATCACGAAAATGACATCGCAGAAGACGAGAGGACATTCTACACTATATTCCTGGACCAACACCACTTCGCAGAGAAGGGAATATCATTTTATTTCTGCGGGAGAAGCTCAGCCAATTCCAACAGCATCGCAGTTAAAATCGAGAAGATGACGGCCATACTGGATTTCTCACCAGAACGGGGCAATGCCTGCTTGAAGGGAGTGACGTCATTTCATCGACTTGGTTCGCAATTCAATTTTTTTTTTAATTGACAATTTCAATAATAATTTTGTTCTATTTCAGCTATTACCATTTAGTTTAAGAATACCTGTTAAGAATGTATCTTGTTCCTTGCCCTCTGACCATTTCGACTTGTTAAAAGAACCACAAATTTAACCTTGTAAAAATATATTTGTTGATTTTTTCGCTACCGACTGGAGCAAATAATAGCCAATGCCTTGGTCATGCGCAGTTTGACTGGCGCATAATTTTGAATGTTAATAAACACAAATCATTACTCAGTTACCAGAATTGTTTTTATTTCTATAATTAATGTTACTATTATTTTTTTTAAACAAAAAAAATAATTTACAGTGAGAGAATAGATATATAAGGAAATTACACACTCAATTAATTAATTAATTATTTATTAATTAAATTAAATAATTAAATCAAAACTCAATACAAGAAAAAGAAAAAAAATATTTTCACAATTTATAAAGTTTGATTTATTTGTTATTTATCAATCAATTACACCTAGTTATAACATATTTATATTAAATCTATTCTTTGTATTTGGTGAATCCAAAGTGGAGCTGTATCATCGGTGAGTTCAATACCGAGATCCAGACAACATACACAATTCTTATTGTCTATATCTTTATATTTTATTTATTATTATATTTGAAATTATATTACAAATTGACTAGCCTAAACAGTGGGGCTTACAGTCAGGGCAAATTAACACATAACACATATCCATATCTTTTTTTATTTTTATATTTTAAATTTGTAATATAAATTATATTACAAATTGACGTCCAACTTAAGGGGCTTTAAATAGGAGGTAATAGAGTTGTAAAATAAGGACGATTGTCCAATTTCCTATTTTTAGCTTGGCAACGGTCAATAGGTCGGAAGAGGGAGCGAGATGCACAGGAGAGCTACATCAAGAAAAAGGGCTATGGAGGCCGAGCAGGAGGTAGACATGGAGGATAAAGAGGCGACACCAGTGGAAGATGTGGAGTTGATGTTACCGGCAGCAGAACCAAACAAGCCTGCACCACAGGAGGAACAGCCGAAGAAATCCACCACAAAGGAAGATACAAAATTTGATCAAATGATGGAGATGTTACTCAGAGAATTTAAAACGACGAAGGAAGAATTAAAAGAAGAGTTGAGTAATAAAATCGGAGATACCAACAAGAAAATCGAAGAAAATAGTAAGGAAATGAAAAGTGATAACCAACGATTGAAGGAGGAATTAAGAGAAAACAGTAAGAAGATGGAGGAGAAGGAGGATGAAATAAAAAACGAAAATAAATTATTAATGGAGAAAAATATTAAGAAGATCGAGGAGAAGATGGAGGAAAATATCCAGAAGATGGAGGATAAAATGGAGGAAATAAAAACTGACAATAAACAATCGAAGGAGGAATTGACCCAGATAAGCCAGAAACTGGAAGAAACCAATAAAAAGATGGAGAATAATAGTCAGCAATTGAGAGAAGAATTGAAGGAGACGAACCAATAGAACATGAACCGGTTAGACGGAAGAATGGAAATATTGAAGGAAGAATTGAGCCAGAAGATAGCTGAAAACAATGAGACAATCAGCAAGAAGGTAGAAGAGGAGTTAACGGTAATCAAACAAAAGGTTACCAGAGCTGACGAAAGATGGAGTCAAACTGAACGAGAAGTACAGAGTATCAAGACAGAAATAAACACTAAAGTTAACAACATTGAAGAAACGACTAGGAAGACGTTGGAGGAAAGACTAAAAGAAACACGTGAAGACTGGGAGCGAGTGCAGGACCGATTCACAGAAAAATGTGACGGCATTGAAGCTACTGTAACCAGTATCAACAGTCAGGTGCGACAGAACCAGACAGATATAGACCTATTCCATAGTCGACCGACAAGCATTTGGTAATGCTTTTGTCCCAACAGTGAGAATCGTGAAGGAATTAACTTCAGGTTTTATAAAAACAAACCAATGGAGTTCCTAGCCAGAATCGAAGAGTACTTCACCAAACACAGAGGTGATCGCTGGAGGGAGAATAAAGAGGTGCTTGACGAATCGTTCAAGGAGATAGCAGATAATTGGTGGATGGCGATAAGAGACGAAGTGACCGATTATCAACAATTCAGAAGGCTATTCAAAGCCAAATATTGGTCTGAATCAACACAAAATATCGCCAGAGACGGGATCTGTCATGGAAAGTACAACCCGTATGGAAACCAGACTTTAACGGCGTACTTTTTGGGAAAGGTGTGCGTGGCCAAACATCTAGAGCCCCGAATACCGGAAGAATGCCTGGTCAGCAAACTCTCATACCATTATGAGGAGGATATTATAAGAGCCAGAAGAAACAGTCAAATAAAGACTGTGCAAGCCATGACCGAGCTTTTAGAAATGTATGAGCATGAAGACTATTACCGTCAAAGTCGCAGGAGATATGAAAAGCCGGAACCCAGAAGTAACAACAATAATTTGAATAATAATAATCGGCAGAATGTGGGTAACAATAATAATTATAATTCCGCAAATCGGAATAATGCCGAATACAATTATAACACCCGAAATAACAATAATTTACCGAGATTTAACAACAATAATAATAATAATAATATTCCTCGCATTAATAATCATGACAACAACCACAACAATAATAATAATAATAATAACCGTCCACAAAATAACAACGGTTATTATAATAATAATCGTAACTATGTTCCAAATGGTCAGAGGAACCCCAACCTTTCTAATAACAATTATCATGGTAATTATAACCGGAATTACCCGAATGGAGGTAATAACAATAATTACCGGACATATCGACCCAATATTAACTACATCAGAGCGGTAGGCAGTGGACAGAGGAGGTACCAGCCTCAACGAAGGAGCCGATACTACGAGTACGAGACCTTTCAAGGAAGTCAGGGAAGTAATCGGTACAGAGAGTACGAGCCCAGACGTAGTTCCAGCCTGGACAATCAGCGAAGACTACCGGTAACAGAAGCCCAACAGGACGATCGAGCAGAACCAAACGAAGCAGTCTCAGGACTCCAAGCTGATGCTTCCAACGGCCTAATCCGTAATGAAGCGGAACATTTAAACGAACGGAGGCAGTAATAAACTCCAATAACCCTTTACTGCTCCAATCTGCTGGGTTTAACCAAGAAGGAATGAATTCGAAGAAAAACAGAAAAAATTTTACCATAATATACAGCAATTATTTGAAAGATATCCGTAAGGACCTACTAGAAGAAAGCGAGATTAATATTAATAATAATGATAATGAAATAATATACATAATTGCAGAAATTGAGGGTATTTCTGTTCCTATAATGATAGACACTGGAGCCAATGTCTCCATAATAAATCGAAATGAGTTGGACCGGATACAGCAGGAATGCCACAAAAACTTACCGGTACTACCTATTAATAATATTGTACTTGTAGGAGCTACCGGCCGACAGAACAAGACCATAAGAAAGCAGGTATCCCTCAGTGTCAACAGTCAGGGCATTAGTGTGGATATGATATTTCTTGTTGCAGCCGGATTACCTTTCAACATCATGATAGGATGTGACATATTGCGCAGAAACTCAGCAGTTATCGACTTGTGCCGAGGAAAGGTATCACTCTTTGCTGAAGGTTCGACCTGGGTAGCCAATTTAACTAATAACAAGACGTTAGACTCCAGACAACTTATCAACCACCAAAATAAGGTGAATTACTTGTCCAACTACTCAACAAACAACAAGCCAGTACATCAGGATTCGGAGGATGACCTATGGCAACAAAAGATTCAGGAGATACGTAACTTCCAGTGCCACAATACTAACGAGCAATTAAAGGAAAACCAGCTGAATCAATTGGTCGAAATATATGAAAAATATCGAGCTGTATTTTCGGACGAACCTGGAAAGATCCGGAACTACCAATGTTCCATACGATTCAGAGAACCGGTAGAATTTAACCGAAAGTCGTATCCAATAGCACAATCTTTGAAAGAAGCCGTACGCACAGAGATCCAGAATATGATCAGTAGAGATATCATCGAGAGCAGTCAATCGCCATACACTAGCCCAATTGTGGCCATACAAAAGAAAAATGGGAAGGTAAGGCTTTGCCTTGACGCACGTGAGATAAATAAAATGATAATTAACGATCGTACCTCACCTGGCGAAATTGATGAGATTTTGAAGAGGTTCCACGGGACACGATTCATTACCACTTGGGATACCGTATGCGGCTATTGGCAAGTGGAGTTGCACCCAGCAAGCCGGCAATACATGGCGTTCATCTTCGAAGGGCGCAATTATCAGTTTAAGAGGTTGCCCTTCGGGTTGGTGAATTCAGTAGCTGTTTTTGTCGCCTGTATGGATCATATACTAGGACCAGAAGCGCTCCAATTCACGACTGTCTATGTTGATGATCTCCTAATAACATCAACCAACTGGGAAGAACACTGTTACCGTGTGGAGTATGTCTTGAAGAAGCTTGCTGAAAATAATGTCACCCTTAAACTAGACAAGTCCAAGCTTATAGCTAAAGAAGTACAATTCCTGGGTTTCCAGCTAAACAGTCAAGGAATAACACCATCAACAGAAAAGGTAGACGCCATACAACGATTCCCTACACCAAAAAACAGAAGGCAACTACAATCATTTTTGGGCCTGTGTAACTATTATAGGAAGTTCCAGAATAATTATTCCGAACTGACGGCCCAGTTTCAGTACCAGTTATCGTCCAAGAATAAATGGCGATGGGGTCAAGAACAAGACGAAACCTTCAAATCAATTAAGGAGAAGTTCTTAGATGCAGTAATGCTCAACCATCCAGATTTTAACCGACCCTTCTTTCTAAACTGTGACGCTAGTAACATTAGCTTGGGATCAACACTGTACCAAGAAGATGAAAGTGGAAACCATCTAGTAGTGAGCTTTGCTAGCAGAACCCTTAACCAGTGTGAAAAGAACTATAATGTGACGGAAAAAGAACTGCCAAGTGTAGTCTTTGCCTGCGGGAAGTTTCGGACGTATATCCTCGGATATCCAGTGACCGTTCGAACAGATCACAAATCAATATCATTTCTGAGAAGATGCAAGTTAAGCCATGGTAGATTGACCAGATGGGTACTCGCCCTGCAGGAATACGATATACAATGGGAGTATGTTCCTGGAAGTAAAAATGTAGTAGCCGACGTATTGTCGAGAGTGAATCTGGAAGAACAAACGTTCGAAGGCGAAAAGGAGAGCATCTTGAAAATCTATAATATTATTAAGGACAGATCCGATTTAGAGAAGATAGTGCAGGACATCAACAAACACCAGCAGTCCGATCCGAAGTTAAACCATATTAAACTTCGTCTCTCCAACCAAGATGACACAATAAACAAATTTTATTGTATACATAATGGAATTTTATTCATCAAGACATCCCTTGATGAAGAGATATGGAAGATCATGATCCCTACTACAATCGAAAAGGATATCATCCTGGACTATCATCTACGATACGGTCACATGGGAGCCATGAAGGTGATCAAGGCAATAGAAGAGAATTGTCATATAAAAAGTATCAATAGAAAAACGAGAAACTACCTCAAAACCTGTCTGATATGTCAATTGGTGAAAACCAACAATGAGAGAAAGGAGGGTATGATGATACCAATTACCTCACAAGCCAAACTGGAAAAGGTCTTTCTGGACATATGTGGTCCATTTCCCCGCAGTGGCGGACGCCATCGATACAAATATATTATTATTATGATGGATCATTTTACAAAATTCACAAAACTATACCCTGTGAACAGAGCCACCACTCTGAAGACTCTAGGAATAATAACAAATCATTACATTCCAGAGATAGGAAGCCCGACATCCATAATCACAGACCATGGAACGCAATTTAAGGGTTGGAGGTGGAGAAACACTCTGAATACATTGGGCATTAAGACATACAAGACATCTGTCTACCACCCCAGCAGCAATCCAGCGGAGAGGGTACTGCGAGAAGTCGGAAGAATATTACGGACTTATTGCTATAACCAACAAAAGAAGTGGCAAGAATATTTATTAGCTACTGAAGAATTCCTTAATTTGTCATATCACCCCGCTATAGGTACCACGCCATACACGGCAATGTATGAAAAACCGCCTCCGAGAGAAATACAAGACATAATAGAGTTCCCCAGGAGTCAAGAATACAAATTCAATCGAATCAGATTCTACAATAAATTGGCAGAAGACCAGGAAAGGCGCAAGAACAAATATCAAAAGGCTGTTAAGAAAATAATAAGCTATGAAGTCGGAGAAAAGGTACTACTAAAAAACAGGGAATTACCCAGTACTTTGGAAGGCATTACCAAAAAGTTGTTACTGCTGTATACCGGCCCATACCTGATTATTAAAAACAATAATAACAATACGTATGTACTAAAGGATATCATTTCAAATAAAGTAAAAGGAACTTATAATCAGTTATCCATTAAAAAATATTTGGAGGAGGAATAATAAAACTTCAAAATTCAAAAACATTAGTAAGTACAACTTACAACAAAACATTTGAAAGATTATTATGAATGAAAAAAAAAAAAAGAATTTTGAACATAATAAATTTCAAAATTCAAAAATCAGTAAGTACAACTTACAACAAAACATTTGAAAGATTATTATGAAGAAAAAAAAAGAATTTTGAACATAATAAATTTCAAAATTCAAAAATTAATAAGTACAACTTACACCAAATATCTGAAAGACTATTATGAAGAAATTATGAATTTTGAGAAATAGAAAATTTTCAAAATTCAAAAATCAGTAAGTACAACTTACACCAAATTATCTGAAAGACTATTATGAAGAAATTAAGAATTTTGAGAAATAAAAATTACAAAATTCCAAAAGTTAGTAAGTACAACTTACACCAAATCATTTGAAAGACTATTATGAACGAAAAAAGAATTTGGATGGAGATAATAATTTTCCAAATTCAAAAACTTAGTAAGTACCACTTACACCAAACATTCAAAGACTATTATGAATGAGAAAAGAATTTTGATGAATAAAGATTTTCAAAATTCAAAACAATAATAAGTACAACTTACACCAAAATATTTGAAAAACAACTATGAATAAGAAAGAATGTAGTTGAATAAAAATATCTAAAATTAAAAAATATTAAGCTCATATCATTACTCATACAAATGATGAGAAATAACTCTGAAATATGAAAAAAGATTTTGTAAGAAAGAGATACAAAATTCTAAAGGAGAAAGGAAACCAGAATATCATATGACTTAATCGAAACAACTTAACCAAACTCACAAAGAAAATAATTTAATAAAAATGGAACAATGAAGAAGGACCAACTCATTAAAGACCAAATAGTGAGACCAGAAACCAAAAAACCCTGATACTAATAATGATAATGTTGTTGCAATAACCACTGTTATAGTGAAAGTGATAAAGAATTAATTCATGTTACACCATGAGCAATAAAAATAACTCAATGGATACCAGATGGTAGAAAGAGTAAATATAAATACTACTTACTATGTAAACATGATGAAATGTATATTATACCACATACCTAAACCACCTAATATGGAATAAGCTTTAAGAGAGAAGAAGAGTCAAGTGTATAAAAGTATTAATTAATATAACGTATTATGAAGTGAAGAATCTAAAGATGTTTATTTTAGTCAAAAATGACTACTTTTACTGTTTATTTATTTTTATGACTGGATGTAGAAAATGCCATCAGTCTTATGTTTTGAGCAGAGATGATAATACCTCTGGACTCAATTGAAGTGTTGGACAGCAGGGATTGAAGCCAAAAGTGCCACTCTGAACTGTTCCAATTAATTTGTTAGGGAATGTTAGGGAGTAAACATACTGGTGAGGAAGCACCAAATAAGAAAGAATATAAAATGATAATGTTATACACGAGATTGAAGATCACTTATTAATGAAGAAAGAAACTAATGAAGGAGATACACATCATTTGAGAGGAAGCAACGGTGGGAAAAGAAGGTATATAAAGTGAAAACATATAATCACGAAGAAAATGTAAATACAAAAGAATTAGTAGTAATTATTTCATCCATACTAAGAGTATGATCTGAACTAATCACTTTTACAGGAGAGTATATGTAACATAACAAAATTATCACGCTAAACATTTGACTTAATGCAACATAAATAAAGGAAAAAGTTCCATAGTGAGTGAGAAGAATAAATTGTTTTAAGGATTACACTAGAAACTGTATATTAAGTCAATAAAATGTTAATAAAAATGAAAAGTAACAAAGAAAACCATTGATTAAAATAACTTACTATGTAAAAACCAGTTAAACCAGCAGTATACCCAGTAGATTGGGGAAGCAGTAAAAAAGGGAAGGACCATAAAAAAGGAAATAAAAGGATGAAACCATATTAATAAGGGAATAATAATAAGGTCAAGATGCAGAGAAACCACAAGACCAGAAACTACTAATGTGATAAAGAAGAAGGGACAAAATATATCAAGATTCCCACAAAGAGACCAGAACCAGGAAGAGATATTCCAAAAAATGATAGTCATGTAATACATACCATGGAACAAAATTAAAACTGATATATGTAGACCCAGAACAAGTTACAAGATACAATCCCAGAAAACCAAATTGTATACTAGTTGTAAGAATAATATGTCAAAAAACTATTAAAACAGACTACTATTAGTGTAGCCAAAATAAAGGACACCTTATAATAAAGTGTGATATAAAAAATATATTAAAACAGACTACCATTAGTGTAGGAAATACTGGATAAAAACTAAAGAGACAGTCTAATGACCGAGTGTAATTTAGATAATAAAAGTGTTTTAGTGTTTAGGCATAATAACAATATGATAGGTATAAGATGTTTTTATTTTATTGTATGAACAAATTAAGTATAGGGAACACGAAGGACAGTCAATAACTGCAAGTGTCAGTAGTTATAAGATGTTTTTATTTTATTTTATGAACAATTTAGGTATAGGTAACACAAGAGACAGTTAATCACTGAAAGTGTCAGTAGTTTTAAGGTGTTTTTATGTTAATATTTTAGCAAAATAGTTATAGTAAATAAAAAGAGACAGTGAATAACTGAAATTGTTACTAAGAATAAGATATTTTAATAGAATAAGGTTGTGATAAAATGAAACATAAAAACAAAGGACAGCCAAAGACTGATAATAATATGTTCTCATTATAATTCTAAGTATAGAGAAAATTAGGCATAAGATGTTTATGTTATGGTTCAATGATGTTATTATTATAAAACAAGATATTCTATTGTATTTTAAGATCATGTCATTTAATTTTCCATTGTGTAAGTCAGAGAGGCAAGTAGGACATAAAAATGTAATAATTTTATTCAAAACAGTAAACCATATATAATGTACAAACAGACCAGCTAAGACACCATTTTAGTAAACACAGACTGGCATATAAACCAAAAAATTATCTATCAGAGAATCAATCTATGTAATAGGAATAGAATTCAATATATACAATACAGAAATTGAAAGTATAATTAATACAGATACAGTTAATAGCAAATAGAATGACAAAGGAAAGGAAATTAACTTCTTTTGGAAACAGATAATAATAGGCCTATAATAGTAATCAAATCAGACTAAACAGTAAATTAATCAATATTGAAATGTTTTAACAACCAAATTATTAACAACAAAGTAGTCACGGAGTTATTAAGTATATTCCATGGAAATATTATAAGAAAAAACAAATAAAAACCATTAAAACACCGAATTTGTACAAAATATAAGGCATACAATCATTATATAAAATTGTAATTTTTGGGCTTAAATGAGCTTGAAACAAACCCAGCTATATATCAAAAGATGTAAAATTAACTAATCAATATTACTGAGTAGTTAGATTTATGTAAAATTAAGAAATATTTGAAATACAGTAAAAAATAAGAAAACTTATTATGTATATTTAGATGGTGAACCAAGTCTAAGACAGATATTTTTATAGTTAAACAATATAAAGAGGAAAAAGACATAGCACAAATTACCCTAAAACGACGACGTTGCGTCTATTAGTCTATTGTTAATCGTAAAGCGGAATAGTTGGAAATGTGTTAGCAGAGTACTGAAAACAGAATAATTTGTGTAAAACCAAGTGTGGTTATGCGGTGTGTAACGGAGATGATCTAAAAAGTGAAAATAACCTTAACTATCAATTTCTAACACTTCACAAATTTCCAAAACACAGTAATAACACCATAAAACTCAACACAAGAAATCAACAGCCATTTTGAACAATTTTGGACCGAATTCACAGAACACCAATACACATATTTGAACACCGGACACAACACAAGAAATCCATCACGAAAATGACATCGCAGAAGACGAGAGGACATTCTACACTATATTCCTGGATCAACACCACTTCGCAGAGAAGGGAATATCATTTTATTTCTGCGGGAGAAGCTCAGCCAATTCCAACAGCATCGCAGTTAAAATCGAGAAGACGACGGCCATACTGGATTTCTCACCAGAACGGGGCAATGCCTGCTTGAAGGGAGTGACGTCATTTCATCGACTTGGTTCGCAATTCAATTTTTTTTTTAATTGACAATTTCAATAATAATTTTGTTCTATTTCAGCTATTACCATTTAGTTTAAGAATACCTGTTAAGAATGTATCTTGTTCCTTGCCCTCTGACCATTTCGACTTGTTAAAAGAACCACAAATTTAACCTTGTAAAAATATATTTGTTGATTTTTTCGCTACCGACTGGAGCAAATAATAGCCAATGCCTTGGTCATGCGCAGTTTGACTGGCGCATAATTTTGAATGTTAATAAACGCAAATCATTACTCAGTTACCAGAATTGTTTTTATTTCTATAATTAATGTTACTATTTTTTTTTTTAAACAAAAAAAATAATTTACAGTGAGAGAATAGATATATAAGGAAATTACACACTCAATTAATTAATTAATTATTTATTAATTAAATTAAATAATTAAATCAAAACTCAATACAAGAAAAAGAAAAAAAATATTTTCACAATTTATAAAGTTTGATTTATTTGTTATTTATCAATCAATCACACCTAGTTATAACATATTTATATTAAATCTATTCTTTGTATTTGGTGAATCCAAAGTGGAGCTGTATCATCGGTGAGTTCAATACCGAGATCCAGACAACATACACAATTCTTATTATCTATATCTTTAATTTTATTTATTATTATATTTGAAATTATATTACAAATTGACTAGCCTAAACAGTGGGGCTTACAGTCAGGGCAAATTAACACATAACACATATCCATATCTTTTTTTATTTTTATATTTTAAATTTGTAATATAAATTATATTACAATATAGAACATCAACATGAAACATAATCTCATAAAACTGGTTTAACCAGAATAAAAGTGTCATGCTCAGAGGCAAAGCAAAACAAAAACTACCCAGTTCATTGGTAAGATTGCGTTCAAGCTGATTTCACAGAATTAACAGTCTATTAAATTGCTAAAATAAAGTGAAATAATAACATATTGATGTAACTGCATAGTCTAACATACCCTCATTTTTATAGATCTAATATTCAATTAAATTAACTGCAGGGCACTGGCCTAAGTGGCCTTACATTCGAGCCACCCCAGGTAAACATAGTTATTACTGTAAATGAAACGTTAATGTATGTTTTATTAAATTTAAATTATTAAAATTTGTCTACGTCTGTAGAATGGAAGACTAAAGATACCCTAGAAGAGCATGGGAAGCAAAACGGAAGGTAGAAGGAGAAGAGGAAGACTGTATTAAAGAAACCATAGAAAGGAGAAGAGCAAGGTGGACTTGAGCTAAAAAATGGATGGGGATAGGACAAGATGGCATCTTCACTGGCAAACCTCAACACCTAATGGGAAGAAGAGGAGGATTAAATAAGTATTGCTATGCTGACAATAAATAAAATGTGTAGCTACATGTTGTGTAAGTACTTGGTAGGCATGTGATTATGCAACTCTCTTGACTTTCAGGCACATCTTAGAGATTTCTGACAATATCCAGGTCATTATACAACACAGGTGAAGTTCTTGGATTTTGTTGTCCGTGACGTGTCCATTGATTAACCACCGTGATTATAAATATAACACTACTGACTCAAAACACAAAGTTTTTTATTGGTACAAATATAAAATTTTTACCTATAGCCTACATATAAAAATTTTACATTTTTACCAATAAAAAACTTTGTGTTCCGAGTCAGTAGTGTTATACTTATAACAGGTGAAGTATAAAAGCACTGATTCCAAAGCAGAGAGTTTAGTTTTCAAATCTGCTATTAGAGTGCATTTTCAGAGTTGTTGTTTTAATGTTTCTTGCAATTTAGTATTACTTAGTGGAACACTGTTAATGTGCTGACATTTATTGTTGTTATGTTACTGTGTGTTGGACAATCTTTAGAGTGAAGAATTCTGTATACAAGTATCTTCAACTTATCTGTAATTACAGATAAAACTTATCTGTAATTAAAGTTGTATTTGCTAATTTATTTTGGTGTCAGAACTTGTATAGAATCTTAAATAGTGGAAACAAAGGACACTTCACAGAAGAGTAGTGCATGTGGTAACTGATTGATGCACAATAATGGATACCAGCTAGATGGGGAAAATTTTCCAAGCGCTGCTACTGGAGACAGAGGAATGATGCCAACATGAAGCAGAAGAAGCAAAAAACTTATAAAAAGCACTCTTGGTGGAAGCACAATAATGACAGAAAATTCTAATTTGGGAATTATAAGAACATCAAAAAGAAGAAAGTAAGCAGGAAGCAGAGGAACGGGAGCATGAAACAGGAGACATCAGAGTGTTGATACAGAATCAAAAGTAGATGCAAGAGCATATGCTGTAGAGCTGGATCTATTACTAGGTGAAATGAATAACCAAATTACTGGACTGTCTGTTGTAGAAGAAGCAATGTCTACAAAAATGTCTGCTGCTTTACCAGTAAATTTTGCAGTTTTACCAGTTAATATTGTAGTTTTCAATGAACACACATGACCATGACAGCTTCTTTACCATTTATGTTGGCCTTCTTTTCATACTACCTGTTCTAGAAAATGCGTTTCACTCAACCTCCCTATGTGGGTATCACCTAAACGTCCAGCTGGTGATGTCTTCATTGCATTGCAATACAAGGTTATTGCAGACTTTATCCAACGTTGCAGATGATAAAATATTTCTGCCTTTTATGGGATGTATAGAAAGCAAGCATCTGAGACAGACATCATAAGAAAATCAAATGCTAATTTAAGCCACCAGTTTAATGATCAATGACTGAACATCCATAAGGCATCCTTGAAACAGACAGATCAACACTCTGTTTTTGTTATAGCCCTAAACAATCAATGGTTTAACAACCTGTATGCCTATTCCATATATATTTGGACATATCTGATGTGTGCCTAATTGTTATCATCCCAACATCCCTTTTGTGATAGAATGTTGTTTCTCTTCCAAATATTAGTTCTCTCTTTTTTATAAGTTTGTTGCTCTCGTAGGTAGGATGTTCTTTCCAGTTGTTGTGAATATACCAACTAAACCCATATTCAATCTCTCTAGGTGGACAATGAGTTTGACATAAGTAAAAAGTCTATCCAGATTGATGATGGTATGGCCCGACTCTGACATACTACTCAACAGATGAAACTATTCCTGCTACATCATTGTCCTTGTTTGAATCTGTCACTGTATATACATCAAAATTTGTTGTGTAACCAGAATTGGCATCTGCATGCATCAATTTTTATCCCATATTTGTTGGTCTTTTGAAGCATACATACTTTGAAACCCACTCTCCCTCTACATGTGTACATTCCCTTGCCTATAATAACTGCCTCAGTAATTTGGAAAGAAGCCTTGTTTTTATCAAGAATTTTATCAATAACTGGCCTAAGTTTGTGGAGAGGATCATCGCCAGGATCGCCTTTCATTTCAACAGTAGAATTGTCATTGAGATGAAGCATGAGAAGAGACAAAATGGATAGAAACCTGTCTCTCATGATAGTAGGGCAAAATGAGTAATGAAAAACTAGATTTTTAGTCCTGTGTAGTTTGGTATTTGGTGTTGATGAAATTTACACACGAATCTTTTAATTTTATTTTTAATAACTGTGGTCCAACTACAGTTATTTAGAAAATGTACTATTGGGAGAGTTTATTTTGGGATAGAAGTTTTAATCTAAGCAAACAAGTTTGAGCTTTCATAATTTTTTTTTTTTTTTTCGTTGTTTAAGACCTGAAGATGTCAGTAATGACGAAAAGCTTTGTCTAAATAATAAAAACAATTATAGCAGTTTAGCAATTTTATAAAAGAAAAGTAAGGATGGCTGCTAATTTAAACAATACGAAGAATAATTTCATAATTTTAATCACACTATTATCAATAAAATGATGGACAAATCTACTTCCTAGCAACTATCATTAACAACATGTTTTCTTAAACACAAATCTGATCAGTGAAAAAAGGAATTCCCATGTCTTTTCTCTATACTCTCTACTATACACCTACTACTACAACATTGCCCATGTCTTCTGTAGTGCCTATATCAGTGGAGTACGAGCTGATGTAGGCTGTACAAGAAAATCTTGCTTTAACTTCATACTGTTCATTTTGTTTTGTATCTAAATCTACCTCTTCACATACCGGTATAATATAAAGAAATCTGGTCTGTAGAATAACAGAACTGAAAAGAATTAAATTCAGTAAATTAATTTGGAAGAGTTAAAATAAGAAGTTATTTACTGATATTCTATGTATCAGCTATATCAATATTGTAACAAAGCCGCTGTATGCCGGTCGTTACAAAAGATAAAATGTAGATGGAAAATTTTATAAAAATAAAATTTTCAAATAGTAAAAAATTTTGTTTATGTTTATTAATGTATGTGAATAAGAAATAAAGTTGTTTTAGTGGTTTTGTAAAAATTTTGATAATCAGGCAGGTATTTATTGACTATTGAGCACTTCTGGAAGATTTGAACCAAGTCTGGAGTTAAATAGATTAACTCCAGTCAGCAATCGATTGGTGATTTTTCTTGCTGGTCCAATATCTCACTCAAATAAATTATTTTCTTCTTCTTGAAGTCCCTCAGCCTTGATAAATAATCTTAAATTAGCCTGTGAAATAATAACAGATAAAAATAATGGAAATATAAAGATTTATTGAACAATTTAAATAAATAATCGATTTTTTATCGATGGAGAACAATTATCGACTCCGTCTCAGGGAAATATCGATTGTGTATACAGAACAAAATTTATGATATGTATTATATAAAAGACAGGTTCTTTGAGCGATTAAAATTAATAGTCAGAGAAGGGTGACGAGAAAGTATAACATTAACAATTAAAATAAATACAATAATTATTATTCAATAGTATTTAAATAATTCTGATATGTAACGTTTAAGAAAGTTGTCGTCAAACCATATGCAGACTATGACGTCACCACGATGTAGAAGGCAGGCTGGTAAAATTAAAAGATGGCCGCTACTATTTCTGGCGTAGTTACTGCGAAATCGATGTGTCCGAAAATCACAACAAAATTACCTTCAGGAATGTTTGAAATTTTCCCGCACTGGTGTAATATGTCTTTTAAGTTATTTGGTGTATTCTGACGAAGTGTTCCGTGTAAACTTGTGTTAATTAGTTTATTTTGTATGTGTTCACTTCTGTGGTTAAGTTTCTCAAGATATGGTTAGGATTTGTAGAATGAATTAGATTAAATATATTGTTTTACTGTTTTATATCACTCGTATCATGAAGTTAGGTATTTGTTTTCACTATTGTCGTGAACGTTTTGGTAGATTTAGTTAAAAAAGTGTCTAATTCGTCTAACTCTCGATTCACTTATTTTATAATGGCTGACTGTTAGTACCATTTTCGACTCGGTTTTAAAGGAACGTTTTTCACACAACTCTTCAGCTTGATATTCAACAAAAGACTAATTAACTTGGTCAAATTCTGGCCCAGTTAATCTTTGAAAATGTATTGTTAACATATTTCGATTACCCATACACATGATAAAATATTACATTATATATGGAATTTATTTATTTTATTCATCACTTTCATGAATTATGAATCTTATCATTGGTTTAATCATCTCATTCCCTTTAAATTGATGTATTATAGTCCATATCTGTAGACATTTTGTGGAAACTAACAAATTTCTTTACTTTATGGAAATATAGGCTCAAAATTGGATTTCCGTCTTTATACAAATTTCCTCCATTTTAAATATCATTAATACTATTATAATAAATTTTAATTAGTCATATTCGTCTTTCTTTCCTTAAATACATATAAATTAAACCTTTGAACTGGTTTTTTGTGTTAATCTGTAAATTTGACATTGCTCTTTAAAATTAATTAATTTATATATTTTGAAAATTTACAATGTTTTAAGGTATATTTCCTTATTATCATTTTAACTCATAGGATCATTCCCAGTAGTGGTTAACTGAGTTACCTTATCTAAATCTTGCTAGTTTACAGGATTTATAAGTGAATTATACTGGTTTATATTGTTTCTGTTAATTCACCAAATGGCCTAGATTTTAGAATTTTATATTTCTGTCTTTCTCAAATAAATTTAATCCTACTTCCTCCTCTGACTTTACATAGTTACTATTACATGAAAATAAAATGGTTTATAACTTATTGTGAGGTGTAGTATTTAATTAACACTACTGTTATTAAAATAAATAATTATGAACATTATTTAGCAATCTGCACAATTGAACATATTGCTGATATGGTTTGAACATATACTTTTAACTATTTTTGAGTTAACATAGCATACCTATTGATACATTATTAATGGTATGTATGCATAGGCGGATCCAAGGGGGGGGCACGTGCCCCCCCCAGACAGTTCGAAAATACACTGGATAAAATGAGTTATATAGCTAGTGCAATTATGATATTTTCAGTTAGTTAACCCTTTGAAACCCGAATTTTTTACAACAATTATTATATTTTATTTTTTATCCCAATTTTATTTTTAATTTATAATTTTATAATTTTTTATTATATAAAATACGTTCACACCTAATATTTCTAGATCAGAGTATTGATAATGAATGTGTGTATTTTTGTAAATTATAATTCTATATTAGTATTTGTGCTTATTTTTATTTAGATGTTTTACTTTCCTTATTGATAACACTTATTCTTATTGTATCGAGAGTAAGGAATGGTGTAAAAATTAGATTAGTTTTATAAGTGAAAGTCAAATTTCTAAAGAAAGCTTAAATAGAGTAAATAAAAAATTCCTGTTATAAGTTTACTTTATATTATTTCAAAATTGTACAAATACATTATACTTTCTAAAATCAAAATCGGTTGTTTTATTATTTTTCAAATAAGTTAATAATAATACAATAATAAATAAATTATGTTAAAAAACTAATGTTTTTGTATTTATATTAATATATTTAATTATTTATTTATTTATATTAATTTTTATATCGTTTGATTCAACAGACACTTTGATAATAAGATTTTTTTCTAACAACACCTCCTCCCCCTGGAGAGGAGGGGCCCAAAAGTGCCTGAATGTGCCCCCCCTGAGCAAATTTCTGGATCCGCCCCTGTATGTATGCTGTTATTTAGCAAACATTATTCATTGTAAACACATAATATAAATCTTATTTTCTAATAACTCTTACAAACAAATTGATTTTATTGCTGTGAACACACAGTCTATTTAAACATTTTAAACCTACGAATACTAAATTAATGCCAGTCCTTTCTGGTCTAAACCATTATTATTTATGATACCCTCATCAGTAAACATGACCACCCATACTCTAGTTATTAGCATTTTTTACAAATGTCTTGTAAATAAAGAGTTACATTAAAATAATAAAATACTGGAAATCTTCCATTTTATTATTTTATTATGCTGTTTATTATTGGATATTAAAGTTGTTATATAGCATACTGATAAGTCATAGTATCACTAACTTTAAGTTTATTGCATTTCTAAAAAACACTTACACAAATTCACTTTCACTGTTGGTTCTGATATTTTGAGTCTTATTATCTCAGAGCAGACCTTTAGTAATCATGGACTGTTAAGACTTGTTTATTTTCTTATCACACAATAGCTTTAGTCGGTTCACTTCTTATAATACTATACAGCACTTTAGTTTTCTAAATAATTATATTTTTTTATAGGATTTTGGTATGTTATACTTTCTTTTTAATCGTTTTTGTGGGTTTGGGGTTGATGGTAGTTAATAATAATAATAGGTTTTACAACGGTGTTTCTTTCATACTATTTCTTCCTCTCCTCCTGTCTTCTTTCTTGTCCTCCTTCTTATCGTCTTTCTTGTCTTCATTCTTGTCCTTCTTCTGGTCTTCATTCTTCTGGTCTTCTTGTCTTCCTTCTTCATTCTTGGGTAAACCAAGGTACTTGGTGTTATCTCGACTGATGTTTAGTTTGGAGCATCTAATTCATTTACTGATACGGACCTTGTTCTTCTCTAAAGGTTTCAGGGTATTGTTTTCTTCCTGATCATAAACTTTATTCTTCCTTCTTCTTGTTTTTTGGGGTATTTTGGTATTCACCACTCTTAAATTGATTCTCTTTCTTCTTTATCTGGTGTTATTTATTTTGTTTACTGCTCCTAGCTTCCTGGGTAAATTACTGATCTTATAATATGATTTGCTTTCAATACTTTCTTTGATATTTAAACAGTGGTTTTTATATAATGTAATGAGGATTTTTATTTTATCGTGGTTCATTCCTTTGATTTCCTTAAATCTCATTCAATATTATTTTAACATATTTGATGTAATTAAACTTTATGATTTTATATGACTTAATAAGTAGTGGATTTTCTGTCACGCTACAATATTCAACTTAAACAAACCAAATGAAGAAATATAGTTACAAAAACAACACTTATAATAGTTGAAGTTAGTAGCTACATGTAACACAATTGAATGAAATAATTTTGTCATTTTGGAATTGCCATTGTGGACAAATGAAAATGTTATACTTAATATCTAGAAATACATACAGTATATAATATAAAATTATTGTATACAAAATTAATAAAATGTAGAACTCACTGGAATTGATACAGATGAATTTGGTATCACTATCAGTCACTCCCACTACTATTGTATGGAAGTTCTCTAATTCGTTTTTCACTTTAGATATTGACATATTTCAAATTATAAAATACGAAGAAATACAATAAACAAAACACGCAGATCACAAAAAACAAAAAGGAACAACACAAATGTAATCATTTAAGTTCAAAATGTTGTTCAGCAAACACTGCAACAATGCTTTGGTAAGCCATGTGTGTGATGCTAGTGCCAGTTACATCATGACTTTTCTATTCAGATTGATTCAAATTTCCATATAGAGATTCCATCGGTTAGGAAAGATTAGACTATGTATGGTGCTGAACAACTCGGAACAGTTACAAAAAGGAAAAAATAAGTGGTGAGTACTGTGCAAACGTATTGCAACATTTAAACAGTGAATAAAAAAAAACACATTCAGCAATGTAAAAGAGGCAATAAACCAAGAAATTCCGCTAGCTCACAGATCAATTGTTGCAATGGTTAGAATCAAAAATTAAAGTTCAGATTGATTCCTCACCCACTGTGCTCATCATATTTAACCCAATACATCTACCTCTTCCTTAATATTAAAAAATGCTTGGATTTTGTTGTCCATGACGTGTCCATTATAACCTTACGGAATTCTCCCGTATTATTATCTTCTAAAGCCCCACTGTTGTGAGCGCCAATTTTATAACCACATGGAATACTCCCATATCAATATCTTCTAAAACCACACTGCTGGGTTCGCCAATTTATAACACTACAGGAATTACAGGTTCTTTATACCTCACTTTGGATGCGTCAATTTATAACAAGACGGGTTTTACCTTATTTTATCACTCTCTTTGTGTACATCAATTTGTAACACTTGTGAATTCTATTGCTATATAAATAAAACACATGGAATGGTATCTGGTAATAATAATAACAATATTGTAATTTTATTCAAAAATTGATATAGTCCATTTATTGTAACTATTAATATAATTCAGAAATCTCAGGGTCGATTCTCTTCTCTTTTATGTTAATATTATTTTTTGGTCCTTTTGGCTGATATAAAGGTTCAGTGATTATAAAGAAAAACAAGTACAGAAAGTACATTACATTACAAACAAGATAATAAATGAATAATATAAACTTAGTATTAATTATAATAATACATATACGTTACACAAGGTTTATCAGTTCAGTTCAGTTTCACACAGCCTCCTGGTATCCGTGATGGAAATTTCCAGTGCCTTCAGTTTGTTTATTTTGTTCTAATGAAGAAATCCACTTCTTTTGTGATCAATAGATGTTACCTCTTGTAATGTCGTTTATCAGAAATCTTCTGGCGTCATATAATGATTGAATTCCAGGGTTTCTGTTATTAATTTAACCCAAGTGTAGTTGTTCTTCAATGGTAATTTGTTTTCATTTAAAAGTTAGTTTTTTCCATAACTTCATTCGTTTTTTATCTTATTTAACATTCTTTCTGGCTGTTGGATCAGTAATGTTTAAAAGCTGGTTTGTTTATGCTGTTTCTTTATTTGCTCAAATTTTACATTCTGTTATAGTTTGATATAGTGTTTTTTACTTTGTATTATATTATTTTTTAATAATATTCATATGTTTCTTGTATAAATATTTAGCTTTTTTTCCAAAATTACACCCAACTCTCCTTCTTGGTTTATTTACAATAATAATAATCAAAATTCTTTTTCTCTCTTTTGGTTTCCTGGATACACATAAATACTCTGGTCATATCTGTTCAAATTGAGATTTAGTTGTCATGGGATATTATTTTTATATAATACATTATTTTACCTTTTATGTACAAGTTGTTTTTTAGTTATTACATCATAATACTTAATACAATTTACATATTATTTTATCTGACAAAACTATGAATAATTTTAATACCACATATTATAGTTATTTGTAATTTGACAAATATTTTTTAATAATTTATTATTTACTGAACATAATCATCTAGGCCTATGTTGACTGATTATATTTTTATATTGGAAGACTCATAATCGATCCTGCTCACACTTGTTTTATATTAATTAAATTCTTTAAATATAAACAAACTATTAATTAATAATTATATTCTAATTACTACAATTCCCTTTAGGGCTTAACTGAATGCACACTTTTAAACCATTGTCTGTGTGAGCAATATCTATTTAACTTATATAACACAAACATTAATAAAGAAAAAACTAAATGTTAATGTCAGTATCATCTGCTACTATGGATTAGTAATTCATTTCTTTAAATAATTGTTTATAATTACTACCCACTCACAGTTATTCTTAATTGAATACCACTGTATCTCACGTCCTCTTACCAATTAATTGCACTTGTCTTATTACATTTGTATCACATCTTAATTACATTTTACATTTACTTCTAAATTTGTATTGTACTTTATGTGCCGTGGTATTTGATTTTTTCATCATTTATTAACTTTATCATCCTTAGTTATTTGTATATGAACTACTCCAAATCTAACTGGGTACTGTCTATCTAATATAGTAATTTGTCATAGTAATGTCTGTTATAGGACTATGGGGTTTTAAATAGGTTCACACTTTTGTTTATTACTGTTCATCTTTTAAATTACTTTGATTTTGACTTGTTTATATAAATTGTTGTTATTGCTTGCTGATGTCTTCAATATTTGAGGTGTATGATATTATGGTATTAATATTGCTTGGTGATAAGACTGATATTTATTAAACAAATTCTTCATTATTATAGGCAAATTGAAACCTACTTTTCTTATCAATACCAATTATTTTCTTCTTTATTGGAGTTTGTTTATTTGTATTGGTGGCTTTAACGACTTGTAATTCTTGAGTTTTCTCTTGGTTCATTGTATATTTTATTTATATATATTCCATTCTTTTATTCACATTGATTCCATACTATTGTTAAATGATTCCCCCTATATTAATATGGTGTTATGAATGAATATCGGCGTTGAGTGGCCCTTTTACGTCCAATTGCTCATCCGAACATTCACACACCTGGTACAGTGCACTTTGGCTGCTGCCCATAAAATAATTCTAGACTGGCACCTTAGCCTTCTACACTCTATAAATAAAAATAATTATAAATCTTATATCATTATACACACCATTGGAATCTTTATCTTCTGAATATTTTTTCTTATTCTACCTTGCCTTCCAATAACTCCATTTATTTATTATATTCAAGAGTACTGTTGGTATATTTCTTAAGTAGATTTCTTTCTCTTTTATATAACTTCACTTCAGAATTCAATGATTTATTAACCTTAATGTCATTCACCTTTGTTATTCAATACCTCTTGTAATATAGTAGTTTTAATTATCCTTATATTATTCTATCTGTTTTTATACTGCAACTCTTCTTCAGCAAGTTCATTTTCTAATTAGTTTATTAAATTTCTCTTAGGCCTATTGTCATTAATATTGTGCTCCATTATTATTATTATACTACTACATGTATTATTTATGCTTGATTTATATAATATATGCTGATTTCTTTTAGAATTTTGGTATTATTTGTTTATTTTGAACATCATTATTCTTTTTTCTTTCTTTTACAATATCTCCTTCCATTATTATTTAAATAAGATGTACTTATTACTTTTAGAATTTTGGTGTCGTTACACCATTGATTAACTAAATATATTAAATCACTACCGACTCGGAACACAAAGTTTTTTATGCATAAAAACATAAAAATTTTACCTTATACCCTGAACCAGTTTTCGCTTATTATAAGCTTAGTCAGAGGCTGCCACTGGGAGCACTGTCCGTCTTGTTCTTGGTGACGGTGTCAACTTTTGAAGGATCGAAGTTGTGTGTGGGGGTGATTGGAGGAGTTGTGTATTAGTATGTCACTTATAGTGGGTTTTCTGAATATACTGAATTTGTGTCTGTGTTCAAACATCATGTTGATTGTGTCTGAATCATTAATCATCATTTTTCCAATCTGACGATGAGCTGAGAAGCTTGAAAGCGCTAATCGGAATAATCTTTCTATAGTGGTGTGCAACAGTGATAATCCTGTTTGTGATTATAACCACTAACACAACTTTCTTAATTAAATGGAAATTGTAATTAAACTCAGTTATATTCAATAATACTCAATTTCTGCCAATAACATACTCTCAGGATAGGCAGAGAGTCTTATGGACAGAGAAGGTTATAACAATAAAATACAAAATTGCATTATTAACAACAACATTGGTTTACTAAATTCTGACCCAACTGAAAATTATGTAAAACGATTAAATCAGTGTATAAACAGATGCACCCATTTGTTTGATGAACAAACAAGATCTTTGAAACCTATAAATTCAAAAGCACCCGTTTTGACGGGATTACCCAAACTCCACAAGGATGCTATCCCCTTGAGACCATTAGTAAATTTCACCACTGCTCCGTGGTATAAAACGGCTAAAAAACTAGTCAATATAATAAAGCACAATATACAAATAATTAATGATCATAGTCTAATTAATAGTGTTGACTTTGTGAATAAGGTTAAAAACTTAATAGTTGAACCAGCTTACAAACTTGTTTCTTTTGATATTGTAGACTTATATACGAATATACCAGTAGCTGAGACCCTGCATATACTTAAGATTAACCTTATTAATACTAATAAATTGGATATTGATAGTATAAATGAATTGATGCACATTTTGGAGTTAGTTCTTGATCAAAATTATTTTACCCACAATAATCAATTTTTCAGCCAACAAAATGGGTTAGCAATGGGTTCTCCACTTTCAGGTCTTCTTGCAGATATATACCTGAATAATTTCGAAAATTCATTCATTCTCACTAATAACAAACACAAGAATAACATAATATTTTACGGCAGGTATGTTGATGATATCTTTTTAATATACAAAGGTACACAAAGGCAAATTGATAATTTACATAGTTATTTGAATAATATCAATGACAAAATGCGGTTCACACTTGAAAGTGAAGACAATGGTAAACTGAATTTTCTAGATTTAACTGTTGCCAAGGACAATAATAAAAAATTACAATTTAACATCTATAGAAAACCCACAACGACTGATATTGTAATACATGCTAAGTCCTTTCATCCTTTATCCCAGAAATTGGCTGCCTTCCACAGTATGATTTATAGACTTTTATCTTTGCCCCTCGGTGATAAAGAATACCGTGAGGAATTAGACACCATTAAACACATTGCAGTTGCTAATGGTTATGATGTTGATATGGTGAACAACATCCTTCGAAAACATAAGAAAAAACATAGAAACATTAACGGACATAAAACACGCAAGAATACAACACGCAAATACATTGCAACACCGTACACATACCTTATGCCTAAGATTTTTGGGTCAATTTTTAATAAAACCAGCAATATAAAGGTCACTTACAAAACCACTAATAATATTATGAATAATCTTCGTGTCCACAGAACTACCAGCCTTGAACACAAAACTGGTGTTTACAAATTGATATGTGACGATTGTGACGCCTTTTATGTGGGCCAGACAGGATGTAGTTTTTTAAAAAGATTTACAGAACATAGGCCGCCTACACACCTTCACAGTTTGGACAAGTCAAATTTTGCAGAACACCTCATTTCCGAGAATCATAATTACACTAATTTTAAAACTAATTTATTACCCCTTCACATATGTAAGAAAGGGCAATATTTGAACGCTCTTGAAGAGTACGAAATTTATAAAGCATATAACAATACTGATACCAAGCCGCGTGTTTTAAATGATAAACTGCTTTTCAAGTCAAATGTATTGTACGACACTGCCTTGCGCTATTGTCGTGGTGGGAGCAAAACGTAATTCAGTGCGCGGTCAATCTCCGTACGATGTACATCGTTAAACCTTCACGCTCGCTTTAAACATTTAAGTATTTATATTGTTTTAAATTATTTCTTTCATGTTGGATTTTAATATTTTAATTAATTGACAAATGTATCAACTTTTAATGATACACGATTATTTTAAGTTCTGATGATGGGACAAGTGTCCCGAAACATGTCAACTTTGTGAAGACGTTGTTTCTAAAAGCCGCAGATGGTAAGCTGCAATATATTTGATTGAACAACACGTGGCTTGGTACTAAACATTTGGGATTTATTCCTTTTAAACAAAAATTTTTGGCTTTGCTTAAGAATTTTTGGTTTTCATATTATCAAAATGTGTCCATGATAAAATACAGTTTTTTATAATATGTATAAAAATAAATAGATACTTTATTCAAAAATATAATAAAATCTTTTACCTTTAATTTTGATTTTTGTGTATCCGAGTCCAACAGAATTTGACCGAGATAAAGCTGTTTCAAATTTGGTTTATCACTGATTGTAAAGTATATGTCATGTTTTATACAGTATTGTAATAAATAATGCCATGTAGTGTATCCCTATTAGTAGCACAATGAAACTATAGATTGGTTGGGATTTTGTGTGAATGTGAGTGGGGTGAGGAGAGCTATGGGATATTCATCACACACCCATATGAATGATACTATAATACAGGGGTCCAGAGGCCTGAGAAAGGCTAGTGTGACTAGAAAAAATCATCATTAGTGACATCTCAGTCACCAATTGTATAAAAGAATTTCAAAACTGATGTAGTTTAGAAAGCCTTAGATTTCCTTTTACAAGAATTATGGAGTAGATTCCAAGCAACAAATTCTTTTACTGAATTTTTCAGTTGAGTTCTAAAAAGGACTATAACAATAGATAAAAACAAGGTCAAATTGAGGTCAGAAGAACTAGTACAAGTATTAAAATGGCTTGTCAATAAATTTTTGTAGTGAACTTGTGCATTTAAAACATATTGCTTCTACTGGTTTCAAGAAACCTTTTAATCAAGCATCAAAGAACCAACAACACTTTAACTCAATGGTTTTACTGGCTATAGCTCCCAGCTGTGACTCTAGCTTTACAATAATAAACTGGGTCTGCAAACAAGAAAGCATGGAAAATGCAAGTTACTACTGACTGAACTCACAGTATTTCTGGCTGTTTTTTAATTTTATAAGCATTAATAAGAAGTATAAAATAGACTAAAATTGTTATGCCACATGCCTTTTTTATTTTTGTTTTTATTCATGTTGTTCTTACACGAATTTGTAATAAAACAACTTATTATTTCCCAATAGATGAATTTCTGACTGTTTTATTGTTTGTTTACTAAAAATTTGTATTCATTACAGTGCATACTGTACTTATTCAAGTTATTATATTTATAAAATTGCTTGTAGGCATGAAAGTAGCAAAATTGTGTGTGTGTTGTGACACATTTGAGCCAAATATTGGGGACCGCTATTTTGCATTTGCCTAAATGGTAACACACTGATATAAATTCTGTCAGTAGTGTTCACATACATTATAATGGTCTAACTACAATTTAAATTGCAATTTTTGTTAGTATAACATTCAAGTATCAATGCGAAAATTACAATTGTTTAGAATCGACTTAATAAAAAATAGAAAGTAACAAAACTGTCTTCATAATCATTACGTGTTTATACAATCACTGTATTTTTATGCTGACATAGTTTTCTTACAAGAGTCACTCTTCGCCTCTCAGCAAAAAGAAATGTTAAACAAATGCAGTCGGCCTACAAGACTAAATTGGTCACGTGACTTTTAGGCGCCATGGCCTAGCTTTGTTATTGGCCTCCTGAAAAACATCGGTGGCGTACGTACCCTATGGGCGTTTTCACACTAGCCGACACGACACCGACAGGATATCGGTGGGAACAAAAAGTAAAGAAATGTTATGGAACCGTTTCACACTCACCGACACTTTGGTCGTCGGTATCGGGTCGGTGGGCAGCAGCTCTCCTATCTTGGTCGGCGCTGTGTAGTCACCGACAGTTACTCTGCCTAGCGCATTAATTTAGGTCAGTAGTTGAATATTTTGTGAAATGACTACTTTTAAGTACCGGTATGACATAGTGACATTGATTGAACTTGTTGAGACGAAGCCTTGTTTGAGGGACAAGACAGATGAAGGAAATAAAAATAAAATTGAGAAACTTGTTAGGATCTAAAACCAACTTATCAAATTAGGTGTAATATGCACCTTCTGCATAGCGAACTTTAATAATCGGGTGAACCCAATACGGCGTTTGATGTTAACCATGCTAGTTCATTTGCGATATTTCCTGATCGATAGTTTTCTTCGATTTTTTGAAATTATGCGTGCCTAACGAAAAAAGAAATGTATTTAAATAAATGGTACCGTAAACGTTCGACTTTTTTAATTGTGATAAAACTGAATTGACATTTCTATTACAAATCTAGTGAAAACTTCAGTCGTCGATGGTTTTTATGGTTCATATGTTTATTATACTGTGTTTATCCTGTCTTATAAATGTATTATTTTATCGTGTTAGAGTTAAGTGTTGATAAAATGTGTAATTTGTATAAGTTTGAAATGTGTTTATGGTAAGGTCATTCACCTTGCTAAGAAAGTCAGCTGATATATCACTTGTAAACGATTTGCAATTTTTCAAGTCAGTTAAAGATTTGAATGTGAGGGAGATGGAATGTAATTAATGTTTGAAGAATGATTTTAATGTATTAAAAGACTAATTTAAATGTGAAACCAATTAAAGTTGAAAATGTGTAATTCTGGATTAATTTAAATATCAATTTTATTGTTAACTGTATTAATACTTTGTTAATTTTAAATGTCTTATTTTATTATGTTTTTGTGTTTAAAGATAGAATTTTAAAGAGGCTCAATGTATTTTCTGATGTAACATATGTATAACTTATGTAGGTCAAGGTTCTTGACTTGACCCAGTTTGATCAGCTGATGGGTGATGTTGTAAATTAGACCAGTTTTGGCAATGAAGTAATGCCAATTTTGTTTCTTCATTAATTTAAATAAATTTAAATAATTTTAATATTGAGAAAATATATTTTAATAAATTTAAATTTTTTTTGAAAAAAAAAAAATTTGATTTTTGTGCCTGCCATCTAATTGGTGTTTTGAATTCTGATTATGCTATTGTTTAGGTGTATTAATAGTGTTTTTTATTGAATTGTATTGTTTAGGATATATGTCTAATCAAATGTTAGGATAAGGAAGTGCATGTTTTAGTTAAATGTTCCATTTATTTGTTTTATAAGTATAAATAATAACGAAGAGAATTAATCAATTCAGATAAAAGATTTTTTTTGGTTTTGATGAAAATAATAATAATATGACAATCTGATTTTGAACTTAAAAGAATGGTGAATTTAAAGACAAATATTTTGTGACTCTTAAATGATAAGTTTGTTTATAAAATATTATGAGAGTGTGTACAAGCCCAGTAACTGCTAAAGGCAGCCCAGTGTGCATGATAAGGGGGAACATATCGGTTGAGGATCTGGCATGATATAAGACCAGGGATTTGGATTTTGGGGGTGGCATGATAGAAGGTTAGGTGCGCTGTGGTGCGGGTCTGTTCGATTTTATGGTGTTGGGATCTCGTATAGAGAAGTCCAGTGATCTCGTTCAGATGCGGCCATAGTCGCCGAGCCAGGGGGGTTGTTTACCCATGATGTATAAGAACAAATGGGGGGTTGTTGGCACCAGTTCCTCACCGGTCCTCTTAGGGGTTTAGCAATGAGATTTCTCCTGTATCGACAGAAGACCTCTCATTGGGGGGTATTGTAACGGGACGAAATATGAGGGGTTTTATTTTTATTAATTTTGGTTTTCATTTTATAAAATATTTTAAATTCATTTCATATGTGTGGCAAGTCCCCAACTGAATCTAACTCGCAGTTCAAACAAAGCAACGGTACGCTGTAACTGTGGTGAAACAATTGAAATGGAATGTCGTGCTGTCAACAATTCTTAGAACTTTGCGGCTGTGTGGCCTCTACACCCAAACGCACTACACCAACATGTGCGCATACCCACGCGGACCAAAAGACGCTCAAGATGGCTTGGCGATGAATTTTGACTTACATATGGTCCTAGCTGACGGAAATAAAGTTTAAGCCCAGCCCACAGTTGTGACGTCGACCAGTGCTCACCAAATGTCATCCACGTAAAAAACGCAAGAAACCCATGTGTTGAATGTGTCACCACTCTGACTACAAAATAGAAGGCATTGCTTTCCACCTGTTCGGACCGCAATCTAGTTGAGAGTGAACTTAGAGACGCTCTCCCCAGTTCTCTTACAGACGTTACCTGGCCAGGTAATTGCCCCAAGGGGCTCTTTCAAAATTTATGAGTATCAAGTAAAAAGTGAGTTTCAATTAGTAACAATGTGACAGTGTTGTTAGTTTTCGGCGAAAGGACATCATAATTTGTTTTTTTGAACATCGACGAACTTTATAAATAAGGGAACTCGAGGTTGAGAGGACGCCACGTGCCGGCAAGGGGTATATGTATTAATTGCAATTAAAATGGGGCGTATTTCTATTCAAAGGGGGTTTTTAAAATTAGTATGAATGTGAGTGAGAGCAGGCTGGGCAGCTTTCCTAAATATAAAATGTTTTATGTTAGTTTGTAAGTGTATTTTGATGTTATGAAATCGATGTACTTGATTATCGTCAATAATCAAGGAAATGATTTGTACCCGTTTTTAAAAATACGGAAAGAACTAATTAATTATGTTTATTTTTGTGGGAGTATGTTTGTAAAATTATAAATGAAAAAACGATTTGAAATTGATTGCATAACTACGCCTCATGGCGAAGAGCATGTAACTATGGGAGTCTCAATGTGAGTCATTTAGAAAAACTTAAACAAAAGATTTATTTACAATATATATGTCGTTAGACTGTTTATTTCGTACCCCCACACTGTTTCTGAACTCGCTTATGAACGAACTCTGGGACCCTAGTGTGAAGAAAAAATGGTAAGTACAAAATATGAAACATTATTAATAAATAATAAAAAATAAATAATAAGTTTTTATACAGTGTAACATTAATTTTTTTGTATAAAATGTCCAGGTTCAAATTAATCTGCTAACCAACCCTTTCAACAATACCCTTCTTTTAAAAAACTCCCGATTCAATTAGTAATGCTCTTGGCTATGACATGATTATGGGCATAATCTTGTTATGTTACAACATCCTGTGTAGTTTGACTTCCCTTGCTAACATTTTGTATTATACACAAAATTCCCACAGAGAATTTCTTGCCGCTTACCAAGGTGTACACATTAGTTCACACAACATTGTCACATACGAAGTGATGAGAACAAAAAAAAGTAATGAGAATTTCTTAATTTCACATCTATACATTTTCAGTTGAACATATTTTTTTCTCACGTCATACCACTCTCTCTGATGCACATGTCAGTTATTACACCCTTGTTTGTGTTTAACAAGTGAACATTGACAACACATTTTAGCATGCTTGGTGAGCTGTTGTAATTGTACAAATAAGGAGGCCCCGATGCTATCACTTACCTTAATTCAGAAGATTCCTAAAAAAAACCTAGTCACCACCACATTTTTACAGGTGGAAACCGCATCAATGTCCCCGTGAAACCAGTTTAAAAATATCAAACTTTCCCTTATCAGAAAATTCCAAAGTCCGTTAGACGAACTCATTGAGCACAGGTTAGGTTAAGATGGGTCATGTTAAAATAACTTAACTCATATTCATCATTACTTACAAAAGTTTATTAATTGCTATTATTACTATAAAATATTTCACAAAAAATAATATGTTTTTGTTTAAAAGATATCATCTTTTATAAGGTAACCTAGTGGAACTGTTACCCTATGTGGTGCAATCACCATCAATATGTGATGAAAACTTAGAAAAAACTTTACCGTACTGTAATTAGATCATTTAATTATCAATGAAATATAACATAAAAATGAAATCAATACACTCTCTCTCTCTCTCTCTCTCTCTCTCTCTCTCTCTCTCTCATTGTTTTATTTCATATCTTCTGTTTTTATGTTCTTTTTTTTTTATATTTTATTTGGCCAAAATTTTCTCCACTTTTGTACTTATCTGTTTGTGTGTCTAATGCGGTTCCTTTGTTCCTGGTTTTATCCAGCTACACCAAGCAAGGCTTTGTTTTGTCTGATGAAATACTTCTCGACCTTGCGAACTGATTCTTGAACGCATATACATAATTATGCACAAATCTCTTCCCAGGCCAAGGTCACATATGCAGTTCACATCTCTCTCTAACCCGTGAAAATTCCATTGGAATGTACCATTACACTGTATGTTTTAGATATGATGGAACAAAGAATTTGCATTAAATTCTGAGTTTAAAATAATTTCAAGTGCATGTTGGAAAGATAACAGGATTTTTCATAATGTCGATATACAAGACGTGTAGGGACTAGACAAAAAGCGTGTCTTACAAGAGATATTGTAATAAGCTGGCATGTTTTAATGGGATTGTACTGTATCTACAATGATATGTTTGCGATAGTAACACTCACTTGTTCTTTACCCTTAAGTCTTCTCATTTCAGTATTTGAATTCTTTCTTTAAAACCTATTTGACAAAGTCTCATATCTCTCTGTAGTCCTCCATCCTATATATCTTTTGACCCCACTGTAACTCTGTTCATTCTCAGTTTTTTCCAACAATTATTCATGCAACGTATCTATAATTCATGTATTATTAATGTAATTATTGTTTTGTTACTGTATATAATTTTTTTAATAAACAGTTATGTACATTGTAAGCATTTTAATAAGACTAACCTTATTAATCATAATGCATATTCATTCCTTATCTAAAATATTGTAAACATCAGATATTGTATTTTGGGAGAAACACTAGCTAGCCACAAGTAAGCAGTCCCGAGTGGTAAGAAGGTGACATTGTATCTTACTGTCAATTGAAGAAACAGGTTTCATTCAAAAGGGGACTAACTATTTAACATAATCAAGTAACTTTATTAAATGGAAACCAAACTATTTCTATATGGTGTGTGTGTGTGTGTGGCTTCTTACAGTTATATAATTAATTACATAACAATTAAGCTATGATGCTGGCACACAAAACGTTATACAGAATAATATGTTGACAGGTCACTAGACAGACTTGTTGACGATGAGTACTCCTCTGGCATTATATCTGTACTTGTCAAATGTATGTGGAAGTGTTGAACATAACTTGAAATAAGATGTTTTAATATATACTATGCTTTAACATGTACAGATTGATGAGATGGCTTGTATCTCATTTATGTATTTGGTAAGTACTTAAATAAAGATGAAGTAAAAAGAAATGCTTGAGAATAATTTCACTTTATTCCAAAAAGAATCACATTTTTTTAAAGTGAATGTTTATTCAGAAACTAATTCTTAGGAGGTTGATAATTGCTTCACACATGCTCAGTAACTGAATTGATGAAAAAAATTACTCAAGTACAACTTTCATTTGCACCAATCATGGGTACAAGTAACCACAGGATATTTTATAACCAGTATAATAGGTTTTCTGACTAAACATCTTACAGAATGTACTCCAGAAACCACATAATCTTAGTGCTAAATCAAATTTTAGCTTTCCTTGAGTTATTCTGGTAAGAAAGAGTCCAGTCAGGAAAAGATTATCATCCACATCGTGGATGCCACGTCATGAACAAGTTCCTTTGGAAATATCTTAGGGTTTTAATGTGTACATTATAGGTTATCACCATCAAGGTTAAGAAACAAAATGGTTTATAAAGCTCCATCTACCAACGTAACAAATTGTGTATAAAAATGGCAACTATCACAATGTCAGAGCATAGGTGCAGTAGAAAATTGAACTGAACAAATAAATAACTTCTTTGCATATACAAATTCATAACTGAAATTTAAATTATACCCAAATACCAACAATAATTATAAAGTAACCCATACTACACTGTTGCTGCTGCAGTACTACAGTAATAAGCTTTTCAATATGTAAAATAAGTATTAAAAAAAAGTGTTACAAACTGAAATAGTTACATTAAAAAATGCCAGCAGCAAATTTATATCCAACCATGAAGAAGATGAGGCAAAGTGTCTGTAGCTGTGACTGACAGGTATGGTCACTGACCTCACTCAAAACAAAACAGAAAAAGTGTAGAAACAAAATTCTTATTTAAAATTGTTTTTATTTTATTTCTTCAACTTTTTTTAATTGGTTGCACAATTTATATTTATTTACTCAAATACAAATAGTAATTAACATGTCTAACAAAAGGTAAGTATTGAAGATATATCTTCCAAAGAGGACTCATACAAGAGTTGATTAGGCTAGCCAGCAATGTGGAGCATCAAACAAGTGACTGGCGTGTATTGAAAGAGGGAGACATAAATGATAAGTAAATACAGAAACTAATTTTACTTCCATGTTCCTTAAGAAAACGGAAGTATGGTGATGGCAAAAAAAAATCGTGTTCGAGATTATTGCAGATTCTGATTGTACTATACTCAAAACATGAAAAAACGTCATTTTTCGAAAAGTGTGTGTGTGTGTGTGTCTGTAGATTTTTTTCTATGGCAAACGATAACAGCCGCAAATTCAAACAGAATCAAATAATTTTTTGCATACAGCCCTGATTTAAGAGTACTCAAGACCTATTGTTTTGGTGAAGATCGGTTAAGGGAAAGGGGTAGTTTACCTGCAACTTTTTTTTTTTTGAATCAAGGGTAATTTGTTTCTATGGCAAACAATAACAGCCGCAAATTCAAACACAATCAAATAATATTTTGCTGAATTGTAGAGTTCTCAAGACCTATTGATTTCGGTAAAGATCGGTTAAGGGAAAGGGGTAGTTTACCTGCAACGTTTTATGTTTTAACAAGGGTATTCTCTATGGCAAACGATAACAGCCACAAATTCAAACATAATCAAATAATTTTTTGCATACTGCCCTGAATTGTAGAGTTCTCAAGACACGTTGTTTTTGGTGAAGATCGATTAAGGGAAAGGGGTAGTTTATCAGCAACGTTTTATGTTTTAAAAAAGGTAATTTTTTTTATGACGAATGGTAACTGCCGAAAATTCAAAGAGAATCTAATAATTTTTTGCACACTTTCCTGAGTTGTAGAGAGCTCAAGGTCTGTTGATTTTGGTGAAGATCGGTTAAGGGAAAGGGGTAGTTTACCTGCAACATTTTATGTTGTAACAAGAGAAATGTTTCCATGACGAACGATAACACAGAATCAAATATTTTTTTGCATTCATCCCTGAATTGTAGAGGACTGAAGGTCTATTGATTTTGGAGAAGATTGGTTAAGAGAAAGGGGTAGTTTACCTGAAACATTTTATGATTTAACAAGAGTAAAGTACTTAATTTTTATAAATAAAGTATCCTGATAAGAAGCTCATAATAATCCACTATAGAAACGTAGATGAAATATCTATAAATGAAGAGGTTAGGTGAACGGGGTGGGGGTAATTTTCTATTATTAAAATTTATAGTTGAAGGTGGAGGGGAGAATTTTTTATGTGTACTACATTATCGGTAACAAAGAAATAGTTTTTTGTTAAAATTGTTTCCTGGGCTGTTTAGCCGTAGTCCAATGTTTTCTGCAAAACCAGACTTTTCGGCAGCGGCATCGACTGCCATCATCAGTGAAAATCGAGTGCGAAAACGTGAGGTGGTATACGTTAGTTAGTAACCAGTACTGTGGTTAATGCTGAAGCAATAAGTAGAAAGACGTAGTTTCTATGGAAATATTTCATTTCGAATATGATTTTAAATATAAATCTTAGAACATGGAAGTCATTTTCCATATACCATAGTCATTTTCCATATTGAATATGGAAGTCATTATGGTTCTCCATACCGATATTTTGTTCTCCTTTCTATTCTTTTCCCCATAGTCTCTGAACTGTTAAAAACTCAGTTAAAATGATTTATGATAAAAAGTTATTTGCCTTGTATCATCCAATGAGTTTACAGGAATACATTATGGTACCAAGTTTGTATTCTGTTGGTAACAATACTTCATCTGTCAAATGTACTGTACCAATAATTATTATAAATAACATTAAATATTAAAAAAACATATTAATTAATTGCACTTTAAGAAGTATAATTATTTGCTAATGTGGTGAACTAGTTTAATAATTATTGTTGCATACTAGAAAAGTGCAATGTATACATAAAAAGAAAGATATTGTTTTGTAATTTTTTGAATCAACTAGTATTATTATTTCATAAGTTTCCTATCTGGATCAAATTATGTGTTCACATTTTCTCAAAAACTCCTCAAGAGATAGACATAAAATATGTAATAAAAGCGTAAAACATGGGTCTTTATGTCCACGTTTGGAAGGTTAGTTCTTTTTGAAAGATGTTGGATTTTTTTTATTTACAAGTCATCTGCAACATGATTGGTCCTTCACAGGCTTCTCAAAGTAATTTTAACATTAATCCTGCCTATCAAGTGGAGTACTTATCTGGAAAGGAGACGTGCCCCATCAGTAGAGTTGCTTGCAGATGAACTGAACATTTAATATGTATAATAGCCCTACTCTGCTTATACTCATTGCATTCTTTTGGACTGAAAGCAGATTCTGAAAACTTTCTTCCATCAACTTGAAAAATTCCTGTTGTTAAAACCTGCTATGACTTTTTTACTAATCATACCTTCTCTCCACACTTGGCCTAATAGTGTAGAAAATTCACATTTTGTTGGTGGACAAACTTCTTGTCTCAGTCGAGCTTATCAATTTTTTCTCCCAAGAAATATTTTACTGAGTCAAACACATTTATGAATTGGTTGAATTTTATCAGTTATGTGAATTAGTGATGAGCACTAACATAACAATACACCTGACTATTTATCAGATGCAGAAAGAAATATTTTTTTCACATCTGTTTTACAGTAACATAGGCCTAACAAAATATCTGGAAATCTTTTTACATAGGTTTTTGAATAATTTAATTAATTTTATCTTTCATAGAATATGTTTTAAGAGTGGTGAACTCATAATAGTATCTAGATTTGGTAAATTCTGATATTTAATAGTACTAAACAAAAAAGAGTATTTGAATAACAGCATTTACAATTACCCCAAAATCACATTTAGATTTACCACACTGGGCAATTTTTGGGGTAATTGTAAATGAAGTTTAGCTTGAAACTTTTAAAAAACCTTTACAGAACATCACAAAAAGTTAATAAAGACTGTTTAGATTTACATTTATGTTGTTTTGGTGCAATTTCTGTCAAAAAATCAGTATACTCTGAAAGTCATACAAAACTGTTTCACAGTATATTTTAACATGAAAACTTTGGTTATAAATATTAGCACATATGGTACCCTTATATTAGAAGCACTGCAGTTTTGAAGGGAACTATAACAGATGATGTAATGACAATACTGATTGTCTGAAAACTAAAACCTCTCTACCATTTACAATTATCCCACCTAACCCTACAACATAATTCAACTTGTCCTTGTGTGTTTCATACTTCCAGAGGTTTTATGTGATTTGAAACAATTGTATATGAAACTTTTGCAATATGATTAAAAAAAGTTCAATTCAGCTGAATGTCTAAAGAAGCAATAGTTATTTGCAGAATGCTGGGCTATTAAAACAATTCTGAAAGAATTATTGCTCTTAAAACATCCTTTATCAAGTAACTACTGAAATCTGCTTGTTTTCAACAGCAAGCTGAAGTTCCATTATGACCTGGTGACACTACAAATATTTCAAAGATTTACCTAGCCTTATTACACTAAACTGGGGTTGAGAAGACGCCTATTAAAATGCCACAACAAAATTCAACTCTAGAAACATCAACTAGATTCGTAGAAATATTTACATCAGAAATTAGAAAAACTCAAAAGTCTTTAATGTCTACAGATCCCACTATTCAAAAAGAAAGAAAGATACCTTGCTTGAAATCGAAGATACAGATAAGTTTTAAGAACTGAAGACAATATCGAGTAAAAGAGCAAGAAGAAATATCTAGCAGAAACAATGTTAACAGAAAAACAAATCTAAGAAGAAGATTGTATTTTGATCATATTTTATAAGTAAAAACAAAGTTTTACCTTACAACCTGCACCGGTTTTCACCTTTAAAAGGCTTCTTCAGAGGTACCTGAGGGAGGTACTTATAAGAGAAACTTATAAAAAACTTTGTGTTCCGAGTCGTTAATATAATAGTTGTATTTAGTTAAGTAACGGACACGTCATGGACAACGAAATCCAAGAATCAATAAACATTCTCCAAGCCTTCATATTTCATTTCCAATAACTCAACTATATATTTTTAGGTTAGGTACACTTTTCAAAACTTTTTTATCAAATGCTGAGAAGTGTGAGCTTGTAATTGTTTGTTTTGATAAACCCCTTAATAATGTTTCTCATGAACAATAACTGGAAGCTACAGTTTGCTTCTAGGATATATCTCATGAAATAATGGAAACTTGCTACCTGAATTCTGTTTTTCTTTGACTTCCTATTCCAGAGACATACGATACTTTTAGTTTTCCAAGGGATTGGAAGATGACTCTACAAGGGATAAATCTGTATCTTAATAAAGTGTTACAGGTAAGTGTATAATCCTAGATAGAAATGTTATCAACAATTCAAAAGACTGTGAGAAAGCAAATTGATGAACTGTAAAAGGGAGAAGTACTTATATTTAGTTAACTAACGGACATGTCATGGACAACGAAATTCAAGAAATTAGAGAACCGTAAAAAGAACTTATTGGGTCTTTGACTAATCTAAGCAAAATTCAAGAGCTCTAATAAAAACCATTTAAAACAAATGACTTTAGTAGATTACTCATATTAAATCTCTAAGAATATATTAAAATTACAGCCTGTTTCATGCACTTCTTATTTTAACTTATTTTCTTAGCAACTAACAATAGTGTTAACTGGATATTGAAACACACCATATATTGGTAGTCTTTTCTAAATTCATAGTGTGACATATTACAATCACTGTGCTGGTTGGTCACTAATCTCATCAGCCATGTTCATCCATTTTCTGGTAGAAAATATTCAAGCAAATGGAAATACTCGAGCAAAACATAGGCCTACATAAATAAAATGATACATACTTGAGCACTTTTCAAAAATAAAATTAACTGAATTCTATGGAGTGTTACAGAGTGAATTGCTTTGACAGTTTCTGAAACAAAGCTTTCTAGAGAAGGACACCTACCTCCAAAATTATAAGACTATAGTGTTTACAGTGCTATAGATGAATAGAATGTAGAATAATAAAATCCAATGTTTTGAAATGAAAACTGACAGCACAAAGATGAAAAACTGATAAGGAATCATTCAATAAACAAAAAAAACAAATTACTAAAATTATTAATAAAACAAATGAACTCAGAAATTTAATTGCACCAAATTATTTCTATTTAAGACAAATTAAATATAGATTGGTAACCACACATTAGTCATAGCATTGTTAATTTCACAATTCCATGAAATTTTAACTAATGGATATTGAACATTTGATTGAAAATATAGAATACCAGTAAGCCTAGAAGCATTAATGTAAAGTTTGTTTTCATAAAAAGTGAATTGAAAGAAAAGAAATATCTGTACACAATTTCAACATTTGTTTGAACTGTAACGAGAAATTCCTTTGTTTTAGTGTAATGTGAGACACAAAAATACTGCTATTGCACTAATTAAGATGTATTTAATGTTAAAATAAGGGTAACTGACAGTATTAAGTTATTCTTAGATGTAGTAAGTTAGGTTAGGCCAAATTGCTCATTAGACTCTGACTAAATTTCAATGATACAAAGTGCTCATAAAGACGTTTAGTCCTACACTTAAAAAAATTATTTGCACATATGAGCCAGGGGGCCATTCCTACTCTAGTTACATTGGACATGAGCAGGAAGCAGATATATTAATAAAATATTATCACATAACAAAATACAGGAATAATTATAATTATTTAATTATAATAAATTAAATAGGCAATGGACTTAAACCTGCAGTAGAGACTTTAGTTTATTATAAAACAAATAGGAAGAGAATTGAAGATTTCTTGTTTGCAAATGTTATACCAGTTTTCTTCACATACAAGTAATGGCAGGTTACAATTTTTAATAATATTTATAATAATAACTCAACATATTTTCTCATAATAAACGTATGTTGCTACTGATTTTTGTTTGTTAAGAGTATGAAAACATGTTTTTTAATATGATGTGTGAAAATAATCATAGAACTGTGGGTCGTGAGTGTCTATTTTTATTCAAACCTGAGAAGTCGCTATATAAAACAAATCATTACACCACGTAAAACAAGTTTCTATACACTTTGTAAAAGGCTATAAATGTAAAATATTTAATTTTTGTATTCAGAATATACAAAACTTTGTTTATACATTTGTTACTTCTATCTTTTTAATAACAATAGACAATGGTACAAAGTCTGTAAATGGTACAAACTAAGTATGGAGTCTTTATTTGTTTCTATTCATAAACAAAGGTCCTTACTGTATCAGTTTTATGCAAAATACACTCTTTGACATCTTTTAATACAATGTAGGCTAGTCATTTTATATCGGTTTCAAGTGGTTCTTCCAATTTTTTTTTTTCGTTAACTTAGACCAATATAAAATTCCACAATAACCAATTAGGCTACTAATAATTAATCATTTGCATATTGATAGAAACTTGCACATTGGTTTTTATTGCATTAGGTTGAAGTGAGGATTTTAATGTACTTCTTTCGTTATAAATTAGATTTACTTAAATTCGTCTTTGTAAGGTAATAATGTGCTGTAAATGGGAAATGGGAACTAGGTTATAATTTCGGTCCAATAAATTCAGAACAAGAAAGGAAACTAAATAACAATTATGCTTTTACAAAAAAGGTCAACAGGGAAATCGCCTCGCATTGAACATATCAACTTTCTTTCTTACAAATGGAAACTCTTAATTTCTTAATTGGAAACTGCATAAGAATTATACCGGAAGAGAATGGTAATAGGGAATCATGATTCAGCATGGTCTCAGGTTCAAAAGTACAGCCGTTTTTTGTACACTAATTACGGAAATTTTTGTTAAAACGTAGGTTTCTTCTAGTACCAACTAATCATTTATTTTTTAATTCCATTACAACCATACAAAAACATTTACGATATTTGTACATCTTACACATAACCCCCACGAAGTTTTGAAAATAACTAGTTAATATATAGTCTATAAAAGGCCTTAAGCATCAGATTTTTATTTTTTGCCTTTAAAAATGTGCTAAATTAAAATCTGTTTCATACAGTTATTATTTTAAATTATTTTCATAGAGAAATATTTTTTGGAACTACGCCTCTGCTCACCGCAGACGGCTTGGACAAAATTCATTGGCGGGCTTTTCTACAGAGATGGACAACTACACTCCCCTCCATAGTACTTATTGTTTACCTAAAGTTGACTAGTTGACTATCTCTGTATTTAGAATTTTACCAACAAAGATGGTCAACATGGCAACATCCGACTGTTGTCCATCACTGCATTACGAACGATTCATCCAGTTATATTAACATCCATGCTTTCAAATATTAGTTTAGCCCACCTCTATAAAGAACAGAATATGAGATAAAAAATAATGCAAATAAGGTACATGGAAAGAAGCGTAATTCATTTTAAAAAAAATACTCCTTTACAACGGCAACAAAAGACAAATAGAAAATTTCCACAAATACATTAACACTATACACCATAAATTAAAATTCACGCTTGAAATAGAATTAAATAACAGCATAAACTTCTTAGACCTTACAATCACCAAAACAAACGACACACACACATACAAAATATACAGAAAACCCACATCAGACATGGTCATACACAACACATCCAACCACCCAACTCAACACAAACATGCAGCTTTCAACTACATGCTCCATAGGCTCACTTCAATACCCCTAAACACACATGACTACCAAGATGAATTAAACACAATTAAATACATAGCAGTCAAAAATGGATACAACCCCGATTTAATAAATAAACTACACAAACGAATCCTCAACACAAAAAGTAAAACACATCTGACCAACAGCACACAACCCAGCAAATACATAACACTTACATACTACAATTCCAATACACATAAAATAGCAAACACATTTAGGAAACACAATTATAAAGTAGCCTACAGAACCAACAACACCATTAGAAAACACATAAATAATACTAACAAAGACATTGACACATACAGCAAAACAGGAGTTTATAAATTAAATTGTAATGATTGCCAACAATTCTACATCGGCCAGACGGGAAGATCTTTTTCTTCCAGATTTTCTGAACATTTAAAAGCCCTCACCACAAACTACATACATTCCACATTTGCCACACATTTACATAAAGAAAACCACAGTTACACAAACATGGAACACAACATGGAAATATTATACTACTTACCTAAAAGTAGAAAACTAAACACAGCTGAACAATTTGAAATATACAGATATCACACACTACAACCAAACAACATATTAAATGAACAAATACATTATAAATCACATATACTGTTTCCGTTCTTAGGTTAATCCTGATGTAAACAAACCCACATGGCTCATCTGAAATGCTATTGGTCAGGGGCGTTGAAATTATTCACTCAGTAATGTGTTACGCGCATGAGCGGAACGTCTGTACAGTCATGTGAGAGTTGTCTTAACTACGTCAAGTGGTTTTTGAATACGTTTAATCATCTTTATGAATACATAGTAGAGCTTTATCGCTGCTAGCAATATGAACATAAATGTAAAAGGTTTTTAGAAAATGATATTGCCAGAAAGTCGAGGCATGCCATTTTAAGACTTTTTCCTTATCATTGTATTCTGAATATCATTTAATTAATATGGAGCCAGTTGGAAGGATATGTTGTCCGTCATAACACAACATTTATAAGCTGCATGATGTAAAACAACTGATAGAGCAGGCGGTAAATGAAATAACGATCATCAAGTGGAGTCGTTATGTCGAGCATGTATTCAAGGAAAAAGATAAGCTATGGGAATTGGACCAAATTACCGACGCCGTCATGGACAATCTTATCATTAACACTGCTGACTCAAGTGATGGTTCAAGTTCCGACGCAGACATGGAAGGCATTGAATTACTCTCCGACAGCACTGATAATACACAGTACACTGGTAAGTAATTATGACAGCTTCTATTTTCACTTTAAATGTAGGCCTACTTTATTATTTTTTCTTGCGTTACTCAAACAGTAAACAAAAAAAGCCATTAACTCTGCGTGTTATAAAATATATCATTGTCGCTCTGACACAGTCACACAAACATTACTTTGGTCAGGAATGTAAAAATTATCACAACTTACATGTGTTTATACAGTATCAATATTATATGTAACCTGTCTGTACCACTTCTGTCAGTGTGACACACCTCTAATTCAAGCAGCAAATAGCGTTTCAGATGTGCCACGCCTGTTTGTTTACATCAGGATTAAGCTAAGAACGGAAAGAGTATACACTATTCGATACACTATCCACACACACAATTCAAACCTCAGCGCCAATCCCTTCCCACCTTCAACCCCCACCACACACACCATTTTTCCGTAACGGTTATTCTGTAATCGACAGTCAGTATTACACCATGACACCCACTGAAGAAGAGAAATAACATCTCGAAACGTTTGGGAAGTGACAACAGTAAGTTCAGTAGTGGAAGTTTTATATACCATATTATTAAATTAAAAAAAAAAATACCTTTAACGTTGCAATATATCTTTCGGGTGGCATAATTAACTGGTAGATAATTATGAACGATGCCGATTATATTAAAAATTCAAATGTAAACTATTTAAATTATGTTCTAACACTATCACAATTAAAAGAGAAAATAGCTACACCCAGTATGAAAAATAACTAAAAAATCTAAAACTAAATCTGAATGAAAACCAAATACGACTAACGTAAAGGGTAAACCGTTATTTCGTACGTATGTAAGCTAAAGTTAACTTTGAGACTGTTGGGTTGAAACCTATGTAACGGTCTCCTATAAAATGGGTTTGTTTAGTTTTACCATAGTATTACGTCACTACGCTACTACGTAGCTCATATACATGGTACTTATCGTTTACCTAGTTTAGGGAGCAAACTACGTAGCCATTAATATCTAAAATAAAAATTACCCATTTGTTGATTTAAAATAAACTAAATTTAATAATCAACTTAAAAAAAGTCTTCATTACAAATTAAAAAAAGTGTTCAAAGGAAACCATCGAAACGAAACCATCGATAGTATGAAAACATCGCAACTGAACCATCGATGGTAAAAACATCGAACATCGAACGTTAAACATCGATGTTTTTGGAACATCTGCTATCGATGCTCATCTCTACCACCGTGATCATATATAGATCTACCGTGACCGTGACACAGTTAATATATTATTCCAGGGGGGGCCATTCCGGCTTCCGGCGCTAACCTAGCGATCAGCTGTTGTTGGCGCGTGACGTCGACTGGTGGAAGAAATACGCGCGAGTCTTGATTTACCATGCAATCTTACCTGAGACAATGTCCTACTTAGCATCTCTCTGCTGTTTACACGAAATATTAACAATAATTGTAATGAGCTATTCGTATAGAAAAAGGATTAAACAACAAGATTAAATGGTTTGCGGCAAAAAATAATGGTAAAATCTATTTCTACATTTAATAGAAAAGTAAGCAAGTCTGTCCACATAATATAACATTGACAAAATGGCACAAGATGTAAAATTAAGTCGGAAAGGAGGCGACTTATATATATATATATATATAATTTTTTATTATTCGTTAATCTTATATTAATAGAATTATTTCGATTGTTATTAATTTACTTAGAAACCTCTGATACTGATACTTTTCAGTGAAACGTGCGTCAGGTGTTAAAAAGAATATACGAAATTATACTACTTGCAGAAGAAACAAATTGAAAACATCACAAATTATATATATATATATATATAATATGCCTGCGTGGGTGGGTGCGCGTACGTGCACACGCGTGCGCGCATGAGTGCGTGTATAAACATTTCTATGTAGTATAATATATTTGAAACAAGCTTCCAATTAGTATAATTATAATCAATATCATAATCATTTTCTTTATCTACATTTTCATTGTTATAACGTTAAAAACTGAAGCTAGTACGTTTAGTTGTAAACATAAATACTTTTATCAACGAAATGAAAATGGTTATTTAGCTGATACATACCTTCATAGGTGACTTAAATTTTTGAAGACGAAGCTACCCAGAGCCGACTCTTTGTTGCTGCATACTTTTCAAGTGACTTGAGTTTGAGCTGTTTGTTCAGATGGCAAATTCTGATAAATGTTCTCGTCAAAATGTAAGATTTGCTGCATAGTTGTTTTCTAATCGTACAGCAAAGGTGCTGAAGTATGTTGCAAATTAAGAGCGCGAAAGCAGCTTCATCGAACTGGTAAACGATGCATTTGATGTTTTAAACTCGAGACTTCCAAAAGACCAGAAAACGCCCCTCAGAAGTGGGTACGGCATGAATTTAAGGAGCCAAGAAAATACTTCAAAAAGGTTTTTGGAAGTAATAACTAACATGCGAGTAGCAAGTAAAAAAAGTTTACTACCTTTTCAGAAAGGTATCGTTATATCTTTAAATTAATTGTTCGGCCTTTATGAACAAATGACAATGATTCATGGGGTGACGTACATTTTGACCGCTAGATTCAATCAAGATTGCCTTGAAAACTTTTTTTCACGAATTCGGGGATTAGGCGTCTTTTATAATAATCCCACTCCCTTTGAAGTGCGCAACAGAATTCGGCTCTTGCTTTTAACGGGTAGCACGGACGATATACCGTTATCTGGAAGTGCGTCTGTGGATGAGGATGGTAGCATTCATTCCACCGAAGTTATGGAATCAAATGACTCTGACGAGGATTTCATCCAGTTTGTTACCAATGAACTATGCATAGACATAGTTGAACATACGTTAATACCAAGTTCTCCGAATAATGACACCGACGAAGCAGAATTGTTAAAAACAGAGGACTTGGCCCCGTCTGCAAGTGACAACGATGTTCCTCAAGATGGCTTAAAATATCTGGCCGGGTACATCGCATTCAAGTGCCGCTTCATTGATGAAAGTCTAGGTGTGAGAGGCGAAACATTGTGTCTTTCCGGGGAACATAGTCATGACTGGATATCGATTATATCAAAGGGGGGGGCTTACCCATCCGTCAGACGAGTGGTTACAAAAACTGATTCAGTTTGAGATAGTTTTTACTTCTTTCCACGGACGTACAGTATCAAAACAAGTGAAAGTTATCTCTTATTTGGTCACCTTACTCAAATCTAAATTTCCAGAGGTGGACGAGAAAGTCATTTGTCTGTACGTCAGGACAAGAACATTCATCAGAATCCGCCATCTGAACAAACAGCTCAAACTCAAGTCACTTGAAAAGTATGCAGCAACAAAGAGTCGGCTCTGGGTAGCTTCCTCTTCAAAAATTTTAAGTCACCTATGAAGGTATGTATCGACTAAATAACCATTTTCATTTCGTTGATAAAAGTATTTATGTTTACAACTAAACGTACTAGCTTCAGTTTTTAACGTTATAACAATGAAAATGTAGATAAAGAAAATGATTATGATATTGATTATAATTATAATAATTGGAAGCTTGTTTCAAATGTATTATACTACATAGAAATGTTTATACACGCACTCACATGCGCGCACGCGTGTGCACGTACGCGCACCCACTCACGCAGGCATATTATATATATATATATATATAAAATTTGTGATGTGTCAGATATTTTGTTTTTATAACAATAGTTAAACTCACCCTATCTATATTTCATTATCTCTAATAGAATGCACTCCCATTACCTGTTTCAAAGTTCAATTCACATTGTAATCAGCAGTCATAGTTAGAGCGTTTTTCTTTCCTGTAGTGTACGGTATATCGTGCAGTTCAGTTCTTTTCGTTTATACCCGCATACCGCAAGAATAGAAAGACTATTCAACGCTCTTGTTTTTTTACTTTGTGCTTTTTTTTTCATGTGTTTATTTATGTGTTTAACGTTTGTTGGGATATTATTGTTAAGTTTAGGACTGCCTAGAAAATCACCAGTGTTGCTTACAACAGGACATTTACAACGCACAAGGACAAGGTCAGTAAACGCTTAATTTTTATGCATTGCTGATTACATGGGAATAAAGCCTTTTAACTATTTATTTTGACAATATACAGTCCACTGCAAATCAAAAAGAACCCCACATTATGTTTTCAATTTGTTTCTTCTGCAAGTAGTATAATTTCGTATATTCTTTTTAACACCTGACGCACGTTTCACTGAAAAATATCAGTATCATCAGAGGTTTCTAAGTAAATTAATAACAATCGAAATAATTCTAATAATATAAATTTAACGAATAATAGAAAATTATATATATATATATATATATATATAAGTCGCCTCCTTTCCGACTTAATTTTACATCTTGTGCCATTTTGTCAATGTTATATGTGGACAGACTTGCTTACTTTTCTATTAAATGTAGAAATAGATTTTACCATTATTTTTTGCCGCAAACCATTTAATCTTGTTGTTTAATTCTTTTTCTATATGAATAGCTCATTACAATTATTGTTAATATTTTGTGTAAACAGCAGAGAGATGCTAAGTAGGACATTGTCTCAGGTAAGATTGCATGGTAAATCAAGACTCGCGCGTATTTCTTCCACCAGTCGACGTCAGAGCGAAGCAACCAATGGGAGCGTAATTGGCCGGAGTGGCCTACCTTATTATTCTAGTTACATTGAGTTAATATGGCGATCATTTGCTTTTGCATGCATGCTTATGGGAGTATTTATTTTATTTTTTTTCTTCGTAAATAGCTTTGACCCCCGTTTAAAATTGATTTTCGCGTGTTTATATAACATAGAAGAATTGAAAACAAAAATATTTCACTTCAAGATTGTATGGTGTGACACAGGTAAATATTAACCAAATTTTCTAGTCCGCGGATAACGAGTTTATAGGTTGTAGTCATTTATGTGAAACATGTATCTTTGGTATCTTTTAATATAACACTGTTTTGTAGTGGTGTAGTAGTTGGTGTTTAGATTCTTTAATAGTATGGTGATCTGTTTAAGAGTGTAGGTGCTGATAAAAAAATACCAAAAACTGCAATATATTGTACCATATCCAGTTAGGGTTATTGTAGTGTTTGAGAAACAAGGCCAAACAGACAATGATGACCGAAAGCAAGGTAATTATAAATCAAATTGGGTTCAAATTGTTATGCATTAAAAAAATTAACAGTAATTTTTATATTAAATGTTACCCAAATTAGTTCAGTATCAAATATACAATATCTTTGTATGCTTTTAATTTTTTTTCTTTAGGACTCAAACGTGTCCAGTAGAAATCTTGTGAACTTCCAACTATATTAATATTTTTGCATTCATAAGACCGATTTGATTAAAGTTTAGAAGTGTATTGAATTTATTGGCAGCATGACAAATGGAGTAGTTCAGGGTTGAGTGGTTTAAAGTAAAATATATGAATTTCTATAATGTGTAAATGTTGAGCTGAGTGTACTGGTTAATTTTCATGTTGCTCAATCCACGTTAAAGTATCAAATTACCAATTACACTAATCAGAGTTTCATATAAGACCAGTTCACACGCTCTGTAACATGTTATGCCATGTCCCTTCAGTGGTAGTGAATTGTGATAGTGAAGTATCAGTGATGTCTATACATACATCTGTACAGTTTGTTCAGTTTACCATTAATGATGTGTAAATAATGTAGGGTTAGGTAGGCTAATTTTAAACAAAATGTGAAGGTTTGGAACATTTTTATTGATTGAAAATCACATAGGTTTTAAAATTGAAATACGTGCAAATAATAGTTATTTCAACTGTTGATATTAAGCTTGCATAAAAAGTTGTTTAAATATCAATAATAAAGACCCCTAAAATTCAATTTACAATTACTCCATTCATTTCCAACTACCCCCAGCATCTTAGGGGTAATTGTGAACAAGTGTTTTCTTTATCCTTTGAAATACTGAAACAAAAATTGGAACTGTAAAATAGTTGACATTGTACTACTTTGTGTTGTGTTTTTAATCGTAACTACACGTTTACAATTACTCGTCTATGTGAAAAGTAAATGGAAACAAGATACTTCAGATACTATGTTCATTAAAAACCATAAACAAATGTTCTGTTGCATAATACAAGTAACAGAATAAAAGTTTAGCAATTTTCATACACAGAAACACTTCCAGGGAACTCGTAGACAATTTGTCTGTTGATTTCCTTATTTTGTGGATTAGCCAAAACCGTCAATATTTGTTTAAAGCTTATAGTGCTGTAATCATTTTCTTTTAATATAACTTTATAGAAATTTCATATTTTCATTGATATCCTGTGACATAAATTTCTTCCTCATCATCATCTACTTTCTGTACACAACAATTACACTTATAGTGAGTTTTATTTCTTGGTCCTCCAGCAGAATCAACAAGAACAAATTTCCCTGGCCGAATCTTTTGCAGCTCTGGTATTTCATGTGTTTCTTCCATGGTATTGTCTTTCAAAACACTTATTGCAAATGAATCTTTGTTCTCATCAGAATCATACAATAAATTGAATGTTGTTTAGATTTCTTTACTACTTTATGATCAAAATACAGTTTCCTTCTTAGATTTGTTTTTTCTGTTTCTAGACATTTCTTTTTTGATTTTTTCAGGCTTTTTTCTTTAACTTTTGCCAGGACTCTTCATTTGTTAAAACTTCTCCGAGTCTTTGAGGTTTCGAGCAAGGTACTTTTTTTATAGTGAGTTCTGTAGACATCATAGAATTTTGAGTTTTTTAAATTTGTGATGAAAAGTCTTATGTATTTCTATGATTCCCGTTGGTGTTTCTGGAGTTGATTTTTGTTGTGGCATTTTAATAGGTGTCTTCTCAATAATCTTACTGGGTGGAGGACTTAGCAAAATGTGCCTGGTACAGACTATGCAGCTACATCATCAATAGAGTTGCTTGTAGGTGGACTGAACATTTAATATGTATAGTAGCCCTACTCTTCTTATACTCGTTGAGTTGTTTTGAACTGAAAGCAGATTGTGGAAATTTTCTTGCATCAACTTGGAAAATTCCTGTTGTTACAAAACCAGCTATAACATTTGTTTTAATCATGCCTTCTCTCCACACTTGGCCTAATAGTGAACAAAATTCAGTTTTTGCCATTGGACAGACTCCTTGCCTTTCAATGTCGTGTTTTCTGTGTGTTTCAATTTTTTTCCCAAGAAATATTTACTGGGCCAAAAGCAGATTTATCAATTGGTTGAATTTTATCAGTTAAGTGACTTGGTAGCAATTAAGCAATAACATAAGAATATACCTGACTATTTACCAGATGACAGAAATATTTTTTCCACATCTGTATTAGGCCTAATACATACATAGGCCTAACAAATTATTAGGAAATTTTTACATAGTTTTTTAATAATTTAATTTATCTTTAGCAGAATATGTTTTAGGAGTGGTGAACTCATAATAGTATCTAGATTTAGTAAACTCTGATATTTAATAGTACTAAACAAACAAGAGTCTTTGAATAATAGTTTCATTTTGCCTAATTAAAAAATAACAGGTTAATTTTTTCTTTTTGTTGGTTTTACATGGTACAATTGTGATCTTAAATCTTGACTGAATTTATAAAGCTCTGATTGGTAAATATATAATTTAAGTGTGGGAATTACAATCCAGTCATATAAAGTTTGGCTTATTCTGGTCAAGAATTGTTCTAAAACAGCCCCAAAATTAGGTCTATCTAAAACTGTATATTCCTATCATGGGTTTTCAAGTATAAGTCATACATAGAATTATTTTAAAAAAATTTCACACCCAGTGAATAGTTTATTTTATTACAGTAAATTGTTTGTAATAATTTCAACTATATTCTTGTCGAAGTCCAATCTTGAAATCTTAACTAACAATGGCGCTATAATGTTTTTTATAATTAATATATATATGACACACACACATTTCATATATCACACTTTACATATTTGCGCTTATAATACCTTATGCATAAGTCAAAATAACAAAGTTCTGTACAATCTAAAATACAGATTCTCACATGGAACTGTACACATTTCATATATATTTCCTTATCATATGCTTTATTTCAACCACATATGTATCCCATAAAAACCTTATACGAACCTTATTACCTTTCTGTTGCACGTGCACATACACACACACACACACACACACCACACACATATACATACATACTTTATTATATTTTACATATAAATTTTATATATGCTCTTCCTCTTATTACTTGTGTTCCTGGTGTAAGGCCTTCAGGGTGTAAGAAATTTACTTTGATTTCACCTGATTCTTGATTTTTTTTCAGTAAGATACAAGCAAGCCCAACGGGAATAATAATAATTACAAATTCAGTAAGTACAGATTGAATTTGTTTTGTTACTCCAATCAAACCATATGTTATTAATATCTGGCTCTTCCACTTATTTTTCAATAATCAGAGAGTAAGGTTACATCTCTACTTGTATTTCTTGGGATCACTGAGTAAAATTTGTGAGTTCCTGGGTAACATAAAAAACATGATGACAGACAATTATAATTTTTGTTGTATTCCTCGGTTGTGCAATGTTTAAAATGGATGCATGGGATGTGCTCTTGTAAAACCAAGTAGCTGTCAAGATGTCATTATTTGTTCTTGATATGCTCATTGCAGACTTGCTTTCTACCTGTCCTTTGTACAATTCCTCCGAGACCATCACAAGCACGTATGATAAGATGTTGCAAGAAATACCACACGGAATCAATTCTAAAAGTTCTTTGTGTAAACAAATGTTCAGGAGATTATTTCTGTTTTTGTACTGTGATGGACTGCCATCCAAAACATTGAAATATTTTTTAAAGTTAGGAATAGCTTCTTTTAGATGAGAAATCAGGTGCTTTTGGAAGAGATTGATTGCAACAATGTTACGTTTCGAACTTGCATATATGAAGACATAGTTGAGTTCTTCTATACTCAAGTGGTAGTATAGTTTAGTGGTAGGACTAGACTTCGTTTGAAAATAAATCCAGTATTTTTAGTAGTCACAATTAATGAGAACTTGTCCTACCTTCATGTGTGTTTTCATTTATTATAAAGCTTATTTTTCATGTTAGCAATGAAAGAGTGGGTTTTTAATGTCTTCAGTAAATTCCTCTATAAATTCATCTTTTTTTGTTTTTGTTTCAATTGCACATATTCCAGACGTCCACTTTTTGTAGGTTATATTGCTAATCACTTCATCCTGAAACTTTTGAAATAGCAAATTCTTGAAAGGGACCTAGCCAAGACCACTCTTTACAATCATCCATACAACAAAAAGTGGTGCGTGGAGTGTACACGATGTTGTATAAACATGTTTGGTAGTTTTTTTAGTGGAGTATCATCTCCTAAAGAAAACTGTTAAATTTGGATCCATTCATTATTAACATATTGTTATCATTTTTATGTTCTGGTGATTAGTATAGACACAAACAGAACAATTTCAACTTTTTTTCACAAAGATACAGTTTTTTAGTTATAGGCCTAATTCACAAAATTTAGAAAACCAATAGAATATATTAGGTGCTCTTCTTAAAACATTTTAGGCCTATACATTTCATTCAGATTCTCCAAAACTGACTTCTTTTATAAATGAATTTTTTCCTTAGTCTCGAATAGTAACAAAATCCTTCCCAGGCTTCAATCTGCTTACATTGTAGAAATCAACTAGTTGAGCTGTAGTTTACAGCTCATAATTTTTTAGTTTTTCCTGGCTTGAAGTTAAAAGAGTAGATAGAATACCTTTTTCTTTGAACAGTTTTATTACAGCTCTAGCCATTATTGTGAACTCATTTTGTATTCTCTTACTATTCCAGCTAGCAGGTAAGATGGATAATACTACGATTTTTCACTTTAACCCAGTGAAAACTGAGAAAACTTGTACTCTTATTGAATTTTCTTCTTTTAAATTCTGAGGTCCAATAAATTTTTTTTTTTTTGAAGAGTTGCTTCTATGTAATCAATTTTATTTTTGTGTAAGAGTCTGCACTAAGCGTCTTGCTTCTTGACTGAATTTTCCTACAAAATTCTATGATTTACTTAAGTAATCCAGAGCTGTACCAGAATCTCTAAAGCTACGTTTACTGTGGCGAGAAAATTGCGACAGTAATGTTAAGTAGGTGTTTACACTGAGATGCAGTTTTTACCGCGAGAGTAAGTGCAAGTGTTCAGCAAGTGCTTGCACGAGCTAATGTCGCATCTTTTTCCGACAGATATATGAAACTCCGTTTACACTAGATAGTAAGTTTGGGCAAGTAGTCTTGTCACAACTTTTCCTGCTGAGCACTCTTCAGTGAGTTGCCAGCCATGGCCCGATGTTTATTAAAACATTGAATTAAAAATAAATAACTATTCTGTATATATTTTTTTATTTCACAGTTAAATTAGAGCAAACTAGATAAAATAGAGTATTGATTTAGTAAAAACTGTATGGTATGAAGTGAAAAAGTAGATAATTTTCTTTTTGGGAGACAATGTTGAATTTTCATGTTGTTTGTTATGGATCATAACGTTAAAAACAATTTGACAATAGGTGCTTAGTGACTGAACAAACTAAATAAATGAAATATCTTGGCTTCATAGTAGATAGTAATCACACTCATGGAAAGGTCATATTTGTAACCTGAAGAAATAGTTATATACAGTGTTGTGAAAATTCTATTTCTTGCAAGATTTTTGTCCCGAAAACTTGCTGATGACAGTGGTGTATCTAGAATTTGGCTGAAGGGGGGGGGGCTTTGTGGCCGGGTGACCTTTATAAAAAGAGAAAAAACAAGTTAAGACTAATCAACTGGTCGAAAAACCCGTGATAACATCCTGAAATCAGTCCCATTAAACAATAAAAGTACGCGTTATTGAAACACTGTTAAAAGATACTTATTGATTTTGTTTATTTTATTTTTCAAATGTATATCCTAATTTTGTGTAATAAACTTATTTCTATATTTAATCAAGAGCTACTACTAAATTAGCGTACACAGCTGAAAAAAAAATAAAACAGCCAGAAAATTAAGAGATTAACAAAATTCGCCAACTTTTTTGACCTTCTGGGGCGAATTTTTTTTTTTGGTCCCATTCATCCCCACCATAAATACGCCCCTGTGATCACAAACTATTATGTATTGATTAGATCTAAAATAAATGATGGATTTAGTTGATTGAGAGGAACGTATATTGCGCCGTTAAAGCCAGTTGGTATATCACAAAGGGCAATTATTAGAATTATTTCTCACATATGTAACTTTGAACACTCATGGCCACATTTTTTTCAAAAGTTTGGAATTCTTCCTTTAAGGCATCTTTAAGATTTAATTCAGTACTATTCATCAGACACTTAACTTGCACTGAACTGTCGCAATAATATCTCCCACTGTTCGGTATCATGACAGTGCGAGCGTGTGCTGAGTACGAGAGCCGAGTAACATGTTTACACCTGCAAGTTGAGCTGTCAGACAGTGCTTACCAGTTATTCGCGACATCACTCCTGACACAGCTCATGACACTCCTCGCTGGAATGTTTATATTAGCAGCTTGGTCTGTTGGACAGAAAAATTGTGTGATTTCTTGCCATTGTAAATGTAGGTCTAAGATATGAGGAAAGTAATACACATTTATGAATCAGAACGCTTAGTGGAGCCATACATGCCTATTCCTGTTCAGTCAGTGTCAGTGAGATTTCTCCTTGCGTGAGATGAGTTCTACACAGTCTGAAGTTAATGTGCTTTTTTGACCATTTACATTTTTCCACTGGCCTCATCATAATGAAAATATTTGCTACATTCCTCCAAATAATATTATTCTTTGTGTTACTCATGTCACAGAGCGTTCGAGGGAGCGTATTACTGCTACTTCAAAAGAGGTTGATTTGTATAACATTGGTATAATACGCTTATCAGACAAGAGAAAACATTCAGTGAAAAGTATGAGTTGTTACTTTTCCTACATTTAATTATTAAACTTTTAAAATGCATATTTTTATCTGATTAATTAACTCTGTGTTTTGCTATGTTAGTATTTTGTGTATTGTTAGTATTTTAGTATATGTGTACTATGTTATCAGCAACAAAGAAATAGTGGGTTATTGAGTTTTGGGTAGTGGTTGGAAATAATGGAAGGACCTTGTGCCAATAACTGTTTTATGATCAGTAAAACGCAAAGTTAACATAGGTTCTACATTTTTTACATTGTCTGTATTGATTATTATAAAAAAACTATTTTACACAAAATCACATCAATCAATGTATAAACTTTTTTACTTCGAACTAATTATGCACTGTTTGTATGCTACTGCAACTGTCACAGAGCAAACTGAGGCTCTGACTGGCTGCTTGTACAGACATGTAGTATTCATGTTGTAACTTGTAGTTCTCCCTGTTGTAACTCAGTCATGCAAAGTATTTCAATGAAATATCAATTGTAAACTTTGTACTTAAATTATAAAATGATGACGTTAAATACCCATGACTTTTATTTTATGCTATTGTAGTACATTTCATCCTATGCCTATAAAGAAAAGTGATATATTGAACTAATTTTGGAGCTAGATGAAAACAACCAAGATGCTTACATAAATTTTATGCATCCTCACTGGCCATCAAAAACATTTTTTTGGCCAGAACACAGAAATGTTGGGAGAGAGGATAAGTGCTGTGTCCCTTTTACAAACATAATTTGCTGCATAGATGTACCTGAATTAAGTGCTTAGGTGGGCCGAATGCTTTTCAGACTATTCAAAAAAAGTATTCAAAATATTAATGCTGCCTGGGCAAGGAAAAATTAAGTTTCATATCAATCAAGAAGCGCCTGTATATATTATAAATATCCTGTAATACTATTTAAGGCTGAAAAGGTAAGCTAGCTCAACAAGTAAATACCTAAGCGAGTTATTATTTTTAAAATATGGACAAATCTTCTTTAAAATCTGTATTTTTTTAGTTTTGACAGGTAGTTAGGCCTTGTTACACTGATAAGCCTACTTTAACTGAGGTTTTAGTACAGAAAAATATAAGTATACCGTAAGTAAAAAAAATCCTCATTGGGCACACAAGATATGGTACTATGCAAAATATTTCAATGAAATATCAAATATAAACTTTGTACTTAAATTATAAAATGATGTCATTAATTAGCCATGACTTTTATTTTATGCTATTATAGTACATTTCATCCTCTTTCAAATCAGACCTTTTTCAATCTCATAGGACCAGACAGAAAAAAGTTATAAATATTTCTATAAACGCCTGCATGGAAAAAAATTCAGAATTGCCAACTTTAAAGTGGAAAAACAAGTTTTATATGAGTCTAAATGTTATTTTTGACTTTATATTTGGAATCCTTATGAACTTTCAAGTAAGTATTGTGAGTTTCATAACTTAATATTAAATAATAACCATACAACTAGAGTTTTTATTGAAAAGTGCCCTGTAGATCTCGCGCCGCAAGTAACAAATCGGCTAAAAATGGACTTTTTTCAAAAAATCATTAAAAAAAACTAAAGCAAATTTGGCAAAAATGAAAAATACGGGTTGTTATATTTGTCCATAGATGCTGTAAAAAAAATTTCATGAAAATTGAGAGGGTGGGGTGTAAAATTTTTTTCTGGCTGGATGACTTGATTTGGAATGACCCACATGTATTCATCATACACAGCTTATGGAATGCTAACTTTAATGGAACTGACCAGTTCATGTGCAGAAACATATCTACACTATTGAAAGATACAAAATTAATTACCACTGATATCAGTTGTTTTGATGCTGACTGTCATCTTTCCGAGTTAGAGCTGTATCCATGTGTGTAAATAGACAGCTGTTCATAAACGTGCCTACAGAAAGAATAATCCTTTCCAGACACTTATGTCAGAGAAAAGTGTATGAATAACGGAACTATTCAGCTAAATGAAGTTACAATTGTAGGATCCTTACGAAAACTAGTAATGTGAACATTGACTGTAAACCAGTCCCAATCAATGAAGAATAGGCAAAGTTAATTCATTTACTTAATTCAATTTTAAAGAATTAGCTCTTTTAAGTGTTGCCTTAATTATTACTGTGTAAAGATTGAAAGGTATATAATTAATTTTTTCAGATACCTGAAATAACTGCCATAAAAAATAATGTCACTTGTGGAAAGAGAAGAAAAGTTTGTTGTACACAATGATAATACTTTTATGAAAGAAGATGTGCTGAAGAATGTGGCTGAAGAATCTCCTCATGATGACCAGTATACAGAGAAGGTAATTTGATAAAATTGTACAAGAATTGTAAAATATAAAAGTACATCTATTTGAAATTATTTGTAATAAAATTTTTGAGATTTTCTTATAAAACTTTTTTCACAGTTTTCCAACAGTTGTCATGTTTTCTAGTTATTCAAGTGTAAACTATTGTAATTTGTAAGACCATCATCCATATTGATGTTATGGTATGTTACTGTATTCATGAGCTTCAGTCGCAATAAAAATATTACATTTTTCTTTATGTATGTATGTTATGAATTTATTTTAAGGGCTGGGAGTCACACAAATATATTTATTTAATTGTGTTTTCAATTGTTTATATTGTTTATACGACACCAAAAGCAGGGGCTACTACCAGAGAAGAACTATAAAGAATTAACAATATTAAATCAAGGAAAATATAATGACTATGGTGACACAAATGACCATGACTCAACCCAAGTGATTGACCCGATAAAGACAATAAAATGAGAAAGTGTAAACTAAACTAATGATAAAAAGTAATAAGTATGATAATAAGTAATACAAATCTAGTAACAAGCATTAAATAAAATAATACCAAAGGAAGTACACTAACCATAATAAATAAGTGAACCAATTATTAATAGATAATGTGGGTTATTAATAGCCTTATTATGATAAGAAAACAAAACATAAAATGTTGAAAGACTAAGAATAAATTTGTGTTTAAAATCCAGTAAAACCCAAGAGTGAGAGATAGGTAGGAAGTGATAGTGATAAACAGTGACAGTGTTAGAAGTGATGATATAAACAATTCATAATTTTAAGAAAAAAAAACAAAGGTAATAAACCAGAAACAAATAGACAACTAATTCTCCATAATGTTAAATAGTAAGAAACATAAGTTATGAATGCAATGATAATAAAACATCCTATATTAATAAAACAATCAAAGGGATGATTATCACGATAGAATAGATGGTGTTAAAATATTATTCACCAAAGTTATTTGTTTAATTGAAAGAATTGTGTTTATAAGATGGAATATTGCTGGAAAATGAACAGACCATAAACCTATTTTTGTGTTATGTTTCTATAGTAGTATTAAGTGCTAAAAAAGTGTATAAGAAATGGCAATAGATATAAGTAAGGAGATAAATTTTACAAACATAATATTAATCATTAGAGTAAAGACAGAAAAAAAGAGAATAACAGACAAGCAATGATTTTGTAAATTAATAATAACATTCAATTATTGTAAAACAGCCCAAAGTAATTCAAAAGGTAAATAAGTCATAAGTGACAGCAAGCAAAACATATGTAAATGATAAATAATCTTTAATTTGTGTAAAATTAGAAGTTATAGACAATTACTGCTTATGTAACGGTACGAAATTGTAGGGCCAAGGTAACATTTAAAAAAATTATATTTTCCATACAGTCATTGTTCACCCTTGTAGAACCCCGAGTTAGGCAAACAGATAGGCTGTGTTTATTACAGAACAAAACGTCTATGTTTTGTCTCCGCACTCAAGCAACGCAGACCGATTGTGAAATAACACCTAACTTCGCATCAGCCGTGAATCACGGAGAAAATAACGCCAAGTTATGAATTGCGCCAGGCGGCAAAAACATTGCTAAATCTTCCGCCTATGTTAAGGCGCTCTTTTAACAGCACAAATTCACGATCACGTGACCAGCTCTGTATGCTCAGCTCTAGCGAACTAACGCCAGTTCCAGTTGTAACCCATGGCCGCGCGGCCAGCCTAAAAAACTTCAAGTGACTTTCTAAGTGCGAATAAAATTACGTCGGCCGACTTTATCATATTGTATAATGTGGAACCGATAAAACAGTAAGAGCCTTTAAACACAGACAGTAAACGTATTAAACAAGTACCGGAGTGCGTGAGATCGAAGCAAGTATTCAACACCAGTTCGCGCAACCAACCCTAGGAGTACGCTGTGTATGGGTAACTAGAAACATTTAATATGCATATTAAAACTAATGCCAACTAACCGGTGATTGTTCGTCATAAAAGGAAAATATAAAACACCAATACTTTGTACGATAGAGTTCTCTCAGGGGCGGAGTTTATTTAAAGATCAATGTAACAGAATGAGTGTGTGTGTGCTAATATAGAGGTTATACACTGGTTCATTTTCAATGTTTTATTTATTTAACAATATTACTTATAATAGTAGCCAAAATAAAACTCAATAGAGATAAGAAATAATTTCAACCAGTTGTACTATCGTTGAAAGATTGTAATAACGTAAAAGAAAGGCGAAATTTTGATAAATAAAAATAAGTATGTGTTTTAGACAGTATCAAATGTGTTAACGTAATTATTGCACATATCAAATCCAAATAATCCTTTCTGCAGCCGTTTCGTCTGAATGACTCTTGGAAAAACCCGAAGGTAAGAGTTAATTATAATTTTGTAATTAATTGAGTAGTTTCATTGGCCCCCGTACAGTGACGCGAGTATAGGGTTTATAACCTATATTCGCCAGACCTAATTAAGCTGCAGAACGGGTTATTTGGGAGTGGGGCGAGGTTGTAAATTGTAGACTATGAAAGCAAAACCGGGCATATTTATATATGTAAAAATAATATAAAACAAAAATGGAAAATAATAGTTTGACCGAATCAACAGTCATGAGTGGGTTGGAGGTCCATTCGACCCCAGTCCCAGTTCAAAATAAAGAATCGAGTAAGTCAGCTGACATAGATGACTCAGGGATTCAGGTAACCCCACCTGTAATGAATAAAAATAAACAATCTGAGGATAAGGATATGATAAAAATGATGCAATTGCTTTTTAGTGAACAGAGTGTAAAATTAAATGAATTAAGTAGTGATTTTAACAATAAATTTGACAATAATGATGTAAAATTTAATGAATTCAAAAGTGAATTTAACAATAAATTTGACAATAAGTTTGATGAACTTAAAACTGACATTCATAAAGTACAAATTAAGTGTTAGAGTAACTTTATAAAATTGAAATATGAATTAAATGAAACGTTGAGTCATTCATTAAAAATTATGAATAACAGAGTTGACGAAATAGAGAGTAGCATAGCAGAGAAAATCAATAAACAAATACAGGAGGTAAATGAAAATTTTGAATGTAAAATAAAAGAATGTAATGTTGGTAGTGAATATAAATTCAATTGTGGAGTTGACAAAATCGAGACATATGAAACTAATGTTAATTTCAAAATAAATGAAATAGAAAGCAATTGCGATAGCAAAATAAGTGAATGTCAATTGAGTTTTGCAAATAAAATCTTAGAAATTAATGAAAATGTTGATAGTAAGATCAGTGAAACAAAGTAGTTGTAAGTCAGAAATACAGCTATTAAAAGGTGCTGTAGAAATGGTAAATAATGCCAGTATTCAATCTGAACGTGTAACTAACAACAAGTTTAATTTAATGGAACAAAAAATAATCAATGTTAAAGATGACTTGAAAACGGTAATAAACAAAACATTAGACAGTGTCCATGAGCAATTAGTAATCACCCGTAATGTAGATAGCGAAATAGAGTTAGAGTCATTTACTGGTGATAGGAGGGGGGTACACCCTATGCAATTCCTAAATAGAGTAAGAGACTAATAGATTTTGTAACAATAATTGGGAGATGAAATTATTGAAAGTTATGAAATGTTTTAAGGGAAGCCCCTCAATTTGGGCGGAGGTACATAAGGGAGATTGGTTAGATTTCCAAACTTTTGAAGGGGATTTTAGAAGTAAATACTGGTCTGAAGAGGACCAAGAAGTACTTAGAAGTAAGATAATGGGGTCGGGTAATTTTGGGACTAATGGTAATAATGTCACCATTTACGTAATGAAAATGTACAACGAAGCAAAATACCTTGAACCACCATTACCGTTTAGATCATTTGTACGTCATATAAGTAAACATTTACCAAGGGAGGTGCAAATTAACCTGATGACGTGGGAAGTGGAAGGTATAAATGATCTTGAACAAATATTAGATATTTTCCAAAATATCAGGGACCGGGAAATTGGTAGGCGCTCAAACCCGTCAGGGGTACATAACAATGAGAATCATAATCATAATCAATCTAGTGGGACACCAAACACATATAGAGGGACAAGGGGAGGCTACAATAATAACTAGACGTGATGACTGGTGATGTGGAGAGTGTCATTGTGAGAACTATGGGAGTAGAACAACTTGTTACAGGTGCCATAAAGAGAGGAGTTGCCAACGCAATAATACTGAACATAACCAAAATAGTCAACCACAGAGAGGAGGGAGCAGCAACCGAGGAGCACCGGGAAGCAGTGGAACTTCCAACAGAGGTTGTGGTGGACACACTCCAGGCCGTGCAAACACCCAGACGGAAAACTAACAAGGACAGTGAGTGAAGGGACCCCACCATTGTCGACAAATGACTGCGGGACCCAAGACAACAATGACTATACAAATAATGTCATCCGCACTGATATGTCCAAGGAACTGATGGAGGAAGAGGACTTGGAGACAGCAAGACTAGAAACGGGACTGACAGAGGTAAGAATTCAACTTGAAGGTAAGAAAGTAAAAATTTTAGTAGACACAGGTAGCGAAATTTCTGTCATTTCCGAACATACATTAGAGAGTTTGCAAGAGACTAATAAAAATATCCCAATTTTGCCAGTAGCGGGGGTGACCATTGTAGGGATTACTGGGGTTAGGAGTAAACGTGTAACTAAACAAGTACATTTGAACATGATAATTAATGGAGTAGAATATGACAACACATTTTTAGTAGTAAGGGGACTAAATTTGGAGGTTATTCTGGGAAATGATTTTTTGATAAAACACAAGGCGGTAATTGATTTCCAGAAGTGGTTGTTAGTACTTAATAATGAAGGTAAACCAGTTGAGATTAGCTTTGAACGGGTAGTAGATAAAGTGAGAATTTCGGGAGTTAAGATAATACCAAATCGGGCCAGTAAAATAGAAACGGAAGTTAATACGTACGCATGTAGAGAGGGAGAGTTAGGGGATAATGTAAATAAACGAATGTGGGAGGATAGAGCGGTAAAATTTTGTAGTGAGGGGCGTGACATAGGGAGTTCTCAACGCAAAGCGTTGTGGCAGGTAATAGAGTGTTTTCGAGAAGTGTTTGCCGATGTACCAGGGAGGGCAAGGGATTATGAATGTGAATTAAAAGTAAGGGAACACGCACCATATGTACAAAGAAGCTATCCGGTACCTTATTCAAAAAGAAGGGCGGTTCAGGCGGAATTAGATAAAATGTTGGAAGGGGACATAATAGAAAGATCAGTATCACCGTACTCTAACCCGTTAGTAGTAGTCATTAAGAAAGATGGCCGCGTTAGATTATGTTTAGACGCCCGTAAGATTAATCAAATAATTATCCCGGACCGGGAGTCACCCGAAGCAATAAATGAAATCTTTCAAAAATTCAGTGGAGTTAAATATATGACCTCCTTAGATTTAACCGCGGGGTACTGGCAAGTCCCGTTAGCATGTGAAAGTAGGAAATACACAGCATTCCTGTTCAATGGAAAGAATTACCAATTTAAACGATTACCTTTTGGGCTGAACACCAGTGTAGCCAGCTTTATAAAATGTTTAGATGAAATACTACAGCCACAGAATTTAGATTTTTTAACTATTTATGTAGACGATATATTGATAGCATCACGAACATTTTCCGAACATGTGGAACATTTAGAATACGTATTAGACAAACTGCGTGTAGGGGGGTTGACTGTCAATTGGGAGAAATCCAAATTCTTACAGAAAGAAATACATTTTTTAGAGTTCATAATTACACCAGATGGGATAAAAGCCAACCCAGAGAAAGTAGAATTAATTTTAAAATTCCCAGAACCTCGAAATATTAAGCAGTTACAAAGTTTTTTAGGACTATGTAATTTTTATAGAAAATTTCAGAAAAACTATGCCCAGATAACTTCCAAGTTGAGCGCAGTGTTACAAAAGAACAAACAATGGAAATGGGGGGAAAGAGAACGAGAGGTGTTTATCGAAATAAAGGACCATTTTAGTAACATGATCATGATGAATCACCCTAATTTTGAACGCACATTTTATTTACAGACCGATGCTAGTAACATCGCACTGGGTGCAGAACTGTACCAGGACGACGACGAAAAGGAGCATACACCATTGCTTTCGCCAGTCGTACCCTATTAGATGTTGAAAGAAACTACACAACAACGGAGAAGGAACTATTAAGCATTGTTTTTGCGGTGAAGAAATTTCGAACATATCTACTGGGTAACTCCACCCACCATCATCCGGACGGACCACAAGGCATTATCTTTTTTAAACACCTGTAAGTTGACACACAGCAGGATAACCAGGTGGGTGTTAGCTTTACAAGAGTACAATTTTAGTTGGGAGTATATAAAAGGGGTAGAAAACAAAATACCTGACACTTTATCTAGGGTAGATATAGAGGGAATGAGAACAGGGAGGGACTTAAAAGAAATAGAAATTTTCAGACTCAGCAGGGAAGATAGATTATTTGGGGAAGAATTGAGAGATATTAATAGTATGCAAAGAACAGATCTTAAATTGAACAAAATAATAATTAGCTTAGAGTCTGACTTAGATGAGTTAGGGTATAGCCGTTATTTTCAAATCTATCAAGGGAGTTTGTTTAAGAAAGTAGAGGGGGGAGAGCGTGATTGGAGGTTAGTTATACCGGAAGGGTTGGTAGATAAGATAATATGGGACTGTCATTTTCGGTATGGGCATTTCGGTGCTAGGAAGTGCGTAAATGTATTAAAAGAATCATGTTTATTTAAAAATATGGAACGGAGGGTTAGAACTTTACTCCGGGGGTGCGATTTATGCCAAAAGTCAAAAGTAGTTAGTTACCGTTTAGAGGGAGAGATGAGGTGTGTTAAAGTAGAAAAGCCTTTTGATTTAGTTGCGGTAGATTTGTTTGGCCCTCTACCAAAGGGAAGGGGAGGCGTAATGTACATTTTTGTAGTATTAGATACATTCACTAAATTTGTAAGATTATACAGTGTAAAGAGGGCCACTAGTAAAGTACTAAGTGAGAAAATAACGAAGGATTATATGATTAAAACCGGAAAACCTAAAATAATATTATCTGATCATGGACCCCAATTTATTAGCGGAATATGGCGACAAACTTTGGGTTGGGAAGGTATTATACCTAAACATACGGTGGTATACCATCCTCAGTCGAACCAAGCCGAAAGAGTTATGCGAGAATTAGGGAGAATTTTCCGGGCCTACTGCCATGCTAAACATAGTGAATGGCCAGCCTATGTGGGAAGAATTGAAGAATGGTTAAACTGTACCACCCATGAATCAACGGGGTTCACACCATATGAGCTAGTTAAAGGAAAACGTCCACCTAGAATTCTGGAACAGCTGTTCAATTTTCCACCGGAGAGCAACCCACGAGACTTGGAAGTAAAACTTCATCTCGCAAATGAAAACTTACTAACGAAGGGAGAAAGAAGAAAACGGATTCATGATGCCAAAGGTAAGTGGATTAAGTATGAGATAGGTCAGCTGGTATTAGTAAGAAGACACGATTTATCAAGTGCACAAGATAAAGAGATTAAAAAATTCTTTTTGTTGTATGAAGACCGTATGAAGTAGTTGAAATCAAAATGGATAATGCCTACGTTCTACGAAATCAAATGACTGGGGAAATAGTGGGTACCCATAATGCCACCAATTTAAAAAAGTATTGGTCAAAATGAAATAATAATAAATAAAAATAATACATTAAATTTTGTAATTGAATATAAACTAAAGAAACTATAAAATTATGAATATAATATAAAACAGTAAGTGGTAGCGGATAGATGTTCCCCACTTGTCCCAGTGGGGCTCATCTATTTCAGGGACGCGCCCCTGCCCACGCGAGCCTTGGTTTTCTCCATTTACCCTTATTTTTTGGGGGAAGCTTTGTCCTTACCTTTAGTCCTAGTTCTTGACCTCATAATGATCCTTACCCTTTTATCTTCCCGATTTCCTTAACCATCCCCGTAGAGTAAACATAACAATAGTTACACAAGTTGGCACACTTTTTCGAACCATTTGGTTGCCTTAATTCTAAATACTACATTAGGGTAATCCTCAAAATTAATAAACTGGCGTTATTTATGATTTGTAAACTCATCCCTTAATTAGATAGTTGGTAGAGAAGTTTTGTGGCTGAGTAGACAAACGAGATAATAAAAAATTTCTGTATAGTCTAATAGGATTATTGCTTATAGAGATGGGGTGGTAAATTAGTGGTTGTGGTTTGTTTGGTAATTTTGGAAAAAAAAAGGGTAGTTCTTTATATTAATTGGAGTTGGGTTCTGTTCGTTTTCAATCGCATCCCTATAAACGATAATCCTGTACATATAAGATATAACCTATTCACGGGTAGTTAGAAAAAAAAAATAATTTTTGGAAATATTTTAAAGAAAAAGCTGTGTAACCAAACGGTTTAATTATTAATTGTGGTACCTGCTATGTTAGGTTATGAGTAGAGGATAAACCAAATACACTGCACTCACCGTCTATGGCTTTTTTCCGTGATGTTTTGTCCAGTTTACATGTTTCAAGGCACTTGCCTCATCATCAGAACTTATAAAATCAATCTATGTCATAAAAAATGACATTTGTCAAAATATTAAAAACACAATACGGTAATTAAACTATGTACATAAATTCGTTTTAAAAATGTTCGGTGTGCCTTGCAAGACAACACACGCCGTACCTGTTGTCTTGCAAGGCACACCGAACATTTTTAAAACGAATTTATGTACATAGTTTAATTACCGTATTGTGTTTTTAATATTTTGACAAATGTCATTTTTTATGACATAGATTGATTTTATAAGTTCTGATGATGAGGCAAGTGCCTTGAAACATGTAAACTGGACAAAACATCACGGAAAAAAGCCATAGACGGTGAGTGCAGTGTATTTGGTTAACAAACACGTGGCTTGGGACTACAATAGGATTTATTCCGTTTAATTCAAAAAGAGGATAAACGGTAGTTAGAATGTGATTGTGGAGGACTTTAAAGAGAGATTTGAAACAGATGACTTAATGTTGGTAAAATTCATTGAAATACCAAGGAAAAATTAAACATTAAACCACGTAGAATCATTTAACCAAATACACTGCACTCACCGTCTATGGCTTTTTTCCGTGATGTTTTGTCCAGTTTACATGTTTCAAGGCACTTGCCTCATCATCAGAACTTATAAAATCAATCTATGTCATAAAAAATGACATTTGTCAAAATATTAAAAACACAATACGGTAATTAAACTATGTACATAAATTCGTTTTAAAAATGTTCGGTGTGCCTTGCAAGACAACACGCGCCGTACTGACCGTACGGAGTCAGTACGGCGCGTGTTGTCTTGCAAGGCACACCGAACATTTTTAAAACGAATTTATGTACATAGTTTAATTACCGTATTGTGTTTTTAATATTTTGACAAATGTCATTTTTTATGACATAGATTGATTTTATAAGTTCTGATGATGAGGCAAGAATCATTTTGAAAATTGTAATTAAAGTAATTGAAATTGTTTTGAACAAACGAAGAGATTAAATAGAATTGTAGTGGTCCTTGGAGTAACTTAATATTGTAAATGTTAGTGCTGTGTTTAAATTCATTTTGATTCAAATTGAAATTGTAATCTTATATATTTTATACATTCACTTCATACAGCTGTAATTAAAGTTAAACTGTTTTGAGTGGAGATTATTAAAGAATTTTCAAGTTAAAAAAATAATTTAAAATGGCTAATTTCATTAATGAAGCAAAAGTAACTGATCTGAGTTGGTAGCAATTGATAAATATAGCAACATTAAAAGATTTATAAAAATTGAAAATTAAAAGTACAGGTATGAGCGGGTGAGGTAACTAGAATGTTTAGACTGTGGGAGTGTTTATAACAGTGCTTACAAAACAAGTCTTGCAAACAACTGTTGATGTAAACAGGTGTGTTGGATGTTTTGACTAATGTGTATAGCCAAGTGTTAAGTTGACAACTGTTGTAGTCTGCTGAATTAATGCCAGTAGAAAATCCCATTATGAAATAAAAAGAAATACCATTATTAAGGAATGTAAATTTTTTGAATAATGTAGGTAATATTTTATGCCAGATCATTTTGAAAAATGTAATTAATTTTGAAATTGTTAATTAAAACAATATGAATTAAATTAAATTAAAATGGTAATTAAATTAATTGAAAAGATGATTTTAATAATGAACTTGTAATAATGAACTTAACTTTATTTCATTCCAATTCAAATTGGAATTATAAAGTAAATGCCGATTGATGTAAATAATGGTTAAAATATTCATTTAAAATTGAAAACTGAAGGAAATCTTGTATAGATATAATAAAAAATGTTCAAGCTGAAACAGGGTTTGGAAAGTAAGACGTGTATGTTACTGCTCATGTAAACTTTTATAATTGTCAATCTATGTTTTATGTTTAACTGTAGATTCCCCACCTAAGTGCGGCCATGACCTCACCGGACCATGACCGTGAAAGTAGTTAATTGTGGCAAATCATAAATTTTACTTGATATAACCGGCTTGTGGTTTGTTTTATTTTGTCAACCCGGTGGTTTGTTAAATTCAGTAGGGGGGTTATTTTTTGGGGAATCTACCTAATTTTGGAACAGGGCTATTTTCACCCAGATAGGGGTGGTAGTCCATTAGGGGTGTATAAAAAAAAACTAGTAGGTGTAATACCGAATTTTATTGTAACGCCGAAGCAAGGATGGGGGTGGAATAAAAGAAAAAAATGTCCACCCCTTCCGCATCAGTCCTTGTGAAAGCAACTAGACGCTACAGTCTAGGGGGGGTAATAGTGAGTGTGGATGGGCGGTGACCCAGTTACAGGTCACAAGGGAGATGTGGTTTACGGCTAGGCTGAGGCTGGAAAAGGCCAAGAAGCCTAGCGCAGAACACATTAATATGTAACGGGTATCAGGGGTTAAGGGATTAAAAGGGGGGTTGTTAAAAAAAAAAAAAAAAAAAAAAAAAAAAAAAAAAAAAAAAAAATTATATAAATATAGTGGGTAAGGACATAACTGGTATTTTAGTTATAATTACTGTTGAGTTAATGCAAGTTGTATGATTAATGTGTCATTTTGGCTGGGCAATATTGTACGGGGAATATTATTCAATTTGGATGGAATTTATGTGTATCACTGTAAACCTATATTGTTTTATTAACAATATTTTCTAGGGTTAAGAGATATTCTATAATATAAAATGAGCCAGTACGTTGTCAATAAACCAGTACGGCTAAGAGGAAACAAATCAGTTGTGGGATATGGAGTGATGGAAGGCCGTTTGTCGATTTTTTAATTGAATGTTTCAAAGTCAGGCGATACTGGGGCGGGTATCTGTCCGATTTTACGGTGTTGGGATCTCGAACAGAGAAGTCCAGTAAGATCGGATGGGTGCTGTCGCAGTCGCCAGACTAGGGGGGTAAGAACCCATGATTTAGTAGAGAGTTCAGGGGGTTGCGGCGCCATATCCTCACTGACCCTCTTGGTTTTTAGGCAATAAGAGTTTGAACGCTCCGGCCTTCAATCTCTTATTGGGGGGGGGGGTATTGTAACGGTACGAAATTGTAGGGCCAAGGTAACATTTTAAAAAATTATATTTTCCATACAGTCATTGTTCACCCTTGTAGAACCCCGAGTTAGGCAAACAGATAGGCTGTGTTTATTACAGAACAAAACTTCTATGTTTTGTCTCCGCACTCAAGCAACGCAGACCGATTGTGAAATAACACCTAACTTCGCATCAGCCGTGAATCACGGAGAAAATAACGCCAAGTTATGAATTGCGCCAGGCGGCAAAAACATTGCTAAATCTTCCGCCTGTGTTAAGGCGCTCTTTTAACAGCACCAATGGGAGCACATATTCACGATCACGTGACCAGCTGTGTATGCTCAGCTCTAGCGAACTAACGCCAGTTCCAGTTGTAACCCATGGCCGCGCGGCCAGCCTAAAAAACTTCAAGTGACTTTCTAAGTGCGAATAAAATTACGTCGGCCGACTTTATCATATTGTATAATGTGGAACCGATAAAACAGTAAGAGCCTTTAAACACAGACAGTAAACGTATTAAACAAGTACCGGAGTGCGTGAGATCGAAGCAAGTATTCAACACCAGTTCGCGCAACCAACCCTAGGAGTACGCTGTGTATGGGTAACTAGAAACATTTAATATGCATATTAAAACTAATGCCAACTAACCGGTGATTGTTCGTCATAAAAGGAAAATATAAAACACCAATACTTTGTACGATAGAGTTCTCTCAGGGGCGGAGTTTATTTAAAGATCAATGTAACAGAATGAGTGTGTGTGTGCTAATATAGAGGTTATACACTGGTTCATTTTCAATGTTTTATTTATTTAACAATATTACTTATAATAGTAGCCAAAATAAAACTCAATAGAGATAAGAAATAATTTCAACCAGTTGTACTATCATTGAAAGATTGTAATAACGTAAAAGAAAGGCGAAATTTTGATAAATAAAAATAAGTATGTGTTTTAGACAGTATCAAATGTGTTAACGTAATTATTGCACATATCAAATCCAAATAATCCTTTCTGCAGCCGTTTCGTCTGAATGACTCTTGGAAAAACCCGAAGGTAAGAGTTAATTATAATTTTGTAATTAATTGAGTAGTTTCACTTAGGCCTATAAAATGCCTAACTGTATAAATTCAAAATAAACAATTTGTAAGCAAGTAACTATTGTATTAGAAAATTAAGATCAAGTAACTCATTAATTACAATTAGTTAACAATAATAAAATGTCAGAAATAGAATAAACTGAGAAATAGAATAAAATAAGGAAAATATGTAATAACTAGGGCCCGGATTTTTATGTAGCAAAAAATGGCAAAATATGTACATAAATATGTAGGAAAAATAAGGAAAAAATGTAGCTAAATATGTAATATTTAAGAAATATGTAGTATTAAGATACTTTCACGTCAACAATGTAATTTACATTTTTACGAGAACATAACAAAGCCTCTTTGCTTTGAAAATAATAGGTGCTTCATTTTAAACTTTTTAAAATCACTTTCAAAACATGCAAATATATTCTGAGCAAAGTCAATGTAATCCATAAAATACTAATCAAGTTCGGGGCTGACACTAATCACCAGTTAGATTACCACTTCTGTTACAGAAATTAAGTTAACCCTAGAATACACAGTATCTGAAAGTTCAACTCTTTGTTGAAGAGTTTACAATGAGACAGCATGCATAAGAAATTAATTACTTTTCAATTGTTTATTGTACTTTAGAAAATTTATGAAAACATATTTTAGAAAACAGAATTAAAAAAGAAATCTTGATATTATAAAATTAACAACAAACAAATATTTTACCTATGGATTTCTGTAGTATAGGACATGAGTAGAAAGTAAAAAATTGAGAATTATTAACTATTTAACAAAGTATTTTACTAGGAGAGTTGAAATTACTATAAAATTAAAGGTAGATTTTTGATTTGAAAATCTATATTGTATATATATATAACTCTACTATAATTCTGCATAAGAATAAAGTGTCCACGTAAGTTTTTTTTACCACTGCTTAGTTGCACAATTAATTATTAAATACTTTTCTATATTGTCTGTTGACATGGACTGTCTTCGGTCTGAGAGTATGTTTTTATATATAGAAAAGGATCTCTCAACATCACATGTCGTCACCGGCACATATTTATACAGAGGAATCGTACTTGGAAGAATATTCTCAATCGATTCTACAGTTTCGCCATTACATATGCGATAAATGGTATGTAAAGTTGAGTAACCAGGGTTTCTATTCAGCACAGCATTTAATTTAGTGGAAACTTTGTCACCGACTTCACCCTGCACAGCATTTAACTTGTTAACTGCCTCTTCAACTATTCCTACGGCTTCTTGGAGAGTCAGACCTGCAGTCTCCAGTTTCTTGATACTATCGGGAAGCCAACCGAAATGCGTTTTGATGTACGAAACTGAACATATCACCTTAGAGTTGTTGAATGCAGACAAGGATTCGCTCACTGACACTGCAGAATTAGGAGATAATGTTTCCACCACAGACTTCACAGCTTCAAAGTTGTCACTGTAGAAATTTACGGCTTCGATCCAGGTTCCCCATCTTGTAATTACGGGTTCTGGAGGCAGAGGTGTGTCAGGTAGCCTTTGTTTGTAGCACTGGATACGGTAAGGAGCTTTCAAGAACACCTTTTTTGTTGCTGATATTAATGTATTTACTTCGGGGAAAAGGTCTCTGACAGTTTCAGCTACTTGATGCAATCCATGAGCCAGGCATGTAACATGTAGTAGGTTGGGGTAAAACACATTTAGAGAATTACCTGCTTTCAACATGTATGCTGCTGCATCTGTATACAACAGCAGTACCTTCTCTTCTTTAACACCATTTGGCCATAACACTTTCAGTCCATCATTAATAAATCGAGCTACTGTTGAGTGATTTGTTTGCTCCAGGGGCTTACAGTAAATCAAGTAGGGCTTGGCTGGATTCTCGGAATCTAACTTACCCACAATAAGATTTGCGATGTAACGACCTACAGCGTCCGTTGTCTCGTCAACACCTATCCATATATAAGAATCACCGATGTCGGCTCTGATTTTTTCCAAAGTCTCAATATAGCAAACGTTCAAGTAATTTTTTCTGAGTGTAGATTCGTCTGGAATATTACGTTTGAAGTATTTCTCTAAGAAAGACTTAAATTGAGGCACTTGAAGTTTGTACCAAGGCACATTAGCAGCAATCATTGCTAAAACCATGTCTTTATAAAACTCACTATTAGATGATGAAGATTGCTGCTGCATCTTTGTAAGTAGTACCTGTTTCGATGAAGATCGTTCTTTATTTCTAGTATGTAAATTACTTTGCAATTGTTCTTCCAGTTGAGACTTCATGGAACAGCCAATATTTTTATCACAAACTTGGCAAAATACAGCTTTACCGTCAGTTGTAAAAGCACTGTCAATCTGTACCCATGATTTTAACTTAGATGACAAAGATGATGCGGTCGGTGCCATGATAAAACAAGGATATTTGTATTTAAAACTCTTAAGAACTCGCGTTGAACAATACCGCACAATATATTATTTAAGACATCTTTTCTCCAACAACGAGAATCTGCCAAGGCAAGAAATAAGCAAGCGCAGAAGTGTAGGCGAAAGACAAAACACTGACTTGACAATAACTTCAACTCACCACACTGCACACCAGATTGTTATTTACGTGTAGGCTTACACTCCGAGAACGTCGATAATACTGTGGAATCCGTTGCGAGAATTGCAAGATCTACGAAGAGTATTTATTTACAGCAGACAGCACGTTCTTTCCCCACCAAGTCTGCTGAACGTGCGAACGAAACGTAAATAAGGAGTGGGCCGCGCATACCATTCTCATCTAACATCCTGTACAAAATGCCTTACTTGTCGCTTGAGTTCGTAAAAAATTTTACTTCTTGAAAGTATAATCTATGCGTGCAATTGCAACAGATGCAATATTTTGCCTTTTCTTGCAATAAATTTAATTGCACCTGATTCTGATTAATTGCACATCTGAGTAATGTTGTTATAGGCCTAACTATTTTTTGCCATTTCAATTTTCAAATTGAAGTAAAGTATAGTAAAATAGCTAAAATATGTAAGATGGAGTGAAATATGTAATATGAACAAAATATGTAAAAATATGTAAAATTAAACTCGCGGTTAAGACACCTATTAGTATGATTCGCCGATATCTGGCTTTTCTGTGTAATATGCACTCAGCATTCAAATATGTAATTACATAAAAATCCGGGCTTTAGTAATAACGTAATATTAGCAATTTTGTCAGAACATTAATACATGAACAAACCCAGCTTTGTGGGATATCAAAATAATCTTTGAAAGAAAATAGAGACAGTTATGTTAATATCTAATACTTTGATAAGAAGACCAAAGAATAATAGCAATTAGAAAATATTTATTCATTTTGAACTAAAACTCAAATTTTATAACAAAAGATACAAATGTATTCAACCAATAAGAGTATAGGTGGTTACCATAACAACGGAACGTTATTATATTTAAATCCGTTATAAAACGTTAGTCCATTATTGACGATCAAGAGAGATGGAAGCCAAACCATATTCGACTCAATTAATAATTAATCAAAAAAGAAGCTAGATGAAGCAGAAGATCCAAATGATGGAAAATTAATGAATGTATCAACCCAACCTGGACAAGAACAGTGACTCATCACCAGAAATCGACAAGATTTTGTTAAGTATATCTGAATTACCAGAATTTGCGAACTAAATTAATTAACTTTTCTCACAACACAATAACTCTCACTCCGAACTTGATAACTAAATTTCTTTCAAGGATTGATTGATAATATTTATTAAACTTGTATGTAAACATAATTTAACCTATGTACGAAGTATGAAAGATTAGCACACACTTTTTAACACTCAGAAACGAATTGTATTTAAACCTTAATAGTATATAAGGGTCATTCCACATCAAATCAACCAATAAAAAAATAATTTTGGACCTTAAGGTTTCTAAATGTCCTGATTTTTTGTTTATTTATTCTTATGGTCAAAACTAATAAAAATACAAACTTTTAGATTTTTTGGGCTTCTAATATTTATGTTATTGATTTTCAAAAATCGAAAATCGCATAAATTTGACCGTCTTTTGAAATCTTTAAACGGCTACAGTTTACAAAGTATTTGACATAGAGGGCTGGGACTTGTACCATTTTATTCTGCTTTTATTATGCTTTAATTTGATATAAAACACAACCATATTGGTAAAAATAATTTTTTCCCAAAAATTTTCAAAAAACTTTAACAAATTTTCAAAAACGTATTTTTTTTTTTGGAAAAAATTATTTTGTTTATACACTTATAAGGCACATATATGCCAAATTTCTGGATGGGATGGCAATGGGATCATATTTAAATAAAATATTTTGTAACTGAATCCCTAAAAAAAGACATTTATTGATAGAATCACGCTCTTCCTGAGGATCTGAAATCAAAATATAAACCAATTAAAGTAACCTGACACTTTACAATATTGTAAAGTATTAGATTATTTTTACTTCCATATTCCTTAAGGAAATGGAAGTATGGTGATGGCAAAAAAAATCGTGTTAGAGATTATTGCAGATTCTGATTGTACTACACTCAAAACATGAAAAAAAGTCGTTTTCCGAAAAGTGTCTGTGTGTGTGTGTGTGTCTGTCTGTCTGTGTGTAGATTTTTTTTCTATGGCAAACGATAACTGCCGCAAATTCAAACAGACTCAAATAATTTTTTGCATACAGCCCTGATTTGTAGAGTACTCACGACCTATTGGTTTTGGTGAAGATCGGTTGAGGGAAAGGGGTAGTTTACCTGCAACAGTTTTTTTTTATCAAGGGAAATTTTTTTTTTGCAAGGACCTATTGTTTTTGGTGAAGATCGGTTAAGGGAAAGGGGTAGTTTACCTGTAACGTTTTATGTTTTAACAAGGGTATTTCCTATGGCAAACGATAACAGCCGCAAATTCAAACAGAATCAAAAGATTATTTGCATACAGCCCTAATTTGCAGAGTTCTCAAGACCTATTGTTTTTGGTGAAGATCGGTTAAGGGAAAGGGGTAGTTTACCTGCAGCGTTTTTTTATCAAGGGTATTTTCTATGGCAAACGATAACAGCCGCAAATTCAAACAGAATCAAATAATTTTTTGCATACAGCCGTGATTTGTAGAGTACTCAAGACCTATTGTTTTTGGTGAAGATCGGTTGAGGGGAAGGGGTAGTTTACCTGCAACATTTTTTATCAGCGTATTTTCTATGGCAAACGATAACTGCCGCAAATTCAAACAGAATCAAATAATTTTTTGTATACGTCACTGAATTGTAGAGGACTCAAGGCCTTTTGATTTTGGTGAAGATCGGTTAAGGGGAAGGGGTAGTTTACCTGCAACCTTTTACGTTTTAACAAGAGTAAAGTACTTGGAAATTCATTTAAACTTTTTCAAACAATGGTAATTGTTAAAAAAATATTGCCAGGCAATAAAATTATAATTTTTTCATTTTAATTTAAATCTGTACATAGTATAAAGTAAAGTCGGTCCGTTTTCTCTCTGTGTTTGAAATCGCTAATCTCAGGAAGTACTGAACGGGTTTTATTCAAGTTTTCGCCAATAGATAGTGTCTATCGAGGAACATTTATGTGTATAATTAATACATATATGTTGTACATTAGCTTAGCTATCACGGTTTATGTCAAGTAAGTGGTATAGTTTACATCTTATATATAAAAATGAATGTTTCTTTGTTTGTCCCGTATGCGTTCCTATACCATTCATCCGATTGCGATGAAACTTCGGTGAGTTGTTGTGCGCACGTCCGCGAAGGTTTCTTCCACATCTCCTCCTAAACCACTGTACCGATTTCAACCAAACTTGGCACAAATATTTTACGCAACGGGAGAACCAACATAGGATAGGTGTTTTTTCGATGGGGTCCTTTTGGGGGTTCTTTGGGGTCTTCCACCTCGCCTCCTAAACCACTGGACCGATTTCAACCAAACTTGGCACAAATATTTTACGCAAAGGGAGAACCAACATAGTTCAAGTGTTTTTTCGATACGATCCTTTGGGGGGTCCTTTGGGGTCTTCCACGTCTCCACCTAAACCATTGTACCGATTTCAACCAAACTTGGCACAAATATTTTACGCAACGGGTGAACCAACATAGGACAGGTGTTTTTTTCGATACGATCCTCTGGGGGGTCCTTTGCGGTCTTAAAAAACTATTAGATCTGGTTACTATGGCAACCCAATAGAATAGATTCTGTTCTAAATATATTATCGCATTAAATTGAAGAACACGCGAACGAAGTTGTGGGCAACAGCTATTTATTTTTAAGAAGCCTGCTTTAATTAAACTTTATTAATTAAACTAACATTTTCATTACGTACAACGTGAAACTCCGTAGCGAAGCACGGGTATTCTGCTAGTCATGTATAAGAGAAAATATATCGTGCGTGGCAGGCAAGCATATCTCAGTTATGTACTGTTTACGTTTCCATTTTATTATCAATACCGCAATAAAAAGGCAGGGAAGACACGCACACACACAATTCGGGTTATTTCTGGCCTCATTTATGTTTATTTTCGTACATTTGCACGGTTTTTAAATGGAAAGTGCCGAACCCATACCAACATAACGCATGCAAGCCGAAAAAGTGTCCAGCATTGATAGCGATTTGCTTCCTGTGGATCGCTGGGCAGTGTAACTGCGTGCGTTTACAGAGGAACGATTCATAGACAGACTTTTCGTCTTTAGGGAATGAACCCTCTGCAAGGTGCCGAGGGTCCATGACTTCGGAGGGCTCCTTCTTTTCCGCGTGTTTGTTCTGTGAAACGTACACTGTAGATTCGCAGATTTATTCTAAGCAACGCTCAATAGGAAATGTTGAAAATTTTTGTCCACGGTGAACCCTCATACACACTAAACCTGCTCTGATGTTTTAATTACGGACATCATAATATTAAAACTTTGGAAACTTGAGCACTACTTAATGGAGATCAATCATTAACTTATACAAGCCATTAATTGTATGCATATTTTTTATATATATGTGTACAACGTTATCGGCAACAAAGAAGTAGTTTTTGTTAAAAATTCCTTCCCGGGATATTGGCCGTAGTCCAATGTTTTCTACAAAACCAGACGTTTCGCCAATGCCATCGACTTCCATCATCAGTGAAAATCGAGTGGGATAACGTGAGGTGGTATACGTTAGTGACCACAGTACATGGTTAAGGCTGAAGCAGTAAGTAGAAAGAAGTAGTTTCTATGGTAATATTTCATTTCGAAAATGATTTTAAATATAAATCTTAGAATATGGAAGTCATGTATGGTTCTCCATACCGATATTTTATTTTCATCTTACCAATTTTTACTTCCATATTCCTTAAGGAAATGGAAGTATGGTGATGGCAAAAAAAATCGTGTTCGAGATTATTGCAGATTCTGATTGTACTACACTGAAAACATGAAAAAAAGTCGTATTCCGAAAAGTGTGTGTGTGTGTGTCTGTCTGTCTGTGTAGATTTTTTTTCTATGGCAAACGATAACTGCCGCAAATTCAAACAGAATCAAATAATTTTTTGCATACAGCCCTGATTTGTAGATTACTCACGACCTATTGTTTTTGGTGAAGATGGGTTAAGGGGAAGGGGTAGTTTACCTGCAACGTTTTTTTATCAAGCGTATTTTCTATGGCAAACGATAACAGCCGCAAATTCAAACAGAATCAAAAGATTATTTGCATACAGCCCTAAATTGTAGAGTTCTCAAGACCTATTGTTTTTGGTGAAGATCGGTTAAGGGAAAGGGGTAGTTTACCTGCAACGTTTTTTTAACAAGGGTATTTTCTATGGCAAACGATAACAGCGTCAAATTCAAACAGAATCAAATAATTTTTTGCATACAGCCCTGATTTGTAGAGTCCTCAAGACCTATTGTTTTTGGTGAAGATGGGTTAAGGGGAAGGGGTAGTTTACCTGCAACGTTTTTTTATCAAGCGTATTTTCTATGGCAAACGATAACAGCCGCAAATTCAAACAGAATCAAATAATTTTTTGCATACGTCCCTGAATTTGTAGAGGTCTCAAGGACTTTCGATTTTGGTGAAGATCGGTTAAGGGGAAGGGGTAGTTTACCAGCAACCGTTTACGTTTTAACAACAGTAAAGTACTTGAAAATTCATTTAAACTTTTTGAAACAATGGTAATTGTTAAAAATAAAATAATTTTGTTGCCAGGCAATAAAATTATAATTTTTTCATTTTAATGTAAATTATGTATGAGTTAATATCTTTATATATATAATTCTTCTGTACGTGTGTATGTCACTGAACTCCTCCATGTATAAAATAATATATCGTTCGTGGCAGGTAAGCATATCTCAGTTATGTAATGTTTACGTTTCCATTTTATTATTATGCCTACAGCAATAAAAAGGTAGGTAAGACACACACACACACAATTCACGTTATTTCTGGCCTCACTCATGTTTATTTTCTTACATTTGCACGCTTTTTAAATGGAAAGTGCCGAAACCCACACCAACATAACGCGTGCAAGCCGAAAAAATGGACATCAATTTGCTTCCTGTGGATCGCTGGGCAATGTAACTGCACGTGTTTACAGAGGAACGATTCGTAGACAGACTTTTCGTCTTTAGGGAATGAACCCTCTGCAAGATGCTGAGGGTCCATGAGTGACTTCGGAGCGCTCCTTCTTTTTCGCGTGTTTGTTCTGTGAAACATACACTGTAGATTCGCAGCTTTACTCTAAGCAACGCTCAATAGGAAATGTTGAAAATTTTTGTCCACAGTGTACCCTCATTCACACTAAACCTGCTCTGATGTTTTAATTACGGACATCGTAATATTAAAACTTTGGAAACTTGAGCACTACTTAATGGAGATCAATCATTAACTTATACAAGCCATTAATTTTATGCATATATTTTATATATATGTGTACAACGTTATCGGCAACAAAGAAGTAGTTTTTGTTAAAATTCCTTCCCGGGATATTTAGCCGTAGTCCAATGTTTTCTACAAAACCAGACGTTTCGGCAATGCCATCGACTTCCATCATCAGTGAAAATCGAGTGCGATAACGTGAGGTGGTATACGTTAGTGACCACAGTACTGTGGTTAAGGCTGAAGCAGTAAGTAGAAAGAAGTAGTTTCTATGGTAATATTTCATTTCGAAAATGATTTTAAATATAAATCTTCATATATGGAAGTCATGTATGGTTCTCCATACCAATATTTAACCATGAAATAAAAATATAACTTGCGACCATTCTCATAAAAATATTGAAGAAAGTTTGTAAATTCTAAAAATCAATATAATTAAGAGCAGTTATATTTTAAATATGAAAAGATATAGTATTTATGTCTCAGAATGAAAAGTATACAAGTTCAGGCATGTATATTTCATGTGTTTAATACTGGTACCAGCTTGTTGTGTCTGAATGGGTGGCTTTGATTTGGCTGAAATAAACAAGTCCAAACAGGTCTGAGTCATCACAGGCTCTACTCTTCTTTCATGTTTGTGCTTGATAATTTATTGTTGTAATCTCTTCATTCAGTTGCCTGCTGTGCAGTGATGAGTGAAGTTGTTCTTAGGAAGTGGTTTTTTTTTTTTTTTTGTATTACAGATATAGTTATTTTTTTTATTTAAAAACTAATACAGGGTATTTCAACCATTTTTACAGTGACAGTTTTATTTGAAAATTGCAAATACTTTTTGACTCTTGTTTAGTGAAACATTTTAAATTAATGCCTGGATAAAATGGCAAATGAACAAGATAAGAAAAATTGGGCTGTTTTTTCTGGTAAGTGTTGCAATCCATTTGGTGATGAAAAGCACCCCTTAGCAGTGAAAAGTTCAAGAAATGTTACAGAATGGATGTGCTCACTAAATTTAGATATACAAATGGGGATGAAAATATGTGATACGTGTAGGAAAAAACTGTATGAGTTTAAGACTAATGACTTTGGTGAATGTGATAATGTTGGGCCAGGTCCTAGCACAATTGACGATACATATGTTGATCCAAACGCTTCAATTGATTATCTTAACAAATCTTTAGAACTAATTGGCGAATCGCCAATCAAAAAGAAAAAAGTTAAGGTCATAAGTTATACAAAGAAGAAGATTGAGAAAATTAAAACATCATTTGAAAAACATTTAGTGCCCTCAAAGGAACATGATTGTGAACTTCAAAGTGATGATATAAGTAATGCTGAGTCTGAAATATTAAACCAGTTGAAAGAAAAGTTTTCGCAAACTGGAAAACGAAGTGAACAAATGACAGTCTTAACATTGCTACCTAAAAGTTGGAGTGTTAAACAAATTGAAGAGGAATTTGGAGTATCCAACTACATGGCTCGGTCAGTAAAACATTTAGTGGGAGAAAAGGGTATTTTATCAACTCCGAACCCAAAACCAGGAAAAACATTGGATGAAGCTACTGCTAGTTTAGTTGTAGAATTTTATAACACAGATGAAGTTAGCAGGATGATGCCCGGTAAAAAAGACTTTGTAACGATACGGCAAGGAGGTTCAAAACTCCAAATTCAAAAGCGTTTGGTGCTGGGCAATCTGTCAGAGCTATATGCGTTGTTTAAGGAAAAGTACCCAACTCATTATATAGGGTTTTCCAAGTTTTGTCAGTTGAGGCCAAAAAACTGCATTTTGGCTGGTGGAAGTGGGACATACTGTATGTGTATGTACAATACATCAGAATGTGAAACTCATGATGAATGGTGCTGGACTTAGAAGTATTGTATGGCATGGGGATAATACATCATTGAAATCTTATCATTGTTGCCTTGCAAAAATAATGTGCAATCCACCCTCACCAAATTGTTACATGGATGAATGTAAGGAATGTCCTGGTATTAAACAATTACGTGAAGCCTTGTGAAATAAATTTGAAGACGAGCTTATTGATGAAGTGACGTATAAGCAGTGGATAACTGTTGATAGGTGTAGAATGGAATCTATAACAAAAAACAGTGATGACTTTGTTGAAGAATTTCTGGAAATGCTTTTAAAACTCAAAACTCATTCATTCATTGCAAACAGGCAAAAAGAATGCTACTCAGAAAAGAAAGAAAACTTAGCACCAGGTGAACTAGTTATTAATTGTGATTTTGCTGAAAATTACTCATTTATACTCCAAGATGAAGTTCAGTCATTTCATTGAACAACTAACCAAGCTACTCTGCATCCTTTTATTGTGTATTACAAGTGGGAAGACAAAATTAAACATTTACCGTATGTTTTTATCTCTGACTGCCTGGAACATAATACTGTGGCGTTTCATGTATTCCAGAATGAGTTGATTTCTCTATTGAAGGAAACTATACCATTTGAAATAAAGAAAATTACATACTTCTCCGATGGTAGTTCGGCTCAGTACAAAAACAAGAAAAACTTTCACAATCTGTGTCTTCACAAAACATATTTTGGAATCGAAGCAGAATGGCAGTTTTTCGCAACGTCACACGGAAAAAGTGCATGTGATGGACTTGGTGGCACTGTTAAACGGCTTGCTGCTAAAGCCAGTCTGCAAAGACCTTACAATAGCCAGATAGTCACACCACTGCAGTTGTATGAATTTGCTATTGATAAAATATCTGGAATAGATTTTGTGTACTGCTCTACAAAAGAATATCAAGATATGGAAAAGAAACTTGCATTGCGCTTTAGTGAATCGATACCAATTGTTGGAACCCAAAAGTTCCATTCCTACAGTCCAATCTCGGAAAATAAAATCAATGTTAAATATTACCAATCCTGTTCAGACCAGTTTACTAACACCGTAACGGCATTTGACTTTTTAACGACAGATATACTAAACATTAAATCAGGCTTTGTAACTATTGCCTATGATCAGTCCTGGTGGCTTGCATGTATTCTAAAGAACGACGACACCTGTGAGTTTGAAGTTAGTTTTTTACACCCAAAAGGATCTGCTGCTTCATTTTTCTACCCTCAACCGAGTGACATTTTAACTGTACCAGGTGAAACATTACTTCAGAAAGTAGAACCATTTACTGCTACAGGGAGAGTGTATACCTTAACGAAAGAAGAAAATATGCTATCTACAAAGACACTAGAAAGGTTTCTCAAAAGGAACTGAGAACTTAAAATAGGCATTTAAGAAATATTTTTAAAAATAGTTTTTGGTAAGTAAAGTGATTTTACAAATTTTTTAAAATAAACTTGTATTTTTACCCTTAACACCCAGAGAGGAAGTCAGTAATCTTTATTGGTTTATATTTTGATTTCAGATCCTCAGGAAGAGCGTGATTCTATCAATAAATGTCTTTTTTTAGGGATTCACAGTTACAAAATATTTTATTTAAATATGATCCCATTGCCATCCCATCCTGAAATTTGGCATATATGTGCCTTATAAGTATATAAACAAAATAATTAAAAAAAAAAATACGTTTTTGAAAATTTGTTAAAAAAGTTTTTTGAAAATTTTTGGGAAAAAATTATTTTTACCAATATAGTTTTGTTTTATATCAAATTAAAGCATAATAAAAGCAGAATAAAATGGTACAAGTCCCAGCCCTCTATGTCAAATACTTTGTAAACTGTAGCCGTTTAAAGATTTCAAAAGATGGTCAAATTTATGCGATTTTCGATTTTTTGAAAATCAATAACATAAATATTAGAAGCCCAAAAAATCTAAAACTTCGTATTTTTATTAGTTTTGACCATAAGAACAAATACACAAAAAATTATAATTATCTGAGATGGTGAGGTTCAGAGCATTGGTTGATTTGATGTGGAATGACCCATAAGTACCATTGATGTAAAGTGGTGTACTTTAATAACATCTTGTTTTAATTTTTTCGTAATCAAAAGAACTCGTTGACTGAATGAACTGTATAAAATAAACATTAACGGCAGCCATGCCGGAATAGTAACTCTTCAGCCAACATAGCCAACCTCGAGATATAGTCTGTTTATAGCCGGAGCAGCATTGTTTTATAATATTATATTTTGTATCTAAATGATCAATAATTAACTGTTTCGAATGTTAATAAACTAGTACTGATAGTAATAACCGTCCTTTATTTTATGTGAATAGTATTATAGCATTTGTGCACTTTAGCAGTGAATAAAATTATTTACCAGATTTGGACGTTGGCAACACGACGAGCCACACACAAGATTCGAATGCCTGCCAGTCTGTGAGGGTAATTCGAATTTGTTATCACCGCACAGAAGACAACACAGTTTGAACTTTTTAATTGTTTTAATAAACAATTTGGCGCTGATCGGGAATCAAATACATTGTTTAAGGACAGGTAAGGATTACACACGGGAAGATTTCGGTACTGGTTATTCGGGGGTTCGCGACGGAAGTCGTCAGCGTGAGAACTTAGAAAAAGTACGACTTTCATTAAAATACAAGGTGAAGACTACAACGTGTGGAGCATAACACACGCATAAAGGACCTGCCGTTACAATATTTTACATTGAAGCTTGTAGTTGAGAGATTGTATATACTTAAAAAGACCTCATTGACGACTTACCTAACATGGGGGTGTAACCTTCTTGGATATACCACTGAAAGAGGCCACGTTTTTTCGTGTTCATCAGTCCGCGCGTGCGCGCTGTCTGCAAGGCCGGGGTCATTTATGTTCTGGTGTTTTCTATTAGCGTTCTTGACGCGTAGTATGGAATATTTTGGGTGGGGTGGGGTATAAATACAAGTACTCAGCAACGCTTAGTTTAGTTTGAGTTGCGATTTATTTCAGTGTGGTTCGAAGTATTGTGGCGAAGTGTTATGTGTTTTATAATTGTGCGGGATAATTGTAATACAGTTGTGTTGTATATTAGTTGACATTTTATTGCGTGTGAACAATTTTTATTTGATTTGTTGTAAGAGACTATCTTGTTGATAACAAACTGTTTAATTGTGATAATTAAAGCTGGTGATTAGTGACTTAATTTATAAATTGGTTTATAAATCGCTTCAATCAATGTATAAACTTTTTTACAATGAACTAATTATGCACTGTTTGTATGCTACTGCAACTGTCACAGAGCAAACTGAGGCTGGCTGCTTGTACAGACATGTAGTATTCATGTTGTAACTTGTAGTTCTCCCTGTTGTAACTCAGTCATGCAAAGTATTTCAATGAAATATCAAATGTTAACTTTGTACTTAAATTATAAAATGATGACATTAAATACCCATTACTTTTATTTTATGCTATTATAGTACATTTCATCCTATGCCTGTAAAGAAAAGTGATATATTGAACAACTAATTTTGGAGCTAGATGATAACAACCAAGATGCTTACATAAATTTTATGCATCCTCACTGGCCATCAAAAACATTTTTTTTTGCCAGAACACAGAAATGTTGGGAGAGAGGATAAGTGCTGGGTCCCTTTTACAAACATAATTTGCTGCATAGATGTACCTGAATTAACTGCTTAGGTGGGCCGAATGCTTTTCAGAATATCCAAAAAAGTATTCAAAATATTAATGCTGCCTGGGCAAGGAAAATTTAAGTTTCATATCAATCAAGAAGCACCTGTATATATTATGAATATCCTGTAATACCATTTAAGACTGAAAAGGTAAGCTAGCTCAACAAGTAAATGCCTAAGCAAGTTATTACTTTTAAAATATGGACTTCTTTAAAATCTATATTTTTTTAGTTTTGACAGGTAGTTAGGCCTTGTTACGCTGATAAGCCTAATTTTAACTGAGGTTTTAGTACAGAAAAATATAAGTATACCTTAAGTAAAAAAAATCCTCATTGGGCACACAAGATAGGATACTATGAAAAATATTTCAATGAAATATCAAATATAAAATTTGTACTTAAATTATAAAATGATGTCATTAAATAGCCATGACTTTTATTTTATGCTATTATAGCACATTTCATCCTCTTTCAAATCAGACCTTTTTCAATCTCATAGGACCAGACAGAAAAAAGTTATAAATATTTCTATAAACGCCTGCACGGAAAAAATTCAGAATTGCCAACTTTAAAGTGAAAAAACAAGTTTTATATGAGTCTAAATGTTATTTATTTTTGGCTTTATATTTGGAATCCTTGTGAAATTTCAAGTAAGTATTGTGAGTTTCATAACTTAATATTAAATAATAACCATACAACTACAGTTTTTATTGAAAACTGCCCTTTAGATCTCGCACCGCAAGTAACAAATCGGCTAAAAATGGACTTTTTTCAAAAAATCATTAAAAAAAACTAAAGAAAATTTGGCAAAAATGAAAAATACGGGTTGTTATATTTGTATATGTTGTTTACAACATAGATGCTGTAAAAAAATTTCATGAAAATCTGAGAGGGTTTGTATAATTGTTTTCTGGCTGGATGATTTGATTTGGAATAACTCACATGTATTCATCATACACAGGTTATGGAATGCTAACTTTAATGGAACTGACCAGTTCATGTGCAGAAACATATCTACACTATTGAAAGATACAAAATTAATTACCACTGATAACAGTTGTTTTGATGCTGACTGTCATCTTTCCGAGTGAGAGCTGTATCCATGTGTGTTAATAGACAGCTGTTCATAAACGTGCCTACAGAAAGAATAATCCTTTCCAGACACTTATGTCAGAGAAAAGTGTGTATGAATAACGGAACTATTCAGCTAAATGAAGTTAAAATTGTAGGATTCTTACGAAAACTAGTAATGTGAACATTGACTGTAAACCAGTCCCAATCAATGAAGAATAAGGATAAAGTTAATTCATTTACTTAATTCAATTTTAAAGAATTAGATCTTTTAAGTGTTGCCTTAATTATTACTGTGTAAAGATTGAAAGGTATATAATTAATTTTTTCAGATACCTGAAATAACTGCCATAAAAAATAATGGCACTGTGGAAAGAGAAGAAAAGTTTGTTGCACACAATGATAATACTTTTATGAAAGAAGATGTGCTGAAGAATGTGGCTGAAGAATCTCCTCATGATGACCAGCATACAGAGAAGGTAATTTGACAAAATTGGACAAGAATTATAAAATAAAAAAGTACATCCATTAGAAAGTATTTGTAATAAAATAGAGACAGTTATGTTAATATCTAATACTTTGATAAGAAGACCAAAGAATAATAGCAATTAGAAAATATTTATTCATTTTGAACTAAAACTCAACTTTTATAATAAAAGATACAAATGTATTCAACCAATAAGAGTATAGGTGGTTACCATAACGACGGAACATTATTATATTTAAATCCGTTATAAAACGTTAGTCCATTATTGACGATCAAGAGAGACGGAAGCCAAACCATATTCGACTCAATTAATAATTAAATAGGAAGAAATACTACCAAATTCAATAACATGTGGATTCAAGAAGTTGAACAAAGACCTATTTAAACAAGGAGAGCAAGTAAACCAGATTTTAATAATTAAAAATAAATAAAAATTCTAATTAATCAAAAAAGAAGCTAGATGAAGCAGAAGATCCAAATGATGGAAAATTAATGAATGTATCAACCCAACCTGGACAAGAACAGTGACTCATCACCAGAAATCGACAAGATTTTGTTAAGTATATCTGAATTACCAGAATTTGCGAACTAAATTAATTAACTTTTCTCACAACACAATAACTCTCACTCCGAACTTGGTAACTAAATTTCTTTCAAGGATTGATTGATAATATTTATTAAACTTGTATGTAAACATAATTTAACCTATGTACGAAGTATGAAAGATTAGCACACACTTTTTAACACTCAGAAACGAATTGTATTTAAACCTTAATAGTATATAAGTACCATTAATGTAAGGTGGTGTACTTTAATAACATCTTGTTTTAATTTTTTCGTAATCAAAGGAACTCGTTGACTGAATGAACTGTATAAAATAAACATTAACGGCAGCCATGCCGGAATAGTAACTCTTCAGCCAACCTCGAGATATAGCCGGAGCAGCATTGTTTTATTATATTTTGTATCTAAATGATCAATAATTAACTGTTTCGAACGTTAATAAACTAGTACTGATTAGTAATATCCGTCCTTTATTTTATGTGAATAGTATTATAGCATTTGTGTACTTTAGCGGTGAATAAAATTATTTACCAGATTTGGACGTTGGCAACACGACGAGCCACACACGAGATTCGAATGCCCGCCAGTCTGTGAGGGTAATTTGAATTTGTTATCACCGCACAGAAGACAACCCAGTTTGAACTTTTTAATTGTTTTAATAAACAATTTGGCGCCGATCGGGAATCAAATACATTGTTTAAGGACAGGTAAGGATTACACACGGGAAGATTTCGGTACTGGTTATTCGGGCGTTCGCGACGGAAGTCGTCAGCGTGAGAACTTAGAAAAAGTACGACTTTCATTAAAATACAAGGTGAAGACTACAACGTGTGGAGCATAACACACGCATAAAGGACCTGCCGTTACAATATTTTACGTTGAAGCTTGTAGTTGAGAGATTGTATATACTTAAAAAGACCTCATTGACGACTTACCTAACATGGGGGTGTAACCTTCTTGGATATACCACTGAAAGAGGCTACGTAACAAGGAGAAGACAAACATTAGACAAGCAGAACTAGTTGATAATTAAAGCTACATTAGCTAATAGAGTATTAACAGAACCAGTGGTGTTTAGGAGATAATGTGCTCATTAATATAAAATTTCAGATTGACAGGATTTCTGTGTTTTGGCTTATATTGTACTAAGAATAAATGTTAATTCCTAAATAATTTATTATTTGATATTGTCATATGACTTACAAAACATGATGGGAGCCTAAGGTTAAAATAGATGAATAAGTCAGAATATCATACTTGAATAAAAAGGTGAAAATGTAAAATAATAAACTATCATCTATGATTGGTTTTAAAAATTACTTGTCACTGTGTTTTTTTTACCAACTTTGATTTGATCAGAAAGGACATACCATAATTGTATGTGAGAGTATGAAAGGTTTTTAATTAACATTATCGGCACCGTCCTATTTTGTATTAAAATGCTGTAACAAATTATGCCTTTTTTTCTGTCCAAGCAAGGTTTGTTCTGAAGTACAAATTTATCGTTTACAATCCTACTAGTAGATGAGAATTTACAATCCAGTGAGTTCCATTCTCACATCCACAAATGATACATGTAATGGATCTTATTTATTTGTCTTCTTAAAAAATTGTAATCTAGTAAATAGTCATGTAATATTGTGTCTAATTCACAAATTTGAATGAATTATATTTGTTGTAGCACACTTAATTACCTTAACATATCTTAGTTACAAGCTTTGTCACCTCATGGATTTGACTGACATATTTAAGACTCAGGATTTAAACTTTGAAAAAAAAAGAAATTTAATATCATTGCAGCACAATAAAAAGATTGCTTATGGGTAAAGTAAGAAAGGGCATGATGTTAAATTTCTATAAAGTTATGGCTATGACCTGGGGTCTGTATAGGAGCAAAACCTGGACCCTAAATACTATAACTTGAAGAGACCTTCAAAAATTTATCAAGAAATATTGGCAGACCAAAAAGAAGATGGGTCAGTCAGTGAGTCACAGCAGATAAAATGGTTTTAACACATTCAACACACTGCCTTTTTTTTCATGTCATTCACAGGTGAACCACTATTTTTAGTAATACTTCAAAAAACTGTAACAAATTTATGTTTTAACAAAATAATACATTATATTACTTTAAGCTCATTCTATGCAGTTTTTACAAGTATTCTTCGTATTCTGATCACATGTATGTAATTTCAACATGTATGTAACTTCACCATGGAAACAAATTTAATATTCGTTATTGCTTTAAGCTTATAGCGATTATGTTTACACTCTAATAGCTAATGGTACCAATCAATAAATGATGGAAACAGCAGAATTCTGAACAATTGTCAATTGGCAGATTTTATTATAGCAGATTCATGTTCAAAGATCTGGCAGGATATTGTTACAGAACATGCTACATGTTTCTCGGCTATTCCAGTGGAATCCAGCTGTAATGTGTGTGTGTATGTACAGTATTGCTGCTACTTTGAGACGAAGGACAATTATGTGACACTTGTCACGCATCCGCGGAGACTGATCCAGATTTCATCAGTCCGCGCGTGCGCGCTGTCTGCAAGGCTGGAGTCATTTATGTTCTGGTGTTTTCTAGTAGCGTTCTTGACGCGTAGTATGGAATATTCTGGTATTTTGGGTGGGGGGGGGTATAAATACAAGTACTCAGCAACGCTTAGTTTAGTTTGAGTTGCGATTTATTTCAGTGCGGTTCGAAGTATTGTGGCGAAGTGTTATGTGTTTTATAATTGTGCGGGATAATTGTAATACAGTTGTGTTTTATATTAGTTGACATTTTATTGCGTGTGAACAATTTTTATTTGATTTGTTGTAAGAGACTATGTTGTTGATAACAAACTGTTTAATTGTGATAAATAAAGCTGGTGATTAGTGACTTAATGGGTGTCTTGTATTTTGTTTTCCACTGTACCATACGACAATCAGTTGTCCATCGTAACAATATCTAATCAGTCTTAGTCTTATAAAACAGTAATTTCCTCCTCTTTGCAGCATTGATTCTATTTATGATTCATCTGCACACAAGAAAACCCAATATAACCATATAGGATGAAAGAATGTATAAAATGTATACGACAGTACATAACCACGTAGCTTATATCTATGAAATTATATTTTTGTTTTAACATTGGAAGATTCATAAGGTTTAACGTTTTCATGATGTATTGATTCATTGAGTACAAATTCATGTGTATTTAACATTTATTTTTTTTTACCTTAGAAACACCACATGCCTATCACATATAACAACTGAACTTGAACACTGATTACTACACTGGTTTGTCGGAGACTTCTACTGGTAAAATACTGAACTATGTAACATCAAATTATAACAGCAGGTTATCTAACAAATGAATTAGCTTCACACAACAGACTTTAATCGGACAGCATATGGATTAATGTTTTTAAACACATGAAAACTGAACTGAACACCCATATGGCATACAAACACGGATGGCTGCAGCATTTACCACTGCCCGTATTACATGTGCTAGTCATGTTGAAGTGTTAATTCTTGTGGAAGAAGAAGACTTTGAATTTTTACATTTTATGTGTGTGTTAAATGCAAAAATATTTTGTTGGTGTATGTTACTTCCATGAATTCATTCAAGTGTTCATTTTACATTTTATTTCAGAGTGTTCCATTTGTAAGTGTTTGGGTTAAGGAAGAAAAAGATGAAGAAGCTGAGGAAGAATATGCAGAAAATGAAGAAGAATATGCAGAGAATGAAGAAGAATACACAGAAAATGGAGAATATACAGATGTGGTATACTATATGTTTCATTTAATTTGTTTGATAATTATTTGTTTTATTGATGTGTAGGGGGTTTGCCTTTACTGTGTTTACTTTTAGGGCTAAATTAGTTGTGGCCTCATCTAGACTCAATAAACCCTCTTTTAGGTCTAGTTGGCTTCTTGAGATAAGTACTATGTCATCGGCATAAGCTAGACACTGCAGCATTCTGTTAAATATCGTGCCCCCTGGGTTTATAGGCATTTGCCTTACCACTTTTTTGAGAGCCAAGTTAAACAGAATTGTAGAGAGTACATCTCCTTGTCTAAGCCTCCTTTGAACATCAAATTCCTCTGTCAGATCTCCTACTCTCACCTTGCTCCATGTTCCTGTCAGTGTCGTTTTTGTCAGGCTCACCAGTTTCCCTGACATACCAAATTCTTCCATTTTCTCTATTATACTTGGTTTTTTTTCAGGCTATCATATGCTTGTTTGTAGTCTACAAGCACATGATGCAGCTCAATTTGGTATTCATGGCACTTTTCCAATATTTGTATCAGGAAGATTTGGTCAGTGGTAGCTCTCTTTTTCCTGAAACCACACGGGTATTCCTCTACAATGTTCTCCACAAGAGACTAATCTCCAGGCTAATATTTTTGCTAGCACTTTGTATACAATAGTGTAATGCCATGGTTTTTTTTTCTGGGAAGGCGTAACTTAATATTTAAGACTAGGCATGTGGCCTAGATTGGAAATAAAATGTGCTGGGCCGTAGTGACAGGTGTTGCAAGAAAACAGCTGATCAACAGTAACAAGATTTTATTTAAGTTTTTTTTTAACAGTTAGTTTTACAATTATTTTGTCTGAGTTTTCTTAATACTTGACTTCCATTCAGCTCTCTCTTTAAATTCACATGATGTTTTAATTACACAAAATATGTCGAAGTATTTACAGTCACATGGTGGTTTAATTACACGAAATATGAGGTGCTATCAGAAAGTTCCCGGACTAGGTCTAATAAATTCTTTTTGCTTACCTAGGCCATTAATGGCTCCCATCTCCTTCAAAGTAGTCTCCCTGCGAATTGATACAACGAATCCAGCGTTGTTTCCATGCCTGGAAAGTGTCAAAAAAAGTCTTTTGCTGAAGGCTGTCAAGCACCTCCTGCGTTTTTTTCTTAATGTCTTCTACAGTGTCAAAACGGTGACCTTTCATGTGAATTTTTATTTTCAGGAACAGAAAAATCACAGGGGGCTAAATCTGGTGAATATGGAGGGTGTGGGATGGTGGCCGTATTGTTTTTGGTCAAAAACTCTGTTGTTTTCAGTGAAGCGTGAGCAGGTGCATTGTCGTGATGCAACAGCCAGTTTTGGTCTTCCTACAATTTGGGCCTTTTTCGTCGCACATTTTGTCTCAGCCGCCTCAAAACGTCACAATAAAAATCTGAGTTCACTGTAACACCAGCTGGCACGAACTCGCGATGGACAATGCCTTTGATGTCAAAAAACACAATGAGTATGGTTTTTGTTGCACTTCTGACCTGCCGTGCTTTTTTTGGTCTCGGTGATTATGGACTTTTCCACTGTGACGACTGCTGTTTTGTTTCTGGATCATAACCATAAAACCAGCTTTCATCACCGGTTATGACCCTGGAGATGAAGGTAGGGTCATTTTCAGACGTTTCTCTCAGTTCACTGCACACATCAACACGACGCATGCCTACATTTTCAGTTAGAATTTCTTGACAGCTTCCATAGCTTATTCCGGCACTTGTACACAACTCATGGATTGTTTGACGACGGTCTTCGTGAATGAGTTGTCGAATTTTTTCAACATTTTCATCCGTTTTACTCGTGGAAGGTCGTCCTGAACGGTGATCATCTTCAAGTGACATTCTGCCAGCCTTAAAATGAGCGTACCACTCAAAAACCTGTGTTCTGTGTAGGGAATGTTCTTCAAAAGCTTCTCGAAGCATTGCAAAAGTTTCAGTAGGCGATTTACCAAGTTTAAAACAAAACTTAATGCACGCGCGTTGCTCGAATTTATCAGCCATCATAAAATCAGCAAATGAACGTTAACACATGATTACAAAACACAACGCGTAGACCGAACACAACCTCACAGTGCAACGAAACTCGGCAGACTGACTCATTACGTATTACGGAATTGGACACTGGGACGCCAGGTTGTACAGTCACGTCCAACAGCCGTGCCAAGTACAGTCCGGGAACTTTCTGATAGCACCTCGTATGTCAAAGTATTTTCCACAAATTTAATAATGGCATGCCAACCTACTGAATTTATTATTATTATTATTATTATTATTATTATTATTATAAACTTTTACTTCCTATATTTTACAACAGTTTGTATTGCATGAGTAATACAGGAACCATTTATGAACACATGATAATTATAAGTGTCTGGAGCAGACAATCCATGATAATTAAATAATACAATAATAATTGATAATTAATAAATAATGATTAATAATTAAATTCAAAGAACAATTACTCAAGTGTGCAGGAGTACTTTCATCTACCTGTTCCCCATCACTAGGATTAATCACATCAGCTGAAAACAGTGATCACAGTAACCGAGGTTTAAGAATGTTACCTAAATATTAAAAAGGTAGAAAATAGTAGTTAAATAAAGAAAATTAAAAGGAGTCGCCTTTTAAGTCAAGTGTTAAGTTAACTTGAACTAAGTTAAAAGTGTTAAATTAGTTAAGTATAGGAATCTTACTGTATAATAATAAAATTTGAATAGTCAAACTGAACCAACAAAATAACCAAATAAGGGAAATTTAAATTTAGAAAAAAAATCAGAAAACAAATAGAAACGTGCAGGATCACCGGTCATATGGCAGGCAGATGCAAGCACTCTCCGAGTATTACATTTTCTTAAGTTCTGAATATTGTCAAAAAGAGTTTTAAACTGTTTTGTCTTTCACAGGAATAGAATTAAATATTTAAATAATAGAAAGGTAACCCATGACTATACAAATCAAAGCACAAATACTTATACTAATCGATTTGCGCTTCTTCTTCTTCTAAGTGTAGGCTCCTTCCACTTTGGTAATTGCTGCTTTTCATGTAGTCTGTGATTTAAATATTATCTTATTTTATTCTATTTATATGGTTTAGAAATAAATAGAAATCAATTTTGCAGAATTCCAAGTTTTATTGACAAATTAATTAAGGATCGATTGTAAATCGATTATTCAATCAGTTAAAATATCGACTCGTTCTCTCAGGGCGAACGATTATTTTTATGTAAATTATTAAAATTAATTACAGGTTCTTTGAGCTGTTATATTATATAGTCAGAGAAAGGGCAAAGTCTGGAAAGTATAACACTTACAATTACAAGCTTAATTATCTAAAATACAAAGATATGATTTAATTTATAATGTTTATTAAAGTATTTGTTTGAACCAAACGTTGTGAGGTGAAGCTAGCGGACCAGCAGAGGATCATGGGATTCCAAAATGGCTGCTTCGTACTGCATATGTGAAATGACGACGACTCGACTGAATTCTCTGCAAATAAATATCGCCTTTCCAAGCTTTCCTCGTCTCAGCAATGGTGATTAATCCCTCTGGTGATAGTGTAGTTGTCCTGGATCAGTGTTCAGTGATTTGCCTCGTTAAATTGTGTTGGATAATGTTTTTAATTCACTTTATGCCATAAGGTCGATAATGGCAAGTTCCGTCTCACTATTCCGAATTATCGTTTTTATGTGTTTTATAGTTAATTCACTTTTTTCTGTTCAGTATTAGTTTAATTTACTAGTTGTATTGGTTTATCTCACTGAATTTAGTGGTTGTTTAAGTTTTTTCCAAAATTCGCGAATTCAAAATTATTTGACTTGGTTAGACCTTCGCCATGTTTTACTCCTTCGCTATATGTGAATATTTTGCGAGAGCTGGCTTAGATGTGTTCTGTTCAACGTATATCCATCAACTGTTCTATTTTCTTCTTCATCCGAAATGTCTTAGCCAATTTAATATTAAAAAGACATTGTTTTAAATTTCTAGCATTTCCGCTACATAACTGATTTTTACATTATATGATTGTATACATTTTTAGTATTATTTAATTTTATTAAATACCTAATACATAATCTCTTTCTCTAGTTAATTCTACATGATTTAATACCAAATATGATACTTTTACAATGTTTTCCATCTCGAAATGCCCTATTTACTGTATTTTTAACAGGTAGGCCTAATATTTTACTTCCTGTCATTTTAAATGGTTTACAATTTTTATGAAGTTATTTATTATTGAACAAGATCCCTGATTGAAATAAAATGTTAACTTTCCTTAATTCCTTGTAATTTTATGAATTAGTTATCGTTTTTAAATATCATTCTTTAATTTGGGACTCCCCCCTTTGATTTTTCTGTTATTACATTTGCATTTTTTCCAATAATCTTTCATACCTTTTTCCAATATCTTTCTAAAGTGTAGTTTCAGTTATAATACACTGTGTCTAATTTACATTATACAAATTTCATCAGTTTAATTAATTTACTTGACCTATTCATCAATTATAATGTTATTAAGAATTACCATTTGTCCAGATTTTCGATTTGTTCACATATAATGTTTTATGACTAATACAGCTTGCTTATACCCCTTCTGACTTTCTATTATTATATAATCTTAATTAAAATTCTCTTACTTAACTACATTAACATTTAGTATTGAATCCATACTATTAATACATAACAGATATATGAAAACAAAAGAGTTGTACTCTAACTCAGACATTTCAGTCTTGATTATTACTAGTAAACATATAATGAATATCTTATAATAAAATAATTGTATTCCATCTTAGACATTTAGCCTTGATTAATTCTATTAAACATAATAAATATTTAAGAATAATAAAAAAACAATACTCTACTTCCAACATTTAAGTGTAGAGTTCATTGACCTTAATATAAACAACACATCTGTCCCTTCATTATTTAAAGTATTTCTTAAAATTAAATTTATGCAGTCTTGGGTGTTTTTATTTTATTTTGGGGATGTACCCTTTGTCACTTCACTGATTTATTGCCTGCTCTTATTTTCATTTTAATAAATGTTATTAGATAAAGAGTGGCACTCACTTAGAAATATTTTTATACACTGTTTTCATAATAATATTCTACCATTAGACACTTTTGTTTATATCTACCTTACATATATTTTTATTTTTTGGTGTTATACTTTCATTAGTTAATTATACCTTCTTTTGGGGTTTGGTTTTTTCTTATTACTGCGTTTGCTTTGGGTATTTCCGTACTTGATTTTATTCTACTCCGTGATTTTCAGTCCTGTTATTAGGGATGTCGGTTTGTTCTGGGTTTTCCCTTACTTACTCCTATCCTACGTGGGAATTTCCTTACTTTATTTTAGTTTTTTGGTGTATTTTTCATTACTCATAGGTGTTGCTTAGTTGTTTTTAATTTATTTTTATTTCCTTAAATTATGATTGCATTTTACTGTGGTACTTATTTGTTTGTATTTGGATTTTTCCTTGATTTCATTTCATTTTAAATTTATTTATGATCATTTTTTGTTCATTATAATGTGGATAATCTGTCATGCTACAGATTGCTCTCCTCCAGAAGTGATTAGTTCAGACCATACCTTGAGTATGTATGAAATAATTGCTTATGATATTTTTTAGGATCATTCATCCTTTAAAATCCTCAGAGGAAATTCATCTCTGCTCAAAACATAATAATACTGCTGGAATTATCTACAGACAGTCATTAATAAAAATTATACAAGAATAGTCTATTTTTCGACTATTAAAAAACATCCTTGGATACCTCACTTCGTATTTGCTCAGATTTGTTAATATTTCTATCTCAGTTATTTTTTTTCTTTTCAGTTATTTTTCTCATTTGTTAGCTCTGGTGATATATTTATTCTTATCATGGTTGGAAGCTCTTTTAATATATTTATTTTTCTCATGGTTGGAAAGTCTGTTGATATAATTATCACTAGTTATTGTATAAACTTTTTCATCTGAATTCTCTTTAATTCTTTTATTGTTCGTACCATCTTCTTCTGGTTTTTGGTAGCATATATGTTATTATATTTTTTTTCTTAGTTCTTATGAATTGTTCCACTGGATTTATGTTATTACAATTATTCTTCTAATTGTCTTTATTATTATTGAAATTCAAATTATGATTATAGTTAGATTATATATTTATTCTTTTCAAAAAATTATTTCACTTTTGTTTTCATCCAAATTAATTCCTTAATTATATTATTTATGTGGTCATTGCTTCTATTTGTATTTCGTAAAGGTTTTATTATTTTTATTCCAAAACAAGTTTATTCATTTTATTTGTATCAGTTGTCCTTATAGTTTTTTAGAGTTTGGTAATTCAATAATTACTTAATATTAAATGCTGTGAATAATTGTGATAAGTTGATCTTACTTTGTAGTGGTCATTCTAAATTCAAATTCTTCAATTCCAAATTAATTCTCATAAATAATCGGTTGTAAGTGGTTCTTACTTCCTTTTAGGTTTTGTGGTTTTATTATTCCATTCAAAATCATTTCTGTAAATACTTGTTGTAAGTTGATCTTAACTCCTTTTAAAATTTTGTAAATTTTTCAAAATTCCTTTTCTTCATTTCCAAAATTAAAGTTCATAAATAAGTATTTGTAAGTTGTTCTTACTTTGTTTTTAGAATTTTTTATAATAATTCTAAATTCCATTTCTTTATTTCCAAAATTGAAGTTCATAAATAATTATTTGTAAGTTGTTCTTACTTTGTTTTAGAATTTTTTTATAATAATTCTAAATTCACTTTCTTTATTTCCAAAATTAAAGTTTCATAAATAAGTATTTGTAAGTTGATCTTACTTTCTTTTAGAATTTTTATAATAAATCTAAATTCCATTTCTTTATTTCCAAAATTAGAGTTCTAAATAATTATTTGTAAGTTGTTCTTACTTTGTTTTAGAATTTGGACTATCGAGGCTGGTGTCGTTCTCCTCCAATAGTTCGTCTCGGATATTTTTTAGATAGTTACACCTAATGATTGTAATATTATTAGTTTCAGTTGCACCTTGCAACTCTTGTTGATACCCAGGAGATAGGAGCAGTGAAGGGTCGTGGTCATTCATCACTGCCTCCTCCCGTTTAAATTATTATTTTCATTGTTATTATTGTTAGTTCCGACCGAGGTGTCAGTCTGGAAACTTGGAGTGGGTTCCTGTCGCTCAGTGCGACGGTCAAATGATTGTTCTTGGTTTGGTTGCCGTTCTGGATCATCTAAACTGGTACTTCGTCTAGGTTGATTGTACCTTGGACCATCACGTTCTCCGTAGATCTTCATAATCATGGAAACTGTTCCGCCGCTGATGGTTATATCTTCGTTGACTATCGTCTTCGGCCCGTATGAAATTTACTCTGGGTCGGGAAACCCTATTGTTATTGTTGTTGTTATTTTGTTGGTAACCCCGTTTATTATTGTAATACCGTTCGGTATTATTTTGGTTGGGATTTCTCTGACTATTATTATTATTTGGGTTCTGGTAATAATTGTTTCGATTACTCGGGTAGTTGTTGTTATTCCTATTAGGATTGTGGCTATTCTGGAAATTATTATTATTATTATTATTATTGTGGTTATTATTATTATTAATATTATTATAATTTGAATTGTTGCGGTTCCCTTGGTAGTTATTTCCATTATGGTTATTACTGTTATTGGGGTACTAATTATTTCTTGGTTCCGGCCGATCATTCCTCCTTCTACTTTGCCGATAGTAATCTTCATTCTCATAGTTTTCCAATAATTCAGTCATCGCTTGTACCGTCTTTATCTGGCTACCACTTCTCGCTCTTATTATGTCTTCATCGGAATGGTATGACAGCTTGTTCACTAGGCATTCTTCTGGTATGGCCGGTTCCAAATGCTTCGCAAGACACACCTTTCCTAGGAAATAAGCGGTCATAGTGTTACCTACTTGGGTATTATATCTGCCATGACATATGTTGTCCCTTATTAAATTCTGCGTTGTCTCCGACCAGTACTTTGCTTTGAAGAGGTTTTTGAATTGCTGGTAGTCCGCGATCTCACTCCGGTTCGCCATCCACCAATTGTCCGTCATTTCTCGGAATGATTCGTCCAACAGTTCCCGGTTGCTACTCCACCTGTTGCCCCGATGTTTGGCAAAGTATTCGTCGATTCGGGCCAAGAACTCCATCGGCATCCTTTTATACTGGCGGAAATTCAGCCATTCTCGATTCTCGTTCATTGGAATACCCGTAATGTTAGTGCGTCTGTTCCGAATTACTTCCATCTCTTCTTGGTTCTGCTGCACTTGACCGATGATATTCGTCATAGCATCTTCCATACCGTCACATCTTTCCGTGACTTGGTTCTGTACCTTCCCTAATTCTTCCTGAGTTTCCTTTCGGTTTTCTTCCAATTTGGTTCTATTGGTTTCTTTGATATTGGTTATTTTGGTGTTTACTACTTCCTTAAAATCCTGTACTTCTCGTTCGGTCTGACTACATCTTTCGTCCACTTCTTTAATTTGTTGTTTGATTCCTATTGTTTCTTCTTCTAATTTCTTAGTTGTGGATTCATTATTATCGTTGATTTCCTTGCTCAACTCTTCCTTTAACAATTCTATCCTCTCGTCTAACTTATCCAGATTTTCCTGGTTGACCTCCCTTAATTCTTCTCTTAATAGTTGGTTATCCCTCTCTCAATTCTTCCAACTTCTCCCCCATCCTTTCTTCCATCTTCTTATTGTTTTCCTCTATTTTCTTATTGGTATTCTCGATTTTATGACTTAATTCTTCCAATTCTTCTTTTGTGGTTGGTCGTTTTCATCCATCTTCTTACTCAATTCTTCCCTTAACAGTTGGTTGTCGTTTTCCATTTTCTTACTATTTTCCTCCATCTTCTCTTCCATCTTCTTACTGTTTTCCTCCATTTTCTCTTCCATCTTCTTACTGTTTTCCTCAATCCTCTTATTTGTATTTTCCATTTTATTACCCAATTCTTCCTTTGTGGATTGGTCGTTCTCATCCATTTTCTTCTCCATCTTCTTGCTGGTTTCTCCTATGTCCTTCCTTAATTCTTCTTTTGTGGATTCGATGTTCGTATTTATGGTTTCTATACCCTTCTGACTCTTCCATTCTCTGACTCATTTGTAAGAACATTTCCATCATTTTATCTAACTTCGTTTCTTCTGTGGTTTTCGAATTCTTGGACTCCTTCTCTTGTACATTGACTTCCCCTGCTTGTGTGGGTATCTCGGGTTGTTCCTCTGGTTGTGTGGGTTGTTTCCGTTCCGCAGGAGGTAATCTTCCTTCTAAGTCTTCCACCGGAGTTGCCTCTTTGTCATCCATGTCAATTTCTTCGATTTCTTTTTCCACTTCTGCCGCCCTTTTCTTAGATAACGCCCGTTTCTTCATTTTAATTATTCTTCTGACTTGATAACAGCTGCCAAGCTAAAATTAGGGATTGGGCAAATTATTCTTCTCTTATATGGCCTATCAATCGCTAATTAAAGCCCCTTCAGTTGGACGCCAATTTTGTAACAAAACGTAGATTTGTAATAAAATAAAAATTTTGTTTAATTTATAAAAAAAATATATTTTTTTTCTTATTTATTATTTATTAATTAATTTTTGTATTATATTCGTGTAAATTTTAATTCGTTTAATTAATTTTTTATCAACTTGTGTCACTTGGAGTAATTATAATTCTATTCTGCGTTAATACGATTGTCTCCGGTACTAATCGATTTGCGGTTCTTCTTCTTCTTCTTCTAAGTGTAGGCTCCTTCTACTTTGGTAATTGCTGCTTTTCGTGTAGTCTGTGATTTAAATATTATCTTATTTTATTCTATTTATATGGTTTAGAAATAAATAGAAATTAATTTTGCAGAATTCCAAGTTTTATTGACAAATTAATTAAGGATCGATTGTAAACTGATTATTCAATCAGTTAAAATATCGACTCGTTCTCTCAGGGCGAACGATTATTTTTATATAAATTATTAAAATTAATTACAGGTTCTTTGAGCTGTTATATTATATAGTCAGAGAAAGGGCTAAGTCTGGAAAGTATAACACTTACAATTACAAGCTTAATTATCTAAAATACAAAGATATGATTTAATTTATAATGTTTATTAAAGTATTTGTTCGAACCAAGCGTTGTGAGGTGAAGCTAGCGGACCAGCAGAGGATCATGGGATTCCAAAATGGCTGCTTCGTACTGCATATGTGAAATGACGATGGCTCGACTGAATTCTCTGCAAATAAATATCGCCTTTCCAAGTTTTCCTCGTCTCAGCAATGGTGATTAATCCCTCTGGTGATAGTGTAGTTGTCCTGGATCAGTGTTCAGTGATTCGCCTCGTTAAATTGTGTTGGATAATGTTTTTAATTCACTTTATGCCATAAGGTCGATAATGGCAAGTTCCGTCTCACTATTCCGAATTATCGTTTTTATGTGTTTTAATAGTTAATTCACTTTTTTCTGTTCAGTATTAGTTTAATTTACTAGTTGTACTGGTTTATCTCACTGAATTTAGTGGTTGTTTAAGTTTTTTCCAAAATTCGCGAATTCAAAATTATTTGACTTGGTTAGACCTTCGCCATGTTTTACTCCTTCGCTATATGTGAATATTTTGCGAGAGCTGGCTTAGATGTGTTCTGTTCAACGTATATCCATCAACTGTTCTATTTTCTTCTTCATCCGAAATGTCTTAGCCAATTTAATATTAAAAAGACATTGTTTTAAATTTCTAGCATTTCCGCTACATAACTGATTTTTACATTATATGATTGTATACATTTTTAGTATTATTTAATTTTATTAAATACCTAATACATAATCTCTTTCTCTAGTTAATTCTACATGATTTAATACCAAATATGATACTTTTACAATGTTTTCCATCTCGAAATGCCCTATTTACTGTATTTTTAACAGGTAGGCCTAATATTTTACTTCCTGTCATTTTAAATGGTTTACAATTTTTATGAAGTTATTTATTATTGAACAAGATCCCTGATTGAAATAAAATGTTAACTTTCCTTAATTCCTTGTAATTTTATGAATTAGTTATCGTTTTTAAATATCATTCTTTAATTTGGACTCCCCCCTTTGATTTTTCTGTTATTACATTTGCATTTTTTCCAATAATCTTTCATACCTTTTTCCAATATCTTTCTAAAGTGTAGTTTCAGTTATAATACACTGTGTCTAATTTACATTATACAAATTTCATCAGTTTAATTAATTTACTTGACCTATTCATCAATTATAATGTTATTAAGAATTACCATTTGTCCAGATTTTCGATTTGTTCACATATAATGTTTTATGACCAATACAGCTTGCTTATACCCCTTCTGACTTTCTATTATTATATAATGTTAATTAAAATTCTCTTACTTAACTACATTAACATTTAGTATTGAATCCATACTATTAATACATAACAAATATTTGAAAACAAAAGGGTTGTACTCTAACTCAGACATTTCAGTCTTGATTAATACTAGTAAACATATAATGAATATCTTATAATAAAATAATTGTATTCCATCTTAGACATTTAGCCTTGATTAATTCTATTAAACATAATAAATATTTAAGAATAATAAAAAACAATACTCTACTTCCAACATTTAAGTATAGAGTTCATTGACCTTAATATAAACAACACATCTGTCCCTTCATTATTTAAAGTATTTCTTAAAATTAAATTTATGCAGTCTTGGGTGTTTTTATTTTATTTTGGGGATGTACCCTTTGTCACTTCACTGATTTATTGCCTGCTCTTATTTTCATTTTAATAAATGTTATTAGATAAAGAGTGGCACTCACTTAGAAATATTTTTATACACTGTTTTCATAATAATATTCTACCATTAGACACTTTTGTTTATATCTACCTTACATATATTTTTATTTTTTGGTGTTATACTTTCATTAGTTAATTATACCTTCTTTTGGGGTTTGGTTTTTTCTTATTACTGGGTTTGCTTTGGGTATTTCCGTACTTGATTTTATTCTACTCCGTGATTTTCAGTCCTGTTATTAGGGATGTCGGTTTGTTCTGGGTTTTCCCTTACTTACTCCTATCCTACATGGGAATTTCCTTACTTTATTTTAGTTTTTTGGTGTATTTTTCATTACTCATAGGTGTTGCTTAGTTGTTTTTAATTTATTTTTATTTCTTCGTATTGTTTAAATTAGCAGCCATCCTTACTATTTCTTTTATGAATTTGCTAACTGCTATAATTTTTTATTGTTTGACTAAACTTTTCGTCATTACTGGGTACATCTTAAACACCAGGTGGTTGTTTAAGACCTGAAGATGTCAGTAATGACGAAAAGTTTAGTCAAACAATAAAAAATTATAGCAGTTAGCAAATTCATAAAAGAAATAGTATTTTTATTTCCTTAAATTATGATTGCATTTTACTGTGGTACTTATTTGTTTGTATTTGGATTTTTCCTTGATTTCATTTTATTTTAAATTTATTTATGATCATTTTTTGTTCATTATAACGTGGATAATCTGTCATGCTACAGATTGCTCTCCTCCAGAAGTGATTAGTTCAGACCATACCTTGAGTATGTATGAAATAATTGCTTATGATATTTTTTAGTTATTATATTTCTAGTCTTCCTTTCCATTTCTATCTGTGCTTCTTCACACTTGAGCTTAGGGTTTTTTTTCTTAAATTGATTTTTCCTTGATAGTTATTGTTATCTGAGGTTTATTATTATTTACCTTTATTTTTTCCTTAACTTGGTGTTTTATCCTTGGGATATTCATTCCCTAACATTCACTAACACGTGAGCTGGGGCAGTTCAGAGAGGCACTTGTGGCTACATATACTCTGCTGGCCATACTACACTACTCATTGAGATCAGAGGAAATTCATCTCTGCTCAAAACATAATAATACTGCTGGAATTATCTACAGACAGTCATTAATAAAAATTATACAAGAATAGTCTATTTTTCGACTATTAAAAAACATCCTTGGATGCCTCACTTCGTATTTGCTCAGATTTGTTAATATTTCTATCTCAGTTATTTTTTTTTCTTTTCAGTTATTTTTCTCATTTGTTAGCTCTGGTGATATATTTATTCTTATCATGGTTGGAAGCTCTTTTAATATATTTATTTTTCTCATGGTTGGAAAGTCTGTTGATATAATTATCACTAGTTATTGTATAAACTTTTTCATCTGAATTCTCTTTAATTCTTTTATTGTTCGTACCATCTTCTTCTGGTTTTTGGTAGCATATATATTATTATATTTTTTTTCTTAGTTCTTATGAATTGTTCCACTGGATTTATGTTATTACAATTATTCTTCTAATTGTCTTTATTATTATTGAAATTCAAATTATGATTATAGTTAGATTATATATTCATTCTTTTCAAAAAATTATTTCACTTTTGTTTTCATCCAAATTAATTCCTTAATTATATTATTTATGTGGTCATTGCTTCTATTTGTATTTCGTAAAGGTTTTATTATTTTTATTCCAAAACAAGTTTATTCATTTTATTTGTATCAGTTGTCCTTATAGTTTTTTAGAGTTTGGTAATTCAATAATTACTTAATATTAAATGCTGTGAATAATTGTGATAAGTTGATCTTACTTTGTAGTGGTCATTCTAAATTCAAATTCTTCAATTCCAAATTAATTCTCATAAATAATCGGTTGTAAGTGGTTCTTACTTCCTTTTAGGTTTTGTGGTTTTATTATTCCATTCAAAATCATTTCTGTAAATACTTGTTGTAAGTTGATCTTAACTCCTTTTAAAATTTTGTAAATTTTTCAAAATTCCTTTTCTTCATTTCCAAAATTAAAGTTCATAAATAAGTATTTGTAAGTTGTTCTTACTTTGTTTTTAGAATTTTTTATAATAATTCTAAATTCCATTTCTTTATTTCCAAAATTAAAGTTCATAAATAATTATTTGTAAGTTGTTCTTACTTTGTTTTAGGAATTTTTATAATAATTCTAAATTCCATTTCTTTATTTTCAAAATTAAAGTTCATAAATAATTATTTGTAAGTTGTTCTTACTTTGTTTTAGAATTTTTTTATAATAATTCTAAATTCACTTTCTTTATTTCCAAAATTAAAGTTTCATAAATAAGTATTTGTAAGTTGATCTTACTTTCTTTTAGAATTTTTTATAATAAATCTAAATTCCATTTCTTTATTTCCAAAATTAGAGTTCTAAATAATTATTTGTAAGTTGTTCTTACTTTCTTTTAGAATTTGGACTATCGAGGCTGGTGTCGTTCTCCTCCAATAGTTCGTCTCGGATATTTTTTAGATAGTTACACCTAATGATTGTAATATTGTTAGTTTCAGTTGCACCTTGCAACTCTTGTTGATACCCAGGAGATAGGAGCAGTGAAGGGTCGTGGTCATTCATCACTGCCTCCTCCCGTTTAAATTATTATTTTCATTGTTATTATTGTTAGTTCCGACCGAGGTGTCAGTCTGGAAACTTGGAGTGGGTTCCTGTCGCTCAGTGCGACGGTCAAATGATTGTTCTTGGTTTGGTTGCCGTTCTGGATCATCTAAACTGGTACTTCGTCTAGGTTGATTGTACCTTGGACCATCACGTTCTCCGTCGATCTTCATAATCATGGAAACTGTTCCGCCGCTGATGGTTATATCTTCGTTGACTATCGTCTTCGGCCCGTATGAAATTTACTCTGGGTCGGGAAACCCTATTGTTATTGTTGTTGTTATTTTGTTGGTAACCCCGTTTATTATTGTAATACCGTTCGGTATTATTTTGGTTGGGATTTCTCTGACTATTATTATTATTTGGGTTCTGGTAATAATTGTTTCGATTACTCGGGTAGTTGTTGTTATTCCTATTAGGATTGTGGCTATTCTGGAAATTATTATTATTATTATTATTGTGGTTATTATTATTATTATTATTATTATTATAATAATTTGAATTGTTGCGGTTCCCTTGGTAGTTATTTCCATTATGGTTATTACTGTTATTGGGGTACTGATTATTTCTTGGTTCCGGCCGATCATTCCTCCTTCTACTTTGCCGATAGTAATCTTCATTCTCATAGTTTTCCAATAATTCAGTCATCGCTTGTACCGTCTTTATCTGGCTACCCCTTCTCGCTCTTATTATGTCTTCATCGGAATGGTATGACAGCTTGTTCACTAGGCATTCTTCTGGTATGGCCGGTTCCAAATGCTTCGCAAGACACACCTTTCCTAGGAAATAAGCGGTCATAGTGTTACCTACTTGGGTATTATATCTGCCATGACATATGTTGTCCCTTATTAAATTCTGCGTTGTCTCCGACCAGTACTTTGCTTTGAAGAGGTTTTTGAATTGCTGGTAGTCCGCGATCTCACTCCGGTTCGCCATCCACCAATTGTCCGTCATTTCTCGGAATGATTCGTCCAACAGTTCCCGGTTGCTACTCCACCTGTTGCCCCGATGTTTGGCAAAGTATTCGTCGATTCGGGCCAAGAACTCCATCGGCATCCTTTTATACTGGCGGAAATTCAGCCATTCTCGATTCTCGTTCATTGGAATACCCGTAATGTTAGTGCGTCTGTTCCGAATTACTTCCATCTCTTCTTGGTTCTGCTGCACTTGACCGATGATATTCGTCATAGCATCTTCCATACCGTCACATCTTTCCGTGACTTGGTTCTGTACCTTCCCTAATTCTTCCTGAGTTTCCTTTCGGTTTTCTTCCAATTTGGTTCTATTGGTTTCTTTGATATTGGTTATTTTGGTGTTTACTACTTCCTTAAAATCCTGTACTTCTCGTTCGGTCTGACTACATCTTTCGTCCACTTCTTTAATTTGTTGTTTGATTCCTATTGTTTCTTCTTCTAATTTCTTAGTTGTGGATTCATTATTATCGTTGATTTCCTTGCTCAACTCTTCCTTTAACAATTCTATCCTCTCGTCTAACTTATCCAGATTTTCCTGGTTGACCTCCCTTAATTCTTCTCTTAATAGTTGGTTATCCCTCTCTCAATTCTTCCAACTTCTCCCCCATCCTTTCTTCCATCTTCTTATTGTTTTCCTCTATTTTCTTATTGGTATTCTCGATTTTATGACTTAATTCTTCCAATTCTTCTTTTGTGGTTGGTCGTTTTCATCCATCTTCTTACTCAATTCTTCCCTTAACAGTTGGTTGTCGTTTTCCATTTTCTTACTATTTTCCTCCATCTTCTCTTCCATCTTCTTACTGTTTTCCTCCATTTTCTCTTCCATCTTCTTACTGTTTTCCTCAATCCTCTTATTTGTATTTTCCATTTTATTACCCAATTCTTCCTTTGTGGATTGGTCGTTCTCATCCATTTTCTTCTCCATCTTCTTGCTGGTTTCTCCTATGTCCTTCCTTAATTCTTCTTTTGTGGATTCGATGTTCGTATTTATGGTTTCTATACCCTTCTGACTCTTCCATTCTCTGACTCATTTGTAAGAACATTTCCATCATTTTATCTAACTTCGTTTCTTCTGTGGTTTTCGAATTCTTGGACTCCTTCTCTTGTACATTGACTTCCCCTGCTTGTGTGGGTATCTCGGGTTGTTACTCTGGTTGTGTGGGTTGTTTCCGTTCCGCAGGAGGTAATCTTCCTTCTAAGTCTTCCACCGGAGTTGCCTCTTTGTCATCCATGTCAATTTCTTCGATTTCTTTTTCCACTTCTGCCGCCCTTTTCTTAGATAACGCCCGTTTCTTCATTTTAATTATTCTTCTGACTTGATAACAGCTGCCAAGCTAAAATTAGGGATTGGGCAAATTATTCTTCTCTTATATGGCCTATCAATCGCTAATTAAAGCCCCTTCAGTTGGACGCCAATTTTGTAACAAAACGTAGATTTGTAATAAAATAAAAATTTTGTTTAATTTATAAAAAAAATATATTTTTTTTCTTATTTATTATTTATTAATTAATTTTTGTATTATATTCGTGTAAATTTTAATTCGTTTAATTAATTTTTTATCAACTTGTGTCACTTGGTGTAATTATAATTCTATTCTGCGTTAATACGATTGTCTCCGGTACTAATCGATTTGCGGTTCTTCTTCTTCTTCTTCTTCTAAGTGTAGGCTCCTTCCACTTTGGTAATTGCTGCTTTTCGTGTAGTCTGTGATTTAAATATTATCTTATTTTATTCTATTTATATGGTTTAGAAATAAATAGAAATTAATTTTGCAGAATTCCAAGTTTTATTGACAAATTAATTAAGGATCGATTGTAAACTGATTATTCAATCAGTTAAAATATCGACTCGTTCTCTCAGGGCGAACGATTATTTTTATATAAATTATTAAAATTAATTACAGGTTCTTTGAGCTGTTATATTATATAGTCAGAGAAAGGGCTAAGTCTGGAAAGTATAACACTTACAATTACAAGCTTAATTATCTAAAATACAAAGATATGATTTAATTTATAATGTTTATTAAAGTATTTGTTCGAACCAAGCGTTGTGAGGTGAAGCTAGCGGACCAGCAGAGGATCATGGGATTCCAAAATGGCTGCTTCGTACTGCATATGTGAAATGACGATGGCTCGACTGAATTCTCTGCAAATAAATATCGCCTTTCCAAGTTTTCCTCGTCTCAGCAATGGTGATTAATCCCTCTGGTGATAGTGTAGTTGTCCTGGATCAGTGTTCAGTGATTCGCCTCGTTAAATTGTGTTGGATAATGTTTTTAATTCACTTTATGCCATAAGGTCGATAATGGCAAGTTCCGTCTCACTATTCCGAATTATCGTTTTTATGTGTTTTAATAGTTAATTCACTTTTTTCTGTTCAGTATTAGTTTAATTTACTAGTTGTACTGGTTTATCTCACTGAATTTAGTGGTTGTTTAAGTTTTTTCCAAAATTCGCGAATTCAAAATTATTTGACTTGGTTAGACCTTCGCCATGTTTTACTCCTTCGCTATATGTGAATATTTTGCGAGAGCTGGCTTAGATGTGTTCTGTTCAACGTATATCCATCAACTGTTCTATTTTCTTCTTCATCCGAAATGTTTTAGCCAATTTAATATTAAAAAGACATTGTTTTAAATTTCTAGCATTTCCGCTACATAACTGATTTTTACATTATATGATTGTATACATTTTTAGTATTATTTAATTTTATTAAATACCTAATACATAATCTCTTTCTCTAGTTAATTCTACATGATTTAATACCAAATATGATACTTTTACAATGTTTTCCATCTCGAAATGCCCTATTTACTGTATTTTTAACAGGTAGGCCTAATATTTTACTTCCTGTCATTTTAAATGGTTTACAATTTTTATGAAGTTATTTATTATTGAACAAGATCCCTGATTGAAATAAAATGTTAACTTTCCTTAATTCCTTGTAATTTTATGAATTAGTTATCGTTTTAAATATCATTCTTTAATTTGGGACTCCCCCCTTTGATTTTTCTGTTATTACATTTGCATTTTTTCCAATAATCTTTCATACCTTTTTCCAATATCTTTCTAAAGTGTAGTTTCAGTTATAATACACTGTGTCTAATTTACATTATACAAATTTCATCAGTTTAATTAATTTACTTGACCTATTCATCAATTATAATGTTATTAAGAATTACCATTTGTCCAGATTTTCGATTTGTTCACATATAATGTTTTATGACCAATACAGCTTGCTTATACCCCTTCTGACTTTCTATTATTATATAATGTTAATTAAAATTCTCTTACTTAACTACATTAACATTTAGTATTGAATCCATACTATTAATACATAACAAATATTTGAAAACAAAAGGGTTGTACTCTAACTCAGACATTTCAGTCTTGATTAATACTAGTAAACATATAATGAATATCTTATAATAAAATAATTGTATTCCATCTTAGACATTTAGCCTTGATTAATTCTATTAAACATAATAAATATTTAAGAATAATAAAAAACAATACTCTACTTCCAACATTTAAGTATAGAGTTCATTGACCTTAATATAAACAACACATCTGTCCCTTCATTATTTAAAGTATTTCTTAAAATTAAATTTATGCAGTCTTGGGTGTTTTTATTTTATTTTGGGGATGTACCCTTTGTCACTTCACTGATTTATTGCCTGCTCTTATTTTCATTTTAATAAATGTTATTAGATAAAGAGTGGCACTCACTTAGAAATATTTTTATACACTGTTTTCATAATAATATTCTACCATTAGACACTTTTGTTTATATCTACCTTACATATATTTTTATTTTTTGGTGTTATACTTTCATTAGTTAATTATACCTTCTTTTGGGGTTTGGTTTTTTCTTATTACTGGGTTTGCTTTGGGTATTTCCGTACTTGATTTTATTCTACTCCGTGATTTTCAGTCCTGTTATTAGGGATGTCGGTTTGTTCTGGGTTTTCCCTTACTTACTCCTATCCTACGTGGGAATTTCCTTACTTTATTTTAGTTTTTTGGTGTATTTTTCATTACTCATAGGTGTTGCTTAGTTGTTTTTAATTTATTTTTATTTCTTCGTATTGTTTAAATTAGCAGCCATCCTTACTATTTCTTTTATGAATTTGCTAACTGCTATAATTTTTTATTGTTTGACTAAACTTTTCGTCATTACTGGGTACATCTTAAACACCAGGTGGTTGTTTAAGACCTGAAGATGTCAGTAATGACGAAAAGTTTAGTCAAACAATAAAAAATTATAGCAGTTAGCAAATTCATAAAAGAAATAGTATTTTTATTTCCTTAAATTATGATTGCATTTTACTGTGGTACTTATTTGTTTGTATTTGGATTTTTCCTTGATTTCATTTTATTTTAAATTTATTTATGATCATTTTTTGTTCATTATAATGTGGATAATCTGTCATGCTACAGATTGCTCTCCTCCAGAAGTGATTAGTTCAGACCATACCTTGAGTATGTATGAAATAATTGCTTATGATATTTTTTAGTTATTATATTTCTAGTCTTCCTTTCCATTTCTATCTGTGCTTCTTCACACTTGAGCTTAGGGTTTTTTTTCTTAAATTGATTTTTCCTTGATAGTTATTGTTATCTGAGGTTTATTATTATTTACCTTTATTTTTTCCTTAACTTGGTGTTTTATCCTTGGGATATTCATTCCCTAACATTCACTAACACGTGAGCTGGGGCAGTTCAGAGAGGCACTTGTGGCTACATATACTCTGCTGGCCATACTACACTACTCATTGAGATCAGAGGAAATTCATCTCTGCTCAAAACATAATAATACTGCTGGAATTATCTACAGACAGTCATTAATAAAAATTATACAAGAATAGTCTATTTTTCGACTATTAAAAAACATCCTTGGATGCCTCACTTCGTATTTGCTCAGATTTGTTAATATTTCTATCTCAGTTATTTTTTTTTTTCTTTTCAGTTATTTTTCTCATTTGTTAGCTCTGGTGATATATTTATTCTTATCATGGTTGGAAGCTCTTTTAATATATTTATTTTTCTCATGGTTGGAAAGTCTGTTGATATAATTATCACTAGTTATTGTATAAACTTTTTCATCTGAATTCTCTTTAATTCTTTTATTGTTCGTACCATCTTCTTCTGGTTTTTGGTAGCATATATATTATTATATTTTTTTTCTTAGTTCTTATGAATTGTTCCACTGGATTTATGTTATTACAATTATTCTTCTAATTGTCTTTATTATTATTGAAATTCAAATTATGATTATAGTTAGATTATATATTCATTCTTTTCAAAAAATTATTTCACTTTTGTTTTCATCCAAATTAATTCCTTAATTATATTATTTATGTGGTCATTGCTTCTATTTGTATTTCGTAAAGGTTTTATTATTTTTATTCCAAAACAAGTTTATTCATTTTATTTGTATCAGTTGTCCTTATAGTTTTTTAGAGTTTGGTAATTCAATAATTACTTAATATTAAATGCTGTGAATAATTGTGATAAGTTGATCTTACTTTGTAGTGGTCATTCTAAATTCAAATTCTTCAATTCCAAATTAATTCTCATAAATAATCGGTTGTAAGTGGTTCTTACTTCCTTTTAGGTTTTGTGGTTTTATTATTCCATTCAAAATCATTTCTGTAAATACTTGTTGTAAGTTGATCTTAACTCCTTTTAAAATTTTGTAAATTTTTCAAAATTCCTTTTCTTCATTTCCAAAATTAAAGTTCATAAATAAGTATTTGTAAGTTGTTCTTACTTTGTTTTTAGAATTTTTTATAATAATTCTAAATTCCATTTCTTTATTTCCAAAATTAAAGTTCATAAATAATTATTTGTAAGTTGTTCTTACTTTGTTTTAGGAATTTTTATAATAATTCTAAATTCCATTTCTTTATTTTCAAAATTAAAGTTCATAAATAATTATTTGTAAGTTGTTCTTACTTTGTTTTAGAATTTTTTTATAATAATTCTAAATTCACTTTCTTTATTTCCAAAATTAAAGTTTCATAAATAAGTATTTGTAAGTTGATCTTACTTTCTTTTAGAATTTTTTATAATAAATCTAAATTCCATTTCTTTATTTCCAAAATTAGAGTTCTAAATAATTATTTGTAAGTTGTTCTTACTTTCTTTTAGAATTTGGACTATCGAGGCTGGTGTCGTTCTCCTCCAATAGTTCGTCTCGGATATTTTTTAGATAGTTACACCTAATGATTGTAATATTATTAGTTTCAGTTGCACCTTGCAACTCTTGTTGATACCCAGGAGATAGGAGCAGTGAAGGGTCGTGGTCATTCATCACTGCCTCCTCCCGTTTAAATTATTATTTTCATTGTTATTATTGTTAGTTCCGACCGAGGTGTCAGTCTGGAAACTTGGAGTGGGTTCCTGTCGCTCAGTGCGACGGTCAAATGATTGTTCTTGGTTTGGTTGCCGTTCTGGATCATCTAAACTGGTACTTCGTCTAGGTTGATTGTACCTTGGACCATCACGTTCTCCGTCGATCTTCATAATCATGGAAACTGTTCCGCCGCTGATGGTTATATCTTCGTTGACTATCGTCTTCGGCCCGTATGAAATTTACTCTGGGTCGGGAAACCCTATTGTTATTGTTGTTGTTATTTTGTTGGTAACCCCGTTTATTATTGTAATACCGTTCGGTATTATTTTGGTTGGGATTTCTCTGACTATTATTATTATTTGGGTTCTGGTAATAATTGTTTCGATTACTCGGGTAGTTGTTGTTATTCCTATTAGGATTGTGGCTATTCTGGAAATTATTATTATTATTATTATTGTGGTTATTATTATTATTATTATTATAATAATTTGAATTGTTGCGGTTCCCTTGGTAGTTATTTCCATTATGGTTATTACTGTTATTGGGGTACTGATTATTTCTTGGTTCCGGCCGATCATTCCTCCTTCTACTTTGCCGATAGTAATCTTCATTCTCATAGTTTTCCAATAATTCAGTCATCGCTTGTACCGTCTTTATCTGGCTACCCCTTCTCGCTCTTATTATGTCTTCATCGGAATGGTATGACAGCTTGTTCACTAGGCATTCTTCTGGTATGGCCGGTTCCAAATGCTTCGCAAGACACACCTTTCCTAGGAAATAAGCGGTCATAGTGTTACCTACTTGGGTATTATATCTGCCATGACATATGTTGTCCCTTATTAAATTCTGCGTTGTCTCCGACCAGTACTTTGCTTTGAAGAGGTTTTTGAATTGCTGGTAGTCCGCGATCTCACTCCGGTTCGCCATCCACCAATTGTCCGTCATTTCTCGGAATGATTCGTCCAACAGTTCCCGGTTGCTACTCCACCTGTTGCCCCGATGTATTCGTCGATTCGGGCCAAGAACTCCATCGGCTTCCTTTTATACTGGCGGAAATTCAGCCATTCTCGATTCTCGTTCATTGGAATACCCGTAATGTTAGTGGGTCTGTTCCGAATTACTTCCATCTCTTCTTGGTTCTGCCGCACTTGACCGATGATATTCGTAATAGCAACTTCCATACTGTCACATCTTTCCGTGACTTGGTTCTGTACCTTCCCTAATTCTTCCTGAGTTTCCTTTCGGTTTTCTTCCAATTTGGTTCTATTGGTTTCTTTGATATTGGTTATTTTGGTGTTTACTTCTTCCTTAAAATCCTGTACTTCTCGTTCGGTCTGGCTACATCTTTCGTCCACTTCTTTAATTTGTTGTTTGATTCCTATTGTTTCTTCTTCTAATTTCTTAGTTGTGGATTCATTATTATCGTTGATTTCCTTGCTCAACTCTTCCTTTAACAATTCTATCCTCTCGTCTAACTTATCCAGATTTTCCTGGTTGACCTCCCTTAATTCTTCTCTTAATAGTTGGTTATCCCTCTCTCAATTCTTCCAACTTCTCCCCCATCCTTTCTTCCATCTTCTTATTATTTTCCTCTATTTTCTTATTGGTATTCTTGATTTTATGACTTAATTCTTCCAATTCTTCTTTTGTGGATTGGTCGTTTTCATCCATCTTCTTACTCAATTCTTCCCTTAACAGTTGGTTGTCGTTTTCCATTTTCTTACTATTTTCCTCCATCTTCTCTTCCATCTTCTTACTGTTTTCCTCAATCCTCTTATTTGTATTTTCCATTTTATTACCCAATTCTTCCTTTGTGGATTGGTCGTTCTCATCCATTTTCTTCTCCATCTTCTTGCTGGTTTCTCCTATGTCCTTCCTTAATTCTTCTTTTGTGGATTCGATGTTCGTATTTATGGTTTCTATACCCTTCTGACTCTTCCATTCTCTGACTCATTTGTAAGAACATTTCCATCATTTTATCTAACTTCGTTTCTTCTGTGGTTTTCGAATTCTTGGACTCCTCTTGTACATTGACTTCCCCTGCTTGTGTGGGTGTCTCGGGTTGTTCCTCTGGTTGTGTGGGTTGTTTCGGTTCCGCAGGAGGTAATCTTCCTTCTAAGTCTTCCACCGGAGTTGCCTCTTCGTCATCCATGTCAATTTCTTCGATTTCTTTTTCCACTTCTGCCGCCCTTTTCTTAGATAACGCCCGTTTCTTCATTTTAATTATTCTTCTGACTTGATAACAGCTGCCAAGCTAAAATTAGGGATTGGGCAAATTATTCTTCTCTTATATGGCCTATCAATCGCTAATTAAAGCCCCTTCAGTTGGACGCCAATTTTGTAACAAAACGTAGATTTGTAATAAAATAAAAATTTTGTTTATTTTATAAAAAAAATATATATTTTTTTCTTATTTATTATTTATTAATTAATTTTTGTATTATATTCGTGTAAATTTTAATTCGTTTATTTAATTTTTTATCAACTTATGTCACTTGGTGTAATTATAATTCTATTCTGCATTAATAGGATTGTCTCCGGTACTAATCGATTTGCGGTTCTTCTTCTTCTAAGTGTAGGCTCCTTCCACTTTGGTAATTGCTGCTTTTCGTGTAGTCTGTGATTTAAATGTTATTTTATTCTATTTATATGGTTTAGAAATAAATAGAAATTAATTTTGCAGAATTCCAAGTTTTATTGACAAATTAATTAAGGATCGATTGTAAACTGATTATTCAATCAGTTAAAATATCGACTCGTTCTCTCAGGGCGAACAATTATTTTTATATAAATTATTAAAATTAATTACAGGTTCTTTGAGCTGTTATATTATATAGTCAGAGAAAGGGCTAAGTCTGGAAAGTATAACACAATTACAAGCTTAATTATCTAAAATACAAAGATATGATTTAATTTATAATGTTTATTAAAGTATTTGTTCGAACCAAGCGTTGTGAGGTGAAGCTAGCGGACCAGCAGAGGATCATGGGATTCCAAAATGGCTGCTTCGTACTGCATATGTGAAATGACGACGGCTCGACTGAATTCTCTGCAAATAAATATCGCCTTTCCAAGTTTTCCTCGTCTCAGCAATGGTGATTAATCCCTCTGGTGATAGTGTAGTTGTTCTGGATCAGTGTTCAGTGATTCGCCTCGTTAAATTGTGTTGGATAATGTTTTTAATTCACTTTATGCCATAAGGTCGATAATGGCAAGTTCCGTCTCACTATTCCGAATTATCGTTTTTATGTGTTTTAATAGTTAATTCACTTTTTTCTGTTCAGTATTAGTTTAATTTACTAGTTGTACTGGCTTATCTCACTGAATTTAGTGGTTGTTTAAGTTTTTTCAAAAATTCGCGAATTCAAAATTATTTGACTTGGTTAGACCTTCGCCATGTTTTACTCCTTCGCTATATGTGAATATTTTGCGAGAGCTGGCTTATAGATGTGTTCTGTTCAATGTATATCCATCAACTGTTCTATTTTCTTCTTCATCCGAAATGTCTTAGCCAATTTAATATTAAAAAGACATTGTTTTAAATTTCTAGCATTTCCGCTACATAACTGATTTTTACATTATATGATTGAATACATTTTTAGTATTATTTAATTTTATTAAATACCTAATACATAATCTCTTTCTCTAGTTAATTCTACGTGATTTAATACCAAATATGATACTTTTACAATGTTTTCCATCTCGAAATGCCCTATTTACTGTATTTTAAACAAGTAGGCCTAATATTTTACTTCCTGTCATTTTAAATGGTTTACAATTTTTATGAAGTTATTTATTATTGAACAAGATCCCTAATTGAAATAAAATGTTTATCTTTCCTTAATTCCTTGTAATTTTATGAATTAGTTATCGTTTTTAAATATCATTCTTTAATTTGGGACTCCCCCTTTGATTTTTCTGTTATTACATTTGCATTTTTTCCAATAATCTTTCATACCTTTTTCCAATATCTTTCTAAAATGTAGTTTCAGTTATAATACACTGTCTAATTTACATTATACAAATTTCATCAGTTTAATTAATTTATTTGACCTATTCATCAATTATAATGTTATTAAGATTTACCATTTGTCCAGATTTTCGATTTGTTCACATATAATGTTTTATGACTAATACAGCTTGCTTATACCCCTTCTGACTTTCTATTATTATATAATCTTAATTAAAATTCTCTTACTTAACTACATTAACATTTAGTATTGAATCCATACTATTAATACATAACAAATATTTGAAAACAAAAGAGTTGTACTCTAACTCAGACATTTCAGTCTTGATTAATACTAGTAAACATATAATGAATATCTTATAATAAAATAATTGTATTCCATCTTAGACATTTAGCCTTGATTAATTCTATTAAACATAATAAATATTTAAGAATAATAAAAAACAATACTCTACTTCCAACATTTAAGTATAGAGTTCATTGACCTTAATATAAACAACAAATCTGTCCCTTCATTATTTAAAGTATTTCTTAAAATTAAATTTATGCAGTCTTGGGTGTTTTTATTTTATTTTGGGGATGTACCCTTTGTCACTTCACTGATTTATTGCCTGCTCTTATTTTCATTTTAATAAATGTTATTAGATAAAGAGTGGCACTCACTTAGAAATATTTTTATACACTTTTCATAATAATATTCTACCATTAGACACGTTTGTTTATATCTACCTTACATATATTTTTATTTTTTGGTGTTATACTTTCATTAGTTAATTATTCCTTCTTTTGGGGTTTGGTTTTTTCTTATTACTGGGTTTGCTTTGGGTATTTCCGTACTTGATTTTATTCTACTCCGTGGTTTCTTCCATTTTCAGTCCTGTTATTAGGGATGTCGGTTTGTTCTGGGTTTTTCCTTACTTACTCCTGTCCTACCTGGGTATTTCCTTACTTTATTTTAGTTTTTTGGTGTATTTTTCATTACTCATAGATGTTGCTTAGTTGTTTTTAATTTATTTTTATTTCCTTAAAATATGATTGCATTTTACTGTAGTACTTATTTGTTTGTATTGGGATTTTTCCTTGATTTCATTTTATTTTAAATTTATTTATGATCATTTTTCATTCATTATAATGTGGATAATCTGTCATGCTACAATATATATATATATTATAACCAAACGTTCCGTCCGTCTTTCTTACTTCTGCAAGCGTGTAAACGTCGTCCTTAACGTATTCTGTAAAATGTAGCAGTGTGTCAGAGTGTAACTTGTGTATGTGTGTCTTACCAATTCGTCCTCGCTCGGTAACGTAACTTACGATGCTTGAGTCCGTAGCGAACGTACGGATAACCAGGTATCATAGTCCCGATCTTAGGTTCACTAGGAGTGTATAATTCCCAGGTGGCGCCATATTGTTTATTTAAAACAATTAAAAATGTATTATTATTAGCGGTTCTGCTCAGACGGTGTGAAGAATTCAATTTGTCCCGCCGTTTATCGAGTTGTATGATCAAGCCAGCAGTTGCCGTATTCGCTGCTTGAGTGCTAGTTATCACGTCAGACGTTCGCTGTAATTTATAACATTAAGAATACACCTTCCTACTGAAAATAAAACACATTTTTATATACACAGTATTGATTTATTAGCGATTGGTTATTATGGTTTTCATAGACACAAGCTATATTTGATTTCTTATATAATTTTGCACCGGTTATTTATTTATGTGACGTTGTCTCTCTGGGTTTTACAATCGATTTTGAACGTGACTAACTTACAGTATGTATTCTACCAAAGTGGTAAACAAATGTTTTCGTTCAAATGTTTTGGATTCTTTTGATCACGTTAAAAGGCTCAGATGCAATTACAATAATAAAAATACACAACCTTACAATGTTTCCACTTAAATATTGTAACATGTAACTATAAATGGTTTGTTGAAGTGTAGTTACAAGTGTTTTAAAGGTTCGTACATTAATGCTAGGTTAGTTTTATAATTTTACAAATTTTCAGTGTCTTAATATTTTTATTTAATCTTTGAAAGAGAATAAAATTGATTCAGTGATATTTCAGAATATAGTGATAAATATTCGAAGTGCGTTATTTTGGAAGTTTAGATAATTAATTGGATACTTAACAGCTTCGTAGCATGTGATTAATCTGTTGGTCTGGAATAGGGGACTGTAGCCGCAATATAGTTCAATTTTCATTTATTCGGGCTTCTGGCATCTTTTTCAAAGTATTTAGATTCATTTATTCACTTCGTCTGGAAATAAAAAGTCTTCTCCCTCAGTTAATTTAGATCAGTGATAGTCAGCCTCCTTCTCGTTCAGTTTGGACAATTTGTTTGACTTTTAAAACATTTTAAATAAGAAAATTGGTTGTTCTGAATTCTGGCATCTGTTTTTCCTGAGCGTCACTTTCTGAGTAATGATATTCAACGGTAATTTCGTCTTCAACCGTGGTTTCCATGGTTACCACAGAATTCCGATTGGACTAGCTTGATATAAATCCATTGTTATCAAAATTTGAATTCTTTTCAAATCTTCCTATATCTTCTAACTTTCTTCCTTCCATTATCTTCCTTCTTAAGTATTAATTATTAGCACTGTCATTTGTATTTTCTCACAAAAATTATTTTGGTATCCCACAATATTGGGTTGTTTCATGTTTTCTAAGTTTACAATTAATTTAATATTTACTAATTACATTTCTCTGCTTATATAACTCCTTATTTTAACATTCATCCTTGGTTAATTTGTTAATTACTTGGCTATTTTTATACAATTAGTATTTGTTGGTGTTTGACCGTTAGGCCTGTTTCAAGTCTAAGTAGCCATTACTGATTCTTTATTATTTCATACGCCTTATATCTCATTTTGTCCTAGAGTGTTATTTTGTTTTTATAATTATGTTTATTATCTATGGATGTGTTTTGGTTCAGTCGTTGTGTGATTTTTGTGTGTTACAACTGTTTTATTCATTATTTCTTGCTAACTATTTACTAACGGTTTTCTCTTTTCTAACTCAAACATTGCTTTCTTTTCTTATTTAATTACTCTGCCAATGTCAATAATATGGCTATTAATTACTACCTTTTCCTCATATAACATATAACATTTAGGTCTATGTTTGGGATAGTTACCTAATCCATATCCTATTCATAAATAATTGTTTAGATAATTATTTAACACTTATTATTTAATATTTGTGTACAATTCATTACTTTTGATTTATTGTTTGGGTGAAAAACAACCTCACCTCTATTGAACTTGTTTCATTACTCTCCCCTTATAACATGGGTGTTTACTTATGGTTTTAAAGTACTTATTTTATAAAAACTCTTTTCTTTCTTTTCCATGTCAACACTATCTTATTACTTTGTCATGTGATTCTCACCTTTAAATTCTACAATACATTTTTAAGTTCTACAATAATATTTTATAATCACTACAGGTAATATCACTCTTCAGTGTTCATTATTACTGAATCAATGGTTTATTTTAAATATTATTCTTAATAACTTTCTTAAATGTTATTGTTCACTATCAAACCTTAAATATTGGTTACTTTTACTAAGTTTATCTTAGCCTTCCCTATTTTTACTATTTTTATTACTGACACTATTTTTATTTATTTATCACTTGCACTTTTAAATTATTTTGTGTTTATCATAATTTACTTAGTGTTTCTTTTTCTATCATTTCACTTTAGGGTAATTTCACTTTCACTAGGTTAACTTCCGTTTACTTCTCACTATTTCAATATCTTTCTCTTTCTCAATACATATTATATATAATTATTAATATCATGTCTTTCTCTATTAACAACTTATATGTACTTCTAACTCTTTGGCTAGTGTATTTTTAACTATCGTTTTTTATTAATGACTATTAACAATTGTCACTCAATCAATACTAACATTCATTATTTATTTTGGTTCTTTACCGGTTTCATTTTCTTTATTATATTTGATTACATTATTCCTCCCTTCTCTATTCTTTATTCCTTGTTTGTGTTTTCTTGACGTGTTTCATTTTATTTTCTTCATCGTTGGTTTGTTCACTCTTGGTTCTCATTTTTCTTCTCCTTCACTTCTCATCTTGTTTACTTTATTTTGGTTCTTAGCTGGCCAATCTCTGGGGTTGGGTCAATGTCATTTTTTCTGTCAGTCTAGTCGTTGAGTTTCTTTATTAAACACTTTTGGTTTATAACTCTTTCTCCTTCTTTCTTAATTTCATTTTATATTTTTATTCTCTTCATTATTTATTTATTAAAATATATTATTCTTTAGCATTTTTTACATACTTATTGTTATCAAATGTGATCGGCATTTGGCGATGTTATATAATGCCCTTCCACCAAAATTGATCATTTTATAAAACGGGATTCTAAGTTTGATGAAATTATCAATTATATTGTATCATTTTCTTCTTAAATTCTCCTGCTTCTCGTTCATTTTTATGTTCAGATCTGTATCCTTTACTTCCTTTCTTCTGATTCTTTTCTTCATTTTTTTCTCATATTACGAACTGGCTTATTGTTTTTTTATTATAAATTATTCCCTATAAATCTTATTTTCCTAACTATCCCTACTTTGTAGCTGAAATCGATTCGGATGGGCTCTATTGGCTTACCTAACTCCGCCGTTCAAAACTACTCTTATTCTGAGATCAGGGGAACATCGTCCCTGCTCAGTTACATGCTTGCTGGACTTATTCAACAGTCAATCTCAATTAATGAATCGTAAATATAGTCATCTCGTGACTCATAATAATAATCATAATATTTGTTGGGAATCTTTTACTTTTGTATTTCATTATTGCTCAGTTCGAGTCATATATTTTTTCATCTTTCTTTATAGGTATCGTTTGATAATACTTGAAGCATTGCTTTTCATTGATACAATTCACATTTTTATTCATTAACTCCAATTATAACTCTTAGAATGTTTATTTTATTTATTTCGTTTTTTGATCATTGGCTTGTTTAATCTTACTTCCCATATTTTTTCTAAATAGTTGTGGAAGTTGATAATTTTGATTGATATTTTTTTCATAATTTTTTAAATATCATAGTAAGTTAGTGCTTCTTACTAGTTAGGAATTTTTTGTAGCTTATTCCTTTATAGTATGTTTTGCTTTTTATGCCTTATATTTCGGCTAAAGATTATTGTAACTTAATCTTATTTTGTAGGAATTTTCTGTAACTTCATTCCATTATTATTATTTTTTATTTAAATATTATAGTAAGTTTGCGGTTCTTACTTTATATGGATTCTTGGTAACTTTGTTTCTCCATTTTATCATTGGTCTAAAATATTATCGAAATATTTGTGTAAGCTGTCCTTACATAACTTTTTTGAATTTTGAAATTCATCTTACACTTTTCTTTATTATTTATTATCGAACTTATTCGTTTGTCTTGTTACCTTTTTTTATTCCAAGTAATTTTTTGTTTCCAGTCATGTTTGGCTGTCATAAAATTTTTTAATTGATGCCTGATTGTATACCCCCTTTATTTTCTTAGTGATGGGGTTAGTGATTTCATAAGTGTTATTGCCCTTGTCTCTTGTGATAGTGTACGGTCCTACGTATAATAATAGTAACTTTTTTGTAATGCCTTCTATTGAGCTGGGTAATTGTCTGTTTTTTATCAGCACACTTTCTCCTATCTGGTATTTGGTAGTATTTTGATGGTTCTTAGAGTATTTGTTCTTTTGTTGCTCTACCTTCTCTGCAATTCTGTTATAAACTTTTCTTTTTTCGAATTGGTATTCGGTGTTTGTGGGAAATTGAATCAGATCGTTTATCTCTCTAGGTGGTGGTCGCTCAAACATCATTGAGTATGGTGTGGCTTCAGTGAAGTTGTAAGCCAGGTTTATAAATTCTTCAGTGGATTTTAGGTAATTGTGCCATTCCTTTTGTTTATTATGGCAGTAGGTTCTTAGAATTCGACCCACTTCTCTAAGTACTCTCTCAGCTGGGTTACTGCTGGGGTGATAAACGGATGTTTTGTAGGTTTTAATATCATGTTCCCAGAGTTTGTTTTTCCATAGATTTCCTTTAAACTGAGTCCCATGATCGGTTATGATGGCCATGGGTTTTCCCACTTCTGGTATAAAGTTGTTTAATATAATTTCAGTAATTTTCTTGGTAGTAGCACGGTTAATGGAGTACAATTTAGTATATTTGGTGAAGTGATCGAACATGATTATAATGAATTTAAATCTGTGTCTTCCTCCACTGCGAGGAAATGGACCACAAATATCAAGGAATACTCTTTCTAATTTTTGACTTGATATTATGGGTATCATCATACCCTCCTTTTTAGAATTGTTGCACTTTACCATTTGACAGATATGACATTTTTGTATAGTTTTGCTCACCTTTCGATAAATACTCTTGAATACACTTGTTCCTCTAGTGCTTTTATTACTTTCATGGCACCCATATGGCCGTACCGAATGTGGTATTCCAAGATCAGTTGTTCTTCTACAATAGATGGAATTACTAGTTTCCATTCTCCAATGTTAGGGTTATTTTTAATGAATAATAAGTTATCGTGTACTTTATAATACTGTACAATGGGTTCTTCTTCTTTCAATATTCTCTCTTGGATACTCACTATTTTTGGGTCCACATTTTGCTGTTTGCTTATTTCCAGCGTTATTTTTTCCAGATCTGTTCTATCCTTGATTATGTTATATACCTTGACTAGCTGTTCTTTCTCTCCCTCAAATGTTTGTTGCTGGATGTTGGTACGGGATAATATACCAGCAGCTGTGTTTTTCTTTCCTGGTATGTATTCCCAGTTAATATGGTATTCTTGTAGTAATAAAATTCATCGGGTTAGTCTTCCATGACTGAGCTTGCATTGCGTAAGGAAAGATATGGATCTATGGTCACTTCTCACGGTTATGTTGTATCCTAAAATGTACGTCCTGAATTTGTTGCAGGCGAACACAACACTAAGTAGTTCCTTCTCCGTGATGTGGTAGTTCCTTTCACGTACATTTAAGGTTCTACTTGCAAAGCTTATGACCATATGTTGCCCCTTATCATCTTCTTGATATAACACAGCACCGACACTCACGTCGCTCGCATCACAGTTCATGAAGAATGGCTTTTTGAAATCTGGATGGTGTAAAATGACGGTGTTTAAAAATTTCTCTTTTATTTGTTCAAATACTTCGTCTTGTTCGGCTCCCCATGTCCATTTATTTTTAGTGGATAACTGTTTTTGAAATTGTGCTGTTAGCTTGGAATAACTGTCCTGGAATTTCCGATAATAATTGCAGATTCCAAGGAAAGGCTGTAGCTGTTTTTTGTTTTTAGGTGTGGGGAATCGTTGTATTGCTTCAACTTTCTCTGATGAAGGGGAGATGCCTTCTGTCAGATTAAACCCTAAAAATTGTACCTTGCTGGCTATGAACTTTGATTTATCCAGCTTAAGGGTAATGTGGTTATCTGATAATTTTTTCAATACTGTCTCCACTCTATCACAGTGATCTTGCCAATTTGATGAGGTGATCAGCAGTCATCTACGTATACAGTAGTAAAATTAAGTACCTCTTGTCCCAATATCTGATCCATACACTTGACGAATACTGCAACCGAATTGATCAGTCCAAATGGCAGTCTTTTGAATTGGTAGTTCCTCCCATCGAACAGAAAAACTAAGTATTTTCTACTATTCGGATGTAGCTCCACCTGCCAGTATCCACATACTGTATCCCATGCGCTGATGTATTTAGTACCATGGAACTTCTTTAGAATCTCTTCAATTTCTCCTGGGGATGTTCTATCATTCACGATCATTTTATTGATCTCTCTTGCATCGAGGCATATTCTTACTTTTCCATCCTTTTTCGGTATCGCCACTATTGGACTGGTATATGGTGATTGGCTTAATTCTATTATATCATCTTCCATCATTTGGTTGATTTCTGCCCTCACTGCATTCCTTTGAGAGTAGGCGATAGGGTATGATTTTTCTTAAAATCAACGGGCTCTTTGAATATGATTTTACATTGGTAATCTTTTACCTTGCCCGGGGCATCAGAAAAAATGTGTCAATATTTATTGTAAATGTTTATGAGATCTCTGCCTGGTGAACACTAATCTGTTGATCTCGTACTTCTCGTTGGAATTGTCTGATCTCCTCCAGCTTGTTTGACCATATCTCTTCATCTTTCCATTCATTTACTATTTTTCCATGTGATTGTTGGCAATAATTGTTTTGTAACATGGTGTAACAGTTGGTTATTGAAGGTAAGTTACTACCCTTCACTATATTTGTTGTCCATATTCCATGTTCAGTGTTTAGTGACACTTCTCCTTGCCGCAGATCAATTATGGCAGAGTATTGTCGGAGTACATCACATCCAACAAGTATTGAGAATGGCAGGCCGCTGGCAACAAGAAAAGACATAGTGAATGTTAGGCCTTTACTATTAAGTTCCAGGGACACTTGTTTCCTGACAGTTTTGTTTTGTCTGCCGGTAGCAGCGATGATGGTCACATTGTTTATTGATAGAGTTGGTATAGGTATACTACTTTCCTGTTGTAGTCTGCTTAACTCTACTTGGTCAATTAAAGATATAGTAGATCCAGTATTGATCATTAATGTTGACATGATTCCATTTATTTGGGCATTTATGTACACTATCTCACTGTTTCGACTAGGCATTGGTTGATTACTTTCTTCAATCAACTCGTCTCTTATATTTTTTAGATAATTCGTTTGTATTATAGTGATTATATTTTTTGTAGGCTTACATTCCCCAAGAGATTGGTCCAGTGATGGGCTGTTCACAGTTTTCACTGACCTTAGGCGTTTAAATGAGGGCTGGCCTCATTATCTCTAACTTCATTAGTGTTTAATGGTTGGTTAGTGACTGGCTCCTGTCAGTTATTCCTGTTATCTACGTCGTTCCTGGTATTTTCTTTGAATGGGTGGCTTCTTGTGTCGGGTACCTGGTTAAAGTACGTCCGTCGATAGTTAGCTTGGGCATAATTTCTTCCTGGACTCCGTTGTCTTTGTCCTCTTATGTAGTTTACCTGTGGTCGGTATCCTTGGTTGTTGTTATTGTTACCGTTTCCAGGGCGATAATAGTTATTAGGACCATTCTGTGGGTAGTTACCCCTGTAGTTGTTCCTGAAATTGTTATTATTGTTCCCATTTCGGTTGAAGTTTCTGGGTATATTATTGCCCCATTGGTTCCCTTGATAATTATTAGGGTTGTTTTGTGGTGGCTTGTTATCCCCCTGTTGGTTTGGTAATGATGGTCCTTCGTTTACTCTATTACTTCTGAAGCTCGATACTCTATTTTTCCTGTATTGCCACTCGTGCTCATGGCTCTCTAACAAACTAGCCATGTCTTGAATGGTCTTTACCTGACTGTACATCCGTGCTTTTTGTATGGCGTCATCGTAATGGTAAGACAATTGTATCACAAGACACTCTTCCGGGATGCGTAGTTCCAAATTTCTTGCCATGCAGATCTTTCCCAGGAAGTAGGATGTGAGAGACTGTCCATTTTGACTCTCATACCTCCCGTTGCTTAGGTTGTTGCAGACCATGTTCTGGGTCGATTCAGACCAGTATTTAGCCTTGAATTGGGTCTTAAATTCTTGAATTCTCTGGATGTCTGGTCTAGTGGCAGTCCACCAGTTGTCGTAGGTTTCTTTGAACATTTCGTCCAGCATTCCTCTCACTGTTGTCCATCGGGTCTCTCGATTTTTTATAATCAACTCTTCCACCCTCTTCAGGAATTCAATAGGGTTCCTTTTATAATTACGGAAGTTGATCGTATCCCTATTGTCTGTGTTAATGATATGGTTACTGTTACATGGCTGGTCACGCCAGGCGTCCACTTCTTCCCGTAATGACTCTTCTAGTCTGTGCATCTCATCAATCCTTTGTTTGTTTTTGTCTACCTTGCTGTCTATTTTATTTAAATTGCTGTACACTCCTTCCATTCTTTCTCCCAAGTCTGTTCGTACAGTTGCTATCTCCTTCTGGTTCTCTTCCCGGACTAGATGTATGTCCTGGTCCATCTGTTCACATCTTTTGGCTGTTTCTTCGTGGCATTCCTCAATTCTCCTTTTATTTTCTCCTTCGAGGTTGTTTATCTTATTGAGTACTTCCTCACGGACTTCTGAAACATTTTCGTTGGTCTTCTCTAGTCTCTCCGTCTCCTCTAATTTTTCATTTGTTTCAGTGATCTGTTGTATGGTTTCTTCTCGATACTCCCTTAATTTCTTTTATGAATTTGCTAACTGCTATAATTTTTTATTGTTCGACTAAGCTTTTCATCATTACTGACATCTTCAGGTCGTTGTTTAAGACCTGAAGATGTCATTAATGACGAAAAGCTTAGTCGAACAATAAAAAAATTATAGCAGTGAGCAAATTCATAAAAGAAATAGTAAGGATGGCTGCTAATTTAAACAATACGAAGAATAAAACTCCCTTAATTGTTGGATCACCTGCTGCTTCATCTCTTCCTTAGTTATTTCATTGATTTCCTTCAGCTTTTGTTGGAGGTTTTCGTTATTTTTGTTAATGGTTTTTCTCAATTCTTCTTTCTGCTTCTGAAAATTGTCGTTCGTTTCTTCTTTCATGCTGTCGAACTTCTCCTCCTGTTTCTTAAAATTTTCATTGGTTTCTTCCTTGTTTCTGTCCAATCTTTCCTCCATTCGTTTTATTAACCTTTTATTCATTTGTTCTATAAATTTTATCAGATTTGGGTCTCCTCTAGTTTCCTCCTTGTCACCCGCTTGTGGTTCTATTTGTTTGTCTTGGGCTGGTTCTGTTGTGGTTATTGTTGTCTCCACCTCTTCAACCAATGTTCCTTCCTCTTCTTCCCCTCTATTTTCTTCCATCTCTTTGTCCTTCGCCAATTTTTTCGATAATCCTCTAGTATGCATCTTGATCTCCTTTCGTGACCACCGCTAGAATTTCGTATCTTCCTTTCTTCTAGTCCCACCAGTTGGTCGCCAATTTATAACCAAACGTTCCGTCCATCTTTCTTACTTCTGCAAGCGTGTAAACGTATTCTGTAAAATGTAGCAGTGTGTCAGAGTGTAACTTGTGTATGTGTGTCTTACCAATTCGTCCTCGCTCGGTAACGTAACTTACGATGCTTGAGTCCGTAGCGAACGTACGGATAACCAGGTACCGTAGTCCCGATCTTAGGTTCACTAGGAGCGTATAATTCCCAGGTGGCGCCAAATTTTTTATTTAAAACAATTAAAAATGTATTATTATCAGCGGTTCTGCTCAGACGGTGTGAAGAATTCAATTTGTCCCGCCGTTTATCGAGTTGTATGGTCAAGCCAGCAGTTGCTGTATTCGCTGCTTGAGCGCTAGTTATCACGTCAGAGACGTTCGCTGTAATTTATAACATTAAGAATACACCTTCCTACTGAAAATAAAACACATTTTTATATACACAGTATTGATTTATTAGCGATTGGTTATTACGGTTTTCATAGACACAAGCTATATTTGATTTCTTATATAATTTTGCACCGGTTATTTATTTATGAGACGTTTTCTCTCTGGGTTTTACAATCGATTTTGAACGTGACTAACATACAGTATGTTGTTCTACCAAAGTGGTAAACAATATTTTCGTTCAAATGTTTTGGATTCTTTTGATCACGTTAAAAGGCTCAGATGCAATTACAATAATAAAAATACACAACCTTACAATGTTTCTACTTAAATATTGTAACATGTAACTATAAATGGTTTGTTTAAGTGTAGTAAAAGTGTTTTAAAGGTTCGTACATTAATGCTAGGTTAGTTTTATAATTTTACAAATTTTCAGTGTCTTAATATTTTTATTTAATCTTTGAAAGAGAACAAAATTGATTCAGTGATATTTCAGAATATAGTGAGAAATATTCAAAGTGCGTTATTTTGGAAGTTTAGATAATTAATTGGATACTTAACAGCTTGTTATCGTCTATAATAAATTAAAATTATTAAATGCAAAATACAATATAATTTCCACCTACCTGCCAAGACTCGGTTACGGGCCAGGATCCAATCACAAGTACGTTAGATACAAACGTGGTTTACAGGTTAAACAAATCACTGACACAACTCATTTTTGAAGAGAATTAAAATTTAATTTTTTATTTTTGAACTTTGGTAACATTAAAAAGATTCCTTCTCCAAAATTAAACCTTGAAATACATGCCTAATACTTTTCGGTGATCCACTCCCTGATCACAACAATATAATTATGAACTTATTCTAACATCTTACCTTATACTCATACAGACATACAGACAGAGCCCAGCCTGCATATTTTGAACACTCACTCAAACACAACCCTTAACATTTTATAATAAAACCCCCAGCCCTTACACTTAAACCGCCGGCAACGTGTTCGCGCGCGCACTCATCTTCTTGAGAATTTTCTTGTTTTATATTGTCTGAAAATTATAAATTACATTGTCTCCTTTTAAACCGACCGCGGTCACATAAATTCAAATGATAAATCCACTTTTTACTGTTAAATGTAAGGTTTTGTAACAAGCCTACTTGTCTCGTTCCGGCGCCGGAGCGATCAGTTACCAAACTGGGAACTAAAAACGTAGCAGTGTTGCTAATGTGATCTCATACTTTTGACGGAAAGCACTGCCTTGTGCTTCGTCGTAGAAGTTTTGTCCCATGCTATGCATGTAGTTGTTGGGATGACGATAGCAGACAATTTCAGCTAGGCACTGGCTAACGTCACAAAGGGGCCGGACTTAGACATTATTTCCTGCTGCTCAAACGCACATTGCTGAATCAATTTCGCCCAGGCCATCTTGCCTTAAACCAAACTCGGCGTCCCAACAGAGTGCGTACTTGTGTTGCGCGTGAGTGTGTTGTCCCACTTATGCAAAGTTCTGAGAATTTAGGGTGGTACAAATTCCTTGCCGAGTTACTCAACACAAACTGCGCCTCGCCTTTGTTTCAACACTGCTTCTTACCACGTGTTCTGTTCCAATAGAGTTAATGTTTGCACAATCATTTTATAAAACCCCAAAAATAAAATAAATAAAAATACAACTGCCCCATACCCGCAATAAATGAAATAAATGAAACCACCCAAATTTTGACACGTTACAATACCCCCTCAATGAGAATTCTGCTGTCCAAAACAGAAGAAATCTCATTGATAACCCCGAAGAGGACCGGTGAGGAACTGGTGCCAACAACCCCCTTGTTCTTACTCTTCATGGGTACACGACCCCCCTGGCTCGGCAACTATGGACGCATCTGAACGAGATCACTGGACTTCTCCGTAAGAGATCCCAACACCGAGAAATCGAACAGACAAGTACCACAGCACACCTCACCTTCTAACATGCTACCCCCCAAAATCCTCAATCCCTGGCTTAGATTATGCCAGATCCTCCACCGATATGTTTCCCCTTTTATGCAAGCTGGGCTGCCTTTAGCAGATAGCTCACACACACTCACATTACATATTATACATTGAAAAATTCTTTAAAATTTACGATTTCATCTAAGAAAAAAAAATTCAAATAAAATAAAATACTTTATCAAAAAAAATTCTCTTCCTTGTTTTCTGTTTTTTACTTAAAATAAGTGAATTTAAACATTTCTTATAGTTAAACATATCCTTAACCTAACATGTGAATACTTAGAGTCTAACAATACAATGCAATACAATAAATCAATAAAATAAACATGGTTAGCACACAAATAATAAAATAATCAATACTTAAAATATTCATTAGCTGGCAGGCGAAAAATCAAGATTTTTTTTTCAAAAAAAATGTTCTCCAAAAAATTTTAGAATTCAAAGAAAAATTTAAATTTATTAAAATGTTTCCTTTACATCTATAAATTATTTAGAATCTGTTTAAATTGATTAAAACAAAAGTTGAATTGATTTCCATACTGTTAACTTATATGACCTCACTGTCAGCTGATCGAAACTAGGTCAATTCCAAAAAAATTGACCTACATGTGTTATGTATAAGTTCTATCTGACAATACATTTAACATCTGTAACAATCTAACTTGAAACACAAAACATAATAAAATAAAACAATTGAAATGAACAAAATATTAATATAAATAATAAGCAAATTGACATTTAAATTATTCAAAATAAACAACTCTTAATTTTACATCCGTTCCAAATTCTATCAAAATTCTGTCACTGGTTTCAACGTAAAATAAAATTTCATATCTTTATTATGAATCTCTTTCTTTCTTTAACAATCGTATTCTCCATTACTGTGGGTGATTTAAACATTTATTTATTCTCATTTACTGTACTACTTGATCTGTATACATATATAATCTTTCTCCCTCTGACTCTAATATTCATCAACTTCAACTAACATGACACCCATCTCTATCAAAAACATCTACCAAATCACTCTCTAACCCCAACTTATCATTAAACTCAAATCGCCACCTTCTCTCTATATATATAAAAAAAAAATACTCTCTAACCCTTTGTACATAGGATACGTGTTTCCCCCCCAAACTCATTTCCCTTATCTGGCCCCTGGATTCTACCTAAGGCGGCCCCGTTCCCACTAAATCGATCCCAATCCCGTCCCAACTTATCATTATGTTGCGGACTCCTACATTACACTACCCCCTACTACAAAATTGCCATCCCCAAAATCTCAATCTCATTACCTCACTACAAATACAACAAAATAACATCATTAATTATAAACATCAATATATCACTCAAAACTCTACATAGATTCTCCACAACTACTGTGTCAACATCAATACTTCTCAAATTCTATAACATTACATTACTTCAAAACAACATCACCTTATCTTCATCTCTACTATTTCTTTAGCTTTGACTTCAATTTGGACTGATCTACGTAGTGTGGCAGAAAAGTAATGAGACTGGGAACACTGCAAGCGATCTGGCAACGCTGCGCTGTTGTCCTTGACAGAGCACGTGTATCAGCCCCCTCCCATCTCTCAGTGCGAGTTTCAACTCCTTCCGTTAACTACGTGATTGTTGTGACTGCTATTAGTGAAGTTGTGTTTTGGTTGTGCGTCACGCAAAATGGAACAGCGTAATTTGGAGCAACGTTGTGCCATTAAATTTTGTGTTAAGCTTGGAGATTCGGCAAGTGTGACGTTTGAAAAGTTAAAACAAGCGTATGGGGAACATTCTTTATCCCGAGCTCAAGTTTTTCGCTGGCATAAATCATTTTTGGAAGGCAGAGAACACGTTGAAGATGAACACCGCTCAGGGAGGCCTTCAACTTCTAAAACCGACGAAAACATCGAACGTGTGAACACTCTTGTGAGATCAGACCGTCGATTAACATTAAGAATGTTGAGTGAAGAATTAAATTTGAACAGATTTACCGTTCATCAAATTTTGACTGAACATTTGCACATGCGAAAGGTCTGTGCCAAAATGGTGCCGAAAAACCTCACAATTGAGCAGAAGGACAATCGAAAAAACAAGTGTCTTGATCTTCTTGACAGAATCGCCAATGAGCAAGATTTCTTTAGTCGTGTAATCACAGGTGATGAATCATGGATTTTTCAATACGATACTGAGACCAAGAGGCAAAGTGAGGAGTGGCACACTGCGAGTTCTCCTCGACCAAAGAAAGCTCGAATGAGCAAATCGAAGATCAAATCAGTGCTGATTTGTTTTTTTTTTGACAGAAGGGGAATCGTCCACAAAGAATTTGTTCCTCCAGGACAAACTGTCAACCAAGTTTTTTATAAAGACGTCCTTGAAAGGCTCAGAAAAAGGGTCATTCGCGTGAGACCGGACATTGCAGACAAATGGATGCTCCATCATGACAACGCCCCATGTCACACTGCCCTCTCCGTCACAGAATTTTTGACCTCAAAAGGCATTCCTGTGGTTCCCCAGCCCCCCTATTCACCTGACCTCAGTCCCTGTGACTTTTTCCTATTTCCTAAACTGAAAAATGTCCTCAAAGGACGGCATTTAGGGACTTTAGAAAACATCCAAAAGAGTGTAACGGACATGCTACAGACCATACCGGTTGAAGACTTCCAGCACTGCTACCAACAGTGGGAACAACGTCTCCATCGGTGTGTAGCTGCTCAAGGGAACTACTTTGAAGGGGATAAGATTGATGTTTGAAAAAAATAAAAACTTTGGTAAATAAAAAATCAGTCTCATTACTTTTCTGCCACACCTCGTATATGTCCCACAAAATATTCATCACCCAAAACTATCTTTTATTAGCTTTCACAAATTATTACTTTATTTCTCATTACTTTAAATAGCATCTGTAATACATTAAACATTACATTAAACATCAATTACCTGGAACATTTAGAAACCAATATCAGTGACATTTTATTGCTGATCAGCTGATCTTCCTAACACAATGGAAACACATCTCAAAATTGAACAAATTACATGAAATACATATTGCAACGAATCACAGGATCATGATAGGCGGGGCAAGTTCACATATATTACACAGGCAATGGACATTCATGTTATATTGGTAGATGGTTAAGTTTGGTTATGTTATCAATTGTATTTAGTAAGGATAAGGGTTTAGTTTATTAAAACTGTGCATTATTTATTTATTGTTATTCATGTACTGTGTTTGTGGAAATGTGCGCGCGTGCGCGAGTGGTAAACGTTTCCCGGGCGGTGCGTGAAGTATTTATCATTGTGTTTGACATTGAACTGAACTTAGACATATGTAGTGCTACAATCCCTATACATTTCTGACTATTGTTTACGTTCATGTATGATATTAGTATGTAGGCAGTTATGCATGAGATACGGGTAGGTTGATTACCGCTATGCATGCTGTTACAAAGTAAATGCACTCTACTGCATGAAAAGTGCATGTCACGATGTACTAACCATGTGACTTCCATCCACCAATAGAATGCTGAGTGGTGGTTGGAAAATTTCTTAAGCCTGTCGTTACACAGGCAGTTCTTCTACGCCATCTACCGCGAACGGGACATGCACTCCTTGTACAAGATTCTACCGCTTGCAAGGTGTTGTAAAGACTATTCGTTGTTAGTGAAACGGGAAGACTCAGAACTGTGTGTGTAGTACATCTGCACACAGTATTGTTTTAACGCATTGCGCGTATAATTACGACAGTTCTTCTACGCCATCTACCGCGAACGGGACGTGCATTCCTTGTACAAGATTCTACCGCTTGCAAGGTGTTGTAAAAACTATTCGTCGTTAGTGAAACGGGAAGACTCAGAACTGTGTGTGTAGTACATCTGCACACAGTATTGTTTTAACGCATTGCGCGTATAATTACAGGCAGTTCTTCACTGCTGCTACCACGAACGGGTCGTGCACTCCTTGTACAAGATTCTACCGCTTGCAAGGATCTGTTAAGACTTTTCGGGGATAGTAACGCGTGTGACGCATAACAGTTGATATTATCTATTTACACACGGTATTATTAATATTGTAGTACTACGTGTGTAATAAGTGAGTGTAACTGTATCGCTGTGTGAGATTTTCCGCAGTGTCAGTATCATTAATAGTTACGCAATAGTAAGTTGTTCCATCAAGACGTTTCCGTGCTAGTGCAAGATTTCCTCATAGGGTGGTCTGCTGATCGCGGTAGACCTGGTTATTCGCGTGAACACTTGAAGATGCCGGAGTGGTATAAGTTCAATATACCGTTATTAGATTAAACTCACTGACACCTGAGATATTACTTGGTCATAAACTCTATATTAATTTTGCGAGTAATAAGATCCGTAGTACCGTTGTGTGTGCGAAGCGTCAGATTCATCGTAGTAATTGCAGGACACCAGCCCAGCTGTTATAGGACCAGCCCAGCTGTTATAGGACACCAGCCCAGCTGTTATAGGACCAGCCCAGCTGTCAGGACACCAGCCCAGCTGTTATAGGACGCCAGCCCAGCTGTTATAGGACCCCAGCCCAGCTGTTATAGGACCAGCCCAGCTGTTTCAGGACATCAGCCAAGCTGTTACAGGACGCCAGCCCAGCTGTAAACGTTTCTGGGGAAACGTCTGTCATTTATAAGCCACACCTGACGAACCAACTACACCGCAAAGACCTGCCCGTCTCTTCAACAACATCATCGTGGGAATCTTCTTTATGTAACGTATCACGTCTTGCGTATGAACATTATTTAACATTTTAAAAGAAAGACTCTATATCAAACATTACATTCTGTACATATCAAATATAGCGTATAAACAATTACTTGTGTTTGTGCAATAAATAATCTTAAACCCTCCAATATAGACTTTTAATTTGAGATACACATACTATCATATCCTATGCGCCAATAGTTTAGTAATTTGTGTTGTCGCATAGAGATATTTTGTGGCCCCACGTTGGGCGTTTACCACTCGCGCACGCGCGCACATTTCCACAAACACAGTACAATGCACAAACAATTCCACAATAAATAAATAATGCACAGTTTTAATAAACTAAACCCTTATCCGTACTAAATACAATTGATAACATAACCAAACTTAACCATCTACCAATATAACATGAATGTCCATTGCCTGTGTAATATATGTGAACTTGCCCCGCCTATCATGATCCTGTGATTCGTTGCAATATATATATATATATATATATTTATTTATTCTTACTTCTCACCTCCTTGTTTCCCCTTTTTCTGATTCTGATCATTTATGTTGACCGCGTGCCAGACAGCTTAATTATCTACTTAGGTTCAAAATACACCCATAATGAAAACACATATTTTTATCAATACCTATATCTAACATACAACAATAAAATAATACATTTAAAAGCATGCAATGAACACCTTATATTGAATGTCTGAGCAGCTAGTTATTTAACAGAGCACAAGCAATTTTATTGGATCAAAATTTGAATTAGCAAAAACTTTTTATGTTGTAAAATTTTAATTTTGTGACTCATCTGAGCCACCTCCCGTCCACACACTCTATTGCAAATTATGGAGGACTGTCTCGCCCTTTTGCTTCTGCAAAGACGGCATATTTTGGAGTAGTTTGACCTCTCCGTGTCTTTGCTTCCGCTATTACATTCTAAAAGGTTCAGATATCAACATACCTTTGTTATATAGTTACATGCCCTTAATGCGGGTCTACCACCTGGCTTTGCTGTTCCTACGCGAACAGAGTGGTAGCCGCTGTTCCATAGTACCTGGATTTCCCCTAAATGTCACCCCCCATTTGATTTCTACTATATACCAATTTCAAGTCAGCTATGGCCAAGGGACTTGGTATGACCATAGCTGGCCACTAGCCAAATCCACGATTAGTGCTGGTAAGGCAGTAATCGCCTGAAAAGTCGGGGAAATCTAACTTCATTTCAGTGCCTGTTCTACATCGTTTTATTATGTGCGACACGATCGTCTATCAGTGTGCAAATTTAATTTACACGAAAAAGGTGTGTCGCACATTTTCGCCATTTTCGCCTCCGATGGAGGTAACACTCTCTGTTACCCCCAACCCATTCGCTATCTACGAGGGCACAGGCCACCCCCGCAATAGCAACTTAATAGCTAACTAATTAAAATTTTATATACATTAAATAAATATAATCTTTTCATTTAACTCATTCATAATTTCCTATCATTGGACTTTCTTAAAATTTTCAAAATTTATTATTAATAATTAGTATACATCATTTTTCATCTATTATTAAAAATTTTAATTATCATTTTTATTGAACACAATTATTTCAAATAATCTCACTATTGAATTACAATCTTAGTTACACCTGTAAACATTTTTATTATACATGATTATATTGTAAAAGTTCTATACTTACAGTCCATTTTAAAATGATATACACAAAACATATTCACCATACCACATTACTTTCACCTCACCTCTGAAACATTTAACACAAATATTAGTTTAAATCAAATAATTTATCATTCATTACCAAATTTCCATCTCGTAAAATAATTTATATTCATCAAAAAATTTAATTACACAACATTTAAATAATCAATCAAAATATTTAACATGTATCAAATTGTTTTAATTAATTTAATTATTAACAACACAAATTGCATTACCATCATAACAACCATTATTAGTCAATTACTGTTTTCAAAATTAATTCTGATATTTATTTAACTTGCAAATATTTCAATATTATTATTACAACAATCATCTTACGTACACACATTATTTACTTAACATTCCACAATGCACACAAATAAATTCACTATATTTTTATTTACAAACTCTTGTTATTAACTGTTCAGTTTTTCTGCACTTCATTGTCCAAATCTGCCATGTCAGAACCATAAAACAAAATGTTTATCACTGTCTTTCATTGTTTTATAGTTTAACCTCCATCGTCCCAGATAAGTCTTGGTTTTATACCACACTGTTCATTTTTATTGACCAACAAATGGTTACTTTGTGTGTCATAACTAGAACACCCAAATTCACTCATTTTACCAAAATGCTCATTAAACCAGTTGACGTTAAGTATTTTTGTTAAGTCTCCATCATTAAATTCATTCACTATTGGGTTAATTATTTTTGTCAAGTCATTATAGTCATTATTAATCACATATACTTTTAAACTTTCTTTCCATTCGTCATACTTTCTGTTCAAATTATACAATTCTATTACTTTCTCCACATACAATTCTCTGTTTAACTCTCTCATCACAATACCAAATCATACTTTCAACATCATTATTACAGACAGAGGGTACAACATTGTACAACATCAATAAACACTTCAATTCATCTACCAATACGGGTCTCTTGCCCTTCAAAAACAACATTTGTGAACACCTTGGTTCAGAAAAATTAATGGGAAAATTTACCCTCTGCCCTACACATTCATCTACTCTTTCTTTCCATTCTTTTTCTAACTCATTAACACACATTAATACCTCATCATCACTACATTCCACCAACTCATCCGTACTCTCATTCTTTATTTTTACCGTATCAGTCTCCGATACTAATTCTTCAAATACATTACTATTATTCTCATTATTTTCAACATTATTGTTATCATTTGTTAACTCTTTCTCTGGTATCATATTTTTACATTTGTCACTACAATTTTCATTTGTTTTATTTTTCTCTGTACATACACACTCTCTTGACTCATTTGCTTCTCTTTTTGCTTCACTACATATTTCGCTCAACTTACTCTCAATACTACACAGTGACTTAGTTAATACGTCAAACTTAGCATCATTCATGTCAAAACGTTTATTTAATTCAGTATTCTGTATATCTAATTTCTCATTTACCTTATTTTTAAATTCTTGCATCTCGTTTTTCTGTTCATCTAACTTTACATCAAATTTATTGAGCATTTCATTTTTTTGTTCATCTAACTTTACATCAAATTTATTGAAACTGGTACAAAGAAATTGGATCATTTTCATCATATCTTGATCCTCAGATTTTTTACTTGGGACTGGTGTTGAATGCAGTACGTCATCCATAATTTTCGACTCAGTTCCGGTCAGTTCTATATTTATTTGGCTCTCTGTTTCAATGTCAGTGAAGCTGACTTGTTCATTATTAATTGTACGCTCCCTACTCAAAATTGGGGTTATTTGAATCCCCGAATCTACAGTTACATTACTCTGATCTGTTACCTTTAATTCTGTTTTATTCTGACTCGCACTTGGAGTCGAATGTGTCTCCAAACTACTCATGTTTAAGTCGTCAAAATTGTTGACACTATTTTCATTTACTTTATTCTCATTATCTGACATTTTTTGTAATTGATATTCTAACTATTCATAATCTAATTAATTAATTTTTTGTGATGTATTATCTATATTACTTTCGATATAGCTTTGCGTACATAACGCCTTTTTTATTTTGCTACGCTAACCTAAAACACATGTTTGTATCTTTATTGTAGATGTGGAATTTAATTAATTATAATTAATTATAATTCGTCCCTGTTCGGGCGCCATTTGTTATCGTCTATAATAAATTAAAATTATTAAATGCAAAATACAATATAATTTCCACCTACCTGCCAAGACTCGGTTACGGGCCAGGATCCAATCACAAGTACGTTAGATACAAACATGGTTTACAGGTTAAACAAATCACTGACACAACTCATTTTTGAAGAGAATTAAAATTTAATTTTTTATTTTTGAACTTTGGTAACATTAAAAAGATTCCTTCTCCAAAATTAAACCTTGAAATACATGCCTAATACTTTTCGGTGATCCACTCCCTGATCACAACAATATAATTATAAACTTATTCTAACATCTTACCTTATACTCATACAGACATACAGACAGAGCCCAGCCTGCATATTTTGAACACTCACTCAAACACACCCCTTAACATTTTATAATAAAACCCCCAGCCCTTACACTTAAACCGCTGGCAACGTGTTCGCGCGCGCACTCATCTTCTTGAGAATTTTCTTGTTTTATATTGTCCGAAAATTATAAATTACATTGTCTCCTTTTAAACCGACCGCGGTCACAAATTCAAATGATAAATCCACTTTTTACTGTTAAATGTAAGGTTTTGTAACAAGCCTACTTGTCTCGTTCCGGCGCCGGAGCGATCAGTTACCAAACTGGGAACTAAAAACGTAGCAGGTGTTGCTAATGTGATCTCATACTTTTGACGGAAAGCACTGCCTTGTGCTTCGTCGTAGAAGTTTTGTCCCATGCTATGCATGTAGTTGTTGGGATGACGATAGCAGACGATTTCAGCTAGGCACTGGCTAACGTCACAAAGGGGCCGGACTTAGACATTATTTCCTGCCGCTCAAACGCACATTGCTGAATCAATTTCGCCCAGGCCATCTTGCCTTAATCCAAACTCTGCGTCCCAGCAGAGTGCGTACTTGTGTTGCGCGTGAGTGTGTTGTCCCACTTATGCAAAGTTCTGAGAATTTAGGGTGGTACAAATTCCTTGCCGAGTTACTCAACACAAACTGCGCCTCGCCTTTGTTTCAACACTGCTTCTTACCACGTGTTCTGTTCCAATAGAGTTAATGTTTGCACAATCATTTTATAAAACCCCAAAAATAAAATAAATAAAAATACAACTGCCCCATACCCGCAATAAATGAAACCACCCAAATTTTGACACGTTACAAGCTTCGTAGCATGTGATTAATCTGTTGGTCTGGAATAGGGGACTGTAGCCGCAATATAGTTCAGTTTTCATTTATTCGGGCTTCTGGCATCTTTTCCAAAGTATTTAGATTCATTTATTCACTTCGTCTGGAAATAAAAAGTCTTCTCCCTCAGTTAATTTAGTTCAGTGATAGTCAGCCTCCTTCTCGTTCAGTTTGGACAATTTGTTTGACTTTTAAAACATTTTAAATAAGAAAATTGGTTGTTCTGAATTCTGGCGTCTGTTTTTCCTGAGCATCACTTTCTGAGTAATGATATTCAACGGTAATTTCGTCTTCAACCGTGGTTTCCATGGTTACCACAGAATTCCGATTGGACTAGCTTGATATAAATCCATTGTTATCAAAATTTGAATTCTTTTCAAATCTTCCTATATCTTCTGACTTTCTTCCTTCCATTATCTTCCTTCTTAAGTATTAATTATTAGCACTGTCATTTGTATTTTCTCACAAAGATTATTTTGGTATCCCACAATATTGGGTTGTTTCATGTTTTCTAAGTTTACAATTAATTTAATATTTACTAATTACATTTCTCTGCTTATATAACTCCTTATTTTAACATTTTGTTTTTAATAACATTTACCATTCATCCTTGGTTAATTTGTCACCTTGGATTTGTTAATTACTTGGCTATTTTTATACAATTAGTATTTGTTGGTGTTTGACCGTTAGGCCTGTTTCAAGTCTATGTAGCCATTACTGATTCTTTATTATTTCATACACCTTATATCTCATTTTGTCCTAGAGTGTTATTTTGTTTTTATAATTATGTTTATTATCTATGGATGTGTTTTGGTTCAGTCGTTGTGTGATTTTTGTGTGTTACAACTGTTTTATTCATTATTTCTTGCTAACTATTTACTAACGGTTTTCTCTTTTCTAACTCAAACATTGCTTTCTTTTCTTATTTAATTACTCTGCCAATGTCAATAATATGGCTATTAATTACTACCTTTTCCTCATATAACATATAACATTTAGGTCTATGTTTGGGATAATTACCCAATCCATATCCTATTCATAAATAATTGTTTAGATAATTATTTAACACTTATTATTTAATATTTGTGTACAATTCATTACTTTTGATTTATTGTTTGGGTGAAAAACAACCTCACCTCTATTGAACTTGTTTCATTACTCTCCCCTTATAACATGGGTGTTTACTTATGGTTTTAAACTACTTATTTTATAAAAACTCTTTTCTTTCTTTTCCATGTCAACACTATCTTATTACTTTGTCATGTGATTTTCACCTTTAAATTCTACAATACATTTTTAAGTTCTACAATAATATTATTTTATAATCAATACAGTTAATATCACTCTTCAGTGTTCATTATTACTGAATCAATGGTTTATTTTAAATATTATTCTCAATAACTTTCTTAAATGTTATTGTTCACTATCAAACCTTAAATATTGGTTACTTTTACTAAGTTTATCTTAGCCTTCCCTATTTTTACGATTTTTATTACTGACACTATTTTTATTTATTTATCACTTGCACTTTTAAATTATTTTGTGTTTATCATAATTTACTTAGTGTTTCTTTTTCTATCATTTCACTTTAGGGTAATTTCACTTTCACTAGGTTAACTTCCGTTTACTTCTCACTATTTCAATATCTTTCTCTTTCTCAATACATATTATATATAATTATTAATATCATGTCTTTCTCTATTAACAACTTATATGTACTTCTAACTCTTTGGCTAGTGTATTTTTAATTATTGTTTTTTATTAATGACTATTTACAATTGTCACTCAATCAATACTGACATTCATTATTTATTTTGGTTCTTTACCGGTTTCATTTTCTTTATTATATTTGATTACATTATTCCTCCCTTCTCTATTCTTTATTCCTTGTTTGTGTTTTCTTGATGTGTTTCATTTTATTTTCTTCATCATTGGTTTGTTCACTCTTGGTTCTCATTTTTCTTCTCCTTCACTTCTCATCTTGTTTACTTTATTTTGGTTCTTAGCTGGCCAATCTCTGGGGTTGGGTCAATGTCATTTGTCTGTCAGTCTAGTCGTTGAGTTTCTTTATTAATCACTTTTGGTTTATAACTCTTTCTCCTTTCTTAATTACATTTTATATTTTTATTCTCTTCATTATTTATTTATTAAAATATATTATTCTTTAGCATTTTTTACATACTTATTGTTATCAAATGTGATTGGCATTTGGCGATGTTATATAATATATATAATTATATATATATATATTATATTATTATATACATACCACCATAGTCAGTAAAATTCCATTTTTTAAAATAATGAATAAGGCCTTTTCGAAATATTAAAATTTCATCATCAGTTCATACACTGTAATGTTCCTGTTGTGATGTTTTCCTTTAAATGTATAACTGTTGTTGACTGTGTGTATTACCTCTTACTGTTCTTCATTTTGAACTTTCCACTGTCATCATTATTTGGTGAAACCAAGCCAGATATGTATTGAAACAATTGATCATTTTCAAATATTGTCTGTTGATTCATCAATTTGTCATATTTTTTATGAAGGTATATATATAATTTTTCTAACTGTATAATGTCATTTTTATTATTGTTTATTTCCACTATTTCCATATTGTTGAATATATTTGTTATACTATGATTCATACTAATAAGGTGATCTGCTATGTTGGAGATTCCCATTTTTTTATTATTAAAAGCTATGAAATGTTCCATAAATCTCTGTTTGAAATTTCTATGTGTTCTTCCGATGTATATGTAGTCACAGTTATTACATTTTATCCTGTATATTCCACTTAATTTGTATATATCACAGTTTTTTCTATATACAAATATTTTCTGATATATACAAATTAAGTGGAATATACAGGATAAAATGTAATAACTGTGACTACATATACATCGGAAGAACACATAGAAATTTCAAACGGAGATTTATGGAACATTTCAGAGTATTTAATAATAAAAAAACGGGAATCTCCAACATAGCAGATCACCTTATTAGTATGAATCATAGTATAACAAATATATTCAACAATATGGAAATAGTGGAAATAAACAATAATAAAAATGACATTATACAGTTAGAAAAATTATATATATACCTTCATAAAAAATATGACAAATTGATGAATCAACAGACAATATTTGAAAATGATCAATTGTTTCAATACATATCTGGCTTGGTTTCACCCAATAATGATGGCAGCGGAAAGTTCAAAATGAAGAACAGTAAGAGGTAATACACACAGTTAACAACAGTTATACATTTAAAGGAAAACATCACAACAGGAACATTACAGTGTATGAACTGATGATGAAATTTTAATATTTCGAAAAGGCCTTATTCATTATTTTAAAAAATGGAATTTTACTGACTATGGTGGTATATATATAATAATATTATAACAAGTCAGTGGCATAATGTTTGGCAAAATAATATATATATATACATACATACATACATACACGCACATACCACCCCAACATTCCTTCATCCAAGCATTCAAATCACACACGTTACTATAACTTCAATACTGCAATAGCGGTCAGTAACTCCAGTCAAAATCACCCTTCGGGCTTTTAATTTGAATTCTAAATTTCCCCATGTTACACAGGAATCATACATATTAAGCTTAAACAATTTTCTGGGTTACCTTGCATGTTTAAGTTCACAAAAAGATTGACTGACGAGCACGTGGTCTCTGCTAAAACATTTATAAATACTTCAACAATAATCAGACTTCATGGGACCACCATTATAAATTCATACTTGCTCTAATTCTTAAGTGTTTTTAAATTCTGAACTGTCTACAACATTATTTCTGTAACTTGAGCGTAAAATAATTTTACCACGTGCTCGTATATTTACCGGCACAAACATGGACCCCCTGAGCCACACACACAATGATCGTTACATTTCACACACACAAACCCCCAGTTAAATTAATATTACATATAAACTCGCAATACTGGCTCACCTGAAGCTCTTTAAGAAAATTTATCAAGTCATAGTGGTGTCACAATTTATGCCGTCACAATCCAGCCAGCCGCCCCAAGGTTGAACGAGAAAAAGAGAGCGACGCACGGCTCGGCGCTAACTTATAGAAACTCAGACATTGCTGACTAAATTTCATTGACCAGCGAAAGCCACAGCCTGCCCAATGACATTACCACTCAAGGTCGCAGCGAACAACTGCATCTCGATATCAACGCGGGTGTCGTAACAATCAGCGATAGTGCGCCGAACGCACAGAAAATAAAATTAAAGTGGCCGTGGTGTTTACCTTTCAATATAACCACGGTACAATTGTTCTTCTTATGCACCGGGCATATTACACCTAATCCCCAGTCTCTTGGCATCTTTCCCTCAATCCAGATCCTTTCAGTTAGGTTATTCAATTGTTTGACAAGCATATCACCCCATACTTTAGCACTTCTGCCTCTATCTGATCCTATCCAGGTGCTTTATTGTTTTTTAGGGCTCCGATTGCTAGTCGTACTTCTTCTTCTGATAGTAACCTTGAACTTTCTTCAAGTTGGTCAGTCCTTTGGGAGGTTTTTCTTTGATGCTGATTTCTCCCAACTTCTTCCTGCGCTTGTATCTCATCTCCTCCGTTTAAAAGTTCTCGGAAATAGTTCACCACATTTCTAATATTTTTTCCTTGTCGCCAACCAGTTCCTCTTCTCTTTTCTTCATGAGACCACCCCTTCTTAATTTTTCTTGCTCTAAGATAAAAGTTCTTCCTTATCTCATTTCTCTTTCTCATGACTTCTAGTTCTTCTAGTCTGTTATTTTCAAATAGTCGCTTCTTTTTTCTACATTCTGTATGCACCCTTCTGCGTTTCTGTCTATATTCCTCCACAGTTTGTCTTTCTTTATGCTGAAGCATCTTTATTCTTGCTTCATTCCTCTCTTTTACTGCCTCTGCGCACTCGTCAAACCACTCTGATCATTTTTCTTTCTTCCTTCTTCCAGCCATTTCGTCTGTCACAGCTTGTATTTTTTCCTTAAACAGTATCCACTTTCCTGCAGTCTCCTCTCTGTCCCACTTGCTCTGATGTTTCCTCAAATTTTGAGTCACTGTTAAAATATTCCTCTCTTAGATGGTCGTACTTTTTAAACTTATCCATATCAAAGCGCTTCTGTATCTTATTGTGACTTTGTCTTAACACAGTCCATTTTTTGTCGATACTTCACTCTCACTAAGTAATGGTCCATGTCACCATCTGCACCTCTACAGCTTGTAATCTCCATTACATCAGATGGATGGCATTTATCAGTCAACACATAATCAATTTGCTTTTCTGTGTTGCCATCAGGCGAGCGCCAGGTTACTTTATTAACATCCTTCCGCTGCATCCAGGTCATCTTTACCAACATATTTCTGCTAACTGCAAAGTCTATTACTCTCAATCCATTATCATTACTAACGTTATATAAACTTTCTTTCCCTACTCTCTGATAGTAAATCTCCTCTCCCCATCTTGGTGTTTAGGTCCCCCAATATTATTATACAATCATGTTTTTGGGTCTTTCCCACTTCCTCTTCTAACTTGCTGTAGAAATTTTCTTTTACATCTTCGTCAGCTTCTTCTGACGGTGTGTAGACACAGAACAAAGTCACATTGAACAACGTGTCTTTTATTCTCAGAGAACACATTCTGTCGTTTATGGGGTTGAAATTCAGGACAAATGGTTTTACCTTATTATGCACTAGACCAGTGGTTCTCAACCTTTTTGGGCCTGTGCCCCCCCTTTGCATCCTCGAATTAGGCTATGCCCCCCTAGACCTAATGAATTGAAGTAAAAAAGTTCTACTGTGCTATTAGGGTTAATAAATCTAACTCAAAGAATGTTTTATAATGCTTTTATTATTACAGATATAAAAAAAATACTAATACTTGTTTTGTTGAGAGAACATTTTAATTAATTAAAAGTACTTAATAGGACTACATTACAAAGGATTCTGCTCTCACTGCAGTTAAAATTTAAGGCTACGTTATTTGGTTTTATTTCTTAAGAACACAATTAATGAGAGGGCTGGCACTTTTTCTTTCACAAGTTTTTGAATGTTTGGTTCCAACTGTGATAATGCACACCTCAGATCACTTTCAACATCCAATCGTGCTTGGTATTTTGATTTGATGTAAGCCAGCGTAGAAAATCCACACTCACATAGATACGTTGATGAAAACTGCACCAACAACCTTGCAGCTTCTGTAGCAACTTGTGGGTACACAGGAAAATAGCTTAACCTGTTAACAAATATCCTTTTTATTATGTTATTTTTATTGTTATTATTTTTAATAATTATACATAACATAGTACTCACCATACATCCGGTGTGAACACGTCGTTTTACCACCAACACTACGTATATCACTAGGGTCTAAGGTATCGTTAAACGAAAGGCAGAGACAGTCGGGCTTTCAAAATAACAATATACACAGCATTGGATTAAACAACTTGTGGTTTTATTTAGATTTGCAATTATCAATTTTCCATAAACAAAATGGAGTCACCTCCCAACTAAAATAATTAACAAAATGGCGGCTTCATGACTTCCGCCTCTTTACCATGTATTAATCTCATTATACTATTAGATTTTCTCTTGGCTTTATTTTCCACAAGAGTATATTTTTAAACTACAGTATTCAATTTAAATTTACTTATCTCATTGTACTTGTTACAAACACAAACCAACGCCTTCTGATTCTACTTTGAAAATGCCGGCATTCATCCACTTTCACTCTCTCAATCTTACATTTCATACATTGATTGTTGTTACATATTCGATTAATAAAATTTTGAGCTCATATCAATGGTTAGAATTTTGAATTTTAAGACTTCCCTGAAATGTTGTGGTGGTGGCTTCGCCTCAGACGTTTTCCATGATTGGCGGCGGATGTTCAGCCGAACTTTGGAGTCTGTCTGTTTCTGGTTTCACTGAATTTAAATTACTTCATTTTAAACTGTTCACTGAATTTAGTTACCTTTTGTGATTACATTTTTACAAGTTTAGATCACTTCTACTGGCGATAATCTGCCAGCACACAATTGAACGTGTGTACGCTCTGAGTTGATGATAGAGACTGAGACCGGGTTATACGCAAAATCTGCGTATGTAGTAGTGTCATGTCGTCACTGTCTTTTGTTTCATACATCTGACGCCTTTGTTTTACGTCATGCTTGTGACGTTTTTACTGGTTTTATTACGTCTCACCATTGTTTTTCAATTGGTTTTATATAATGTATGCGACGGAACGAACGTATGCCATGACCTTGGATTCGATTTGCACTGACGAAACTGCGTTGTGTTGTTAGTTATTGGGAGAGTTGTTCTAACCATGTTTTATATGTGAAAATACAATAAAATATTTCCTTGTACCATAATTCCTTAAGACAGACGTTTGTACCGTCACAAAACCCCCTCAGTGAGAGGTTTTATGCCGAAGCATAAAAACTCTCATTGACCCATTCACACTTCCTAAAGGGATCAGCCCAGATATGTCACCACAACCCCCTGTAGTGTTTATATAGAAAATTTTCAATCACTTACCCCTGGTCCAATGATGGTGACTGTACCTGCCTGACCTTACTGGACTTCTCCGAAGAGATCCCAACACCGTAAGGCCATTTGGCACTTATCGCTCCTGCTCTGACGCCTCAGCCAGCTCAGGACCGCCGTCACAACACCATCAAACTCTGAAACATTAAATACAAAAATTTTAAATAGTGGCCTTATATATTCCCATATCCACAACTGATATGGCTCCCCTTAGCTGCATTGGTTTGTGTTTAGAGGCATTGGTTTGATTAACTTAAAATTCTTTCATAATAAAATGAATAAGATTTAGAATAGAAAATCCATTTCCCTTTTCAACATTCCTATATTTCTCAAAGCTTTCTGACTCCAGTCAATATTAATTTACTTCCCTCACCACAAGAAAACATATTCTTATACTAAGCATAACACATAAAACAATTTTTTAATTTTCAAAGCAACAACAACTATCTCTATCATATAAAATTCAACACAATTTGTTTATGGCAGACACTCTAACTTATTTAAACTTTCTTTACTCAGCTTTAACGGTACTCATATTTCTTTGCAACAGCATCAGAACGATCTTTATATGTTCAATAACAATATTAATACAACATAATAAAACACTGAACATTACACATTAACATTGTTACATTTACATTAAACAATTTACATTTACACAACTTGTATCAAAACTTTATAACATTATTATTATCAACTCTCTATTAACTCTTTACCATTCTTTTATATCAACTTTTAATTATTTAACATTTAACTATTTAACATTTGTTACAGTGAGATTCTATAAAAAATTTCAAGTTTATTATTAACCTTTCTGTTACATCACCTTTCTACTATGAATTTTCTTTTTCTAACCTTTTCATCAATACTTATCTAGTTTGGGTGACTCTCTATTATTCACTATTATCTATATCTTATTTTGGCATTTATCTATCTAACCTTACTCGCCTTTCTTTCCTACTAACAACCACTACTAACAACCAGATTTACATATTATGACACCAATCTCTCCATAATAACCCCCTTCAACACTAATTCTATTTATACCGTTCACTTCTTTAAGTGAAATTTCTATTATCTCTTTGTACTAGGATGTGTGTTCCCAACCTGGCAATATACACGTTCATAACCTTTTGCCCTCCACCAAATATCGGCAAACACTCTTACCCTTTTCTAATTACGGGAACTGCCACAACGCTGCACGTTGACCACTCCTTACACCACTATCCTTACTATAAAATATCACCAACTATTATTCTCTAATTACATGTTACTCATCTTCTGTACATATAATCACTAACTACTGTGTCCCTAAAATATCTAACACCCTCTTTGTGTATTATCTGTATCTCAACTTCTTATTCTCTCTAACTCCCAATAAAGTTAATTCTGACTAATTCATATGCCTTATTTATCATTATCACCCAAACCTCTTTACAACATTTCACTTTAATATAACACTAGAAAATTCATCACTTACCTTACAACAATAATACAACTCAACATCTGAACATATTTATGTTTACTCATTTACTAATCATTAGAATCTATATCTCATAATTAATTATTCTTCAATTATTTAAAATTCTACAGTTACTTTCCTCTGAGAACAAAATTAACATTATAAGTATTATTAAAGCCATTTCTATTACCTACATGGTTTACATAAAAATACATATAATACACAACATCAAAAGTACATCAATACCTGGACATCAACACACAAAAGTATACAACCCAAATTATCATTTAATCATTGACCATAAATCAGTTCATAAAACGGTCCATCTTGAAACCACACTATCACATAATTAAATGTTCATAACGCAATAAAATATTTACCCACCATCATCAAATAATAATCTTATCTTACGTACACACAACTCATTTTTAATTAAGTACATTATATCATCTTTTGTAATATAACAACTATTTAAATCTGTTTTATCCATTATACCATAGTAATACTCTGCAGGATTACTCCACATTACTATATCATAAAACTTGTCAACATTCGGTATGGTCCTGTCACCTTCAGTATGATTAGTCACAATCTGGTAAGTTACAATGTCATTATTTTCATCATCATCTCCTACTACCTCAGTTTCACTATAAGGTAAGTTCTTATTTTTATTACTTCTCTCTCCACCTAACCTTTCTATAAATTCTTCATAGTTTCTATTTACTTTAAAAATCTCTATTACTCTTTTTCTCTCACAATACCTCTCACTTTCAAAACATCTCTCACCATAACACCAAGCTACATTCTCTCTCTCAATATATACAGGGGACACTAACTCATAATTCCTGCACCACCTATGAAGTGCACAAAAAATCCAGGGAGCTTTATTTGCAGACCTATCGTCTTCCAAATATATACTGAAGGCACTCTCATCCTTCCTAAACACATGTGAAGCCTTTACTTCACCAACACGGGAAAAATGTACCCCCTGCAACCCTTTTACAATTATACTTTCTCTCTAACTCATCCCACACTAACATCCCATCATTATCATCTACTCTCTCTAAAATTTCATTATCACTACCAATATTCTCACCATTATTTTCTAATACCATATTTTTATTTTTATTATTATAATTCTCCCCACTACTTACCTTGTCGTTTTTGTTTTCATTCAATTTATCTATTTCTCTATTATTCTCTAACTCCATTTCATCTAAACGTGCATGTATTTCATTTATTCGTCTATCCAAATTAACATTCTGTTTTCTGATTTCATTGATATCGTTTTTTAAATCGCTATTTTGCTCTTTCAGTTCGTTCAATTTCTCATCAAATTTGTTATTCTGTATTTTGAAAAGTGTTTGCATGATTTTTACTATATCATTGTTGTCAGCCCTTTTTATCGGCACTGGCGTTGAGTGAACGATTTCGTCACTCATAATTTGTGACTCTGTTATACTATTTTGGTTGTCAGTGATGCTGACATTTTCATTCTGGTTTGCCATATTGAGAAAAGGAAACAAAACTATTGTTTAACTATCTTTAGGGGATATAACAGCTCTATTTCTATCTAATGCACCAACACATAACCTACAATTATCGCTATACCCTATTATGTGTTATGCTGTATTATTTCAGTGCCCCTTCTGTCTCTGCACTCTGGTTCATTTATATAAAATTTCTTATAGAAAGTCCCAGTTCAGGGCAGCATTTGTTAACAAATATCCTTTTTCAATTTGTTATTTTTATTGTTATTATTTTTAATAATTATAAATAATATAGTACTCACCATACATCCGGTGTGAACACGTGGTTTTACCACCAGCACTACGTTTATCACTAGGGTCCAAGGTATCGTTAAACGAAAGGCAGAGACAGTCGGGCTTTTGAAATAACAATATACACAGCATTGGGTTAAACAACTTGTGGCTTTATTTAGATTTGCAATTATAAATTTTCCATAAACAAAATGGAGTCACCTCCCAACTAAAATAATTAACAAAATGGCGGCTTCATGACTTCCGCCTCTGTATGACAAAATGACCATGTATTAATCTCATTATACTATTAGATTTTCTCTTGGCTTTATTTTCCACAAGAGTATATTTTTAAACTACAGTATTCAGTTTAAATTTACTTATCTCATTTTACTTGTTACAAACACAAACCAACGCCTTCTGATTCTACTTTGAAAATGCCGGCATTCATCCACTTTCACTCTCTCAATCTTATGTTTCATACATTGATTGTTGTTACATATTTGATTAATAAAATTTTGAGCTCATATCAATGGTTAGAATTTTGAATTTTAAGACTTCCCTGAAATGTTGTGGTGGTGGCTTCGCCTCAGACGTTTTCCATGATTGGCAGCGTATGTTCGGCCGAACTTTGGAGTCTGTCTGTTTCTGGTTTCACTGAATTTAAATTGCTTCATTTTAAACTGTTCACTGAATTTAGTTACCTTTTGTGATTACATTTTTACAAGTTTAGATAACTTCTACTGGCGATAATCTGCAAGCACACAATTGAACGTGTGTACGCTCTGAGGTGATGATAGAGACTGAGAACGGGTCATACGCAAACTCTGCGTATGTAGTAGTGTCATGTCGTCACTGTCTTTTGTTTCATACATCTGACGCCTTTGTTTTACGTCATGCTTGTGACGTTTTTACTGGTTTTATTACGTCTCACCATTGTTTTTCAATTGGTTTTATATAATGTATGCGACGGAATGCACGTATGCCATGACCTTGGATTCGATGTGCACTGACGAAACTGTGTTGTGTTGTTAGTTATTGGGAGAGTTGTTCTAACCATGTTTTATATGTGAAAATACAATAAAATATTTCCTTGTACCATAATTCCTTAAGACGGACGTTTGTACCGTCACAAACCAAAAATCATCAACAGTCATGTTTGGGAACTCCGCTTTCACTTTAGAATCACATTTTAGGTCGATTGACTGCTCCTGAAGGGAATCAGGAAGGATGTCCACTTCGATTTTGAACAGATCTTGTGTCAACTGAAATTACCAGCTATCTGAAGAAAGATCTGGAAAGTAGCGTCCAATTTTGGTTTTCAAGGATGCCAAATGTTCTGAAATCAAGTTCTTCAATTCACTTTTCAAATTTATTGGAAGATTTTGTGTGTCATCAAGAAGGTCGTTAAGACGTGGGAAGGACGAAAAGTTGGGTTCTGAACTCTGAAGGCGACGTTGCCACAAAGATATTTTTTCCAGGAAACCTTTCATTGCATCATAAGTCTTCAAAATCTTTTTCTGTCCTTGCAGTTTCAAATTCAAAAGGTTGATTCGATTCAAAGAAGTCTGATAAATACGCCAAGTGGTATATACATTTCTCGTCTGTAAATTGTATATACAGATCTTCTTCATTTGAACTCATCAAAAAGATTTCAACTTCTGATTTCAGATTGAATAGCCTAGCGAGCGCATTACCTTTTGAGAGCCAACGAACTTCAGTATGGTAAAGAAGAGTTTGTTGGTCACTATTCAATTCGTAACATAAAGCCTCAAAAAGTCTAGTATTCAGAGCACTAGATTTGACAAAGTTTACTACTTTGATTACCAATTTCAAAACAGTATTAAGTGTTTCAGGCAGAGTCTTACAAGCCAAAGCTTGTCTGTGTATGATACAATGAGAACCAATCATGTTAGGGTTTTGTTTTTTTGCAAGTACAACAAATCCAGAATGGCATCCTGTCATGGCTTGTGCCCCATCAGTGCATATTCCAACAACATTCTCCCAAGGAAGATTATTAGATGTCAAAAAGTTACACAGCAGAAAAAACATCCTCAGATTTTGTGGTTGTCTGAAGAGTTTGGGAAAATAATATTTCCTCTACGAAGCGTTTTCCGTCAATATATCTGCAGTAAAACAACAACTGAGAGTGCTTTGAAATGTCAGTTATCTCATCACTTTGTAGAGAAAAGAATGGAGATTTCTTTAACTTTTCTATTAATTGTTTTTTTAAATCTTGTGCCATTTCATCAATTCTACGTTTTACTGTGTCATTTGAGAGCAGTATTTTTGCAATTTTATTGCAACTTTCCTCTCCATGTAAAGTACTGCATGCAGTTAGTAAACATGGTTTTATAAGTGACTCACCAGTGGTATGTGGTTTCTTGTCTTTTGCTATAAGCAAAGCGAGCTTGTAAGAAACTTCAACAGCCTTTTCGTTTTCAGTTGAATTAAGTTTCATTCGTTTAAGCGAGTTTCTCTTTCCATCAAAAAACTCCCTTGGTTTGTCTTTCAAGCCGGGATGAACGGTAGTCAAATGGCGTTCTAAACGCCCTGGTCGCATTGCGTCATTACTCAGAACATTGTGACAAATAACACACTGAGGTAAATGACAATCGTTCTTCTCAATGTACGTAAAGCCGAACCTTGTATAGTCATCACTGTACAGTCTTTTCTTTGGTAATGATTTACCCATGTTTAGCACTACTACGCATGACAATCACTCGCACAAACAACTAAAACACAATAACAATCATCAATCGTCTGTTTTGTGCAGTGTAGCCACCAACCGGTAGTAAAATTACCCTAGCCACGGTAGTGTTTTGTCTTGCCAAGTCAGTGCCAACTTTCTAATCCTATTCCGAGGCATTATACTAGTATCCGTAACCAGAGTGTTTTTCTGGGACAAGATTGTTAGCCTCACGCCCAACCCCCAACCTGGAGGACCAGGTATTTTGATTTCGGGGTGTTCTTCCCCTAGACAGGCTGCCTTCCGTGCATTGACTGTAGAGTCCTGTGCAGCCTTGCAGTTCATCTACCATACCACTGCCCTTCAGCTCCGCCCGATGGTGTTGAGCTATGAGCCCAGCTGACCTGGTGGAAGAAGAAGGTGGGGTGGCCCAGAAAACAATGGTTGGATGATCTTGAGGACGACTTGTGCAAGTTCGGTGTAAGAAGGTGGAGACTGAGAGCAGAGGATCGAGACGTCTGGAGGCGGATTGTCCAGGAGACCAAGGCTCTCCAAGAGCTGTAGCGCCAATTGAGAGAAGGGGTTTTCATACTGTTGTGTAAATATTCCCCAGTCATTTGTATTAATGCTGTTTAATACTTCAAGAGATGGGAGTGTTGGGGCATTGGCGATAATGGGCAGCACTTTCCCCATTTTATTTTGTTCTTTATGAAATTTTTTGCACATAGTATGAAGTCATTTTCAAACCAGCCCTTAAAAATATCAGATGCCATCTATGTGTTTTTTTGAGACTTACAAATCATGGGAAGGATCTTAACATTTTTTAAGCATCGTGGCCTTCTACTTTTTTCTATCACTATGCAGTGTATGAGAACCACTCGCATTAGTGCAAAACCAATGCAGTCACTGTTTGCATAGTTTAAAACCTGGGGCAGAGGTTTCACAGTGGGAAGCAAGAGATTTTTTAGGCGGAGATAGACAGTTTATGCCGGTTTCATCATCATTGTACACATCATCTCTGCTGAAACCGGTGTTTAATAACCGTAAAACGAAATTTTAGCTTGACTGTTTGGGCAGCAACCGTGGTCCAAAGATAACTTTTCTCCTTCAATTTCTAATTCCCGGATCCTGTGCCGTTTTTCAAAATTATGTAACTGCCCTTCACTAGCTTTGAAATCAGCGGATCCATTCAAGGATGTATTGAATTCTAGTGTATTTCACACAGCGTAGGACCTGCAATGGGTTCACCCAAATTCTTGTCTGCGTAAACCATATGTAAGTGGCATCTTCCAAAGCTGTGTTATTGGCCAACCACAATATTTTTCTGTTTTGTGACCCTTCAGAATACAATTTTTTGGCATATTTTTCCAGTTTATCTTTTTGTGCGTTAATGGCATTGTGGTTAAAGTCCCCACATTGTAGATTTTATAAATAGATGTCCTACTTTTACCTGTAGATAATTTTTTCAAAATTGCTATCTTAGTTTCAATTCTCAAAATCGTGTTTTCACTTTCCACTAGCATACTAATAGACATACTAGTCATTCCGAACAACACTAAAGTATCTGTACTTAAACTAGTATTATGGTATATTGAAATTAATAACGTAAACAAACGTATAAACATATGTTTTACATAAACGTACACAACACTGCACAATAATGCTTTCATGCACATGTGACAGATGCAGACAAGCACTCCACTCGTCCTTGAATGGAGTAAATGTGGATGGGTAGTGTGACTCATTACCCGTCTCATGCCTAGCCACAACGCTGTGCATGCCGAGTGCTGAAACTACATTCAGTCTGGGCTCAGTAAAAAAAATTTGTTTGTTTTTTGTCGGATCCACTTTTCAAGGTTCCGGATTTTTGAGGTCCGAACTTTCAAGGCTCCGCTGTATCCTGTGTTTATAAATCTGTGTTTAGTATTGGATATGTTGCACAATGAATAAATTCCAGCTTGTTAACTGATAAAAGAATATTTATAGTCTCATAATTTTATGATAGTTGCGTGTGCATGTATGTGTGCGCGCGCGCATGTGTGAAAGCGGGAAAGAGGATAAATATCCTCATGTAGTAACACTTCTGCTGTTACATGTCATTATCTGAAATATTCTAATATTTTTGAAAACTTTAAAAAAATCTTCATATAAAATACCTATTGTGATCTTTATTATTTCATTTGGATCTTTGTTATTTCATGGATATGGTTGAATTGATATTCCTGTTGTCTAGAGTAGTGTCTTTTTTCCATTCTTTTCTATAAAATTTTATACTTCCATAGTGACGTGGCTTTAAATATCTTGTATTTTCATATTGTATTCAAGTGTTCTATGTCAACTATATATATTGTATCACTGTCTCATTTGATTACTATTCTATTCTTTGTTTGTACTGATATTTTCCAATTGTTTATATCAATATGTTTAGCTACCTCCATTACTGCTTCATTTGTATTGTTATTAAATTCATATCTTTTCATCCAATTGAATAGCTTGGTATATATATTTCTACTTCACTTCATAATTCACAGAAATTGGCAGACTTGCTTCCTTTCTCATTATACACTACCCAACTTCTGAAGAATAGCAAAATAATAGTCAATTTATTTCTTCTGTGACTGAAAACAATGCTTGAGTTTGGTCAACTGACTGAAATCTCTCTTTTGTAATACCCATCATATATGTCTCTAAATAAGTTTTCCAGAGTTTGTATGACTGTGTTTTATAATTTGTCTTTGAGGTGTTGACTAATATAGAACAAATAGTATTTTTGTTGATAACTAGTGTCATGAAAGATACATGGATTTTAATCTTTGTTAGTCATAGTATCTACATAGTAAGCTTATTTTGATTTGCAGAAATTTTTTTGAAACTCCTGTAATCTGTAATGTCGAAATTTTCCTTCTATATAATAAACTATAAAAATCCTAAAAATTCATAAAAAATTTGCTTAAATATTAAAAAATTTTATATAATTGTAAGGGCAATTTGAAAAGTTCATGGTCCGATAATGAAAGACTTACTTTTTGTTTCTGGAATCATTTTTATTTCTCAACATAGTCTACATGTAGTTTTACTCACTATAAAGGCGGATGTTACAACTTAGCAATTGGTGCCATAGAAGCAATGCTTATGTGAGATCGCACATTATCCTGATGGAAAATGATCTTTTCTAACTCTGATCTTTTTTCATAATTTTTTTCAATGAATTGGCCCAATTTTTTTTTTTTTTTTTTTTTTTTTTGAAAAATTTTTTTTTAATTTATATATTTTTTTTTCTAAAGAGGTGTCACAAGATAATTAAAACTAGACCAAAGCCTAGAGAAGCCAAAAATGCGCTGGATCCAGTGAGACGGGACTTGCAATTAAAACTCACAAAATTAACAATCAATAAGATCCTTTTTTATTATTCTATCTCCTTTAAAATTGTTTCCTACAAAAAAATCAATAAATATAACCTTTAGATTCTATGTTCCCTTTAAAATTTATATTATTAAAAATAATTAGTTCTCTTTAAAAAATGTTACTTGAATATCATTAATAAATATAAAATTTATTTTCTATATTTTCAAAAAAAAAATTAATTAAAAAATGAATTGAGATAAAATCTATATGCTCCTTAACAATGTTAATTAAAAATAATTAATTCTCTTTAAAAATATTAATTGAAAATTAATAGAGATAAAATCTACATACTCCTTATCAATGTTAATTAAAAATAATTAATTCTCTTTAAAAATATTAATTGAAAATTAATAGAGATAGAATCTATATTCTCCTTTTAAAAAATGTCTTTTGAAATTAATAATTATAAATCCTTATTCTCCCTTTCAAAATTGTTATTAGAAATTAATAAATCTATATAAACCCTATATTTTATATTTTCTTTTTAGGCCCTATATCTAACCCCCCCAAAAATACACACACGAATATACAATACCTATACATGTTCCACAACACAGGACAATTATAACATATATCTCTTGCCACACCCTTTTCTACCCCATGAGGTACATCATTAACAATTTATGAAAATCCATATTAGGTTATAATTCTTAATATGTGCATAACATATTACATGTGTATCTGATTATATATGCAACACCAGTAGCCCCCAGGACACACTAAATTCAAAATTTGGCATAGTGCCTGATACTATTATAAAGTGCTGCCACACTGGGCACTTAGACTAGGAGAAATAAAATTTAGAATACAGTGAACACCCCAGTGATCATAATTAATTAAAAGAATTTAAATATTGTTAAATTTAGTTAAGTCTTGGAAATAGTAACGTGTCATAAAGCTTAAAACCTTTTTAAAAGTAATTTTGGCCCAAAGGCCGACATGTTCCTAGGCAAGATAGTGCATAACTCAACCTGTCCCAACAGCATGTTTAACTCTGCATGAAAATGCACCTATACAGGATTAAACTGGTGACCCGACTTAACTACCAAAGATACTTCTATCTCTATATAATCCAAACTGAATTTAAAAATGAGAAATTAATACATAAAATGAAAACTAAATTGAACCAGAGAAATTACAACAAGTTGATTGAATGAATTAGTAGCACTAATGAAACCCTTATACTGGAAATAAGAAGGAAATTACACGTCTGAAAGGTGAGCAGCCACAGATGCATGTCAGCCCCTGGGCTCACAGATTATACAAACAAAATTACAAAATTTACAAAAGATTCCCCCCCCCCCAGTCCACGCACTATTCTGTCCCGTTAACCGGGGACCCAATTAAAATGTTTAATACTTAAAGTCATTGCTGTAGAGTGACTCAATGTCCACTGGCTCTAGTGAGTTACATCACACTGTGTAAAGAATATAATATGGATTGATTTCACCTTATTTTTTCCATGGGTGTGAAGTGATGATCTCCTGGCCTACATGATAGGGTGTTTTGGTTAGTCTTCGCTATTCTCCTCCGGCAGATGAAGTTGGGAGAGAGAGTCTGGTTGTTAAAAGTTCAGGTTGGAGCTGGTTCCCCGTCTTCCGTGGAGGACCCTGGTCATACAACATTTTATCAGCGAGAGTTCACAAAACAAATTCCCCCAGAAACTTCACACGCACCAAAACCCATATATAATATTAACACAGCTTTAGGGCTATTTAAAAATGATAATTGACACACTTGGCAAAGGTTATATGGCCAACAGGCCCTATTTGAAAACATTTAGTTTTGTTAAATTCCATATTATAAACTTTACCCCTGTGGGTTAACATAATTCCATTATGGTTATATAATTATTCAGCTTGTTATACTTTTAATAAAATTTACACATAGTCTGATTTTGCTTTTCACCACGTGGCGTGAGGTTAACTGAATTTACATCTATGTCTGTACTTATTAAACAAATACTTTTTGCATTTACATTCTTCTCAATTCTGGTGCCTTAGTTAAGATTACTGAAATTAATATAGAGTTAATATATTACTAAAAAAAATTACGTTTAAATTACGCATTGCACAACTCACCACGTGGTGGCGTAAAAGGTTATCTGAATTCATTCATATGTGGCCTTATTAAACAATTTTTTTTCTTTCGTATACTTTAAATAGATGTATATAATAATATTGCCGTAACTTACCGCAGATCTGTCATTGTTTAGCCTGCCATAGGTAGAAGAATGGTGCAACAATTTGTTCTTCTCTGTCGGAGTAGATATGTGAGCGAAGCTAACAGGACGACGATCAGCCAGAGACAAAATTTTTAGGTTCGCAGTTCCGCTTTCTCGCTTGCAAACAGCGGCGGGCACTAGAGTGCAGCACCTATCAAGCGCTCTAGATTATAACAGCTGCAGATTTGTTTATCTCCGCTGCAGATTGATACGTATCTCAACCGCTAAATACAGTACAGCATTTAACGTCAGCTTTGACGTTAAATACCGAACACGCGCCGAATCTATCCTAGACTCGGCACACCCCCACCCCCACCCCACACTTAGAGGAGCACCCTGCAGTGTACCCCAATTTTTTTTTTTTTTTTTTTTTTCAACGTAGGTGTTCCTCTGTTTTCCCAGTCGCCTTTGTACTCAGGAGAGCAGTAGCTCAGAAGGAAGTCGAAAATACAGAAAGAAGACGTGTAGTAAGCGAGAGTGTTGGCACTACACACTGACCTGATCAGGGCCAGCATGCAGCAAGAAAGACAGAAGAAGACAAGAAGAAAGAGTATTCGGGTGCACCCTGAGTTCTGAACTCCTGAGGCTTGACCTCTATTTTGGGAACTCCGAGGCTACCTCAACAGGGACCCATGCCGTTATCTCTATGGGGACTAACCCTCTTCAATTAGCCAGCAATTCCCTCCGACAGAGCTTCAATTTAGAAATATGAGTTACTATGATTTTAGAATCGTCCCCCGGTACGCCCAGCCGGGCCGTCACTGGTGACGTGAACCCCAGGATGCGATATGGCCCTGACCAGCGGTAACACAACTTTGTGGCATGTTTGTCTGCGGCTGAGCTGAGTGGGTGGCTTTGGCAATACACCCAGTCACCAATCCGGAAGGGGTTTGGAATTCGCCCCTGATTATAACGTCGACGGACCCGCTCATGCGCTCGCAGCAAATTCTTCCGAGCTTCCTTCCACCTCTCTGCAGTTTTATTATTGGGCTCCCGTGGCAGAAGATCTTCGATATTCCACAAATTGGTCAACGGGAGTGCGGGCGAGAATCCAAACAGGATTTCAAAGGGCACGGCCTGATGACTATCGTGTCGGGCGTGTTAAAAGCTAATTGTAACCACTTCAGATTCTGATCCCAGGTGGTTTGTTGCTCAGCGTGATAAGCAATCAGGGCGGACCGGAGATTCCGATTGAATCTCTCCGCATGGGACGGTTGTGGGTAATAAGGGGAAGTGGTTACGTGTTTGATCCCACTGGCGAAACACATTCGCCGGAATTCACCCGAAATGAACTGCGGGCCATTGTCCGAGACAATGATGGTCGGAAGACCAAAATGCTGAAACACATTGTTCTGGAGCGCGCTAATGGTTAAACGAGCGGTTGCCTGCCGTAAGGGCAGTAGCCAGGCAAACTTTGAAAAAGCATCCACACAAACAAGCAGGTAAGCATTACCTGACTTGCTACGGGGGAATGGCCCCACGTAGTCGATGAACAACTTCTCCATCGGTCTGCTCGCCACCTCAGATGACAACAACCCTAACTTGGTGTTCTGGGCAGGCTTGCTCAAGCCACATAGATGACAGCTCTTAACCCTGGTCGCGATGTCCCTATCCATGCCCTTCCAGATAAAATGTGTCCTAATACTGGAAATGGTCTTAGAAATTCCCTTGTGGCCTCCTACTGGGGAATTATGGTAATAACTGAAGACCATGGGCACTAACTTGCTAGGCAGCACGATCTTAGGGGCACGTCCTTTTCTTTCTCTACAACAGAGGACTCCCTTGGACAAGAAGTAAGGGGCCTGTACGTTACCCTCCTTTATATTTTGGATGACTGGACCCAGCTCTTCGTCGTTTAACTGATGGGGTAACACATCAGTGAAGGCTAATGGAAAGTCTAACAGAACGGAACAGGGTTGCTCAGATTGGGCATGGCTGGGCTGGGAAAACATGCGGGACAAGGCGTCTGCAACCACATTTTGAGATCCCCTAATGTGTTGCACTGTGAACTTAAAGGATGAGATCTTTACCACCCATCTACCAATTTTACCCAGTTGCCGGGGATGAGCCAGAAGCCAAGAGAGAGCCTGATTGTCGGTCTCGAGCAGGAACTCAGCATGTTCCAAGAAACGCCTGAACTTGTCTAGAGCGTACACAACAGCTAAACACTCTAGCTCATAGACAGATGATTTTCGTTCTTGCTGGGTCAATGTCCGGGAAATAAAAGCCACAGGCTGCCTAGCGTCGTCAACAACTTGGGAAAGAACTCCCCCGAGCACAACCGAACTCGCGTCCGTCTGTAGTATAAACGGCTTCGAAAAGTCGGGTATCCGTAACACCGGTGGGGAGGTGATGGCTTCCTTCAAGGTGTTGAAAGCCTTCTGTTGATTCTCACCCCATGTAAATTTGGCGCCCTTCTTCCTCAGTTCGTTCAAGGGTGCGGCAATCTCAGCAATGTTAGGTATGAAACGTCGGTAAAAATTTACCATACCGACGAATCTCGCTATGCCCTTCGCTTCCCTAGGGGGAGGGAAGTCACGGATGCCCTGTGTCCTCTCGGGGTCGACAGTAATGCCCCGGTGTGAAACCAAGTGGCCCAAGAAAGAAATACTCTCTTGGGCGAAACGAACCTTCTCGGGATTGACAGTGAGACCAGATCTCCTTAACCGACCCATCACTTCTCTGAGATGACCCAGATGATCCTCGAATGTCTCGCTATATACCAATAAATCGTCAAGGTAATTAAACACGAACCTGAATTTCACATCATGAAAAACGGTATCGAGAAGAAGTGTGAGTGTCTGGGCCCCCACAGCCAAACCCATGGGAACCCTTGTGTACTGGTACAAATTCCAGGGTACACAAAAGGCCGTGTATGGTCTACTCTCTTTGGCCAGCGGAATCTGGTGATAGGCCGCGTTAAGATCGATTATGGTGAAATACCTGGCCCCACTGAACCAATCAAAGGCCGAATGTAAATCTGGGAGGGAAACAGAATCCACCTCTATATTGGAGTTCAACTTCCGATAATCTATGACCATACGTTGCTTGCCCCCAGGCTTTGGTACTAAAAATGCTGGACTGGCATAGCTAGAATGAGAAGGTTCAATCACCCCTTGTTCTAACAATTCTTGAACCTTCTCTCGCAGAATGGTCATCTTCGGAGGTGCGAATTTGTAAGGGTGTGACCTTACTATTTTGGAGTCTGTTAGGCGTATCTTGTACTCCAGCAGGTGTGTGAGTCCCAAAGCAGGAGTTAACACCTCGGGAAATTCTTCACACAATCGGTCTAAAGCCCTCTGCTGGGATGGAGTGAGATGATCTCGTGCAGAATCGGGACAAGCTACTTCTTGGATACCCGGCTTAGCTCCCTGGTACCCAAGGAACGGAATAAGAACTCCCCGATTAAACTAAGTAACATTGGTGCGCTTGGATGTCCAGCACGAGACCACTTTTTGTGATGAAGTCGGCACCAATAATACAATCCACTCCCAGAGCAGGAGAAACCAGAAAAGGCCACACCCAAGAAAACCCATCGACTTTAATTTTGAAGGTAATAACCTGGGAGATAGGCAAGATTTCCCGGGGTGCAGTCCAGCATACCACAGACGACAGGTTCGACCCCTTGATCAAGCCCTGCTTTTCAAGGTCCGCGTATACCCGAGATGAGATGATGGATTGGGCTGAACCGGAGTCAACTAAGGCTCTGAGCTGACCCCCTTTTACCTCGAGCGACAGAAAGGGGCATACTGAAAGGTGTTAGAGGTAGTGGACCGGACCTTGATGTCAGAAGAGTCGGATCCTAACAATTGCCTGGAGGTCGTCGGAAGTTGAACAGATTTAGAGCGAGGGGAATACATCCTCCGACCTATCTTCCCCTGTCTACTTAGTTTTTTGGTAAGGGTCTAGACGAAGGAGGCGCTGGACGCGCACGCCCTCGAGTGCAAGATCTAGCCACGTGTCCCGGGCGGTTACAATTGTAACAGATAATCACATTCTTTTGCTCGCGATTTCGAACTGACTGGGCCTGTCGGGGGAAGAAAGGCTCACTGGGTCCTTCCGATCTCTGAGGTCTGGGTAGTTCCTCTCTACCGTCTCCCCTCGCCTGGTCGCTCATCTGGATGGCCTTGGTCATTACACACAGCCGGTCCAAGTCCGCAAACCACCGCGGCCGCTCAGCAAAAACCAGACACAATGTGTCCTCGGAGGAGACGCCGTCAAGAATATTTTGGACCACTTCCTCCTCCGACATGCCCAGTCCCAGTATTCGAGCTACCTCTCGGATGCGTTGTACGAATTGGGCTAGACTTTCGCCCCGCGCCTGCACTCGATAAAAGTGTCGATGTAACTGCTCCATTAATCTACCGGGCACGAACGCCTCCAACACCACCTGGTGGAACTCCGCCACTCCACCTCTACGACGCATGACATCCGCCACCCTCTCAGCCATGGGCCCGCGACAATAAGGGAAAATGAGTTCGAGCACAGTGCGATCGGACATGCCCGGGTAATCGACCAACTGAAAAACGGTCTTGAAAAACGGTAATAATTTTTCTACATCCAGTCCATCCACGACTGGTAGTTGCTGGATGATATGAGACAGTGGGTTGGGCAGCTTATGATAAGACGCCGCCCCCAAGCCGGCGAAAACCGGGGTACTTGCCGCACGCTCTATAGCTCTATACGAGGAATCTACTGCTGAGACTACGGACTCAGCAACTGGAGCCGGCGTAGGTGGTCTAGCCGGTTGAGACCCCTGCAGGGTCGAGGTGATCTGTTGTATTAGATCTTTTATATCATGGGCCGGCTCAGGATCGCCCTATTGTGCTTCAAGATTCTGCAGCCTGTGTATTACATGCTGCAGATGTTGCCGGATTCGCCGGACGCCGATGGAGCACCCCGGTCCCTCCTCCAAACTATCTACGCAGTGAGCTAATTCTCGCAGCTCCTCCCACTTCTCATTGCAAATCTCTAACTCGCTCTCTTGGTCGGCGATGGTGACCTTCGAGAGCGCGTCACCCGCGGACAGCGCTTCCCGGAGTTGCCGTCGTAACACAAGAACCATCCCTCTAGGGTCTCTTCCCCGGGCCCGTAGCTCAAACTCTATTTCATCGCGCAAAAACAGCTCGGGGTGTAGTACACTCATCCTCGAACTTCGCGGTCGGCACACAAAAAAAACACAACACCGTAGAAAAACAAATGACAATGAACACAGGAAATACTTAAGTACTGTTCTTCCTTTAAGCAGACTGCGGGTCCCCCTACCGTTGCGAGGACCCAGCCCACTTACCTGAACGGCTCTCTCAACAACACTACACATTAAGGAACGCGACACACACACTAACACACAACACGACAAAATCACCGACCAACGACAATTCTCAAAAAATATTTCTAATAACTTCGGCTCCCATTTCTCGGAGGAGACCGACTGCCGATCGGGCCATACCGCATAAATGAAACACCTCCCCTATTATGGGCAAGGTAATACGCAACCCATATCTCCACCTAGGCACAGATCTGCGATAATTCGCGTTTCCAAAGGAATGTCCCCCTTTAAAATTTCACACCACGTGGCAACCTACCGTTCAACTATCCAACAGGCGGGCAAGTACATAGACACATTATACACAAAACCTTAAACCTAACAAAATATATTCACTTTTAGATATATGGCCTTTTAGAGATTCTTCTAAGTTCTATTCGAACCCCAAAATGTTTCCTGAGTTTGCAGGCCCCGTCACACCCAAAGGACCCAAGGTTGACCCTAATCTTAACCACGCTCTGCTACCAAATGTAACCCCTCTTTAACTTTGGTAAAAAAAAATTTTTTTTTTTTATTTTTTTTTTATTTATATTTTTTTTCTAAAGAGGTGCCACAAGATAATTAAAACTAGACCAAAGCCTAGAGAAGCCAAAAATGCGCTGGATCCAGTGAGACGGGACTTGCAATTAAAACTCACAAAATTAACAATCAATAAAATCCTTTTTTATTATTCTATCTCCTTTAAAATTGTTTCCTACAAAAAAAATCAATAAATATAACATTTAGATTCTATGTTCCCCTTAAAATTATTAATTAAAAATAATTAGTTCTCTTTAAAAAATGTTACTTGAATATCATTAATAAATATAAAATTTATTTTCTATATTTTCAAAAAAAAATTAATTAAAAAATTAATTGAGATAAAATCTATATGCTCCTTAACAATGTTAATTAAAAATAATTAATTCTCTCTAAAAATATTAATTGAAAATTAATAGAGATAAAATCTACATACTCCTTATCAATGTTAATTAAAAATAATTAATTCTCTTTAAAAATATTAATTGAAAATTAATAGAGATAGAATCTGTATTCTCATTTTAAAAAATGTCTTTTGAAATTAATAATTATAAATCCTTATTCTCCCTTTCAAAATTGTTATTAGAAATTAATAAATCTATATAAACCCTATATTTTATATTTTCTTTTTAGGCCCTATATCTAACCCCCCCAAAAATACACACACGAATATACAATACCTATACATGTTCCACAACACAGGACAATTATAACATATATCTCTTGCCACACCCTTTTCTACCCCATGAGGTACATCATTAACAATTTATGAAAATCCATATTAGGTTATAATTCTTAATATGTGCATAACATATTACATGTGTATCTGATTATATATGCAACACCAGTAGCCCCCAGGACACACTAAATTCAAAATTTGGCATAGTGCCTGATACTATTATAAAGTGCTGCCACACTGGGCACTTAGACTAGGAGAAATAAAATTTAGAATACAGTGAACACCCCAGTGATCATAATTAATTAAAAGAATTTAAATATTGTTAAATTTAGTTAAGTCTTGGAAATAGTAACGTGTCATAAAGCTTAAAACCTTTTTAAAAGTAATTTTGGCCCAAAGGCCGACATGTTCCTAGGCAAGATAGTGCATAACTCAACCTGTCCCAACAGCATGTTTAACTCTGCATGAAAATGCACCTATACAGGATTAAACTGGTGACCCGACTTAACTACCAAAGATACTTCTATCTCTATATAATCCAAACTGAATTTAAAAATGAGAAATTAATACATAAAATGAAAACTAAATTGAACCAGAGAAATTACAACAAGTTGATTGAATGAATTAGTAGCACTAATGAAACCCTTATACTGGAAATAAGAAGGAAATTACACGTCTGAAAGGTGAGCAGCCACAGATGCATGTCAGCCCCTGGGCTCACAGATTATACAAACAAAATTACAAAATTTACAAAAGATTCCCCCCCCCCAGTCCACGCACTATTCTGTCCCGTTAACCGGGGACCCAATTAAAATGTTTAATACTTAAAGTCATTGCTGTAGAGTGACTCAATGTCCACTGGCTCTAGTGAGTTACATCACACTGTGTAAAGAATATAATATGGATTGATTTCACCTTATTTTTTCCATGGGTGTGAAGTGGTGATCTCCTGGCCTACATGATAGGGTGTTTTTGGTTAGTCTTCGCTATTCTCCTCCGGCAGATGAAGTTGGGAGAGAGAGTCTGGTTGTTAAAAGTTCAGGTTGGAGCTGGTTCCCTGTCTTCCGCGGAGGACCCTGGTCATACAACATTTTATCAGCGAGAGTTCACAAAACAAATTCCCCCAGAAACTTCACACGCACCAAAACCCATATATAATATTAACACAGCTTTAGGGCTATTTAAAAATGATAATTGATACACTTGGCAAAGGTTATATGGCCAACAGGCCCTATTTGAAAACATTTAGTTTTGTTAAATTCCATATTATAAACTTTACCTCTGTGGGTTAACATAATTCCATTATGGTTATATAATTATTCAGCTTGTTATACTTTTAATAAAATTTACACAGTCTGATTTTGCTTTTCACCACGTGGCGTGAGGTTAACTGAATTTACATCTATGTCTGTACTTATTAAACAAATACTTTTTGCATTTACATTCTTCTCAATTCTGGTGCCTTAGTTAAGATTACTGAAATTAATATAGAGTTACTATATTACTAAAAAAAATTACGTTTAAATTACGCATTGCACAACTCATCACGTGGTGGCGTAAAAGGTGATCTGAATTCATTCATATGTGGCCTTATTAAACAATTTTTTTCTTTCGTATACTTTAAATAGATGTATATAATAATATTGCCGTAACTTACCGCAGATCTGTAATTGTTTAGCCTGCCATAGGTAGAAGAATGGTGCAACAATTTGTTCTTCTCTGTCGGAGTAGATATGCGAGCGAAGCTAACAGTACGACGATCAGCCAGAGAAAAAATGTTTAGGTTCGCAGTTCCGCTTTCTCGCTTGCAAACAGTGGCGGGCACTAGAGTGCAGCACCTATCAAGCGCTCTAGATTATAACAGCTGCAGATTTGTTTATCTCCGCTGCAGATTGATACATATCTCAACCGCTAAATACAGTACAGCATTTAACGTCAGCTTTGACGTTAAATACCGAACACGCGCCGAATCTATCCTAGACTCGGCACACCTTAGTATCCCATAAAATTGAAGCCATATGCACAAAATTTATGTCATCTTTTTTGGAGAAAGAGAATCACTGTGCGTTCATTGTTTTGACTGTTGTTTTGTTTCTGAAGTTAAGTGATGGATCCAAGTTTCATCAGATTAAAATCTACAAATATAGTCTTCCAGGCCTTTGTTAAAATGGTCCAGACATTCCTGAGAGTACATTCGAATGTGTTTTTCAGTTGTCAATAACATGGCACCCATCTTGCATTCAGCTTTCTCATAACCTAATTCCTCAGTAAAAATGTGATATACACTCTCATCTGAGGTGACAATTTCCCTCTCAAAGTCTGAGCAATGTCAGACACAAAACAGTGATATTCCAAAACAATATCATGCACTTTTTTTGATGATTTCTAGTGTATTGTCACTTTTCTGACACCCACTACAGGGGAAGTCATCTTCCAAACTTGCTTAACCACATTTAAATTCAGCCACCCATTTTTTAAATGTAGAACATGAAGGTGCAGCATTACCAACACATCTTTTATCTCATTAAAGATTTCAATTGGTGTTAAACCTTTTATTAACAAAAAATTTGATCACTACATGAAGTAAATTTTCTCCATTTTCAGCAATGCACTGAGATGACTAATGTGATGGGGTGTTTGTTGGTTGAATGTGATGCCACAGTGCAGTGAAGAGCAGAATCCAGCACATCTTTGTGTACTCTTTGAATTGCCCTTGTAATCTGATTAAGAAATTTACATTAATTTATGTATGCTGTACCACCTAATAATATACAACAAATTGTTTCAAGTGTAGATTGACCTAATCTTCAGTTAGTATTTTTCAAGGTACATTATTTTTACTGTTTACTTCTTCAGTTACTTTGTGAGTATAGGTATTAAATTTAGCTCTTTGTTTGGACAAGTCTAGAATATAAAGCCAAAACAAGTATGCAGAATGTATGTTGTAATGAATTAAAGGGAAATAATCAAAAATAAATAAGCTAAGAGTTTATGACTCTCCAATTATGAATAAGTATATTTTTTATTTTACATAGAATATTTGCAGATGTAAGTATTTGAAATGTGTATAATGTAAGAAACAATCATATAACTATTAACACCGTTTTATAAAGAAATAAAATGTGTTACTTTGCAAATGTGTTATATTAAATTATATTAAACATGGTGCAGATTTCAGAAATTGTAATATTTTAATTGTGACGTAAACAGGAACTATAGTAATAGTAGTTACGAAATAACACAAAAATTATTGAACAGATTACTGAATTCTATCCCTGTTTCATCCTGAGGCACTGGAATAAATCTTGAATAATATATATGATAAAATTGCAACACCTGCATAGTTTGTTTTTAGATGATATCATTTGATAATAACATAACTTATTATTGACTGTTGCGACTTTTTTATTTTTATGATGTAATGACTGCTCACAAAAATATGCCATTCTGCACCTTTCCTTCGGATTCCATAGTTTATTAAATAAACAGTATAGATCAATATGTAGCTTTTATTTAGATTTGTCATATTTTCAACACATATAAGAAGACTTCTGATTACCTTGTTATACTTTTCAGTTTGTGACACCAGATGTAAACACTTTCATTAAGGATGAGGTTATTATAGACACATCAGAAAATAAGCAACATGTGCCTGGTTCTGAACAGCATATAACTGGTTCTGGCCCCTCTTTTGAGGATTCATCTACATCACAAGTATTAGTGCATCAGAAGAAAGCAGAAAATCATGAATCTGATGGAGAGAATGAAGTTTTGAAATCACATAGTAATATTGTAACATATGTTTGCCGTATTTGCAAGAAAGATTATAAAACACACAATCATTTAACTCAGCATATGTTAACACACAATGACACTAAACAGTATAAATGTAATTTATGTAATAAGGCTTTTAAAGAATCATATACTTTAACTAGACATAGGTTAGTTCATAGTGATATTAGAAAATATAAATGTAATGCTTGCGATAAGGCCTTCAAGTCATTCCGTGCTTTAACTGTACATAAATTAATTCACACCAATATAAAAAAATATGAGTGTGATATCTGCCATGAAGCTTTCAGATTACCATGCACATTATCACAACACAAGTCCAGTCATAGTGATGTTAAACATTTTAAATGCAACATTTGTAATAAAATGTTCACACGATTTTATCTACTTACAAAACACCAGATAGTGCATAGTAGTGGTAAAAATTATCACTGTGAAGTCTGTAATAAATCTTTCACTAATTCAACTTATTTAACACGGCATAAATTAATTCATAGCAATACTAGAAAGTATAATTGCGATATTTGTAACAAAGCCTTTAGAACACCCCGTATTGTGTCGCAACACAAATTAATTCACAGTGATGTTAAAAACTATCAGTGCGATATTTGTTATAAAGCATTTAGACAGTCTAGTAATTTGGCAAGGCATAAATTAGGTCATGGTGAGACAAAAAGACGTTATCATTGTGATATTTGCAATAATGCTTTTAGTTCACCACGGAATGTAGCAAGGCATAAAGAAATCCATAAAGGTATTAAGCGGTATCATTGTGATATTTGTAATAAAGCTTTCAATTGGCTGGCTGGTTTGGCCGTTCACAAAGTAACCCATACAGATATTAAACATCAATGTAATATTTGTAATAGAACCCTCAGTAATGCTAGTAATTTAACAAGACATAGACAAACAGTACATAGTGATATTCACAAAGGTACAAATTAGTGCAGCTGATAAGCAGATTTTATTTGTAAATCTCTGTGTGCTAAATAATTTCTAACAAAAATTTCTGAAATTGTTGTATATGAAATTATATATAAAACTGGTATTTAAAATTCAGACTCAAATTTTCATTTTATGTGCTAGAACTGGACCAGTGAGAAATCAGATGGTCATGAATTGTGGCTCTTGTAGTACATTTAGTTAATAAATTTCTCAGATCATTGTTCTGATTTCATTTACTGGTAACCGTGGAATTCTAAACTTTGTGACAATAATAGTATCACCTTTTTTGTTAATAGTAGCTCTGCAGTAAGTTTGTCCCCTTATACCATGGAGGAACATTTCTAAAGTCTTGTGATGACAGTAGAATTTCCATCATTCCAGAAACCTTATGTACTGAAGTTTTTCAAGTTTATATTTCTACTGCTAGAAGGCTTGATGTATGCAGTCTTATATACACTTTTGCTTTTGTGATTTTGCACATTTGTCGATTGGACTAGACAAAAGAAACGTGGTACTAGTCATCCATCAGAGGAATAAAAACATCATCTACATTTGTTTTGCCTTATAGATGAAAATACAGTCAACTCCCGATTTTCCGGGATTGGGTCAACCGGGTTGCGGATCAACGAGGAAAAATATGTGATTTAAAAAAATTGTAGTTTTAGCAAAACTATTTGAGACAGACTACACTTATAATGACTTTAATTTATTACAGTATTATTAAAGCCTATTATTTTCAGTGTAGTAATGTAGCACTAGTTGTAATTATTATAAGCAAATGACAGTGTTACGATACAATTTGACGGCCTGTTAACACTGTGTGCGTGCACGATTAGGAGACGCTGTAACGGGACAAAATTAGTGTAACCAAAATTTATATATCATTTTAAAACCTTTTTTTGTGGTGAGACAGATCTAGTTAGAAATGTGTTAGGTAATGTAACAAAGCATGCGTGAGTCATACTGTGCAGTGAGAGAGTTGAACAAGGCGATGACCAAATACGGCGAGGAATGCAGCTGATTGGATTCATGTCACTAGTGAATCACCGGTTGGTCATTTGTGTGCGACAAACAACAACGAAAAGTTTCCAGGCTCCAGGGCAGGACGTTGGTGGAATTCTGCCTTAAACCAGTTTTCAAAGGTGCAATTAACACGGAAATCTGGCGTGGTAACGCTAAGCTCACCCCAGTCTCCAACTCACCATCAGACCGTATGTATGTTATAACAAGTGCCCTCGGGCAAGAGGCCGAAGCAGGCATAGTAGGCCTACCGAATATTGTATATTAAAAAATATAATGAAGTACAGTAGAACCTCATTATAACGGACTAATTGGGGCTAAAGGTTGTCTGTTGTAATGAAAGTCCGTTATATAACAAATAAGTCTTGTTAGGTCGTATTTACATCAATAAAACTCGGTAAATTAGTATAAAACATGTTTATTTTTACTTGACATCATTTTTATATAGCATACATGACAAATGAGATCATACTGTTCATATTTACATTATAGACCAGAATTGAAACTTTATATACATTCTATTGTTTTATTCTCTTGAACAAGAAGGGCCTGGTTCATTATTATTCATTAGGTTATTACTACTAACATTAACTGGTTTGAAAAAGTATTGATTTTTTGTTGTGTTTGTTTGTTATTTATTTCGTTGGTCAGTAACTGACGAAGATGCTGCAAGTGTTCGTAGTAAGCAAACATTTTCATTTTTTGATTGTTCAACATATTCAATGACAAAATTTAAATGATCTTTCACTTCACTCACTTTTATTGTTGCCTGAGTATTGTCTTCCTCTTGTAAGTCTTCCTCCTCGTCCTCCGAAGAGTCTTCTTTCTCAGTGACACTGCCAACAATCTCCTCTTCCGTCAACAAATGGAATCCAGGGTCATCATCTTCTTCAAGCCAGGTCTCCACATCTTCCAATAAAACTTCTTCCTTCCCTCCTCTTTGCAAAGTTTCACGGAAATCTTCTGTCTCACAATTTTCTATTTCTAAACATGCTTCTTCATTCTTTAACAGTTTTTCCCATGAGTTCACCAAAGTAGTTGGTTTAATTTCTTTTACAGCATCAGCAAAGTTGTGAATCATAGATCGAATGTTGTATGCCTTAAAGTTTTGAAGAGTCTTTTGGCCCCTTCTATCTTCTTCACCAGTGGATGGCTCATCAACTTCTAAGATTTCATTGAGAAATTTTTTTCCATAAAGCCGCTTGGCAGTATAAATTACTCCTTGGTCCATGGGCTGAAACACGGATGTTGTGTTTGGAGGCAGGAACTTACACTTTATCTTCCTGTTGCGACTGCAGAGTTTGTCAGGGTGGGTTGGTGTTATCCAAAAGAACCAAAGCTTTTATTTTTTCTTTTGGAATGTTCAAAATTTCCATTTGGTGGTTTATAATTGCTGGCACAGCTTTCTTATGAAACCAATCAGTTGTTATTTCAGTTGTAAACCACGCATTTCGGGAACTATAATAGTGAACTGGTATCAAATTGTCCATCACATTTTTAAGTGCCCTTGGTTTTTTGCTTTTACCAACGATAGCAGGTTTAAGCATATGAGTGCCGTCTGCATTTGCACACAACAAAACTGACACATGCTCCTTGCTGACTTTTCTACCAGGCGTAGTTTTTTCGGCTTTTGAAGCTTGTGTATTGTCAGGTAGAGTTCTCCAAAACAAACCTGTCTCATCAAAGTTATAAATTTGGCTCAATTGAAAACCTTTTTTAATCAAATCGTCTAATTCTTTTATAAAAGGCTCAACAGCTTCAAAGTCTGCGCTAAGAATTTCCCCACTAATCTTCTTGTTTGAAATGTTGTGACGTCGACGAAACCTAAATAGCCAACCAGATCTCGCTTTAAATTGTTCAAATCCCATCTGTTTGGAGAGTCTTTCGGCAGCCACTTGAATTTCAATTCCTCTAACAGCCATTCCACATGAACGAAGCTGAGAGAACCACATGTAGACTGCATCATCCAGTGTTGTCATAGAAGGGAGCCGCATACGCTTAGCTGCACTCTTCTCCTTTTCTACATTGAACTTGAGAACAAAGTTCTGAATGTCATTTTTTGATTTTTTAATGTCCGATACGGTTTCTTTTGCGATTTCATACTCACGACAAATGCTAGAAACAGACGCTCCTTTTTCTAATTTTTCTATAATGGAGAGTTTATCTTGAAGACTGAGCGCCTTACGCTTCCGTTTCTGTCCTACTTGGCTTACTTAACGACATGATTTGAATAAATTTAAAAAAAGTTATAGGCAGGACGTATGACTGTGTGCGACAAACAACTGAACAATACTGACCAGTAGTGGTGGGAGTGAAAATATACCTGGCTAAGGCGTTAACCTTTCTTTGTTTTCAACTCCCTTTCTCTTACCATTCAGTTTCCTGTATTTGTTGTTATTATCTCAACAGTTAATTCTCAAACCAGTTAATTCAGTGGTGGATTGGGGTTGGGTTTTAACTTTCAACGATTTATACCTGACAAGGGTGTTTGTCTCTGAAAACTGTCATTCGGCACTGGCGGGCGGACGTGAGTCATTCCGGTGCATTGACTTAGTTTCTAGGGGGTGGGGGTACGACGTAAAAGACGTGTCCGTTGTAAAAGAAGTCCATAGTAATGGGGTCCGTTATAATGAGCTTCTACTGTAGTGAAAACAACAGTGAACTTAATGTAACAGTTTTGCACCGTTTATTTTGAGTGTTTAACAAAAAAGTGTAATCAACAGGTGGTGCAACGATTTGGATACCACATGCCGATAAGTCACAGTAAAGAATAAATTGGCCAAAATTCAATCAAATTTCAATTTCAACTTTTAGAACTAAATGTATTAATACAACTTTTTTAATGTGTTAAACAAAGAATAATGAGATCTCAATAGTGAGAGAGAGAGAGAGAAGTGCCGTGAGAGAAAGGGAAAGAGAGCAAAGTACTGATTTGCATATTTAGTAATAAGATACAATATTGGGAAGTCAATAAGTTTAATATAAAGTTATAAAGAAATTTAATAATGTGTTTTGATAAAATAAAATAAAATTTTTTTATCATAATCATGTGTTAGAGTAATTAATACGTCATTTTACCTTAACCTATCTTCTGTACCAAGAGCTCGTCTAAACGATCCTGGAGATTTTTATATAAGGGAATTTAATTATCAAAATTATTTCTTTGGAAAGAGTGTAATTGGTTTCTACATTTACTCCTCAAAATGTAGTGGCGGCCCTGGGAAGTGTTGAGAATTTTCTGTTAAAGGTAAGTCGAAATAAGATCGTAAAAATCGGGGGTAAGTATCTTGTTCTCTTCTTGTTTTTTTTTTGTAAAGTTACAATTGGCGACCCTGCCAGGATGCTTGTATAAATTTTATGAGTTAGACCTACTTGAGGTACAGAAATAGTTTTTGGTTAATGGCGTCTTTTGAATAATTCGTATAGGTTACGAAGTGTTATTTGTATAGGTTATGGGGTATGATTTATGTGTTTAAAGAATTTTTATATATACAATTCTGATTCTGTCATAATGAGTGACATTCGACCCCAAGGTCAATAAAGGAAACCAAAGTAGGTGCATCAAGGGCTGATATAATAAATTTGTTGCAGCTGATTTTAGAGCAACAAAATAGAATGATTAAGAAAATGAAGGAACAAAATGAAAAGCGGGAAAGAGATAGAGATAAAATAAGTGAGAATAAAGAAAGTGAACTAAACCAGGTAAGCGATTCTGATTGTGGAGGTAATAATGAAGATAATTTGACAAATAATGCTGATAGTTTAAGTGCAAATAATGTAATAGATGACAAGGTAAGTGATGATGTTAATATAAATAACTTTAACAATATGACGATAAATAGTCATGGTGATATAGTTGAAAATGTGGTATCAGAGAGTAAAATGTTGACTAATGGTAGTGATGAGGAGAGTTTAAAGTTAGTAGAGGTTAATGATGAGGTAATAGTTGTTAATGAGATTGAGAGAGTGCGTGAAGAGAGGTTAGGTGAGTATGGAGGGCAGAGGGCAAATTTTCCCTGTGGTATAAGTGGAGTAAAGACTCCACATGTGGTTTTGGAGGACAAAGGTTCCTTCAGGTGGGAGACTTGGTGTCTCCAAATGGTCCCTTAAGTTTTTGTGGTGATATACCTGGTAAAGCCAGGAAGTATTTTAGTGATTTTGTGTTGCCCTTTCCATGGAGTGAGATAGTTCAGGGGGGTTGTGAGAGGTATTGTGATGAGAGAGAGAGATTTTTAGTGTTAATAGAGGTTATGAATTGTTAGTGCAGAGTTTAGATATTGAGAGAGGTGAAACAATTGACTTACCTTGTGATGTAATTAGTGCAGCAGTAGATGAAGATAATGTCGATATTGATGACTCACCTGGTAATGAGACTGGGATAACTGATATAGCAGTAAATGATAATAATGATGATATTGTAACTTACCTGATAGTGACAAATAATAATAAGGGCGACGTGACTATAAACAATGTTGACAAGATATATGATGTAACAATATGGAATAATCCTGTGGGTTATTATAGTATTGTGGTAGAATTTGAGAGTTTAAATGACGATTATATTGATAGAGGTAATATAATGAATGATGGGGGTTAGACATATGTTGTTGATGGACATTTAATTATTTGAGTTAATGGTGTTAATACTTGGCTTAATAATGTAATGACTTTTTATGTGAAGCATATTGTATATAATTTTGTATTGGTGTTCAATGTATTATGTACTAGGTTATGTTGTTATGATAAGGTATCGGAGGATATATTGTATTGTGTGTGTAGCAATGTTTATAATTTTAGTTGATTGAATAATTGACATTAATGAAATTTTATTATGGAGTTAAAGGAATTGGAATTGTTTATAAAGAAATTAATAATGTATTTTGATCAAATAAAATCAAATTTTTTTATCATAATCATGTGTTAGAGTAATTAATACGTCATTTTGCCTTAACCTATCTTCTGTACCAAGAGCTCATCTAAATGACACTGGAGATTTTTATATAAGGGAATTTAATTAATTATCTAAATTATTTCTTTGGGAAGAGTGTAATTGGTTTCTACATTTACTCCTTAAAATGTAGTGGCGGCCCTGGGAAGTGTTGAGAATTTTCTGTTAAAGGTAAGTCGAAATAAGATCGTAAAAATCGGGGGTAAATATATTGTTCTCTTCTTGTGTTTTTTTTTGTAAAGTTACAACGCAACGCACTGCATCAAATCACATGGCTCATCTTAGCGCAAACTGGCTTAACTGGCACAAAAAGAGTGTAGCTGCGTGTGCAGAATTTTACTTTGACAGTCCAGTCATTCTGTGCATTGGACAGTAATTTAATCTGTTGTGCTTTACCAAATTCTGCGTATTGTTTAACCTCACATGTTGTTTTGTTGTGTTCACATGTTTTGTTTGTGATTTGAGTTTCAAAATGGATAAAAAACCGTAAAAGGATTGTTTTATCGATTCAGAAAAAACTAGAGATTATAGAAAAATTTGAGAAGGGCCAAACTGTTAAATTGTTATAGGACGAATATGTAATTGGTGATCAAAAGGTTCGTGATTTGGTTAACAAATAGGTGGAACTTTGAAAATTTGAGTGTTCTTCTGACTCATCATCTGCCATGAAGAAACGGAAAACTGAAGAAGTCGACGTACGAAGACTTGGACCGAGCTTTACTTGAGTGGTTGAATAATCAACGAGCACAAGGGAATCCTATAAGTGGATGAATATGCGCCGAAAAAGTAAGTTTTTTCAAAGCTTTAGGCCTAGGAGGAAATTTTGACGCATCATCTGGCTGGCTGACATGTTTCAAACAACATCACGGCATAAGAGAATTGGAAATTCGTGGAGAAAAACTGAGTGCCGATCAAACGGCAGCAGAACAGTTTTGCAAAGACTTTAATCAGTTTGTTTTGGATGAAAATTTACAACCAGCACAAATTTACAATTCTGACGAGTTGGGATTATTTTTTAAGTGCTTACCGACGAAAACTTTAGCGTCTGAAAATGAAAAAAGTGCGCCGGGACACAGTTAGTAAAGAATGAATAACGGTAATGTGTTGCTCTAACGCGACTGGGACACAAACTTAAGCTCTTAGTGACAGGAAAATAAAAAAACCACGATCATTTAAAGGAACATGAGCAGTTAACATCCCTGTAATTTACTACAATCAAAAGAAAGGTTGGATAAATAAAGAAATTTTTTATGATTGGTTCCACAATAAATTTTGTCCACAAGTTCGAGAGTTTGTAAAATCGCAAGGACTTCCCCAAAAAGCAGTGTTAGACATGCTTAATCACATCCAAGTGAAATGTTGCTCAGATCCAACAACAGACGGATCGTTGTTAAATACCTGCCACCCAGTGTTACAGCTTTGATCCAGCCAGTGGATCAAGAGGTAATAGCTTCTGTAAAACGTAACTATCAGTCAAGTATTTTGAGAAAGTTTATAGGGGAAGGGAACGATTTGAAGACCTTTTTTAAGGGACTAAGTGTTCTGGATGCGATCTACGAGACTGCAGCTGCGTGTGACAAAGTTAAACCCACTACAATAACAAAGTCGTGGAAAAAAAAATTTCCCGAATATTAGAGGATGAGGATTTTGCTGGGTTTGAGGATGATGTTCCAACCTCAGCTGACTTGGCCCAGTTAGCAAACACTGTCCCAGGTGGTGAAAACGTTGATCATAACATAAACAAGTGGTTTGAAGTCAACGCTAACATGCCTGTGTTTGAGGTTTTGACAGACCTGTGAAGTCTGTGTGTGTTTTGAAATATTGTGTGCACAGGGCATAGCAGAAAGAGAGTGGTAGTGATGATGAGGGGGAGGGGAGTGACGTGTGTTTCCGAGCACAAAGTCACATAGGACAGCGCTTAATTATATGGAGGGGCTTCTTGTCTATTTAGAAGGACACGAAGACATTTTGTTGTGCGACAAGTTGGTTTTATGCAAAATAAGGTCGTCTATTTTGAAGAAAACAGCAAGTTCTAAGAAGCAAAAATTATTAACATTATTTTCAGCGTATATAAACACTGACTCTGTACATATTATTCTGCTTGTAAATATACTATTTTAATTGACAAAAACGTGATTTGACTAATTTTTATTGTGTAATAAAAGGTATGTTCTACTTTATTGTATGCACACATTTTATTTTTAACTAAGACCTTCATTTAAGCACTAGGTTACAATTTTTGCTTTAACCGGGATTTTCACTTTTCCGTGATCATCCTGCCGGTGATTATCCCAGATAATCGGGTGTTGACTGTATAATTTAAAAGGCATTATCTCTGGAAACATGCTTATAAGTTCGTATCATAGCAGCTATAATCTAACCATAAAAGAATTTTCAAAGCAGTTGTGGTAATGCAGTATGATACATAAATTAGGTGTCTCATTTTAAACATGAAAGTATCAATTTTGAACCTTAAATAAACAAATTGGACTGTGGGACCTCCTGTGCACACAATGGATGATAAATGCAAATGTAAGTTACAAACCAACAGTTCATTTATTTTAAAGTATATCAAACATCAACACAGATTAGGGGTTTTAGGTTACAATCTAATTACATTAATTTTACATATTTCATTTCTAACCCCGAGTAATGTTTTTATATTTTTAATGATATTCCGTCTCATGAGATTTCACCAAATGGACAACTATTTTAAACATTATAAAACATATATTCCCCCACCACTGAAGAGAAATCAAAGAAGACGAGCAGACCCTGAATGTGGACAGAATGACAGGATTTCCTGCATTGTGATTAAACATAAATAATTGTTGATCTCATAGGGGCATGAATTTGGTTTCTGGTTTGCTTAAATTGTTCAGATGCTAGCCATGTGTTAATTGAATGCACACATAGTACTGGTATTTTAATGTCTGAGTTGTGACTGATCAAGCAAATACAGAGACAGTGCTGGAAGCATTTCATAGGCTACACAGGTTGATCTAGGTACTTGGGAATTGAGATCGATTACAGTAAAGTTTACTAGACATGAAACAACCGTTTTCTCTGAGACGCTGTGGAGGTTAGTGTGCGAGTACTTTTCAAAAAAACATCAGTATTCATCAAATGTGAAGCGTTTAGTTTCATTTCATTTTAATAAGAACAGTGTACTAGTAATAGATAATGCCTCCTACCACAATGTACAAATAAATCCGCCTCCAACATCATTAACAAAAAAAGGCAGACATGATCAACTGGTTAAAAACCCATTACATTCCTTGTAGTCCATCTATGTTAAAGCCTGAGCTGTATGCACTAATTAAACAAAACAAACCAACTTACAAAACTTTTAAAATAGATGCTATTTTGGCAAACCATAGACATTCTGTTTTACAACTTCTACACTATCAGCCGGATTTTAATCCTATGGAACTGACTTGGGCAACCGTGAAGAAAAGAAACGTGTTGAAAGAAAAAACCGTGCATTTTTCTGTGGACAGTGTCAAAGGAATTTTATTGTATTTCTCCGACTAGAGATCAAGACGTGACGTCATGAAAATTGAAAATGACTACGTGAGATTGAACCAAATAAGGGATACTGTAACAGATCGTTTAGAAAGTAATGTAAGACGAGATAGCAGCAGTGAAGGAATTTGAGTGATAATGATAATAGGCTAACGGTGATAACAGTGACGGAAATATTAGTAGGGTGAAGAACTGACCTAAATAATTATTGTAATTGCATGTAAGTAAATGTGCTCTATGGTACTTAAATAGTTTCAGTCTAATTGTTGCATTAATATTGTCTCTCCGGTTCTTTACGGATAGTTTACATCTGCTTGTTTTTTAAACACGCACACAAAATTATTTCACGTACAAGGCTGTTATTAATGTTACTTATTCAAACAAATTAATATGCCAGAGCAATGTGGATCATATATTACTATGTTTTTTGTGAATTGTAACATGTACACAAAGTGTACACATTCCAAAATATACAACGATTGTTGATGTCTAGCCTCAACTTTCGAGAAACATTGGAACAGACACAACATGCCAAGTCACTGTTTACAAAATAATGGAAATCTTTATTAGGCCTACATTGTCTCTTTCTGTTGTGTCTGACGCTTGTTTCGTCTTACAAAATGTCCACGTTTACTGTCGTAATCGAAATCAAAACTTACCTACAACCAAATATTATAGGTAACCAAATTTAAGGTAAAAACCTTAAAAACACAAATAAAAGAATAACAAAAAAAATTTTAATTTATAAGAATAATTGGTTAGTAAAAAGTTAGGTAAGTTAGTAAAAAGTAAGTTACATATATATGTGTGTATGTGTGTTTTGGTAGGGCTGTAAAATTTAGTTTGGTAAAGTTTTAGTAACATAATTAAAAATGTAGCTAATGAAATGTAAAAAAGAATAAATACATAAAAACGTTAAAAATTAAAAATAAACAATTGAAAACACTAAAAGAATCATAGACAATAGAAAACTAAATAAATAAAGTTATAAATATAATAAAACGAAAATAATTGTGAATTGACAAAGCAGTGTAACTGCTTTATTTCAGCTGTCATTATAAGCAATATCAGTTTTCAAATTTTACTACTTTTACAGGGAAAAACGTAAATTTAACTTTTATCTTTAATTATTAGGTAATATATACTTCTGCACATTAGGTATAAAAAGTCAACGTGTCAAAATAGATTACTCTTGTCATATGTGCGTCTTATTGACAATTCAGAGAGTAGACTAATATTTTCAACTGCGTTAGTAGACATTTTCCTCTCTCATGCCTTTTACTGCTGCTGTCTTCTCCCCACTACAACCTGCGCGCTGATTCATGTCTGTTTAATATTACTCTAAGTGAAAATTTATGTGACCCAAAATATTGAATATCACCCCTCCGCCATGGGCAAGAACACCAGATGAGCAACCGACCATAATGGTCAAAAAATGTGTGTGTGTGCAACAAGAAAGTAAAAAAATTATTAAAAATCAATCATTTGTAAAGACTCAAATAAAAGACAGCATACAAAATGACAATAAAATGTAGAAAATTAGACCTCCCAAATGGTCAGAGCAGACACGTGTGCCCTGATGTCCTTATACAAGATGGGACCCATGTAACCCATTCGTATATTAACAAATGGAAAAGAAATGGTTGAGTGACAAGATGATAAAAGTCCCTCATAAAATGATAAAATTAGTGAGGCTTGACCTGAGCACACGCAGTCCAGCGAAAACTTCTAATGACCTGAAACGCAGGCATTATCATTATTAATTTGACTGACATCTTACATTAGTGGTGTGCCGGGGTTTGATGACCCGGCGTTTGTATAAAATAAAAAAAAAAATCGATTTAGCTTTAGTATTAATGTCAGACGCAAAAGTGTGCGCGGAGCCGGTCGGTGTTATCTTGTTCTCCTCTGTTTGCTGGCGCCGCCTGTTGGGGGAGCTCGTAATTAGCTTGGCTGATAAATTTAATAAAGAATATTCGGAATAAACCACTCCAAAATTAAGAAAACGAGTCAGCACTAGACACTACATCAGAGACGTCCTTTGAACTACAATAATTCACACCAATAAATCCTGCTAACTACATCTCAGTCGAGACATCATCATTGAAAATCATTGGGTGAGATCGTTTCCTTTTAAAATTTAACTAAATTACACCTCAACTATAAATATAGAACACTAGAAACAGCACCATCTCTTTAAATTCATCAGAAAACAAGGTGAACATAAACTTTATTTTAATTAACCAAAAAACAGTAAAATGTGGATTCGCTAATAACGTTCCGGCAGCCATTATTCTTAGTGTTTGTCTTTCAGTGAAGAAACGTAGTCTGCGCTCTGGCGGTCAAAAAATCAACTGAATGATACAGATTATACAAATTTTAAATAATTAATGTAAAGTTTGATACAAACCCATATGCATTTCTGACTTCCTCAAAGTTCAAAGAACCTTAAATAACCGTGGGAAATTAATTAATTATTTTTCTTTCTTTATTAAAAACTGTAATAAAAAAATATTTGTTATGTGTTATATGTTAGTAAACTTAAGATCGAAGTAACGTTGTGATTTGTAAAATAATCGATTATCAATTCATGTTTTGGAGTCCATAGTGTTCCGTAAATAAAAAATAAATTCAAGCAATGCCTTGCGTTTAAATAATAAATTGTGTATTATTTCTAGTAGATGGTAGTTGGTAACAGGAAATAAGGAAAAGTCGAGAAGAGAAAGGGAATCAGGCCAGTCATCAATAATTATTAAGTACTACAAAGGTAACTTAACCTTAAATGGGTTCGTAAAAAGAGAAAACAGCTGATGCCACGAGCGGACAAAATTTAAAATACTCGATTGTATACAAAGAGAGTAATTCTCTGTTGGCTCTCTTTACTCTCTCTCCTACCTAATTTCAAACAACGGCATTGATTTAATACAAACAATTAAGAAAATCATTCAATATTCTTTCATAATCACACACACACACTCGATTTTAGAAAGCAAATAACACAAAAAGATAAATTTTATAACCAAGAATGACGCTAACCGCGTAAACCCTAAAAACGCTAAAAAGACGTAAACCCGATATAGAGTGATTTCACGTTACAAATGGCGCCCAACGTGGGGCTTGAATTAGGAAGGAATTTTCGAGATATTGTAGCATAACAGAATTATCACATTAAAATTTTAACTTAGTACAACATGGATAAAGAAGAAAATGTCAATAGTGAGTGAGAACAATAAATGGTTAAAGATTAAACTAAAGAAACTGTACATTAAGTCGATAAAATGGTAATAAAATCAAACTAAATAACAAAGAAAACTCTTGGTCCATTTACAAATAACCAACTATATAGAAACCCAATAAAACAGCAGTATACCCAGTAGGTTGGGGGAGCAGTAAAAAGGAAAGAAAAAAGATAAAAAGGTAAACACAATTTTAATAAGGGAAATTTATTAAGTCAAGAAGCAAAGAAACCCCAAGACACTAAACCAATGACAAATGAATAAGCAGTTGGAAATGAGAAAAGGACATGAAACCACAAGACAATGAAATACTATATAATAAGAAGGAAGAGACAAATATATTAAGGTCCACAAAAAGAATATAGCAACAAGATGGGATATACACTAAAACCTTATGAGGAGGAATATACCGTATTCTTATGCATTTAAACCCAATGAATAATTGTCTGACCAAATAACAAGTTACAGGATACAATACAGTGAAAAATAAACCTGTAAACTAGTTTGTAAGCCTAACTTAAGAATAACAAGTGACATACAATAAGAAATAAACAGTGAAAGACAATAAAATTATTTAAAAAGAGACCATTAGTGTAGAGAGATACCAGATAAAATTAGCATTAGAACAAAAGACAGTTTACTAACTGAGAATATTATTAGTGATAAGAATGTTTTAAAGATTAGATACAATGAAGAAATTAATAGATATAAGATGTTTTATTATAGGTGAGTGTTACAAAAAAGCAACCTAAATACAACAGACAGTGTAATAACTGAAGGTATTATTAATAATAAGATGTTAATAGTGTAATCAAATTAGAAACAGTGAACACTAAAGACAGTGTAATAACTGAAAAGTGTTATTAGAAATAAGATGTTTTTAGTTCTATCAATTCATATATAATAAATGCAAAGGACAGTGAATAACTGACAGCATTATTAGTAATAGGATGATTTAGAATAATTATAGTTGAATAATATCAATGAAAAAATAATAAGCTTAAGATATGTTTGTTATGTTTAGGCAATATAAAAATTAGTAGATAATAAGATGTTCTATTGTATTCAAAATAATGTTAAATAATTTTCAAGTTTGTTAAGGCAAGTAGGTAATAGGAATGTTGTATATTTTTTTTTATTAAATTGTAAACCATATAAAAAGTATAAGGCAAAATAACTAACACACCACAATAAAAAAACAAACCAGCATTGTAAATCAAAATTATCTATCATAGAGTCAAACTCAAATAAATAAATTCAATCAAACTACATAATATAATGAATAGAATCTAGTCCATACAACACAAAGATATGAAAATGTAATCACTACAGATACAAATAATAACAAATGTAATGACAAAAGAAGAAAATTAACTTTATTTGAAAATAAGTAATACTAGGCCTAAAGATTACTCAACTCAAATAAAAAGTAAATTAATCAATATTGGTGTATTATAACAACAAATTATTAACAACCAGCAATAATCATGGAGTGAGTAATATTATTTCATGGAAATATTAACAGAAAAACACTTGTAAACCATTTAAATACTAAATTTGTAAAAAATATAAGGCCTACAATAAATATCAAAAATTGTAAATTTTAGGCTTATCTGAACTTAAAACAGACACAGTTATATATCAAATCATGTAAAATTAGCTTAAGAATATTGCTGAATAGTTAGATTTTCGTAAAAATAATAAATAATTGAGTTACAGCAATAAATAGGAAAACTTGTTATGTATGTTTAGGAGTTGAAATCAAATTCAAGACATGTAATTTTGTAAAAAAACAATGGGAAGAGGAAAAAGACATTTTATAAATTACCCCAAAACGACGACTTTCAGTCATCAGTCTATTGTTAATCGTTAATGTGAACAGATCAGAAATTACTGACGGAAGACAAAAAAAAATAAAATAGTAAAAAAACATTGTGTGCAACCTCAAAAAGTGTAACAGAGGTTACCAAAGTAAATATAAAACCAATATATAATAGCTAACACCAAACTGATCCAGAACAACAGCAATAATATCATCTAGCACGAGAACGAGAAATCAACCACCATTTTGAGAAAATTTCGAACCATATTAACTGGACACGAACTCAACATATTTGAACACAGAACACTGCACCAACAAACAATCACAGAACGACATCGCAGAAGAAGGAAGAACACTTCACACTATTTTGCAGGGATACTACAACTTCGCAGAAAAGGGAATTCTCATTTATTTCTGAGGGAGAATATCAAACATAGCGTCGGCATTGCATAGTAGAAAGTCGAGGTGATGGCAGCCATACTAGATTACTAGCCAGTGAACGGAACACAGCCTTCCCAAGGCAGTGACGTCATTCTACAAATGGTTCGATCTTATTTTAATAATTGACAATTTTCATAATGCTGTTATTTTTTCAGCAATAATAATTTATTTTAAGATAGTTGTAAGCATTGTATCTTGTTCCTTGCCCTCTCTGACCATTTCGACAGTTAAAAGAATCTGAAATATTTAATTTTGTAAGCATTATATTTTGTCATTTTGTTCACAATCGACCTGAGCGAATCTCAACCAAGGCCTGGTCCACGCGTATCAGAGTGGCGCATAATTTCAAATGTTAAGAAATAAACATCATAATTATTCAGTTACAAGCGTTTATAATTATTTGTGTAGTAAATACTAGTTATTTATTTCTTCTAAAAATAATTTAGTCATAAAAGAAATATACCAGAAAGAAGAAGAAGAAGAAGAAGAGCAAAGTTAGAAGAGAGAATAATAGATCCAACTACATAAATAGATTATCTATAGAAACAAATATTTTCAAAACACAAAATCTCATTTATTTAATTGAAAGTAATTGAAAAACTTACAATTAATTAATTTTTAAATTAATTAATTAAAAAAAAAAGTTTTTTTTTATAACTAACAAAAATTTTTCTTATCAACACATTATACATTATTTACTTATTTATCTTTTATTTGTTTTATAACAAATTGGCGAATCCAATGTGGAGCTTCATCGTCTGCTATTTGCACGTTTTACGACAAATTAGTGAGCTCAACAGCGAGATTCAGACAACATTTATTAGTAGTAAATCACAATAATTATTTCTTTCTATATTAATTTTATTTGTTTTCTTACAAATTGGCGTCCAACTGAGGGGCTGAAAATAGGAATTAATAGATTATAAAATAAGGACAATTCGTCCAGTTTCCTATTTTAGCTCGGCAGCTGTCAACAGATCAGAAAAGGAAACAAGATGCACAGGAGGGCGACATCAAAGAAAAGGGTGATGGAGGCCGAACAGGAAATAGATATGGAGGACAAAGAAGCAACACCCGTGGAAGATGTGGGGTCGATGTTACCGCCAGCAGAACCAAACAAGCCTGCACCACAGGAGGAACAGTCAAAGAAATCCACCACAAAAGAAGATGCAAAATTGGATCAAATGATGGAGATGTTACTCAGAGAATTTAAAACGATGAAGGAAGAATTAAGAGAAAATAGTAAGAAGATGGAAGAATTAAGGGAAAATAATAAGAAGGCGGAAGAAAATAGTAAGAAGTCAAGGGAAGAATTAGCCCAGCAAATGAAGGAAGAATTGAGGGAAAATAGTAAAGAAATGAAGGAAGAATTGGGTAATAAAATTGGAGATGCCAATAAGAAAATCGATGAAAATAGTAAGGAAATGAAAAGTGATAACCAACGATTGAAGGAAGAATTAAGAGAAAATAGTAAGAAGATGGAGGAGAAGATGGAAGAAAACAGTAAGAAGATGGAGGATAAGATGGACGAAATAAAAAAATAATAATAAATTATTAATGGAGGAGAATATTCAGAAAATGGAGGAAATAAAGACTGACAGTAAACAGTCGAAGGAGGAATTAACCCGGATAAGCCAAAAACTGGAAGAGACCAACCAGAGAATGGAAGAAACAAGTCAGAAAATGGAAAGCAATAATCAACAATTAAGAGAAGAATTGAGGGGGACGAACCAAGAGAACATGAACTGGTTAAATGGAAAGATGGAAGTATTGAAGGAAGAATTGAGTCAAAAGATAGCTGAAAACAATGAAACAATCAGCAAGAAAGTAGAAGAGGAAATAACGGTGATCGAACAAAAGATTACAAGGGCTGACGAAAGATGGAGTCAGACGGAACGAGAAGTACAGAGTATCAAGACCGAAATAAATACTAAGGTTGCCAACATCGAAGAAACGAATAGGAAGACTTTAGAGGAAAAACTAAAGGAAACACGTGAAGACTGGGAACGGGTGCAGGACCAATTCACAGAAAAATGTGACGGCATTGAAGCTGCTGTGACCAGTATCAACAGTCAGGTGCGACAAAATCAAACAGATATAGACCTGTGCCATAGTCGACCAACCAGTATCACCAGTTGTCCTAATAACGAGAATTGTGAAGGTATTAACTTCAGGTTTTATAAAAATAAACCTATGGAGTTCCTAGCCAGAATCGAAGAGTACTTCACTAAACACAGAGGCAATCGCTGGAGGGAGAATAAAGAAGTACTGGACGAATCATTCAAGGAGATAGCTGATAATTGGTGGATGGCGATAAGAGATGAAGTGACTGACTACCAACAATTCAAAAGGCTACTCAAGGCCAAATATTGGTCTGAATCAACACAAAATATCGCCAGACGGGATCTGTCACAGAAAATATAACCCGTATGGAAACCAAACTCTAACTGCGTATTTCTTGGGAAAGGTGTGTGGCCAAACATTTAGAGCCCCGAATACCGGAAGAATGCCTGGTCAGCAAGCTCTCATACCACTATGAGGAAGATATTATAAGAGCTAGAAGAAACAGTCAAATAAAGACTGTACAAGCAATGACCGAACTATTAGAAATGTATGAACACGAGGATTACTACCACCAAAGTCGCAGGAGATACGAGAGGCCGGAGACAAGGAATAATGCGAATAATACAAATAATAATAATCGGCGGAACGGTAGCAACAACAATAATTATAATTCCACAAACCGGAATAATGCCAAATACAATGATAACCCTCGTAATAACAATAATGTTACTAGATATAATAACCATAATAATAATAATAATGTTCCCAGAAATAATAATAGTGAGGGTAACCATAATAATAATAACGAACCGCACAACAACAACGGTTATTATAATAACCGTAATTATGTTCCAAATGGTCAGAGAAACCCCAACCCCCCTAATAACAATTATCATGGTAATTATAACAGAAATTACCCGACAATGATAACCCTCGTAATAACAATAATGTTACTAGATATAATAACCATAATAATAATAATAATGTTCCCAGAAATAATAATAGTGAGGGTAACCATAATAATAATAACGAACCGCACAACAACAACGGTTATTATAATAACCGTAATTATGTTCCAAATGGTCAGAGAAACCCCAACCCCCCTAATAACAATTATCATGGTAATTATAACAGAAATTACCCGAATGGAGGTAATAATAATAATTACAGGACATATCGACCCCATATCAACTACATCAGAGCGGAAGGCAGTGGACAGAGGAGATACCAGCCTCAACGAAGGAGCCGATACTACGAGTATGAAACCTTTCAAGGAAGTCAGAGAAGTAATCGTTACAGAGAGTATGAACCCAGACGCAGTTCCAGCCTGGACAATCAACAAAGACTACCTGTGACGGAAGCCCAACAGGACGATCGTGGTGAACAAACGAAGCAGTTTCAGGACTCCAAGTTGATGCTGCTAACAGCCTAATCCGTAATGATGCGGAGAATTTAAACGAACGGAGGCAGTAATAAATCACAATAACCCTTTACTGCTCCAGTCTGCTGGGTATGGACAAGAGATAAAATCGAGAGAAGAAGAGAAAAATTTTACGATAATATATAATAATTACTTGAAAGATATCTGTAAGGACTTGCTAGAAGAAAACGAAATAAACATTAATAATAATGATAACGAAATCATTGCAGAAATCGAGAGTATTTCTGTTCCCATAATGATAGACACTGGAGCCAATGTCTCTATAATAAACCATAACGAATTGGACCGGATACAGCAGGAATGCCACAAAACCTTACCAGTACTACCTATTAATAATATTGTGCTTGTAGGAGCTACCGGCCGACAGAACAAAACCATAAGGAAACAGGTATCCCTAAGTGTCAACAGTCAGGGCGTAAGCTTGGATATGATATTCCTTGTTGCAGCCGGATTACCTTTCAACATCATGATAGGGTGTGACATATTGCGTAGGAACTCAGCAGTCATCGACTTGTGCCGAGGGAAGGTATCACTCTTTTCTGAAGGTTCGACCTGGGTAGCCAATTTAACTATAAGATGTTAGACTCCAAACAACTTATCGACCACAAGAATAAGGTGAATTACTTGTCAAACTACTCGTCAAACAACAAGCCAGTACATCAGAATACGGAGGATGACCTATGGCCACAAAAGATTCAGGAGATACGTGACTTCCAGTGCCACAATACCACCGAGCAATTAGATGAAAACCAGCTGAATCAATTAGTCAACATATATGAAAAATATCGAGAGCTGTATTTTCGGACGAACCTGGAAAGATCATGGAACTACCAATGTTCCATACGATTCAGAGAACCGGTAGAATTCAATCGAAAGTCATATCCCATAGCACAATCTTTGAAGGAAGCCGTACGCACAGAGATCCAGAACATGATTAGTAAGGATATCATTGAAAGCAGTCAATCGCCATACACTAGTCCAATTGTGGCTATACAAAAGAAGAATGGGAAGGTAAGACTTTGCCTTGACGCACGTGAGATAAATAAAATGATTATTAACGATCGTACCTCACCTGGCGAAATTGAAGAGATTCCACGGAACGAAGTTTATTACTATGTGGGATACCGTGTGTGGGTATTGGCAGGTGGAGTTGCGTGGAGTTGCACCCAGCAAGCCGGCAATACATGGCGTTCATCTTCGAAGGGCGCAACTATCAGTTTAAGAGGTTGCCCTTCGGGTTAGTGAACTCAGTAGCTGTTTTTGTCGCCTGTATGGACCAAATACTCGGACCAGAAGCGCTCCAATTCACGACTGTCTACGTTGATGATCTCCTAATCACATCAACCAATTGGGAAGAACATTGTTACCGTGTGGAGCATGTCTTGAAGAAACTAGCTGAAAATAACGTTACCCTTAAGCTAGACATACCAAGCTAATAGCTAAAGAAGTACAATTCTTGGGTTTCCAGTTGAACAGTCAAGGAATAACACCGTCAACAGAAAAAGTAGACGCCATACAACGTTTCCCTATACCAAAAAACAGAAGGCAACTACAATAATTTTTAGGCCTGTGTAACTACTACAGGAAGTTCCAAAATAATTATTCCGCACTGACGGCCCGATTTCAGTACCAGTTATCGTCCAAGAATAAATGGCGATGGGGTCAAGAACAAGACGAAACCTTCAAATCGATTAAGGAGAAGTTCTTAGAAGCAGTAATGCTTAACCATCCAGATTTTAACCGACCTTTCTTCCTAAACTGTGACACTAGTAATATTAGCTTGGGATCAACGTTGTACCAAGACGACGAAGGTGGAAACCGTCTAGTAGTGAGCTTTGCTAGCAGAACCCTTAACCAGTGTGAAAAGAACTACAACGTGACGGAAAAGGAACTGCTAAGTGTAGTCTTTGCCTGTGGGAAGTTTCGGACGTATATTCTCGGATATCCAGTGACCGTTCGAACAGATCAAAAATCAATATCATTTCTTAGAAGATGCAAGTTAAGCCATGGTAGATTGACCAGATGGGTACACTTGCCCTGCAGGAATATGATATACAGTGGGAGTATGTTCCTGGGAGTAAAAATGTAGTAGCCGATGTGTTGTCGAGAGTAAATTTGGAAGAACACCCGTTCGAAGGCGAAAAGGAGAGCATCCTGAAGATCTATAATATTATTAAGGACAGATCCGATCTAGAAAAGATAGTGCAGGACATCAGCAAACACCAGCAGTCCGACCCGAAGCTAAACCATATTAAGCTTCGTCTCTCCAACCAAGATGACACAATAACCAAGTTTTATTGTACAGTAGAGTCTCGGTAATTCGAGTTAATTGGGGCTGAGGCAACCTCGAATTTGGAAAAACTCGGATTATACGGATGAAGAAAAAACAAAGAGTAATGTATAAACAAACGTTTATTGCTTACGGATAAGAAAACACAAACAATGTAGTACATACCTGAACTAGTTTAAACTCAAAAGATAAAAGGCACACAAATTTATTTTTTAAAGAAATTGTCCAGAGTCTTTTGTTTTAAAATAGAGCCTCGTTTTTTAGCAGCAATGTCACGCCATCTTCTAAGCAGCATCGTGTCGGTCGGTGTAGCTTCTGCTTGCTGTTCGACATAACGCAATGCAGTGTCTAGCACTGCCAACCCCTCGGCGTGAGTCATCACGGGTACAGTCTTTGCAGTCACGTCTTCATCACTATTTTCTTCTGCCGCTTCATTCAGCATTTCAACGATTGAATCATCGGTCACTTCAAACTGTTCATCACTATTCAACAATTCTGAAACATCATTTTCATTTGACTGTTCACAACCAGGAAGTTTTTTTATCACTCGTGCTAAGACCAAGTCATGTTCGTCTGTGGTGTTACAACTGTTATTTTCTTCTTTTAAAATCTTGTTCCAAGACTTCTTTAGTGTTTCTGTCTTTATGTCATCCCATGATTCCGCCACCCAGTAAACTACGTCTTTCATTGTAGTATTCTTTAGAAATTCCACTATGGTTCCCTCGCCTTCTGTAGTTTGTAGGAGCCTCTGCAGCAGACAACGACGATATTTCTTTTTCAAGCACTCAAAAACGCCTTGGTCCATCGGCTGTATTAAACTCGTCACGTTTGGGGGTAAGAACAATGCTCTAATTTCGCCACATTTCAGTTCTTCTTCGTCAGGGTGTGATCCAGCGTTGTCAAGGGTTAATATTGCTTTGGGAGGCAAGTTCTTTTCCTTTAGGTACTTTTTGGTCTCAGGAACAAAAATTTCAAAAACCACTTCTTAAAAATATTTTTATCCATCCAAGCAGATTTCTGGTTAATGTATGTAACAGGAAGCGCAGACGGAGTGATGTTTTTTAAAGCTCTAGGCTTTGCAGACTTGCCAATTAACATTAGCTTCAGTTTATGTTCTCCACTTGCATTCGATGCAGCAAGAACTGTCACCCTTTCTTTAGATTTTTTGTGGCCTGGCGCAGCATTTTCTTCCCTTGAAGCTAAAGTTTTAGTAGGCAGCATTTTAAAATTTAGTCCTGTCTCATCACAGTTGTACAACTGATCGAGAGTAAGTTTTTCTTCTTCTGTAATTTTTTTAAATCTCTCACAGAACTGTGTGACAGCCTCAGAATCCGCAGATAGCTTTTCACCACACATTTCAAGCTGCCTTACGCCGTATCGTTTTTTCCATCTATCCAACCATCCTGAACTTGCTGTAAAATCATCCTCACCTTCCTTAAACTGGTTCCTGAAAAACATTGCTTTTTCTTGCAACATTGGGCCTGAAATAGGACTTCCTTTTTGCCTCTGTTGACTAAACCAAGTAAACAAAGCTGCACTCGTTTTTTCATAATCAGATTTCTTTATCGATTTGCGTTCACAGGTTAAAATACCCATACACTTTTTAGAAGAATAGTTTTCAATCTTGTCTCTGTTCCTACGCCAGTCACTTCGCCGACTCCATAATCAGCAGCAAGTTTTTTTAGCGTTTCACCTCTGTCTAATCTTTTTAAGGCTTCCAATTTAACACTTAGCGGCACAAACTTCTTCTTAGGCCTACTCTTGTAACTCATTATATACAGTATAAATAACAATTTACTGTAGTGAAAAACTAAACGTTGAATATACTGTACAGTAAAATAACTAAAACAACAAGCAAACACTAGTAACGAAACTTAGTACGTAGTAACGCACAGGTACAACACTTGTATCAGCTGAGGCGGTCAGTCCGCTACTGATTTATTTACGTATTTATTTTTAGCGTTTCATGCTGTAGACACTTGGTCTGGCATGAGTCATGATATGGCGGGAATGTTGTTTACATTTACTGACCGTATTTATTATTTTTTTTCCAGCTCGAATTACACGGAACCTCGAAATACCGGGGCTCGAATTACCGAGACTCTACTGTATACACAATGAAATATTATTCATCAAAACATCCCTTGATGAAGAGATATGGAAGATCGTGATCCCTACTACAGTCGAGAAGGATATCATCCTGGATTATCATCTCCGATACGGTCACATGGGAGCCATGAAGGTGATCAAGGCGATAGAAGAGAATTGCCATATAAAAAATATAAATAGAAAGACGAGAAACTACCTCAAAACCTGTCTGATGTGTCAATTGGTGAAAACCAACAATGAGAGAAAAGAGGGTATGATGATACCAATTACCTCACAAGCAAAACTGGAAAAGGTCTTTCTGGACATCTGTGGTCCATTTCCCCGCAGTGGCGGACGCCATCGATACAAATACATTATTATAATGATGGATCACTTCACGAAATTTATAAAACTGTACCCGGTGAACAGAGCCACCACTTTGAAAACTTTAGGAGTGACAACAAACTATTACATTCCAGAGATAGGGAGCCCAGCATCCATAATCACAGACCATGGAACGCAATTTTAGGGGAGGAGGTGGAAAAACACTCTAAATACATTGGGCATTAAGACGTACGAGACATCTGTCTACCACCCCAGCAGTAATCCAGCGGAGAGGGTACTACGAGAAGTCGGAAGGATATTACGGACTTATTGCCATAATCAACAAAGGAAGTGGCAAGAATATTTATCAGCTACCGAAGAATTCCTTAATTTGTCATATCACCCCGCTATAGGTACCACGCCATATACGGCGATGTATGAAAAACCGCCTCCAAGAGAAATACAAGACATAATAGAATTTCCCATGAGTCAAGAATACAAGTTTAATCAAATAAGGTTCTACAATAAATTGGCAGAAGACCAGGAAAGGCGCAAGAACAAGTATCAAAAGGCGATTAAAAAGGTAATAAGCTATGAAGTCGGAGAAAAGGTACTATTGAAAAACAGGGAACTACCCAGTACTTTGGAAGGCATTACCAAAAAGTTGTTACTGCTGTATACCAGCCCATACCTGATTATTAAAAACAATAACAACAATACGTATGTATTAAAAGATATCAATTCAAATAAAGTAAAAGGAACTTATAATCAATTATCAATCAAAAAATATATAGAGGAGAGATAAACAAAAGAATTTTGATGAATAAAATAACTAAATTCAAAAAAAAAATTGTAAGAACAACTTACACCAATTATTTGAAAAACCATTATGAATGAAAAAAGAATTTTGTTGGAATAAAAATAACTAAATTCAAAAAATAGTAAGACCAACTTACACCAAATATTTGAAAAACCATTATGAATAAAAAAGAATTTAGATGAATGAAAATATCTAAAATCAAAAAATTTGTAAGACCAACTTACAAGAATTATTTGTAAGAAACTGTTAAAATAACAAAAACTTCAAAAAGTTGTAAGACCTACTTACTTGAACTGTTTGTAAGAAACTATTAAAAACTTATATATAAAAAGAGTTTTGGAGAAAATATCTAGAATTAAAAGATAGTAAGTACAACTCATACGAATGATGAGATATAACTCTTAAGTATAAAAAGAAATTTTGTAAGAAAGAGATACAAAATTCTAAAAGAGTAAGAATAAATTACACTCATAATTTGAGTGAACTCTTACATAAAAGAATTTGAAAGTAAATGGAGTACAAATGTGTAAACTCTCTCAAACTCTCCAGAGACAAAGCAAAAAGAACATGTTCCAGTAAATAAAGAGAACAACCCATATTAAACAATTGAATAATTTGATGTTACCAGAACAATATATTAATAAATGTTAAAGGTGCCAGAAGGAACGTAACAAATCTTCATAAAAACCAGTGTTAATAAAGAGAAAAAAAACCCTCAATAAACTATCACAGCTATAAAAACCATACTATAGTTTGTATTGTAATAGTGACTATGCTAACTATGACCACTATGATCAACAATGTAAATGAGACAATTTAAGACAAAAATGATACAGAATTTCAAATGAAAAAGAGAGAAGAACCCAGAGTATCGTATAATTTAATCAAAACAACTTAACCAAACTCACAAAGATAATAATTTGATAAAGATGAACAATGAAGAAAGACCAACTAAGTAAAAACCAAATGTTAAGACCAGAAACCAAAAACCCTGGTACCATGATGATAATATTGTTGTAATAACCACTATTATAGTGATAAGTGATAAAGAAATAATTAATGTTATGCCATGAGCAATAAAATAACTCATTGAATACCAAATGGAAGAAAAACTCTATATAAATGCTAATTACTATGTAAACAAGATGAAACGATGAAATGTATATTATACCACATACCTAATCCACATAATATGGAATGAGCTTTGATAGAGAAGAAGAGTCAAGTGTATAAAAGTATTAATTGATATAAAATATTATGAAGTGAAGAATCCAAGGATGTTTATTATTAGTCAAAAGAGACTACTTTTACTGATTATTTATTTTTATGACTGGATGTAGAAAAATGCCATCAGTCTTATATTTTGAGCAGAGATGGTAATTCCTCTGGGCTCAGTTAATTGAAGTATTGGACAGCAGGGATTGAAGCCAAAAGTGCCACTCTGAACTGTTCCAACTCATATGTTAGGGAGTAAACATACAGGTGAGGAAGCACCAAATAAGAAAAGATATAAAATGATAATGTTATACACAAGATTGGTGATTACTTATTAATGAAAAAAGAAGCTAATGAAGGAGATACATATCATCTGAGAGAAAGCAACGGTGGAAAAAGAAGGTATATAAAGTGAAATCATGAAGAAAATATGGTAAATAAAAAGAATTAGTAGTAATTATTTCATCCATACTAATCACTTTTACAGAAGAGCATATGTAGCATAACAGAATTATCACATTAAAATTTTAACTTAGTACAACATGGATAAAGAAGAAAATGTCAATAGTGAGTGAGAACAATAAATGGTTAAAGATTAAACTAAAGAAACTGTACATTAAGTCGATAAAATGGTAATAAAATCAAACTAAATAACAAAGAAAACTCTTGGTCCATATACAAATAACCAACTATATAGAAACCCAATAAAACAGCAGTATACCCAGTAGGTTGGGGGAGCAGTAAAAAGGAAAGAAAAAAGATAAAAAGGTAAACACAATTTTAATAAGGGAAATTTATTAAGTCAAGAAGCAAAGAAACCCCAAGACACTAAACCAATGACAAATGAATAAGCAGTTAGAAATGAGAAAAGGACATGAAACCACAAGACAAGGAAATACTATATAATGAGAAGGAAGAGACAAATATATTAAGGTCCACAAAAAGAATATAGCAACAAGATGGGATATACACTAAAACCTTATGAGGAGGAATATACCCTATTCTTATGCATTTAAACCCAATGAATAATTGTCTGACCAAATAAGTTACAGGATACAATACAGTGAAAAATAAACCTGTAAACTAGTTTGTAAGCCTAACTTAAGAATAACAAGTGACATACAATAAGAAATAAACAGTGAAAGACAATAAAATTATTTAAAAAGAGACTACCATTAGTGTAGAGAGATACCGGATAAAATTAGCATTAGAACAAAAGACAGTTTACTAACTGAGAATATTATTAGTGATAAGAATGTTTTAAAGATTAGATACAATGAAGAAATTAATAGATATAAGATGTTTTATTATAGGTGAGTGTTACAAAAAAGCAACCTAAATACAACAGACAGTGTAATAACTGAAGGTATTATTAATAATAAGATGTTAATAGTGTAATCAAATTAGAAACAGTGAACACTAAAGACAGTGTAATAACTGAAAAGTGTTATTAGAAATAAGATGTTTTTAGTTCTATCAATTCATATATAATAAATGCAAAGGACAGTGAATAACTGACAGCATTATTAGTAATAGGATGATTTAGAATAATTATAGTTGAATAATATCAATGAAAAAATAATAAGCTTAAGATATGTTTGTTATGTTTAGGCAATATAAAAATTAGTAGATAATAAGATGTTCTATTGTATTCAAAATAATGTTAAATAATTTTCAAGTTTGTTAAGGCAAGTAGGTAATAGGAATGTTGTATATTTTTTTTTATTAAATTGTAAACCATATAAAAAGTATAAGGCAAAATAACTAACACACCACAATAAAAAAACAAACCAGCATTGTAAATCAAAATTATCTGTCATAGAGTCAAACTCAAATAAATAAATTCAATCAAACTACATAATATAATGAATAGAATCTAGTCCATACAACACAAAGATATGAAAATGTAATCAGTACAGATACAAATAATAACAAATGTATGAACTTAAACAAATGGCTTATCTGAACTTAAAACAGACACAGTTATATATCAAATCATGTAAAATTAGCTTAAGAATATTGCTGAATAGTTAGATTTTCATAAAAATAATAAATAATTGAGTTACAGCAATAAATAGGAAAACTTGTTATGTATGTTTAGGAGTTGAAATCAAATCCAAGACATATAATTTTGTAAAAAAACAATGGGAAGAGGAAAAAGACATTTTATAAATTACCCCAAAACGACGACTTTCAGTCATCAGTCTATTGTTAATCGTTAATGTGAACAGATCAGAAATTACTGACGGAAGACCAAAAAATATAAAATAGTGAAAAAACATTGTGTGCAACCTCAAAAAGTGTAACAGAGGTTACCAAAGTAAATATAAAACCAATATATAATAGCTAACACCAACAGAACAACAGCAATAATTTCATCTAGCACGAGAACGAGAAATCAACCACCATTTTGAGAAAATTTCAAACCATATTAACTGGACACGAACTCAACATATTTGAACACAGAACACTGCACCAACAAACAATCACAGAACGACATCGCAGAAGAAGGAAGAACACTTCACACTATTTTGCAGGGATACTACAACTTCGCAGAGAAGGGAATTCTCATTTATTTCTGAGGGAGAAGATCAAACATAGCGTCGGCATTGCATAGTAGAAAGTCGAGGTGACGGCAGCCATACTGGATTACTAGCCAGTGAACGGAACACAGCCTTCCCAAGGCAGTGACGTCATTCTACAAATGGTTCGATCTTATTTTAATAATTGACAATTTTCATAATACTGTTATTTTTTCAGCAATAATAATTTATTTTAAGATAGTTGTAAGCATTGTATCTTGTTCCTTGCCCTCTCTGACCATTTCGACAGTTAAAAGAATCTGAAATATTTAATTTTGTAAGCATTATATTTTGTCATTTTGTTCACAATCGACCTGAGCGAATCTCAACCAAGGCCTGGTCCATGCGCATCAGAGTGGCGCATAATTTCAAATGTTAAGAAATAATCATCATAATTATTCAGTTACAAGCGTTTATAATTATTTGTGTAGTAAATACTAGTTATTTATTTCTTCTAAAAATAATTTAGTCATAAAAGAAATATACCAGAAAGAAGAAGAAGAAGAAGAAGAGCAAAGTTAGAAGAGAGAATAATAGATCCAACTACATAAATAGATTATCTATAGAAACAAATATTTTCAAAACACAAAATCTCATTTATTTAATTGAAAGTAATTGAAAAACTTACAATTAATTAATTTTTAAATTAATTAATTAAAAAAAAAAGTTTTTTTTTATAACTAACAAAAATTTTTCTTATCAACACATTATACATTATTTACTTATTTATCTTTTATTTGTTTTATAACAAATTGGCGAATCCAATGTGGAGCTTCATCGTCTGCTATTTGCACGTTTTACGACAAATTAGTGAGCTCAACAGCGAGATTCAGACAACATTTATTAGTAGTAAATCACAATAATTATTTCTTTCTATATTAATTTTATTTGTTTTATTACAATATACACAAATTAATATAACAAGAAACCTAATTTTTGTCGGCAACTATGAGAAGACAAGAAATGCATAATACCAGAGGCAGATCGAAGAAGAGGGTAGAAGACACGGAGAAGGAAGAAGGTGGACAGGAACAAGAAATAGAAGTAGTCACGGACAGTGAAATGGAACAACAGACAGGCGTTAAAGAAGAAACCGAAGTAGTTATGGACATGGAAAAGGAAATAATTGAAGAGGATCCCCAAGGGGACCAACCAGATAAATCCGCCCAAAAAGAAGACATGAGCATGCAGGAGATGTTGGGAATTATATTGGAAAGCAATAAACTACTAAATGAAACCTTAAACAAGAAATTTGAAAAAATAGATGAAAACTCAAGGAAACAAAATGAAACCTTGAGCGAGAAATTTGACAAAATAGATGAAAGTTTTAGGAAACAGGAGGAGAACTCAAGGAAACAAAACGAAACCTTGAGGGACAGTATAAAACAAATTGAGAAAATAAACAAAGAAAATTTAAAGCGAATTGAGGGTAAGATGGAGAAGTTCAATAAGGAGTTAAGTGAAACTTTCGGGGGGAAGATTGAAAATGTTAACACACTTAGTCAAAGAGTAGATGAATACAAGGAGGAGACAAATAAGCAAATGGACAGTGGTTTCAAGAATTTGAATGAAACACTAGACAGCACTTCCGAAGATATTAAAGTAAGTCCGAAAACAGAAGAGAGCAGGAAGGAAATAGAAATTAGAGAATACCAAGGTGTAATATTATCTGAGAATAAACATAACAACAGATAAGAATGATAATAATTAATACAGCTACAATTTAGAATTTCTCAGAGTTGAAAATGATAAAGGAAGAAATGATACGAAGAACATCTGTCACAAGAAGGAAAGTCAAAAGGATTTACAAATAATGCCAGTCAATAATGTTATCTGAAATTAGTTACTGAAAAATAAGTAGGAATCAAGAAGAAAAAGAAATATATAATTAAATGCAAACAGCAACAGCGTGAAGAATCCCAAAAGTGTTTATTATTAGTCGCCAATCGACTACTTGTAAGATTTTTTAATATAATGAATTGACGGTAGAAATGTTCCAGCAATCATTTTCCTGAGCAGACGGTACGTCCCTCTGGTCTCAGAAGGTGTAAGGATGGACAGCGGAGTAATGGACCCAAAAGTGGCCACCCGAACTAAACCACCACACAGGATAAGGAAAAAATGTTAGAGAAATTGAATATTTAAGGCATAATAAAACAGCTGAGAAGATTGATATCAGATTCCTGAAGTATGAAGGAAGAAAACAGAAAGAAGATAGCAGACAGAAGCTCAATTGAGAAAACACATTTATAGAAGTAAATAGAAATATGAGAGTGTTAAAACAAGTTTTTACTGATTATTGTGACCAATCCTTGTCAAGTAATGTTTGAAAAAATAACCAAGCAGAAATAAAGATATATTATGAAGATGGATAAAAGAAGGAGAAGAATGAAGAATTCAACGATTAATTTTAAAAAGTAAATAAAAAATAAATCTGTTCTAGTGGGGGGGCTTTATGTAACGTTACATAACCCATGCCCAATAACGATGAATAAATAAAGGAGGATTAATATAACCACCAGAGTAAAAAATCAGTAATTACCCCTTTTGAAAGTCAGAAATGGGGATTATGTGTCAAACTATGAGAACCTTTGTACTCTAAAACACTGTAACCATAGAAAACAATACTAAGTGTAATCATAAAAGTGCAGTGTACAAAGTGAAACATAGTATGTTATGTGGAAGTGTCAAACATTTTAAAAGGGCATCTCACAAATTTGTGCTGCAGGTGCAAGAAACAGTATTATAGCAATAAACTGTAATCCTATTGATAAGTTGTAGTTTTATATTGTGTAGGCCACAATGGCATTATAACTAGAATTAATATTTGTTTACTATGATTATTTTTGTTTGTATTTAAAAGAATCCAGGGTTATATTAAACTGATAATGGCCAATTAAAACTATACTAGAAAGATGGAATGGAAAATAAAGTAGTATAGAGTAAGAATACATTGACCAAAGTATAAGTCATGAATAAACTAAAATAAAAAAATCATTAAATTATAAAATGCCAATAGCCAAGCTTAAATAAATTCATGAAGAAAAATCTTGTATAAATTAAAATTAATTATAACTAGGATTTGTAAAAGAGTATTTTTAAAAAAAAAAACAAGAAATGAAATAATAATATAATACTAGCCTATTTACCTAAAATGGTACCTAGGTTAGCCAATAAAAATCCATCAACTTCTTAGTTACTATGAGTAACTAGCTAACAAGAAATTGATTGATTGTTAAATGGTATTCAATTTGAGATGATGAAAAAAGTGTAATGTCCTACAAAATTTTATAAACTTAATAAAGAATATTCGGAATAAACCACTCCAAAATTAAGAAAACGAGTCAGCACTAGACACTACATCAGAGACGTCCTTTGAACTACAATAATTCACACCAGAGAATCGATGAACACCAATAAATCCTGCTAACTACATCTCAATCGAAACGTCGTCATTAAAAATCATTGGGTGAGATCCGGAGCCGGACGCTAGCCAAGACTCGCGGTTACTACAAAACTTTAAGTTTTAGCGGAAAAAGATCAATCGGCGTGAATAAGTGGAGTGACATTATGAATGATAATAAGTGAAGTGACATAGGAAAATTAAAAGTGTTCGTGACGGACAAATATTCAGATGCATCTATCCATCAGCACGTGGCGAACGGAACTCCAAGCGTTACGTAACCCACCATGGTTATTCAATTTTAATTATTATTATTCACGAACTATTATTCATTTTCAATCACAAATTTAAGACTCGAGCAAAAAATAAGGGGAATATATATTATACTGTGTGAATGAGTGGATGGCAGAATGGGCTGCTTTATAATGAATATTTAAATACAATACTTAATGCATTAATATTTCAATGTAAACATAATACCTAAATGTATAATTCACATTTGGTCGTAGGGTTCTTGTCAAAATATTTAAACTAATTTTCAAGTAATTAAAATTATTTAATTTCCAGATAAAAATGTGTTAGACTAAGTTATTTCGTCATTACCACTTTCTCATTTCTGTGTTGAAAAAATTCGTCTAACGGACCGGAATCTTTCTGAATTATTAATTGGGTGTGGTCAGATTGCAAAATTGCCCTTTTTATTTAAGGTGGAGTGTAAAGGTTTTCGATATTTTACCTATAGAAAAAATAATCGTGGCGACCTTGGTCTTCTGGTAAAATTCAAATAACAGGTAAGTGTTGTGATTGCGTACAGGTAAGTTCTGGCAGTGTATTTTATGTATTAATATATTTCGGCCTATTTTTTATTGTTACAGAAGGTGGACAGGAACAAGAAATAGAAGTAGTCACGGACAGTGAAATGGAACAACAGACAGGCGATAAAGAAGAAACCGAAGTAGTTATGGACACAGAAAAGGAAATAATTGAAGAGGATGCCCAAGGGGACCAACCAGATAAATCCGCCCAAAAAGAAGACATGAGCATGCAGGAGATGTTGAGAATTATATTGGAAAGCAATAAACTACTAAATGAAACCTTACACAAGAAATTTGAAAAAATAGATGAAAACTCAAGGAAACAAAATGAAACCTTGAGCGAGAAATTTGACAAAATAGATGAAAGTTTTCGGAAACAGGAGGAGAACTCAAGGAAACAAAACGAAACCTTGAGGGACAGTTTAAAACAAATTGAGAAAATAAACAAAGAAAATTTAAAGCGAATTGAGGGTAAGATGGAGAAGTTCAATAAGGAGTTAAGTGAAACTTTCGGGGGGAAGATTGAAAATGTTAACACACTTAGCCAAAGAGTAGATGAATACAAGGAGGAGACAAATAAGCAAATGGACAGTGGTTTCAAGAATTTGAATGAACACTAGACAGCACTTCCGAAGATATTAAAGTAAGTCCGAAAACAGAAGAGAGCAGGAAGGAAATAGAAATTAGAGAATACCAAGGTGTAATATTATCTGAGAATAAACATAACAACAGCAAAGTGGATAATAAATACCTGGAAAAGAAGACTAAGAAAAACATGTAGAAAGAAAATAATAAATACAAGAGAAGAATTGGAGATGATTACAGGTGGATTAATTAATGTATTTAACCTTCCAATTAATGAACAAAGGGAGTTAATTAAGTTTAGAGCTCAATTAAATATGTCGACGATTGAAGTGTATCAGACAATATCAGTCATATCTTCAAGACGGAATATAACATTCAAATATTTGGTAAATAATCCAGAGGTAAAAGGGAATGAAATGGTATTAAATATGAGTGACTATGTTATGTTAGAGGAGGTACAATACCTGTTAGTTAAAAAGGAACGAACTATGATGGGAGACCGGTACTTAAATGAAGGTTTCATAGCAGCAAAGTGAGAGAGCCAGATGATAAGGAGATTATCAAGGAAAGAAGTAATTCCGAACACCCCAGTAATCCGAGGAAGAGGAGTAACTGAGTTTATGGACCATGGTTAAACCAAATAATAATCAACCAGAAAAAGGGGACTGATTTTCTGTATACCGACCAAGCAACCCATTGGAAAAAAAGGAATCACATAAATAATATTAAATATAATAAAACCCCAAAATTCAAAAAGCACGTAAGGACAACTTACTTAAGATATTTTGAAACAATATAGCGGAGTAATGGACCCAAAAGTGGCCACTCGAACTGAACCACCGCACAGGATAGGGAAAAAATCTTAGGGAAATTGAATATTTAAGGGATAATAAAACAGCTGAGAAGATCGATATCAGATTCCTGAAGTATGAAGGAAGAAAACAGAAAGAAGATAGCAGACAGAAGCTCAATAATTGAGAAAGCACATTTATAGAAGTAAATAGAAATATGAGAGTGTTAAAACAAGTTTTTACTGATTATTGTGACCAATCCTTATCAAGTAATGTTTGAAAAAAATAACCAAGCAGAAATAAAGATATATTATGAAGATGGATAAAAGAAGGAGAAGAATGAAGAATTCAACGATTAATTTTAAAAAGTAAATAAAAAATAAATCTGTTCTAGTGGGGGGGCTTTATGTAACGTTACATAACCCATGCCCAATAACGATGAATAAATAAAGGAGGATTAATATAACCACCAGAGTAAAAAATCAGTAATTACCCCTTTTGAAAGTCAGAAATGGGGATTATGTGTCAAACTATGAGAACCTTTGTACTCTAAAACACTGTAACCATAGAAAACAATACTAAGTGTAATCATAAAAGTGCAGTGTACAAAGTGAAACATAGTATGTTATGTGGAAGTGTCAAACATTTTAAAAGGGCATCTCACAAATTTGTGCTGCAGGTGCAAGAAACAGTATTATAGCAATAAACTGTAATCCTATTGATAAGTTGTAGTTTTATATTGTGTAGGCCACAATGGCATTATAACTAGAATTAATATTTGTTTACTATGATTATTTTTGTTTGTATTTAAAAGAATCCAGGGTTATAATAAACTGATAATGGCCAATTAAAACTATACTAGAAAGATGGAATGGAAAATAAAGTAGTATAGAGTAAGAATACATTGACCAAAGTATAAGTCATGAATAAACTAAAATAAAAAAATCATTAAATTATAAAATGCCAATAGCCAAGCTTAAATAAATTCATGAAGAAAAATCTTATATAAATTAAAATTAATTATAACTAGGATTTGTAAAGGAGTATTTTTTTTTTTAAATAAGAAATGAAATAATAATATAATACTAGCCTATTTACCTAAAACGGTACCTAGGTTAGCCAATAAAAATCCATCAACTTCTTAGTTACTATGAGTAACTAGCTAACAAGAAATTGATTGATTGTTAAATGGTATTCAGTGTGAGATGATGAAAAAAGTGTAATGTCCTACAAAATTTTATAAATTTAATAAAGAATATTCGGAATAAACCACTCCAAAATTAAGAAAATGAGTCAGCACTAGACACTACATCAGAGACGTCCTTTGAACTACAATAATTCACACCAGAAAATCGATGAACACCAATAAATCCTGCTAACTACATCTCAATCGAGACGTCATCATTGAAAATCATTGGGTGAGATCGTTTCCTTTTAAAATTTAACTAAATTACACCTCAACTATAAATATAGAACACTAGAAACAGCACCATCTCTTTAAATTCATCAGAAAACAAGGTGAACATAAACTTTATTTTAATTAACCAAAAAACAGTAAAATGTGGATTCGCTAATAACGTTCCGGCAGCCATTATTCTTAGTGTTTGTCTTTCAGTGAATAAACGTAGTCTGCGCTCTGGCGGTCAAAAAATCAACTGAATGATACAGATTATACAAATTTTAAATAATTAATGTAAAGTTTGATACAAACCCATATGCATTTCTGACTTCCTCAAAGTTCAAAGAACCTTAAATAACCCTGGGAAATTAATTAATTATTTTTCTTTCTTTATTAAAAACTGTAATAAAAAAATATTTGTTATGTGTTATATGTTAGTAAACTTAAGATCGAAGTAACGTTGTGATTTGTGAAATAATCGATTATCAATTCATCTTGTTGTTGCATCCTCTTCGTTCACTTTATTAATTTAATAATATATATATACTTTCACTTATGAACTTACTTTTGTCACTTCCCAAACGTTTCGAGATGTTGTTTCTCTTCTTCAGTGGGTTTAATACTAACTGTCGATTACAGAATAACCGTTACGGAATGGAGTGTGTGGTGGGGGTTGATGGTGGGAAGGGATTGGCGCTGAGGTTCAAATTATGTGTGTGGATCAGTGTGTCAAATAGTGTATGTGATTTGTAATGTATCTGTTCATTTACAGATATCACACACTACAACCAAACAACATATTAAATGAACAGATACATTACAAATCACATACACTATTTGACACACTGATCCACACACATAATTCGAACCTCAGCGCCAATCCCTTCCCACCATCAACCCCCACCACACACTCCATTCCGTAACGGTTATTCTGTAATCGACAGTTAGTATTAAACCCACTGAAGAAGATAAACAACATCTCGAAACGTTTGGGAAGTGACAAAAGTAAGTTCATAAGTGAAAGTATATATATATATATATATATATATATATATATATATATATTATTAATATCAATTCATGTTTTGGAGACCATAGTGTCCCGTAAATAAAAAATAAATTCAAGGAATGCCTTGCGTTTAAATAATAAATTGTGTATTATTTCTAGTAGATGGTAGTTGGTAACAGGAAATAAGGAAAAGTCGAGAAGAGAAAGGGAATCAGACCGGTCATCAATAATTATTAAGTACTACAAAGGTAACTTAACCTTAAATGGGTTCGTAAAAAGAGAAAACAGCTGATGCCACGAGCGGAAAAAATTTAAAATACTCGATTGTATACAAAGAGAGTAATTCTCTTTTGGCTCTCTTTACTCTCTCTCCTACCTAATTTCAAACAATGGCATTGATTTAATACAAACAAAATTAAGAAAATCATTCAATATTCTTTCATAATCACACACACACACTCGATTTTAGAAAGCAAATAACACAAAAAGATAACAAATTTTGTAACCAAGAATGACGCTAACCACGTAGGGCTAAAAAGACGTAAACTCGATATAGAGTGATTTCACGTTACAAATGACATACAAACGTGGGGCTTAATTAGGCGAGATTTTTGAAGAGTAGCAAATAGACGCAACCCACACACGTAGGAAACTCGCAACACGTGTTACAAATGGAGCTAACAACGTAGGGCTAAAAAGACGTAAACCCGATATAGTGATTATCATGTTACAATATGTGTGTGTGTGTGTGTGTGTGTGTGTGTGTGTGTGTGTGTGTGTGTGTGTGTGTGTGTGTGTGTGTGTTGGTAAAAAATTAAAAAACGTTACTTTTATAAAATTGTACAGGCGGTACTGACATTTCAATGTATAAGTGTATTTCCTTTTTGGCTGTTATGTTCCAATCGGATTCGTGTAAAATCTTTTTATATATCTTAATGAAATTAAGGCTTCTCCTATTTTTATGAAATTTATACAGGCTGTTCACTGGTACTTATATTTTGTAACTTGTATTTTCTGGCCATTATGGGTCAAACCAGACTTTCTTAGAATTATCAATTTCCTTTTTTTGGTAAGATTATTCAGGCTGTGCTGAGATTTAATTTGCAATTATATTTTCCTTTATTATGGTCAATTCATTATAATTAAACCTTTAAGTATTATTGAACTCTTACGGGCAATTCTGTGTTTTCCTTAATAATCTATACTTTATAAAAATCAAGAGGTTTTACATTTTTGCAGGATTATACAAATTATAATAACAGTTCAACTTGTAATTTTATCTTACTATTATGGGCCATTCAGATTGTCCTTCAGATTTATAAATGTATATATGATAAATTAATATAGAATTGTTACAGTTTTTTTAATTATGATGCGTGATATTGTGTGCAAGCTATATGCTGGCTATAGGCGTTTAAAGAAAAATTTATACTGTGTATCTTTTAATAAATAATATCAGTTCTCAATTAATGAAAACTAGCGGGTTACAGCCATTTGACATTTGTATATATGATGGGGTAAAAAAAAAGGAAATAATATACAGGCGGGCCGCAAGGCTTTTATGGGTATTATGTGATTGGAATTATAATTATTATCTGGGTAAATTATATGTGATATTAAAGAATTTGTTAAATTATTATGATTAATTTAAACTGCAGTTGATATATATATATATATATATATGTGTGTATGTGTGTGTGTGTATTTATGTTCAATTATGTCTTCTTATGTCAAGCATTATAAAAAAAAAAATTAAACAATTTATAGGATTATTGATATTTTGTTATTGTGATATTTTATTATATGTATATTGTAACGTAACGAAACTAAGGTCCCCTACATTACATAAAAATTTATAATTATCAAAATAAAAAAACACTAATTGTCCCTTGTAATAAAGGTCAGAAAAGTAAACCCTTATTAATTAAATAAATAAATAACACCAAATAAGAGTACAAAGTAATAGAAAGAAAATAAAAATGTTTATAAATACAAACTATGAAGTGGTCAGTGAAAAGTGTAAGCGATAAACATAGTGTCAAATAATGTGAAAAATAATATAGACAGTTTAGACTAATTAATTAATTAACTTAGAGTATCTATATATTAATACGTGAAGAGAAAACTTTGTACCCCTTTTTAAGCATATTGCGTGCACGGAGGAGTGTGAGATTTGGCATAGTTAAAGTTTATATGGAGAAGGAGTGCAGAAAGCTAAAATTTATATATAATATGTGTTACAAATACATTAAATAAAATAAAATAAAATAAAACATTCATTTGCACTTGCAAATTCATTTAAACTTTTTCAAACAATGGTAATTGTTAAAAATAAAATAATTTTGTTGCCAGGCAATAAAATTATAATTTTTTCATTTTAGTGTACGTTCATACTGCCAATGTCAAACACATAATAGTCTGTGGTCAAACAGTCGCACAGAGTAGAGATTGTCGCCAAAGGATTTTAAAATGTTGCCAACAAATAATTACTGACAGATTGACTGAATGAGCTGTGAATTTTGTGTGATTTCAAATGTTCCTTTTTCAATAGTCTGTGGAGTGTATGTCAAGGCAAAAAAGCGTTTATTTTATATTTTGTATATTAGATATCTGTGTTTTATATATTAATGTGCAATTGAAAGTGAAATACAGCTTGCTTAATATACACCTGTTGCAAAAGGAAAATTTTGTAGCAGCAATTTGAATTGACTTACTCTCGCCTAATTATTATTGGTGGTTTCAAAAAAGTGAGTACATTTTATTATTTTTAAATTAAACCCTGTCTAATCTTAGTTTCAGTAATTTCATTACATTTTTTTTTACATTCAGATATTCGCACCTACTTCCATTATGCCTCGACATAGAACATTGACATTGAACATTGAACATTGAGAGAGAAAGAAGAAGGAATATATATTCGCGTGAAAGTCAAAATGATAATAGACCAAATGCAAATTTAAATAGTGTAAATAGTATACAAAATGATGAAATTATTTTGAGGATACATTTAAATGCGCACTGAATGCCATTCCAAGAAATTTTAATACTTTTGATTGTGGATTAATGCATTTACAATGCAGGTTTTGCAATGCAAAACATTTCGAATCTGAAGTCACTTTAGGTGAAAGGACTGCATTCACATCATGTTGTCATAAGGGTAAAGCAATATTACCGGCCTTAAGTCAAAATGAATACTTTAAATCATTGTATGATGGACTTACTTCAAATGAACCTTCAATAAAAAGAAAGTCAAAAAATTATTTTGAAAACATTCGTAAATACAATTCATCATTTGCTATGGTTAGCTCAGAAGCTAAAATTTCGGATACAGTTACGCGTGGAGTGTATCATTTTAAAATACATGATGTTTTTTATCACAGATCAGGTCCAATGACTGCTGGATATGGTCGCTCACCATGTTATGCGCAATTATATTTTTTATTGTGTTGACACTGCTGTCAATTATAGATTACATGAACACTATAATCAAACATGCAATAACAATATAATGCGCAAAATCTCTCTTGAATTGGAACGCATTAATCCTTTCGTTCGTTCATTCATTGCAATGAAAGATCATTGTCAGAGAGTTGAAAATCAAAATAAAGAAATTTGTATGCTCATTAAAGTAAATCGTGATTTAGATCTACGCCGTTATAATGATGCAGTTCAAACTGATGTAGCAGTAATATTTAGTACAGTTGATGGTGAGCCACCCTTTGAACGAAATATGGTTTCGTTTTCAAAAGTTAATGGTACCATTAAAAATATCTCTGTTTTGGATTCATCATTGGACCCTTTAGCATATCCATTACTTTTTCCAAATGGTGATACTGGGTGGCATATCAATATTTCTCATAATGTACCAACTACATCTAATTCAAGAGCTCCCAGAAATAAATTAACCATGCTTCAGTATGCAGCCTATCGACTTGCAATTAGAGAAGGTTTTAGCATGTTGCACCATTCACAAAAATTATTTCTGCAGTGGATAGTTGATATGTATGTGAGAATAGAGGGCACAAGGTTACATTTCATTCGACAAAATCAAACAAGTCTTAGGTCTGAAGTTTACAACAATTTAACAGATTATTTAGAATTGAACCCCAATGCCAATAATTTTGGCCGTAGAGTAATTTTACCATCTTCATTCAATGGATCTCCAAGAAATATGTATCAGAATTATTTAAATGCAATGTCAATTGTACAACATTTCGGAAAGCCTTCTTTTTTTATTACAATGACTTGCAATCCAAGTTGGCCTGAAGTAGTTAGCAATATTGGTGTAGGTGAGTCAGCTAATTTTCGACCTGATATTGTTGTGCGTGTATTCAAGTCCAAACTGGAAGCATTAATTGAGGGCCTTACACTAAAAAAAATCTTCGGTAAAGTTGAAGCACTCATTTATACAATTGAGTTTCAAAAGAGAGGATTGCCTCATGCTCACATTTTACTCTCTTTAAATGAGCAAGATAAAATTGTTAACGCTACAGATATTAATAAAGTTGTATCTGCGGAGATTCCTAACATTCAAAAACACATCCTACATTACATGAATATGTTGTAAAACACATGATGCATGGTCCATGCGGTGTACTTAATCCAAATTCTGTATGTATGAGAGATGGAAAATGCACAAAAGATTATCCAAAACGATTTAATGAATTTACATGTGAATCACTAAATGGATATCCATTATACAGAAGGCGTGATAATGGTATTAATGCTGAAGTTCGCAGTAGTTGCCTCGACAATCGTTATGTTGTACCATACAATCCGTATTTACTTGCCAAATTTAATTGCCATATAAATGTTGAAGTATGCACTACAGTTAAAGTGTTAAATACATTTATAAATACGTGTATAAAGGCTATGACAGTGCATCTGTTGAATTAGTTCAGAGAGAAATGAACCAGGTCAAGAAATACAAATTGATGAATTTAAAAATTTGTTAAATGGCCGTTATGTCGGATCAACTGAAGCTGTATGGCGCATCTATGAATTACCAATGCATTTTCAATCACATGTCATCGTTAGACTTGACATTCATTTACCGCGTAGACAGAATGTTTACTGTCGAGAAGGGCAAGAACGTCAAGCAATTGAAAATGCAAGACAAACAAAATTATTAGCATTTTTTGAATTGAATCGATCAGATCCATCAGCGCATGAATATAAGTATATTGAAATTCCTTTGCATTATGTGTGGGAAGATTCCCGAAAAAAATGGAAGAAGAGAAGGCGTGGAGGTGATAAAATCATTACACGCATATATGTAGTATCACCAAAAGACATCAAACTTTTCCATTTACGATTGCTTTTATTACATGTCTGTGGTCCAAAATCATTTGAGGATGTTAGAACATACAATGGAATTATACACACTTCTTTTGTTGAAGCGTGCCATGCTCGCAGCATTGCTTCAAATGATAATGAATGGCACGAATGTTTAAATGAAGCAAAAGAATTACATTCACCAAAACAAATGCGAAATTTATTTGGTTACATTTGTGCATTAAATGTGCCAGCCAATGCATTGGCGTTATGGAATGAATTTAAAGTATATCTTAGTAAAGATTTTTTGAGAGATTACAACGAAGAAGTATCCTTTAATACAGCTCTATTAGAAATTGAAGATATTTTGAATGTTCATAATTTGTCATGTCAAGAACTTGGTTTACCAGTTCCCACATATTCGCAGAGAACAGACGAAGCAAATGCTATTGATCCAATAGAACAAGAGTTTCTGTTTTGTGAGCATTATGAAACTGCAAATATTGAACAGCGTAATCTAATTGATCGTGTGATTCGTGAAGTTTTGCATCATGATACTGGATCTAATGTTTTTTGTTTAACCGCTCATGCAGGTTGTGGAAAAACATTCACACAAACAGCAATCATTCACAAATTAAATTCGCTTAATCTTAGTTGCATTGCAACAGCGTTCAGTGGCATAGCTTCAACTCTATTACTTGGAGGTAGAACTTTACACAATGTGTTTAAATTGCCTATACCCATTTTGGAAAATTCTGTAGCGAATATTACCGCAAATAGTAGCTATGGACGTTACATAAATTCATCATCATTGATAATTATTGATGAAATTTCTATGTGCCCACTGCAAGTGTTGAAAATCATAGATAGATTATTGCAGGATCTATGCGATGACAATGATAAACATAAACCATTTGGAGGGAAAACGATACTTGTGTGCGGTGATTTTCGGCAAATCTTACCAGTTGTCCCACACGGATCACGTGCAACTTTAATTGAAAATTGTGTCACGAGTTGGCATAAATTTGTTTATTTTTATAAAGTAAGGTTTACTCAAAATATGAGAGCCTTACCAAGTGAAATAGAATTTGTCGAATTCTTTAAAAAAATTGGTAATGATGAAGCCCCACAATTCCCTCAGTTTGGTGAAAATATTATTGAAATACCTCGACAATTGATAGGAGATGAAAATAATATTATTAATGAGGTGTATGGAAATATTTCCGAAAACATACTCTTAGATAACATATTGAAGTCAGTTATTTTAGCACCTAAAAATGATGATTGTACTTTTATTAATACTGATATACTTAATCGAATACCAGGTGAACAGAAAACATATCATAGCTACGATAAAATAATTTGTGATGATGACAATGAAATCAATAACTATCCAGTAGAGTTTTTGAATTCTTTGACTATTAGTGGTTTGCCACCACATAAGTTAGTATTGAAAGTTAATTGCATCGTTTTACTGATCAGAAACTTAAATACAAAGGAAGCATTAGTAAATGGAACAAGAATGCGCATCAAGTGTATGCATCGTAATGCTATTGATTGCGAAGTTTTAACTGGAACCGCACGCAAAAAGAGAATTTTGATTCCACATATAAATTTAACATATTCCGGTACTGTTTTACCATTTAACTTTCAAAGAACTCAATTTCCAATTATACCTACATTTGCGATGACAATAAATAAGTCTCAAGGACAAACATTCGAAAAAATTGGAATTTTATTGAGGCAGCCAGTTTTTACACATGGTCAATTGTACGTCGCAACAAGTAGAGTTCGATCATTCGATGGTTTGAGATTTTATATTTCCGAATATAATGGCCAAGGGCATTTAGCAAATGATGAAAGAGTTTTTACAAAAAACATCATTTACACAGAAGTTCTGAATCATTAAATTCACTTTCAAACTATTTTAAATTCAATGGACAACATTTATTTTTTTAACCGCCCTGTTTTTTTGATTTAATGAAAAATATATGAAAAAATACGAGGCACGTATTTTTTATTTCATTTTTTATTTTGTATTAATTTTTTATTTAAATTTTATATAATTCGAAAAAGATAGGCAAAATAACTGTGTAGCCTTGGCGAAACCTGGTCAGTATGGCAATAAAAAAACCCAAGGAAATGTCAAAAAAACGCGTTATTGCTTTTTAAATATGGCTTAGCCAAGCTAAACCTCATTTTTCCTATCTTTCATATTTTTCAAATAACTCGAAAATTAATGCATAGAAAAAAAAATTAAAAAATTATATAAGCTTTGTAGCAGATAATCTTCAAACTGTTTTCGAATTTTGTACCTTACCAAAAATGAAATGTAATCCACTGGAATTGAAAACAATGTATCTTATACTTCTATGAATGTCAAGTTTCATTTTTATTAGCGTTTATTTGATTCAATAATAACACGAAAAAATTAAAACTGACAATGAATTATATATCAAAAAATAAATACGAATACAAGCTGTAATTGTGTTTTTTTTTTCAACTGTTACTAACATTAAATTTTAAATTTCATAGGTATTGCAGGGAATTAAGGCAAACAACACACGCTAATGAGGTATTTGTACACGCTCGCAGCTGACGTAATAGAACAAAATTCAAAAAAATTATATGCAATGATTATAGAGGTATACTCTTTGACAAAAGAACCTCAATAACGTTCAAACTTAAAAATTTAATGAATTACGGTCGAATTTCGACCACTGGGCGACCACTAGTACTAATTAATTGGTGTGTAATTTATTTTATAATATGTGCATGTTATTATGTTTTATCATGTTGTTTTGTTATCACGGTATTTATGCTGTCTTTTGTATGTAGCAGGTGTGAAGCAATTGCTTTGAGAGAATATCAATTAATTGATGTTAATTTCATTTATGTTAACGAATATGTCACCATAGAACTGGTGTTAATCTTTATAAGAGTAAATATTTTGGTACTCACATTAAATAAAAAATAGAGGTATTACTAGATTATAATTGTAAACTTGGCCAGGATGGCAATAATTGGTGATAAAATGCCAAAGGGTTTATTGTAATTATGTTTTAAACAGATGAAGGGTTCTATACTAAAATAAGTAATAATAAATTAAAATCAGAATGAAATAAAAATGGAATGTTTGGCAATAAGCCAGTGACACATTGTACAGGAAGTCAGGTCAGAAAAGTTAAATAACTAAAAAATGTAAAAACACTAAATGTAATATAATAAATTAAAAGAAAGCAGTAATAGTAATTAATAAAAAGATAAGTGACTTAAAATACAATAAAATCATAACATATGTAATAGAATAAATAGTCCCAAAATTAGTATTTGGTAATGAGGAGATAGTACTTGTTAGACTAAGAAGATCAAGAAGAAAAGATAGCAAAATGTATATAATTAAATAACAATGATTATGTGAAAGTTTTATATGATGTAATGTAACTTTAGTAAGGGAGTATTTTATTAAGTAAGTGCAAGAACATTTTTTAATTATGGCTCTAGGATAACAAATATTATCCAATAACAGAACGAAGACTGGTTGTCAAGGACAACAAAATACAAGAAATTTTGTTTATTCAATGGGATTCAATTGTTATATATGAACGAGGACAGTTCAGTTGTCATGAATCGAGAAAACAAAGGAAAATCTAAAGAATAAATTTATTGTAAATCCTAATAACTATTAACTAACAAAAAAGACAGTTGGCTGACTTCCGAGGTTGATCAATCAGAGAGTATAATTCAACCTATCAATAACATTAAATAAAAAAAAAAACCCAAAGAATAAATTTACTAAGTAACAACACTGAAATGAGTAATAATGTAATTTAATAATAAATAAATGAAAACAACCCAAGACCTGAAGAAATCAAAGTAATTAAGTATTTTAAAAAAACGAAAAGAAAGAAAATTAAAATTACGCCCTGAACCTCACTTTTTACGACTAAGCGAAGAACTAATACTACACTAAATCCATTGGGACCCGTAACCACCAGAAATGCAAACATTAGCGAAGATTAAGAAGAACTGGAACTTCCACTACATCCTGGGACACAAACACCAAACTTTTATTGAGAAGCTGGAGACTGACATATTTCAGACATTTGTCCATCATTCGACTACCAGCACCAGTCTATCGGAGCGTGGCCATTACGAGTAACTTTGTCAACATACGGTAAAACTCAATTTATGTTTAAATATTAATTAATAAGATTTTATGATTAAATTGTAATACCTTGTAATCTTATTTTGCATTTTCTGACCTTCCTAATAGTCACAAGAACTCTTCGTACCCTGAGATTAAGAAAAAATAACAATATAATTAAAATTAAAACATCTAAACCCGAATTCGGTAACTAATCGATTCATTCCAGTGTGATCGATGTGTTGTATCTGTGCCAAGAGAAAACATCTGTTTTGAAAAAATATAAAAATAAAGAATCTTTCCTGAATTTTATGAGTTATTATTATTTGTTGATGATTTAGTGTGTTTTGAAGAATTTATAGCATATAGAGGGAGAAACGAGAGGAATACAAGGCTTAGAACAACTTAACCTATAATAACCGGCTGACTATCAACCACAGCGCTAGCTGTTGAATTACGAGAAAAGAGAAAAACTCTTTACGGATCTTACTCTCCTCTCTCAATGTTGTGTATAGACTAGGCCTGAATAGTAACAAGATAATCATCCAATATACTCAATAATAGAGTACTCTACTCTTTCTGAACAGATTTAATTATTACATAATATATTAGAGATAAGAACCTATTATATTTCACATTAATTTTTATTACAAATTAATGCTTACAGCAGGTGACTTGCCATCAACAGAACAACATTACATTAACTTACTAATAACTTATATGTTAACAAACAAAGTGGATAAGGATAAATAGAAAATTCAATATCATTATTATCGGTATATAACAAATTGGCAAACCCAACAGTGGGGCTTAATACTGATACGAAGAATTAACCGTTGTATTACAAATTGGCGCCCAACGTGGGGCTTGAGTTAAGTAAAACGTCGATTCCATAACTATTACTTAACTTGAGCAGGCGACTATTAGAGGCACAGGAATGCATACAAGAGGTGTTTCTAAAAGGATGGCGAAGGACCAACAAACGGAAGAAGAAAGACGGGAAGAAGAAGCAGAGATAGTTACGGAAAGTGAAATGGAACAACAGGCGGGTGACAAGGAGGAAGCCAGAGGAGGTATGGATTTACTAAAACTATGGGAATTAATTAAAGAAGATTCCAAGAAACAGAAGGAAGAATTAAATAAAAAATTTGAAGAAAACTCAGAAAAGCTAGAAAATAAAATAGACAGTATTAAAGAAGATAATAAACAAACTAATGAGAAAATAGACAGTATAAACAAAAACACAAAGAAACGAAACGAAATTTTGAGTGAGAACTTAATAAAACTAATGAACGAGAAATTTGATAAGAATAAAGAGGAAACTAATGAGAATAACCGACAAATAAATGAAAGCTTAAACCAAATTAACGAACGGTTTGACAGGAACTACGAGAGCTTAAGGCAGATTCAGGAAAACAACAAACAAATAGACGAAAAAATTGAAAACAGTAATAAGGATTTGCGGCAAATTATGAATGAACAATACCACGAATGGAGAGAAACTATTAACGGACAAAGGGAATATATGAACACAAAATTTGAAGAAAATAATAAAAATGTAAAGCAAATTCATGAGAAGATTGATATGATCAATAACACACTTAGCCAAAAAGCAGATGGATACAAGGGGGAGACAAATAAGCAAATGAATGAAAGTTTCATGAAGTTAGAGGAAACAATGGACAGTGGTTTCAAGAATTTGAATAAAACACTAGACAGCACTTCCGGAGGTATTAAAGTAAGTCCGAAAACAGAAGAGAGCAGGAAGGAAATAGAAATTAGAGAAGACCAAAATCATTGCTATCGGAGAATAAGAATAACAGAGACAAAGAAAAGATGATGCACATAGAAGTTAACATTAAGGGAGTAAAGAAACAAATAATTAAGAAAACGAAAGAAAGAGGAATAACACTTCCTAACAAACGGAAAAATACACGGGAAGGAGTAGATATGATTAAGAGTGGGCTGGTTAATGTACTTAATCTCCCAATCGTTAATTACAGAGAAATGACTGTTTTGAAAAGTTATAGAAAAAACTTAACTAAATCTATATTTAAATTAAATATACCAGTAAATAAAAGGTCAGTGACATCACCAGTAAATGATATATCATCAACATATTTGTGTAATAGGCTACATATAAATATGATAGAAATAGGCGTATTAGAAAAATTACAAGACATGGTAGTAGAAGAATATGTTACAAAGAAAGAAAGAGTTCGGAAAACGATGGTAACCATTAAATTTAATGAAAATTAAATATCAGCAGAGTTACAATACCAGATGATAGAGCGTTATTTAACAAGAAAAAAAATCATTATGGACACTGCAGTAATCCGAACGACGAGTGCAGATGAGTTAATGGACCATGGTTAAAACAAGTAATAATCAACCAGAAAAAAAGGGGACTGATTTTCTGTATACCGACCAAGCAACCCATTGGAAAAAGGAACCAAATAAATAATATTAAATATAAATAAACAGCAAAATTCAAAAAGCATGTAAGGACAACTTACTTAAGATATTTTGAAACAATATAATTTCAGATAAACAACAAAACACCAAGAGAATGTAACAACAGATTACATAATTTATTTATAAACAATATGATTTAAAATGAAATAATAGAAAAAATAATCTTTTAATGGGAACAACGAGAAGAAAGAAAATATAAAAACAATTAATGGTAATGTGCTCAGACAAGAAGGTAAAATAAGAAGAACAATGGATAATTTAATGACTATAATTACAATGAAGCTAAAGAATGACAATAATTAATACAGCTACAATTTAGAATTTCTCGGAGTTGAAAATGATAAAGGAAGAAATAGTACGAAGAACATCTGTCACAAGAAGGAAAGTTAAAGGGATTTAAAAATAATGCCTGTCAATAATGTTATCTGAAATTAGCTACTGAAAATAAGAAGGAATCAAGAAGAAAAAGAAATATGTAATTAAATGTAAACCGCAACAGCGTGAAGAATCCTACAGGTGTTTATTATTAGTCAAAAAAAATAATCTATTATTTTTATTTTTATAACTGTCTGTAGATGAATTCCAGCAGTATTATATTTAAGTGTTGTATGCCCAGCAGAGTATGTAGCCAAAAGTGCCCCTCTGGACTGCCCCAGCTCACGTGTTAGGGAATGTTAGGGAAATTGAATATTTAAGGGGTAATAAAACAGCTGAGAAGATTGATATTAGATTCCAGAAGTATGAAGGAAGAAAACGGAACGAAGATAGCAGACAGAAGCTCAATTGAGAAAGCACATTTATAGAAGTACATAGAAATATGAGTGTTAAAACAAGTTTTTATTGATTATTGTGACCAGTCCTCATCAAGTGATATTTGATAAACAACCACCACAAGAAAGAATATCAGTCGTGAATTTTCCTCCAGGAAAGAGAGTTGAGTATTAGTAAAATATGTTGCATTAGGAAATCAATTCAATTACCATTAACCAAATATAAGGTATATAACCAGGCCCGGATTAACACCTATTTACGCCCTAGGCCAAAATTTGAGGTTACTCCCCACCTATCCCGACCTCTATCGCAACCACATAGCTCCCCCCACAACCAAAAGTAAATCTGCTCCTAACCTCCTTCTTTCGCCTTCTAAAATCGAAACCCTGATTATTTGATTTTAGAAAGAAACAAATTGTTTGTATGTTGTTTGTTTTGGATTCTCAGTCTTAGGTTAATACTAAAAACTAATTTGAAGTTATTAAGGAAGGTTAAATAATAACAATACTTTCACAGTAACACATCCGTTCTTAAATACAGTAAAATGGTTTAATCAGCATTAGCATAGCAGTCACCAAAAATCATATGTACAGTGGTAAAATACATTACATGTTGATTAACATTCTCTCAGTATTTTCAAAACAAATATAAACACAGTGCAGTTTCTATACAATTTTAAAATTTCTTCTTCCGTGCCTTGGCCCACGCAAATGACTCAATAGTAGTGACGAAGTCTATGGTTTTCATTATTTCAGCTTCGATGCACAGAAGAGCAAGACAGTTGAGCCTCGTTTGTTACATCGTAGACCTGTGATAGTGTTTGATTCTTTTCAAACAGGAAAATGACCTTAAGTAAAAGCAAACTAAGTTCAAAACCTTTTAAAAACCATTTATACAAAGAAACACAAAAAACAATTAATTAATACTTGTAAATAAAGTCTTATAAAAAATAGAGTAAGTTATAATTAATTTAGAGTAACTAGTGGTAGTTGACGCGTACGTAAAAAAACTGTTGTCACAACAAGCTAAACAAACTAGACACTTCCAGTCAAAATTATTATGATGCCAGTAATTTTAATAGATAAAAGCATTAGCATTGTCATTTTATGTTAACTAAATTTGGATTTGAATTGTTTGATTAAGATTCGGCTGTTTGTATTACCAACTTACCTCTTGGCTGATGCGTTCGTCACTGGCGTACAAAGAAACATCCTCAGCAAGATTTCTACATTTGGATAAATTTCTTGTAGGTCATTTTCTTTGAGCCATTTGTAAAGAGACAGCGGATTTTTATTTTCAATTTTGTTGGCTAGGAAGTGTGATTTCAGATGAACAAGTTCATCAAAAATCGATGGCTCCAAATCATCCTCAAAAACTGTAACAAGTTTTTTAGTCTCAGCTTCAAGTTGTGGTGTCGTCAGATTCCACAGTTTTATGATGGCACCAAACTTTTCAGTAAACTTCTCATAGGCAGTCATTCTCCTTGTGATTTCTTCTCTAACCTTGTCAACTATGGGCAGGAATGTATTTACTCTGAAGTCGTCTTGCCCAGAAAAGCAAAGTTCGCCATCTCGGGACTCGTCAGCTTGAAGTTTTCTGGTTGTCTTGCGCTCTTGTCACGTTCATAATCATACGTTTCATTTTCACAAACATCGAGAGCTTTGTTTTCATACACATCAAACTGCTCTCTAAGCTCTTCAAAGAACTATATAAGTACTTAAAAACTTCTACCACGGCCGTTACATCAATGTCTTCATTCTGAACATATTTGTTTACCTTATGTAGTCTAAAAAGAATGGTACCCCATAATTGAGCCATTAATGCTGTTTCGAACCGCTTTAATCTACTGATCAGTCCTGTAGCTTCTGCTCGGGTACCAGATTTTTCATCTGGGTCGCTTTCCAACGCTTCGAGAGCTCTGATGATTGCAGGCCATTCTTCTTGCAAGGCTCTTAAAGCGTAATGCCTAGCAGACCATCTTGTAGTGGAAAGGCTTTTGGTCATTAATCTTGTGTTCTTGTACTGATTTAATACCGCCCATCTATGTGTTGAGCTCGAAAAAAAGTTGTACAGCTCTTGAAGCAGAGTAAAGAATAGTACAGCTTCAATGCAGGAGTCTACTGTGTGAGTGCCAACTAAGTTTAGAGAGTGAGCTGCACACGGGACATATGATGCAAGTGGACTGACTTCAAGAATTCTAGCCTTTAGGCCAGAATACATCTCAGACATGTTTGACGTGTTGTCGTAAGATTGCCCGCGGCACTTTAGTAGGTCCAATCCGAAAAGCTGCAGAGTCTCAATAACAGCGGTAAACATATCAAGAGCCTTGTGCCCAACATTTGGCAAAAACTTAAGAAATCTCTCAACAGGCTCTCCACTTTGTTTTACATAGCGTATTACAAATGATAATTGATCTACATGAGAAATGTCCGGAGTAGAATCCACAACAACTGAAAAGTATATGGAGCTTTTAGCCTCACCTAAAATATAGGTCAATACTTGTTTCCCAAGCAGTTCAATAAATTCATCGCATATAGTGGATGAGAGATAGGAAATTTCCCTTTTCCAGGATTTCCATATTTTCTAATGTGGTCAGCCAAAAAAGGGTCAAATTCAGCAAGAACTTCGAGCATCATCATGTAGTTTCCATTTGAGTTGGAACCAAATACCTCTTTTGACCCTCGAAACGGTAATGCACGAGAAGCTAAAGCCTTTATCACAACGACAACTCTTTGCAATAACATTTTCCAGTAACTTATTTCTTGATCAATCATTTCAGTGACTTGGGAATCAACTTTACCCAATTTCTCTCCTCTTTCTTTTAAAGTTATTGTATTGTTTTTGTGGGAAACCGAGTTTTCATGTTCTTTGAGTCTCGACGACACATTTTTCCAGTCACTAAATCCTTCTTTCACAAAAGATGATTCAGATTGTGTTTCTGAATGGAAAAGGCGGCAAGGACCGCAAAAAACTGCACATTTAGTCTCAGAGTACACCAACCATGCTCTGTTTTGTTTTTCCCCATTTGCCAACTTCCTATTAAAGTTATTTATATTAAAACACCAAAAATGGTTCCCATACAGCTTCTTTGTTTTTGAAAAATCTGCATCTTTATTTTGAACTAACCCATTTTTGGATACGTAATCACGTAATTCATTATTTACTACCCAGTTCGCTGGATCAGGACCAAAACAAAATGTTTCAGATTCAAAACTTTTTTCAAGTTGTTTTTGTTCACCTATGCTAGTGGAAGGGCTTTCCGTGCATTGCAGTGGCAGTGGTTCTGGTTCAAAATGAAAACATCTTGTGTCTGACTCAGACTGTGGTGCTGGTGCGGAGATAGCAGAGGTGGTACTAGTACTAGTACTGCAGTCTAAAGATAAAGGGTCATCATCCGTTTTGGTTTTATCATTTTCATCTCGTTGTGACAGCCAATTTTTCAAGGCTCCACTGTACTTCTCGTCCTCTTCTGATTTTAATTTAACTCTCTTTCTGAACTCAGCCCCAGATGGGCGTTGTTTTGATTGGCTCATTTCAAAATCTGAAAAGAAAACCGAAAAATTTATAAACCGTTTCGTTGCAGACTTTTACTTTCTTACATACACGGAGAAAAAAATAGATTCAAAAGTCCACTATATTATTGTATGTGCGGAGTCAAATCGACTTTCCATTGATTTATCCTAAACTTATAAAACAAACTGATCGAAATGTATTTCAAAAATTCCAATATAGTATAGGAAAAAAAGTTTTAAATATTTAATAAAACGTATTTAGATATTTCCTAATTTTAAGAAAGTAAATCTTCAAAAATCCAAAATTACTTTCAAAAGATTTTCCGTTTGTAACGTGTATAGATATTTCCAATGTGGTCTTGACGTCATTCCAAACCCGTATGGGACGTTTTGATATATATATATATATATATATATATATATATATGTGTGTGTGTGTGTGTGTCAATAACTTACTGTAGAAGGTAAAGCCGCGGTGGTCATATGATATATCAGCGAGCATATTTACCGACGGATAAAATACGACGTTTCAAATTTTGTCTCAGCAGAATATTTAAAAAATATATATATAAAAATAAATATATAATATATATATAAATTCTATTAATCGATATGTAAAAAAAAACGTTAAAAGAAGTGCAGTAAAATGTTTATATGAGAGTAGACTAATTCTACATATTTTACTCGAAATGGTCACACCATTAAAAAATCTGAAATTCCCCAAAATCGAATGAATAACTAGCATTAAAAATATTATAAATGAATTCTTTGAATTCGTTTTAATAATTACTATAAATATTGCGCATAATATTATTAACAAATTTAAAATCTTAAGTAGCCACGTATTCTCTCTTTCTCAGAAGTGATAAATTTTCGTTTGGTTCGCATATATACAAATATTCTTAGAATCCGCGTGTTTACGTATATGTAGGTAGGTATTGGACTTAGATGCTGATGCCCGAGTTCAGTAGAAGAAATCTTTTGTATACAAACCTTGAACTACAAAAGTCCAATACGAGGTTTGCAAATATTTGAACTATACACTGATAACAAAAAGTCCAATACGAGCTTAAAAATTATTTAAGCGAAGCGTATTTGAAATATAGATATACTTTGGAAGCAAAAATTCCAATAAGAGTTTGAAAATAATCAAACATAGAGGGTAGTATATATGTATATTTCTTGATAATAAATATTCCAATATTTATTACAAAAAATCAAGTGAAAAACGTAGAAAAATATACATATATGAAATATAAAACACACGAGAAAGGCAAACTTACTCCGCACATACAATAAAAATATGGGAATTTTTCTTTTAAAACATAAGAAGCTTCCCATTTTTTTTCTCTCCGTGTACTCATACTGTATATAAAAAATTGTAATAGTAAAAAAATATGACATACATTAACATAACACCAATTTTTTGCATATTATTTATAATATTAATATTACTGCAAAAACTGCATTATCATATTATAAAACTTACCTTAGTTGTATGTAGTTAGCTCAATACATCCCAATGGAAGGAAAAGTTCCGGCATTTATATAACAAACTAATCACAGTTGACAATACAGTACTGTCCACACAAATCAACAACAAGCAAGCAGAAGACGTCAACACTTCACAACACAATAGACAAGACAAGTGACAACTACAAAACAATCTCCTACTGAGTAGTGAGTAATATCCCAGTGCCCTCGTGTCGTGGCGACTGGCGAGGCAAGAGGGAGGGCGATGGCCTGTCTGTCTTTCCGTGAGTCATTTATGCTCTGCAGGCAGGGCGCAATCCGCTCACGCTTAGTAGCACTTCCTTCCCCATTGCCGAGCTCTTGTTTTTTCCACGATTGGATTATTAAAAACTTTACATTTTTTTGTCCGTGATCTGTGCCCTTTTCGGCTTACGCCCAAGGCCAGGCCCTAGGTTGGCCTTATGGGTAATCTGGACCTGTATATAACCTATTAAAAATTAAAAAAAAAAAAAAATTACTAAGAATAAGAAGAAAATATTCCATTCCAAGACATGAAAATTATAAGTTTATTTTACCCAGACCACATTCAGCTAAAATAAACGTATTTTGGAGGGGGAGTATATGTAACGTAACGAAACTAAGGTCCCCTACGTTACATACAAATTTATAATTATCAAAATAAAAAAACACTAATTGTCCATTGTAATAAAGGCCAGAAAAGTAAACCCTTATTAAATAAATAAATAAATAACACCAAATAAGAGTACAAGGTAATAGAAAGAAAATAAAAATGTTTATAAATACAAACTATGAAGTGGTCAGTGAAAAGTGTAAGCGATAAACATAGTGTAAAATAATGTGAAAAATAATATAGACAGTTTAGACTAATTAAATAATTAACTGAGAGTATACTAATTAATTGGTGTGTAATTTATTTTATAATAATGTGCATGTTATTATGTTTTGTCATGTTGTTTTGTTATCACGGTATTTATGCTGCCTTTTGTATGTAGCAGGTGTGAAACAATTGCTTTGAGAGAATATCAATTAATTGATGTTAATTTCATTTATGTTAACGAATATGTCACCATAGAACTGGTGTTAAACTTAATAAGAGTAAATATTTTGGTACTCACATTAAATAAAAATTAGAGGTATTACTAGATTATAATTGTAAACTTGGCCAGGAAGGCAATAATTGGTGATAAAATGCCAAAGGGTTTATTGTAATTATGTTGTAAACAGATGAAGGGTTCTATACTAAAATAAGTAATAATAAATGAAATAAAAATGGAATGATTGGCTATAAGCCAGTGACACATTGTACAGGAAGTCAGGTCAGAAAAGTTAAATAACTAAAAATGTAATATAATAAATTAAAAGAAAGCAGTAGTAGTAATTAATAAAAAGATAAGTGACTTAAAATACAATAAAATCATAACATATGTATTAGAATAAATAGTCCCAAAATTAGTATTTGGTAATGAGGAGGTAGTACTTGTTAGACTAAGAAGATCAAGAAGAAAAGATAGCAAAATGTATATAATTTAATAACAATGATTATAAGCAGAATGATCACTGTTGCCGTCAGATCGGAATAGCCATTCCGAATTGCTATTCCGATCTGACGATGAGCTGTGAAGCTTGAAAGTGCTAATCGGGATAATTTTTATATAGTGGTGTGCAACAGTGATCATTCTGCTTGTGATTTCAACCACTAACACAAATTTCTTCATTAAACAATGATTATGTGAAAGTTTTATATGATGTAATGTAACTTTAGTAAGGGAGTATTTTATTAAGTAAGTGCAAGAACATTTTTTAATTATGGCTCTAGGATAACAAATATTATCCAATAACAGAACGAAGACTGGTTGTCAAGGACGACAAAATGCAAGAAAGTTTGTTTATTCAATGGGACTCAATTGTTATATATGAAAGAGGACAGTTCAGTTGTCATGAATCGAGAAAAAAAAGGAAAATCTAAAGAATAAATTTATTGTAAATCCTAATAACTATTAACTAACAAAAAAGACAGTTGGCTGACTCCCGAGGGTGATCAATCAGAGAGTATAATTCAACCTATCAATAACATTAAATAAAAAGAAACCCAAAGAATAAATTTACTAAGTAACAACAGTCAAATGAGTAATAATGAAATTTAATAATAAATAAATGAAGACAACCCAAGACCTGAAGAAATCAAAGTAATTAAGTATTTAAAAAAAAACGAAGAGAAAGAAAAATTAAAATTACGGCCTGAACCTCACTTTTTATGACTAAGCGAAGAACTAATACTACACTAAATCCATTGGGACCCGTAACCACCAGAAATGCAAACATTAGCGAAGATTAAGAAGAACTGGAACTTCCACTAAATCCTGGGACACAAACACCAAACTTTTATTGAGAAGCTGGAGACTGACATATTTCAGACATTTGTCCATCATTCGACTACCAGCACCAGTCTATCGGAGCGTGGCCATTACGAGTAACTTTGTCAACATACGGTAAAACTCAATTTATGTTTAAATATTAATTAATAAGATTTTATGATTAAATTCTAATACCTTGTAATCTTATTTTGCATTTTCTGACCTTCCTAATAGTCACAAGAACTCTTCGTACACTGAGATTATGAAAAAATAACAATATAATTAAAATTAAAACATCTAAACCCGAATTCGGTAACTAATCGATTCATTCCAGTATGATCGATGTGTTGTATCTGTGCCAAGAGAAAACATCTGTTTTGAAAAAATATAAAAATAAAGAATCTTTCCTGAATTTTATGAGTTATTATTATTTTTTGATGATTTAGTGTGTTTTGAAGAATTTATAGCATATAGAGGGAGAAACGAGAGGAATACAAGGCTTAGAACAACTTAACCTATAATAACCGGCTGACTATCAACCACAGCGCTAGCTGTTGAATTACGAGAAAAGAGAAAAACTCTTTACGGATCTTACTCTCCTCTCTCAATGTTGTGTACAGACTAGGCCTGAATAGTAACAAGATAATCATCCAATATACTCAATAATATAGTACTCTACTCTTTCCGAACAGATTTAATTATTACATAATATATTAGAGATAAGAACATATTATATTTCTCATTAATTTTTATTACAAATCAATGCTTACAGCAGGTGACTTGCCATCAACAGAACAACATTACATTAACTTACTAATAACTTATATGTTAACAAACGAAGTGGATAAGGATAAATAGAAAATTCAATATCATTATTATTGGTATATAACAAATTGGCGAACCGAACAGTGGGGCTTAATACTGATACGAAGAATTAACCGTTGTATTACAAATTGGCGCCCAACGTGGGGCTTGAATTAAGTAAAACGTCGATTCCATAACTATTACTTAACTTGAGCAGGTGACTATTAGAGGCACAGGAATGCATACAAGAGGTGTTTCTAAAAGGATGGCGAAGGACCAACAAACGGAAGAAGAAAGACGGGAAGAAGAAGCAGAGATAGTTACGGAAAGTGAAATGGAACAACAGGCGGGTGACAAGGAGGAAGCCAGAGGAGGTATGGATTTACTAAAACTATGGGAATTAATTAAAGAAGATTCCAAGAAACAGAGGGAAGAATTAAATAAAAAATTTGAAGAAAACTCAGAAAAGCTAGAAAATAAAATAGACAGTATTAAAGAAGATAATAAACAAACTAATGAGAAAATAGACAGTATAAACAAAAACACAAAGAAAAAAAATGAAATTTTGAGTGAGAACTTAATAAAACTAATGTACGAGAAATTTGATAAGAATAAAGAGGAAACTAATGAGAATAACCGACAATTAAATGAAAGCTTAAACCAAATTAACAAACGGTTTGACAGGAACGATGAGAGCTTAAGGCAGATTCAGGAAAACAACAAACAAATAGACGAAAAAATTGAAAACAATAATAAGGATTTGCGGCAAATTATGAATGAACAATACCACGAATGGAGAGAAACTATTAACGGACAAAGGGAATATATGAACACAAAATTTGAAGAAAATAATAAAAATATAAAGCAAATTCATGAGAAGATTGATATGATCAGTAACGCACTTAGCCAAAAAGCAGATGGTTACAAGGGGGAGACAAATAAGCAAATGAATGAAAGTTTCACGAAGTTACAGGAAACAATGGACAGTGGTTTCAAGAATTTGAATAAAACACTAGACAGCACTTTCAGAGGTATTAAAGTAAATCCGAAAACAGAAGAGAGCAGGAAGGAAATAGAAATTAGAGAAGACCAAAATGCATTGCTATCGCAAACAAAAATAACAGAGACAAAGAAAAGATGATGCACATAGAAGTTAACATTAAGGGAGTAAAGAAACAAATAATTAAGAAAACGAAAGAAAGAGGAATAACACGTCCTAACAAACGGAAAAATACACGGGAAGAAGTAGATATGATTAAGAGTGGGCTTGTTAATGTACTTAATCTCCCAATCGTTAATTACAGAGAAATGACTGTTTTGAAAAGTTATAGAAAAAACTTAACTAAATCTATATTTAAATTAAATATACCAGTAAATAAAAGGTCAGTGACATCACCAGTAAATGATATATTATCAACATATTTGTGTAATAGACTACATATAAATATGATAGAAATAGGCGTATTAGAAAAATTACAAGACATGGTAGTAGAAGAATATGTTACAAAGAAAGAAAGAGTTCGGAAAACGATGGTAACCATTGAATTTAATGAAAATTCAATATCAGCAGAGTTACAATACCAGATGATAGAGCGTTATTTAACAAGAAAAAAAATCATTATGGACATTGCAGTAATCCGAACGACGAGTGCAGATGAGTTAATGGACCATGGTTAAAACAAGTAATAAACAACCAGAAAAAAAGGGGACTGATTTTCAGTATACCGACCAAGAAACCCATTGGAAAAAGGAACCAAATAAATAATATTAAATATAAATAAACAGCAAAATTCAAAAAGCATGTAAGGACAACTTACTTAAGATATTTCGAAACAATATAATTTAAGATAAATAACAAAACACCAAGAGAATGTAAGAACAGATTTCATAGTTTATTTATAAACAATATGATTTAAAATGAAATAATAGAAAAAATAATATTTTAATGGGAACAACGAGATGAAAAAAAATATAAAAACAATTAATGGTAATGTGCTCAGACAAGAAGGTAAAACAAGAAGAACAATGGATAATTTAATGACTATAATTACAATGAAGCTAAAGAATGATAATAATTAATACAGCTACAATTTAGAATTTCTCGGAGTTGAAAATGATAAAGGAAGAAATAGTACGAAGAACATCTGTCACAAGAAGGAAAGTCAAAGGGATTTAAAAATAATGCCTGTCAATAATGTTATCTGAAATTAGCTACTGAAAATAAGAAGGAATCAAGAAGAAAAAAGAAATATATAATTAAATGTAAACCACAACAGCGTGAAGAATCCCAAAGGTGTTTATTATTAGTCAAAAAAAATAGTCTATTATTTTTATTTTTATAACTGTCTGTAGATGAATTCCAGCAGTATTATATTTAAGTGTTGTATGGCCAGCAGAGTATGTAGCCAAAAGTGCCCCTCTGGACTGCCCCAGCTCACGTGTTAGGGAATGTTAGGGTAATTGAATATTTAAGGGATAATAAAACAGCTGAGAAGATTGATATTAGATTCCAGAAGTATGAAGGAAGAAAACAGAAGGAAGATAGCAGACAGAAGCTCAATTGAGAAAGCACATTTATAGAAGTACATAGAAATATGAGTGTTAAAACAAGTTTTTATTGATTATTGTGACCAGTCCTCATCAAGTGATGTTTGATAAACAACCACCACAGGAAAGAATATCAGTCGTGAATTTTCCTCCAGGAGAGAGAGTTGAGTATTAGTAAAATATGTTACATTAGGAAATCAAGTCAATTACCATTAACCAAATAAAAGGTATATAACCTATATATAAAAAAAAAAATTTTACTACGAATAAGAAGAAAATATTCCAAGACATGAAAATTATAAGTTTATTTTACCCAGACCACATTCAGCTAAAATAAACGTATTTTGGAGGGGGAGTATATGTAACGTAACGAAACTAAGGTCCCCTACGTTACATACAAATTTATAATTATCAAAATAAAAAAACACTAATTGTCCATTGTAATAAAGGCCAGAAAAGTAAACCCTTATTAAATAAATAAATAAATAACACCAAATAAGAGTACAAGGTAATAGAAATAAAATAAAAATGTTTATAAATACAAACTATGAAGTGGTCAGTGAAAAGTGTAAGCGATAAACATAGTGTAAAATAATGTGAAAAATAATATAGACAGTTTAGACTAATTAAATAATTAACTGAGAGTATACTAATTAATTGGTGTGTAATTTATTTTATAATAATGTGCATGTTATTATGTTTTGTCATGTTGTTTTGTTATCACGGTATTTATGCTGCCTTTTGTATGTAGCAGGTGTGAAACAATTGCTTTGAGAGAATATCAATTAATTGATGTTAATTTCATTTATGTTAACGAATATGTCACCATAGAACTGGTGTTAAACTTAATAAGAGTAAATATTTTGGTACTCACATTAAATAAAAATTAGAGGTATTACTAGATTATAATTGTAAACTTGGCCAGGAAGGCAATAATTGGTGATAAAATGCCAAAGGGTTTATTGTAATTATGTTGTAAACAGATGAAGGGTTCTATACTAAAATAAGTAATAATAAATGAAATAAAAATGGAATGATTGGCTATAAGCCAGTGACACATTGTACAGGAAGTCAGGTCAGAAAAGTTAAATAACTAAAAATGTAATATAATAAATTAAAAGAAAGCAGTAGTAGTAATTAATAAAAAGATAAGTGACTTAAAATACAATAAAATCATAACATATGTATTAGAATAAATAGTCCCAAAATTAGTATTTGGTAATGAGGAGGTAGTACTTGTTAGACTAAGAAGATCAAGAAGAAAAGATAGCAAAATGTATATAATTTAATAACAATGATTATAAGCAGAATGATCACTGTTGCCGTCAGATCGGAATAGCCATTCCGAATTGCTATTCCGATCTGACGATGAGCTGTGAAGCTTGAAAGTGCTAATCGGGATAATTTTTATATAGTGGTGTGCAACAGTGATCATTCTGCTTGTGATTTCAACCACTAACACAAATTTCTTCATTAAACAATGATTATGTGAAAGTTTTATATGATGTAATGTAACTTTAGTAAGGGAGTATTTTATTAAGTAAGTGCAAGAACATTTTTTAATTATGGCTCTAGGATAACAAATATTATCCAATAACAGAACGAAGACTGGTTGTCAAGGACGACAAAATGCAAGAAAGTTTGTTTATTCAATGGGACTCAATTGTTATATATGAACGAGGACAGTTCAGTTGTCATGAATCGAGAAAAAAAAGGAAAATCTAAAGAATAAATTTATTGTAAATCCTAATAACTATTAACTAACAAAAAAGACAGTTGGCTGACTTCCGAGGGTGATCAATCAGAGAGTATAATTCAACCTATCAATAACATTAAATAAAAAGAAACCCAAAGAATAAATTTACTAAGTAACAACAGTCAAATGAGTAATAATGAAATTTAATAATAAATAAATGAAGACAACCCAAGACCTGAAGAAATCAAAGTAATTAAGTATTTAAAAAAAAACGAAGAGAAAGAAAAATTAAAATTACGGCCTGAACCTCACTTTTTATGACTAAGCGAAGAACTAATACTACACTAAATCCATTGGGACCCGTAACCACCAGAAATGCAAACATTAGCGAAGATTAAGAAGAACTGGAACTTCCACTACATCCTGGGACACAAACACCAAACTTTTATTGAGAAGCTGGAGACTGACATATTTCAGACATTTGTCCATCATTCGACTACCAGCACCAGTCTATCGGAGCGTGGCCATTACGAGTAACTTTGTCAACATACGGTAAAACTCAATTTATGTTTAAATATTAATTAATAAGATTTTATGATTAAATTCTAATACCTTGTAATCTTATTTTGCATTTTCTGACCTTCCTAATAGTCACAAGAACTCTTCGTACACTGAGATTATGAAAAAATAACAATATAATTAAAATTAAAACATCTAAACCCGAATTCGGTAACTAATCGATTCATTCCAGTATGATCGATGTGTTGTATCTGTGCCAAGAGAAAACATCTGTTTTGAAAAAATATAAAAATAAAGAATCTTTCCTGAATTTTATGAGTTATTATTATTTTTTGATGATTTAGTGTGTTTTGAAGAATTTATAGCATATAGAGGGAGAAACGAGAGGAATACAAGGCTTAGAACAACTTAACCTATAATAACCGGCTGACTATCAACCACAGCGCTAGCTGTTGAATTACGAGAAAAGAGAAAAACTCTTTACGGATCTTACTCTCCTCTCTCAATGTTGTGTACAGACTAGGCCTGAATAGTAACAAGATAATCATCCAATATACTCAATAATATAGTACTCTACTCTTTCCGAACAGATTTAATTATTACATAATATATTAGAGATAAGAACATATTATATTTCTCATTAATTTTTATTACAAATCAATGCTTACAGCAGGTGACTTGCCATCAACAGAACAACATTACATTAACTTACTAATAACTTATATGTTAACAAACGAAGTGGATAAGGATAAATAGAAAATTCAATATCATTATTATTGGTATATAACAAATTGGCGAACCGAACAGTGGGGCTTAATACTGATACGAAGAATTAACCGTTGTATTACAAATTGGCGCCCAACGTGGGGCTTGAATTAAGTAAAACGTCGATTCCATAACTATTACTTAACTTGAGCAGGTGACTATTAGAGGCACAGGAATGCATACAAGAGGTGTTTCTAAAAGGATGGCGAAGGACCAACAAACGGAAGAAGAAAGACGGGAAGAAGAAGCAGAGATAGTTACGGAAAGTGAAATGGAACAACAGGCGGGTGACAAGGAGGAAGCCAGAGGAGGTATGGATTTACTAAAACTATGGGAATTAATTAAAGAAGATTCCAAGAAACAGAGGGAAGAATTAAATAAAAAATTTGAAGAAAACTCAGAAAAGCTAGAAAATAAAATAGACAGTATTAAAGAAGATAATAAACAAACTAATGAGAAAATAGACAGTATAAACAAAAACACAAAGAAAAAAAATGAAATTTTGAGTGAGAACTTAATAAAACTAATGTACGAGAAATTTGATAAGAATAAAGAGGAAACTAATGAGAATAACCGACAATTAAATGAAAGCTTAAACCAAATTAACAAACGGTTTGACAGGAACGATGAGAGCTTAAGGCAGATTCAGGAAAACAACAAACAAATAGACGAAAAAATTGAAAACAATAATAAGGATTTGCGGCAAATTATGAATGAACAATACCACGAATGGAGAGAAACTATTAACGGACAAAGGGAATATATGAACACAAAATTTGAAGAAAATAATAAAAATATAAAGCAAATTCATGAGAAGATTGATATGATCAGTAACGCACTTAGCCAAAAAGCAGATGGTTACAAGGGGGAGACAAATAAGCAAATGAATGAAAGTTTCACGAAGTTACAGGAAACAATGGACAGTGGTTTCAAGAATTTGAATAAAACACTAGACAGCACTTTCAGAGGTATTAAAGTAAATCCGAAAACAGAAGAGAGCAGGAAGGAAATAGAAATTAGAGAAGACCAAAATGCATTGCTATCGGAGAATAAAAATAACAGAGACAAAGAAAAGATGATGCAAATAGAAGTTAACATTAAGGGAGTAAAGAAACAAATAATTAAGAAAACGTAAGAAAGAGGAATAATACGTCCTAACAAACGGAAAAATACACGGGAAGAAGTAGATATGATTAAGAGTGGGCTTGTTAATGTACTTAATCTCCCAATCGTTAATTACAGAGAAATGACTGTTTTGAAAAGTTATAGAAAAAACTTAACTAAATCTATATTTAAATTAAATATACCAGTAAATAAAAGGTCAGTGACATCACCAGTAAATGATATATCATCAACATATTTGTGTAATAGACTACACATAAATATGATAGAAATAGGCGTATTAGAAAAATTACAAGACATGGTAGTAGAAGAATATGTTACAAAGAAAGAAAGAATTCGGAAAACGATGGTAACCATTGAATTTAATGAAAATTCAATATCAGCAGAGTTACAATACCAGATGATAGAGCGTTATTTAACAAGAAAAAAAATCATGATGGACATTGCAGTAATCCGAACGACGAGTGCAGATGAGTTAATGGACCATGGTTAAAACAAGTAATAAACAACCAGAAAAAAAGGGGACTGATTTTCAGTATACCGACCAAGAAACCCATTGGAAAAAGGAACCAAATAAATAATATTAAATATAAATAAACAGCAAAATTCAAAAAGCATGTAAGGACAACTTACTTAAGATATTTCGAAACAATATAATTTAAGATAAATAACAAAACACCAAGAGAATGTAAGAACAGATTTCATAGTTTATTTATAAACAATATGATTTAAAATGAAATAATAGAAAAAATAATATTTTAATGGGAACAACGAGATGAAAAAAAATATAAAAACAATTAATGGTAATGTGCTCAGACAAGAAGGTAAAACAAGAAGAACAATGGATAATTTAATGACTATAATTACAATGAAGCTAAAGAATGATAATAATTAATACAGCTACAATTTAGAATTTCTCGGAGTTGAAAATGATAAAGGAAGAAATAGTACGAAGAACATCTGTCACAAGAAGGAAAGTCAAAGGGATTTAAAAATAATGCCTGTCAATAATGTTATCTGAAATTAGCTACTGAAAATAAGAAGGAATCAAGAAGAAAAAAGAAATATATAATTAAATGTAAACCACAACAGCGTGAAGAATCCCAAAGGTGTTTATTATTAGTCAAAAAAAATAGTCTATTATTTTTATTTTTATAACTGTCTGTAGATGAATTCCAGCAGTATTATATTTAAGTGTTGTATGGCCAGCAGAGTATGTAGCCAAAAGTGCCCCTCTGGACTGCCCCAGCTCACGTGTTAGGGAATGTTAGGGTAATTGAATATTTAAGGGATAATAAAACAGCTGAGAAGATTGATATTAGATTCCAGAAGTATGAAGGAAGAAAACAGAAGGAAGATAGCAGACAGAAGCTCAATTGAGAAAGCACATTTATAGAAGTGCATAGAAATATGAGTGTTAAAACAAGTTTTTATTGATTACTGTGACCAGTCCTCATCAAGTGATGTTTGATAAACAACCACCACAAGAAAGAATATCAGTCGTGAATTTTCCTCCAGGAGAGAGAGTTGAGTATTAGTAAAATATGTTACATTAGGAAATCAAGTCAATTACCATTAACCAAATAAAAGGTATATAACCTATGTATAAAAAAAAATTTTCCTACGAATAAGAAGAAAATATTCCAAGACATGAAAATTATAAGTCTATTTTACCCAGACCACATTCAGCTAAAATAAACGTATTTTGGAGGGGGAGTATATGTAACGTAACGAAACTAAGGTCCCCTACGTTACATACAAATTTATAATTATCAAAATAAAAAAACACTAATTGTCCATTGTAATAAAGGCCAGAAAAGTTAACCCTTATTAAATAAATAAATAAATAACACCAAATAAGAGTACAAGGTAATAGAAAGAAAATAAAAATGTTTATAAATACAAACTATGAAGTGGTCAGTGAAAAGTGTAAGCGATAAACATAGTGTAAAATAATGTGAAAAATAATATAGACAGTTTAGACTAATTAAATAATTAACTGAGAGTATACTAATTAATTGGTGTGTAATTTATTTTATAATAATGTGCATGTTATTATGTTTTGTCATGTTGTTTTGTTATCACGGTATTTATGCTGCCTTTTGTATGTAGCAGGTGTATCAATTGCTTTGAGAGAATATCAATTAATTGATGTTAATTTCATTTATGTTAACGAATATGTCACCATAGAACTGGTGTTAAACTTAATAAGAGTAAATATTTTGGTACTCACATTAAATAAAAATTAGAGGTATTACTAGATTATAATTGTAAACTTGGCCAGGAAGGCAATAATTGGTGATAAAATGCCAAAGGGTTTATTGTAATTATGTTGTAAACAGATGAAGGGTTCTATACTAAAATAAGTAATAATAAATGAAATAAAAATGGAATGATTGGCTACAAGCCAGTGACACATTGTACAGGAAGTCAGGTCAGAAAAGTTAAATAACTAAAAATGTAATATAATAAATTAAAAGAAAGCAGTAGTAGTAATTAATAAAAAGATAAGTGACTTAAAATACAATAAAATCATAACATATGTATTAGAATAAATAGTCCCAAAATTAGTATTTGGTAATGAGGAGATAGAGCTTGTTAGACTAAGAAGATCAAGAAGAAAAGATAGCAAAATGTATATAATTTAATAACAATGATTATAAGCAGAATGATCACTGTTGCCGTCAGATCGGAATAGCCATTCCGAATTGCTATTCCGATCTGACGATGAGCTGTGAAGCTTGAAAGTGCTAATCGGGATAATTTTTATATAGTGGTGTGCAACAGTGATCATTCTGCTTGTGATTTCAACCACTAACACAAATTTCTTCATTAAACAATGATTATGTGAAAGTTTTATATGATGTAATGTAACTTTAGTAAGGGAGTATTTTATTAAGTAAGTGCAAGAACATTTTTTAGTTATGGCTCTAGGATAACAAATAATATCCAATAACAGAACGAAGACTGGTTGTCAAGGACGACAAAATGCAAGAAAGTTTGTTTATTCAATGGGACTCAATTGTTATATACGAAAGAGGACAGTTCAGTTGTCATGAATCGAGAAAAAAAAGGAAAATCTAAAGAATAAATTTATTGTAAATCCTAATAACTATTAACTAACAAAAAAGACAGTTGGCTGACTTCCGAGGGTGATCAATCAGAGAGTATAATTCAACCTATCAATAACATTAAATAAAAAGAAACCCAAAGAATAAATTTACTAAGTAACAACAGTCAAATGAGTAATAATGAAATTTAATAATAAATAAATGAAGACAACCCAAGACCTGAAGAAATTAAAGTAATTAAGTATTTTAAAAAAAACGAAAAGAAAGAAAAATTAAAATTACGCCCTGAACCTCACTTTTTATGACTAAGCGAAGAACTAATACTACACTAAATCCATTGGGACCCGTAACCACCAGAAATGCAAACATTAGCGAAGATTAAGAAGAACTGGAACTTCCACTACATCCTGGGACACAAACACCAAACTTTTATTGAGAAGCTGGAGACTGACATATTTCAGACATTTGTCCATCATTCGACTACCAGCACCAGTCTATCGGAGCGTGGCCATTACGAGTAACTTTGTCAACATACGGTAAAACTCAATTTATGTTTAAATATTAATTAATAAGATTTTATGATTAAATTCTAATACCTTGTAATCTTATTTTGCATTTTCTGACCTTCCTAATAGTCACAAGAACTCTTCGTACACTGAGATTATGAAAAAATAACTATATAATTAAAATTAAAACATCTAAACCCGAATTCGGTAACTAATCGATTCATTCCAGTATGATCGATGTGTTGTATCTGTGCCAAGAGAAACATCTGTTTTGAAAAAATATAAATATAAAGAATCTTTCCTGAATTTTATGAGTTATTATTATTTGTTGATGATTTAGTGTGTTTTGAAGAATTTATAGCATATAGAGGGAGAAACGAGAGGAATACAAGGCTTAGAACAACTTAACCTATAATAACCGGCTGACTATCAACCACAGCGCTAGCTGTTGAATTACGAGAAAAGAGAAAAACTCTTTACGGATCTTACTCTCCTCTCTCAATGTTGTGTACAGACTAGGCCTGAATAGTAACAAGATAATCATCCAATATACTCAATAATATAGTACTCTACTCTTTCCGAACAGATTTAATTATTACATAATATATTAGAGATAAGAACATATTATATTTCTCATTAATTTTTATTACAAATCAACGCTTACAGCAGGTGACTTGCCATCAACAGAACAACATTACATTAACTTACTAATAACTTATATGTTAACAAACGAAGTGGATAAGGATAAACAGAAAATTCAATATCATTATTATTGGTATATAACAAATTGGCGAACCGAACAGTAGGGCTTAATACTGATACGAAGAATTAACCGTTGTATTACAAATTGGCGCCCAACGTGGGGCTTGAATTAAGGAAAACGTCGATTCCATAACTATTACTTAACTTGAGCAGGTGACTATTAGAGGCACAGGAATGCATACAAGAGGTGTTTCTAAAAGGATGGCGAAGGACCAACAAACGGAAGAAGAAAGACGGGAAGAAGAAGCAGAGATAGTTACGGAAAGTGAAATGGAACAACAGGCGGGTGACAAGGAGGAAGCCAGAGGAGGTATGGATTTACTAAAACTATGGGAATTAATTAAAGAAGATTCCAAGAAACAGAGGGAAGAATTAAATAAAAAATTTGAAGAAAACTCAGAAAAGCTAGAAAATAAAATAGACAGTATTAAAGAAGATAATAAACAAACTAATGAGAAAATAGACAGTATAAACGAAAACACAAAGAAACAAAACGAAATTTTGAGTGAGAACTTAATAAAACTAATGAACGAGAAATTTGATAAGAATAAAGAGGAAACTAATGAGAATAACCGACAATTAAATGAAAGCTTAAACCAAATTAACAAACGGTTTGACAGGAACGATGAAAGCTTAAGGCAGATTCAGGAAAACAACAAACAAATAGACGAAAAAATTGAAAACAAAAACAAGGATTTGCGGCAAATTATGAATGAACAATACCACGAATGGAGAGAAACTATTAACGGACAAAGGGAATATATGAACACAAAATTTGAAGAAAATAATAAAAATATAAAGCAAATTCATGAGAAGATTGATATGATCAGTAACGCACTTAGCCAAAAAGCAGATGGTTACAAGGGGGAGACAAATAAGCAAATGAATGAAAGTTTCACGAAGTTAGAGGAAACAATGGACAGTGGTTTCAAGAATTTGAATAAAACACTAGACAGCACTTCCAGAGGTATTAAAGTAAATCCGAAAACAGAAGAGAGCAAGAAGGAAATAGAAATTAGAGAAGACCAAAATGCATTGCTATCGGAGAATAAAAATAACAGAGACAAAGAAAAGATGATGCAAATAGAAGTTAACATTAAGGGAGTAAAGAAACAAATAATTAAGAAAACGTAAGAAAGAGGAATAAATATCACTATAATATTGACGACTCGGAACACAAAGTTTTTTATAAGTAAAAACGTAAAGTTTTACCTTACAGCCTAAACCTTATAAAAAACTTTGTGTTCCGAGTTGTCAATATTATAGTGATATTTAGTTAAGTAACGGACACGTCATGGACAACGAAATCCAAGAAAGAGGAATAATACGTCCTAACAAACGGAAAAATACACGGGAAGAAGTAGATATGATTAAGAGTGGGCTTGTTAATGTACTTAATCTCCCAATCGTTAATTACAGAGAAATGACTGTTTTGAAAAGTTATAGAAAAAACTTAACTAAATCTATATTTAAATTAAATATACCAGTAAATAAAAGGTCAGTGACATCACCAGTAAATGATATATCATCAACATATTTGTGTAATAGACTACACATAAATATGATAGAAATAGGCGTATTAGAAAAATTACAAGACATGGTAGTAGAAGAATATGTTACAAAGAAAGAAAGAGTTCGGAAAACGATGGTAACCATTGAATTTAATGAAAATTCAATATCAGCAGAGTTACAATACCAGATGATAGAGCGTTATTTAACAAGAAAAAAAATCATGATGGACATTGCAGTAATCCGAACGACGAGTGCAGATGAGTTAATGGACCATGGTTAAAACAAGTAATAAACAACCAGAAAAAAAGGGGACTGATTTTCAGTATACCGACCAAGAAACCCATTGGAAAAAGGAACCAAATAAATAATATTAAATATAAATAAACAGCAAAATTCAAAAAGCATGTAAGGACAACTTACTTAAGATATTTCGAAACAATATAATTTAAGATAAATAACAAAACACCAAGAGAATGTAAGAACAGATTTCATAGTTTATTTATAAACAATATGATTTAAAATGAAATAATAGAAAAAATAATATTTTAATGGGAACAACGAGATGAAAAAAAATATAAAAACAATTAATGGTAATGTGCTCAGACAAGAAGGTAAAACAAGAAGAACAATGGATAATTTAATGACTATAATTACAATGAAGCTAAAGAATGATAATAATTAATACAGCTACAATTTAGAATTTCTCGGAGTTGAAAATGATAAAGGAAGAAATAGTACGAAGAACATCTGTCACAAGAAGGAAAGTCAAAGGGATTTAAAAATAATGCCTGTCAATAATGTTATCTGAAATTAGCTACTGAAAATAAGAAGGAATCAAGAAGAAAAAAGAAATATATAATTAAATGTAAACCACAACAGTGTGAAGAATCCCAAAGGTGTTTATTATTAGTCAAAAAAAAATAGTCTATTATTTTTATTTTTATAACTGTCTGTAGATGAATTCCAGCAGTATTATATTTACGTGTTGTATGGCCAGCAGAGTATGTAGCCAAAAGTGCCCCTCTGGACTGCCCCAGCTCACGTGTTAGGGAATGTTAGGGTAATTGAATATTTAAGGGATAATAAAACAGCTGAGAAGATTGATATTAGATTCCAGAAGTATGAAGGAAGAAAACAGAAGGAAGATAGCAGACAGAAGCTCAATTGAGAAAGCAAATTTATAGAAGTACATAGAAATATGAGTGTTAAAACAAGTTTTTATTGATTACTGTGACCAGTCCTCATCAAGTGATGTTTGATAAACAACCACCACAAGAAAGAATATCAGTCGTGAATTTTCCTCCAGGAGAGAGAGTTGAGTATTAGTAAAATATGTTACATTAGGAAATCAAGTCAATTACCATTAACCAAATAAAAGGTATATAACCTATATATAAAAAAAAATTTTACTACGAATAAGAAGAAAATATTCCAAGACATGAAAATTTATTTTACCCAGACCACATTCAGCTAAAATAAACGTATTTTGGAGGGGGAGTATATGTAACGTAACGAAACTAATGTCCCCTACGTTACATACAAATTTATAATTATCAAAATAAAAAAACACTAATTGTCCATTGTAATAAAGGCCAGAAAAGTTAACCCTTATTAAATAAATAAATAAATAACACCAAATAAGAGTACAAGGTAATAGACAGAAAATAAAAATGTTTATAAATACAAACTATGAAGTGGTCAGTGAAAAGTGTAAGCGATAAACATAGTGTAAAATAATGTGAAAAATAATATAGACAGTTTAGACTAATTAAATAATTAACTGAGAGTATACTAATTAATTGGTGTGTAATTTATTTTATAATAATGTGCATGTTATTATGTTTTGTCATGTTGTTTTGTTATCACTGTATTTATGCTGCCTTTTGTATGTAGCAGGTGTGAATCAATTGCTTTGAGAGAATATCAATTAATTGATGTTAATTTCATTTATGTTAACGAATATGTCACCATAGAACTGGTGTTAAACTTAATAAGAGTAAATATTTTGGTACTCACATTAAATAAAAATTAGAGGTATTACTAGATTATAATTGTAAACTTGGCCAGGAAGGCAATAATTGGTGATAAAATGCCAAAGGGTTTATTGTAATTATGTTGTAAACAGATGAAGGGTTCTATACTAAAATAAGTAATAATAAATGAAATAAAAATGGAATGATTGGCTATAAGCCAGTGACACATTGTACAGGAAGTCAGGTCAGAAAAGTTAAATAACTAAAAATGTAATATAATAAATTAAAAGAAAGCAGTAGTAGTAATTAATAAAAAGATAAGTGACTTAAAATACAATAAAATCATAACATATGTATTAGAATAAATAGTCCCAAAATTAGTATTTGGTAATGAGGAGATAGTACTTGTTAGACTAAGAAGATCAAGAAGAAAAGATAGCAAAATGTATATAATTTAATAACAATGATTATAAGCAGAATGATCACTGTTGCCGTCAGATCGGAATAGCCATTCCGAATTGCTATTCCGATCTGACGATGAGCTGTGAAGCTTGAAAGTGCTAATCGGGATAATTTTTATATAGTGGTGTGCAACAGTGATCATTCTGCTTGTGATTTCAACCACTAACACAAATTTCTTCATTAAACAATGATTATGTGAAAGTTTTATATGATGTAATGTAACTTTAGTAAGGGAGTATTTTATTAAGTAAGTGCAAGAACATTTTTTAATTATGGCTCTAGGATAACAAATATTATCCAATAACAGAACGAAGACTGGTTGTCAAGGACGACAAAATGCAAGAAAGTTTGTTTATTCAATGGGACTCAATTGTTATATATGAAAGAGGACAGTTCAGTTGTCATGAATCGAGAAAAAAAAGGAAAATCTAAAGAATAAATTTATTGTAAATCCTAATAACTATTAACTAACAAAAAAGACAGTTGGCTGACTTCCGAGGGTGATCAATCAGAGAGTATAATTCAACCTATCAATAACATTAAATAAAAAGAAACCCAAAGAATAAATTTACTAAATAACAACAGTCAAATGAGTAATAATGAAATTTAATAATAAATAAATGAAGACAACCCAAGACCTGAAGAAATCAAAGTAATTAAGTATTTAAAAAAAAACGAAGAGAAAGAAAAATTAAAATTACGGCCTGAACCTCACTTTTTATGACTAAGCGAAGAACTAATACTACACTAAATCCATTGGGACCCGTAACCACCAGAAATGCAAACATTAGCGAAGATTAAGAAGAACTGGAACTTCCACTAAATCCTGGGACACAAACACCAAACTTTTATTGAGAAGCTGGAGACTGACATATTTCAGACATTTGTCCATCATTCGACTACCAGCACCAGTCTATCGGAGCGTGGCCATTACGAGTAACTTTGTCAACATACGGTAAAACTCAATTTATGTTTAAATATTAATTAATAAGATTTTATGATTAAATTCTAATACCTTGTAATCTTATTTTGCATTTTCTGACCTTCCTAATAGTCACAAGAACTCTTCGTACACTGAGATTATGAAAAAATAACAATATAATTAAAATTAAAACATCTAAACCCGAATTCGGTAACTAATCGATTCATTCCAGTATGATCGATGTGTTGTATCTGTGCCAAGAGAAAACATCTGTTTTGAAAAAATATAAAAATAAAGAATCTTTCCTGAATTTTATGAGTTATTATTATTTGTTGATGATTTAGTGTGTTTTGAAGAATTTATAGCATATAGAGGGAGAAACGAGAGGAATACAAGGCTTAGAACAACTTAACCTATAATAACCGGCTGACTATCAACCACAGCGCTAGCTGTTGAATTACGAGAAAAGAGAAAAACTCTTTACGGATCTTACTCTCCTCTCTCAATGTTGTGTACAGACTAGGCCTGAATAGTAACAAGATAATCATCCAATATACTCAATAATATAGTACTCTACTCTTTCCGAACAGATTTAATTATTACATAATATATTAGAGATAAGAACATATTATATTTCTCATTAATTTTTATTACAAATCAACGCTTACAGCAGGTGACTTACCATCAACAGAACAACATTACATTAACTTACTAATAACTTATATGTTAACAAACGAAGTGGATAAGGATAAATAGAAAATTCAATATCATTATTATTGGTATATAACAAATTGGCGAACCGAACAGTGGGGCTTAATACTGATACGAAGAATTAACCGTTGTATTACAAATTGGCGCCCAACGTGGGGCTTGAGTTAAGTAAAACGTCGATTCCATAACTATTACTTAACTTGAGCAGGTGACTATTAGAGGCACAGGAATGCATACAAGAGGTGTTTCTAAAAGGATGGCGAAGGACCAACAAACGGAAGAAGAAAGATGGGAAGAAGAAGCAGAGATAGTTACGGAAAGTGAAATGGAACAACAGGCGGGTGACAAGGAGGAAGCCAGAGGAGGTATGGATTTACTAAAACTATGGGAATTAATTAAAGAAGATTCCAAGAAACAGAGGGAAGAATTAAATAAAAAATTTGAAGAAAACTCAGAAAAGCTAGAAAATAAAATAGACAGTATTAAAGAAGATAATAAACAAACTAATGAGAAAATAGACAGTATAAACGAAAACACAAAGAAACAAAACAAAATTTTGAGTGAGAACTTAATAAAACTAATGAACGAGAAATTTGATAAGAATAAAGAGGAAACTAATGAGAATAACCGACAATTAAATGAAAGCTTAAATCAAATTAACAAACGGTTTGACAGGAACGATGAGAGCTTAAGGCAGATTCAGGAAAACAACAAACAAATAGACGAAAAAATTGAAAACAATAACAAGGATTTGCGGCAAATTATGAATGAACAATACCACGAATGGAGAGAAACTATTAACGGACAAAGGGAATATATGAACACAAAATTTGAAGAAAATAATAAAAATATAAAGCAAATTCATGAGAAGATTGATATGATCAGTAACGCACTTAGCCAAAAAGCAGATGGTTACAAGGGGGAGACAAATAAGCAAATGAATGAAAGTTTCACGAAGTTAGAGGAAACAATGGACAGTGGTTTCAAGAATTTGAATAAAACACTAGACAGCACTTCCAGAGGTATTAAAGTAAATCCGAAAACAGAAGAGAGCAAGAAGGAAATAGAAATTAGAGAAGACCAAAATGCATTGCTATCGGAGAATAAAAATAACAGAGACAAAGAAAAGATGATGCAAATAGAAGTTAACATTAAGGGAGTAAAGAAACAAATAATTAAGAAAACGTAAGAAAGAGGAATAATACGTCCTAACAAACGGAAAAATACACGGGAAGAAGTAGATATGATTAAGAGTGGGCTTGTTAATGTACTTAATCTCCCAATCGTTAATTACAGAGAAATGACTGTTTTGAAAAGTTATAGAAAAAACTTAACTAAATCTATATTTAAATTAAATATACCAGTAAATAAAAGGTCAGTGACATCACCAGTAAATGATATATCATCAACATATTTGTGTAATAGACTACACATAAATATGATAGAAATAGGCGTATTAGAAAAATTACAAGACATGGTAGTAGAAGAATATGTTACAAAGAAAGAAAGAGTTCGGAAAACGATGGTAACCATTGAATTTAATGAAAATTCAATATCAGCAGAGTTACAATACCAGATGATAGAGCGTTATTTAACAAGAAAAAAAATCATGATGGACATTGCAGTAATCCGAACGACGAGTGCAGATGAGTTAATGGACCATGGTTAAAACAAGTAATAAACAACCAGAAAAAAAGGGGACTGATTTTCAGTATACCGACCAAGAAACCCATTGGAAAAAGGAACCAAATAAATAATATTAAATATAAATAAACAGCAAAATTCAAAAAGCATGTAAGGACAACTTACTTAAGATATTTCGAAACAATATAATTTAAGATAAATAACAAAACACCAAGAGAATGTAAGAACAGATTTCATAGTTTATTTATAAACAATATGATTTAAAATGAAATAATAGAAAAAATAATATTTTAATGGGAACAACGAGATGAAAAAAAATATAAAAACAATTAATGGTAATGTGCTCAGACAAGAAGGTAAAACAAGAAGAACAATGGATAATTTAATGACTATAATTACAATGAAGCTAAAGAATGATAATAATTAATACAGCTACAATTTAGAATTTCTCGGAGTTGAAAATGATAAAGGAAGAAATAGTACGAAGAACATCTGTCACAAGAAGGAAAGTCAAAGGGATTTAAAAATAATGCCTGTCAATAATGTTATCTGAAATTAGCTACTGAAAATAAGAAGGAATCAAGAAGAAAAAAGAAATATATAATTAAATGTAAACCACAACAGCGTGAAGAATCCCAAAGGTGTTTATTATTAGTCAAAAAAAAATAGTCTATTATTTTTATTTTTATAACTGTCTGTAGACGAATTCCAGCAGTATTATATTTACGTGTTGTATGGCCAGCAGAGTATGTAGCCAAAAGTGCCCCTCTGGACTGCCCCAGCTCACGTGTTAGGGAATGTTAGGGTAATTGAATATTTAAGGGATAATAAAACAGCTGAGAAGATTGATATTAGATTCCAGAAGTATGAAGGAAGAAAACAGAAGGAAGATAGCAGAGAGAAGCTCAATTGAGAAAGCAAATTTATAGAAGTACATAGAAATATGAGTGTTAAAACAAGTTTTTATTGATTACTGTGACCAGTCCTCATCAAGTGATGTTTGATAAACAACCACCACAAGAAAGAATATCAGTCGTGAATTTTCCTCCAGGAGAGAGAGTTGAGTATTAGTAAAATATGTTACATTAGGAAATCAAGTCAATTACCATTAACCAAATAAAAGGTATATAACCTATATATAAAAAAAATTTTACTACGAATAAGAAGAAAATATTCCAAGACATGAAAATTATAAGTTTATTTTACCCAGACCACATTCAGCTAAAATAAACGTATTTTGGAGGGGGAGTATATGTAACGTAACGAAACTAAGGTCCCCTACGTTACATACAAATTTATAATTATCAAAATAAAAAAACACTAATTGTCCATTGTAATAAAGGCCAGAAAAGTAAACCCTTATTAAATAAATAAAGAAATAACTCCAAATAAGAGTACAAGGTAATAGAAAGAAAATAAAAATGTTTATAAATACAAACTATGAAATGGTCAGTGAAAAGTGTAAGCGATAAACATAGTGTAAAATAGTGTGAAAAATAATATAGACAGTTTAGACTAATTAAATAATTAACTGAGAGTATACTAATTAATTGGTGTGTAATTTATTTTATAATAATGTGCATGTTATTATGTTTTGTCATGTTGTTTTGTTATCACTGTATTTATGCTGCCTTTTGTATGTAGCAGGTGTGAATCAATTGCTTTGAGAGTATATCAATTAATTGATGTTAATTTCATTTATGTTAACGAATATGTCACCATAGAACTGGTGTTAAACTTAATAAGAGTAAATATTTTGGTACTCACATTAAATAAAAATTAGAGGTATTACTAGATTATAATTGTAAACTTGGCCAGGAAGGCAATAATTGGTGATAAAATGCCAAAGGGTTTATTGTAATTATGTTGTAAACAGATGAAGGGTTCTATACTAAAATAAGTAATAATAAATGAAATAAAAATGGAATGATTGGCTATAAGCCAGTGACACATTGTACAGGAAGTCAGGTCAGAAAAGTTAAATAACTAAAAATGTAATATAATAAATTAAAAGAAAGCAGTAGTAGTAATTAATAAAAAGATAAGTGACTTAAAATACAATAAAATCATAACATATGTATTAGAATAAATAGTCCCAAAATTAGTATTTGGTAATGAGGAGATAGTACTTGTTAGACTAAGAAGATCAAGAAGAAAAGATAGCAAAATGTATATAATTTAATAACAATGATTATAAGCAGAATGATCACTGTTGCCGTCAGATCGGAATAGCCATTCCGAATTGCTATTCCGATCTGACGATGAGCTGTGAAGCTTGAAAGTGCTAATCGGGATAATTTTTATATAGTGGTGTGCAACAGTGATCATTCTGCTTGTGATTTCAACCACTAACACAAATTTCTTCATTAAACAATGATTATGTGAAAGTTTTATATGATGTAATGTAACTTTAGTAAGGGAGTATTTTATTAAGTAAGTGCAAGAACATTTTTTAATTATGGCTCTAGGATAACAAATATTATCCAATAACAGAACGAAGACTGGTTGTCAAGGACGACAAAATGCAAGAAAGTTTGTTTATTCAATGGGACTCAATTGTTATATATGAACGAGGACAGTTCAGTTGTCATGAATCGAGAAAAAAAAGGAAAATCTAAAGAATAAATTTATTGTAAATCCTAATAACTATTAACTAACAAAAAAGACAGTTGGCTGACTTCTGAGGGTGATCAATCAGAGAGTATAATTCAACCTATCAATAACATTAAATAAAAAGAAACCCAAAGAATAAATTTACTAAGTAACAACAGTCAAATGAGTAATAATGAAATTTAATAATAAATAAATGAAGACAACCCAAGACCTGAAGAAATCAAAGTAATTAAGTATTTAAAAAAAAACGAAGAGAAAGAAAAATTAAAATTACGCCCTGAACCTCACTTTTTATGACTAAGCGAAGAACTAATACTACACTAAATCCATTGGGACCCGTAACCACCAGAAATGCAAACATTAGCGAAGATTAAGAAGAACTGGAACTTCCACTAAATCCTGGGACACAAACACCAAACTTTTATTGAGAAGCTGGAGACTGACATATTTCAGACATTTGTCCATCATTCGACTACCAGCACCAGTCTATCGGAGCGTGGCCATTACGAGTAACTTTGTCAACATACGGTAAAACTCAATTTATGTTTAAATATTAATTAATAAGATTTTATGATTAAATTCTAATACCTTGTAATCTTATTTTGCATTTTCTGACCTTCCTAATAGTCACAAGAACTCTTCGTACACTGAGATTATGAAAAAATAACAATATAATTAAAATTAAAACATCTAAACCCGAATTCGGTAACTAATCGATTCATTCCAGTATGATCGATGTGTTGTATCTGTGCCAAGAGAAAACATCTGTTTTGAAAAAATATAAAAATAAAGAATCTTTCCTGAATTTTATGAGTTATTATTATTTGTTGATGATTTAGTGTGTTTTGAAGAATTTATAGCATATAGAGGGAGAAACGAGAGGAATACAAGGCTTAGAACAACTTAACCTATAATAACCGGCTGACTATCAACCACAGCGCTAGCTGTTGAATTACGAGAAAAGAGAAAAACTCTTTACGGATCTTACTCTCCTCTCTCAATGTTGTGTACAGACTAGGCCTGAATAGTAACAAGATAATCATCCAATATACTCAATAATATAGTACTCTACTCTTTCCGAACAGATTTAATTATTACATAATATATTAGAGATAAGAACATATTATATTTCTCATTAATTTTTATTACAAATCAACGCTTACAGCAGGTGACTTGCCATCAACAGAACAACATTACATTAACTTACTAATAACTTATATGTTAACAAACGAAGTGGATAAGGATAAATAGAAAATTCAATATCATTATTATTGGTATATAACAAATTGGCGAACCGAACAGTGGGGCTTAATACTGATACGAAGAATTAACCGTTGTATTACAAATTGGCGCCCAACGTGGGGCTTGAGTTAAGTAAAACGTCGATTCCATAACTATTACTTAACTTGAGCAGGTGACTATTAGAGGCACAGGAATGCATACAAGAGGTGTTTCTAAAAGGATGGCGAAGGACCAACAAACGGAAGAAGAAAGACGGGAAGAAGAAGCAGAGATAGTTACGGAAAGTGAAATGGAACAACAGGCGGGTGACAAGGAGGAAGCCAGAGGAGGTATGGATTTACTAAAACTATGGGAATTAATTAAAGAAGATTCCAAGAAACAGAGGGAAGAATTAAATAAAAAATTTGAAGAAAACTCAGAAAAGCTAGAAAATAAAATAGACAGTATTAAAGAAGATAATAAACAAACTAATGAGAAAATAGACAGTATAAACGAAAACACAAAGAAACAAAACAAAATTTTGAGTGAGAACTTAATAAAACTAATGAACGAGAAATTTGATAAGAATAAAGAGGAAACTAATGAGAATAACCGACAATTAAATGAAAGCTTAAACCAAATTAACAAACGGTTTGACAGGAACGATGAGAGCTTAAGGCAGATTCAGGAAAACAACAAACAAATAGACGAAAAAATTGAAAACAATAACAAGGATTTGCGGCAAATTATGAATGAACAATACCACGAATGGAGAGAAACTATTAACGGACAAAGGGAATATATGAACACAAAATTTGAAGAAAATAATAAAAATATAAAGCAAATTCATGAGAAGATTGATATGATCAGTAACGCACTTAGCCAAAAAGCAGATGGTTACAGGGGGAGACAAATAAGCAAATGAATGAAAGTTTCACGAAGTTAGAGGAAACAATGGACAGTGGTTTCAAGAATTTGAATAAAACACTAGACAGCACTTCCAGAGGTATTAAAGTAAATCCGAAAACAGAAGAGAGCAAGAAGGAAATAGAAATTAGAGAAGACCAAAATGCATTGCTATTGGAGAATAAAAATAACAGAGACAAAGAAAAGATGATGCAAATAGAAGTTAACATTAAGGGAGTAAAGAAACAAATAATTAAGAAAACGTAAGAAAGAGGAATAATACGTCCTAACAAACGGAAAAATACACGGGAAGAAGTAGATATGATTAAGAGTGGGCTTGTTAATGTACTTAATCTCCCAATCGTTAATTACAGAGAAATGACTGTTTTGAAAAGTTATAGAAAAAACTTAACTAAATCTATATTTAAATTAAATATACCAGTAAATAAAAGGTCAGTGACATCACCAGTAAATGATATATCATCAACATATTTGTGTAATAGACTACACATAAATATGATAAAAATTGGTGTATTAGAAAAATTACAAGACATGGTAGTAGAAGAATATGTTACAAAGAAAGAAAGAGTTCGGAAAACGATGGTAACCATTGAATTTAATGAAAATTCAATATCAGCAGAGTTACAATACCAGATGATAGAGCGTTATTTAACAAGAAAAAAAATCATGATGGACATTGCAGTAATCCGAACGACGAGTGCAGATGAGTTAATGGACCATGGTTAAAACAAGTAATAAACAACCAGAAAAAAAGGGGACTGATTTTCAGTATACCGACCAAGAAACCCATTGGAAAAAGGAACCAAATAAATAATATTAAATATAAATAAACAGCAAAATTCAAAAAGCATGTAAGGACAACTTACTTAAGATATTTCGAAACAATATAATTTAAGATAAATAACAAAACACCAAGAGAATGTAAGAACAGATTTCATAGTTTATTTATAAACAATATGATTTAAAATGAAATAATAGAAAAAATAATATTTTAATGGGAACAACGAGATGAAAAAAAATATAAAAACAATTAATGGTAATGTGCTCAGACAAGAAGGTAAAACAAGAAGAACAATGGATAATTTAATGACTATAATTACAATGAAGCTAAAGAATGATAATAATTAATACAGCTACAATTTAGAATTTCTCGGAGTTGAAAATGATAAAGGAAGAAATAGTACGAAGAACATCTGTCACAAGAAGGAAAGTCAAAGGGATTTAAAAATAATGCCTGTCAATAATGTTATCTGAAATTAGCTACTGAAAATAAGAAGGAATCAAGAAGAAAAAAGAAATATATAATTAAATGTAAACCACAACAGCGTGAAGAATCCCAAAGGTGTTTATTATTAGTCAAAAAAAAATAGTCTATTATTTTTATTTTTATAACTGTCTGTAGACGAATTCCAGCAGTATTATATTTACGTGTTGTATGGCCAGCAGAGTATGTAGCCAAAAGTGCCCCTCTGGACTGCCCCAGCTCACGTGTTAGGGAATGTTAGGGTAATTGAATATTTAAGGGATAATAAAACAGCTGAGAAGATTGATATTAGATTCCAGAAGTATGAAGGAAGAAAACAGAAGGAAGATAGCAGACAGAAGCTCAATTGAGAAAGCAAATTTATAGAAGTACATAGAAATATGAGTGTTAAAACAAGTTTTTATTGATTACTGTGACCAGTCCTCATCAAGTGATGTTTGATAAACAACCACCACAAGAAAGAATATCAGTCGTGAATTTTCCTCCAGGAGAGAGAGTTGAGTATTAGTAAAATATGTTACATTAGGAAATCAAGTCAATTACCATTAACCAAATAAAAGGTATATAACCTATATATAAAAAAAAATTTTACTACGAATAAGAAGAAAATATTCCAAGACATGAAAATTATAAGTTTATTTTACCCAGACCACATTCAGCTAAAATAAACGTATTTTGGAGGGGGAGTATATGTAACGTAACGAAACTAAGGTCCCCTACGTTACATACAAATTTATAATTATCAAAATAAAAAAACACTAATTGTCCATTGTAATAAAGGCCAGAAAAGTTAACCCTTATTAAATAAATAAATAAATAACACCAAATAAGAGTACAAGGTAATAGAAAGAAAATAAAAATGTTTATAAATACAAACTATGAAGTGGTCAGTGAAAAGTGTAAGCGATAAACATAGTGTAAAATAATGTGAAAAATAATATAGACAGTTTAGACTAATTAAATAATTAACTGAGAGTATACTAATTAATTGGTGTGTAATTTATTTTATAATAATGTGCATGTTATTATGTTTTGTCATGTTGTTTTGTTATCACTGTATTTATGCTGCCTTTTGTATGTAGCAGGTGTGAATCAATTGCTTTGAGAGAATATCAATTAATTGATGTTAATTTCATTTATGTTAACGAATATGTCACCATAGAACTGGTGTTAAACTTAATAAGAGTAAATATTTTGGTACTCACATTAAATAAAAATTAGAGGTATTACTAGATTATAATTGTAAACTTGGCCAGGAAGGCAATGATTGGTGATAAAATGCCAAAGGGTTTATTGTAATTATGTTGTAAACAGATGAAGGGTTCTATACTAAAATAAGTAATAATAAATGAAATAAAAATGGAATGATTGGCTATAAGCCAGTGACACATTGTACAGGAAGTCAGGTCAGAAAAGTTAAATAACTAAAAATGTAATATAATAAATTAAAAGAAAGCAGTAGTAGTAATTAATAAAAAGATAAGTGACTTAAAATACAATAAAATCATAACATATGTATTAGAATAAATAGTCCCAAAATTAGTATTTGGTAATGAGGAGATAGTACTTGTTAGACTAAGAAGATCAAGAAGAAAAGATAGCAAAATGTATATAATTTAATAACAATGATTATAAGCAGAATGATCACTGTTGCCGTCAGATCGGAATAGCCATTCCGAATTGCTATTCCGATCTGACGATGAGCTGTGAAGCTTGAAAGTGCTAATCGGGATAATTTTTATATAGTGGTGTGCAACAGTGATCATTCTGCTTGTGATTTCAACCACTAACACAAATTTCTTCATTAAACAATGATTATGTGAAAGTTTTATATGATGTAATGTAACTTTAGTAAGGGAGTATTTTATTAAGTAAGTGCAAGAACATTTTTTAATTATGGCTCTAGGATAACAAATATTATCCAATAACAGAACGAAGACTGGTTGTCAAGGACGACAAAATGCAAGAAAGTTTGTTTATTCAATGGGACTCAGTTGTTATATATGAAAGAGGACAGTTCAGTTGTCATGAATCGAGAAAAAAAAGGAAAATCTAAAGAATAAATTTATTGTAAATCCTAATAACTATTAACTAACAAAAAAGACAGTTGGCTGACTTCCGAGGGTGATCAATCAGAGAGTATAATTCAACCTATCAATAACATTAAATAAAAAGAAACCCAAAGAATAAATTTACTAAGTAACAACAGTCAAATGAGTAATAAATAAAATAAAATAAACCTCCGCTCCACAGTCCGTTAAGGACCAAGGCGTACCGCGCGGCTTTTGTGTTAGTGTGACGGTGTATGGCTAGTACTACGCGCCACCAGCCGCTAGTTGCGGTATTCACAGCCAGGAGGCGGCGCTTGTTATCTCAGCGCCTACTCAGTTTGCCTCACGACGCTGAGTGCACGCCGTACGGAACCTCCGCCGGGAATTGAACCCGGGACCACGAGCGCATCAATCGCCCGCGTTAGCCACTAGACCACCTGGAGGCTCCAAATGAGTAATAATGAAATTTAATAATAAATAAATGAAGACAACCCAAGACCTGAAGAAATCAAAGTAATTAAGTATTTAAAAAAAAACGAAGAGAAAGAAAAATTAAAATTACGCCCTGAACCTCACTTTTTATGACTAAGCGAAGAACTAATACTACACTAAATCCATTGGGACCCGTAACCACCAGAAATGCAAACATTAGCGAAGATTAAGAAGAACTGGAACTTCCACTAAATCCTGGGACACAAACACCAAACTTTTATTGAGAAGCTGGAGACTGACATATTTCAGACATTTGTCCATCATTCGACTACCAGCACCAGTCTATCGGAGCGTGGCCATTACGAGTAACTTTGTCAACATACGGTAAAACTCAATTTATGTTTAAATATTAATTAATAAGATTTTATGATTAAATTCTAATACCTTGTAATCTTATTTTGCATTTTCTGACCTTCCTAATAGTCACAAGAACTCTTCGTACACTGAGATTATGAAAAAATAACAATATAATTAAAATTAAAACATCTAAACCCGAATTCGGTAACTAATCGATTCATTCCAGTATGATCGATGTGTTGTATCTGTGCCAAGAGAAAACATCTGTTTTGAAAAAATATAAAAATAAAGAATCTTTCCTGAATTTTACGAGTTATTATTATTTGTTGATGATTTAGTGTGTTTTGAAGAATTTATAGCATATAGAGGGAGAAACGAGAGGAATACAAGGCTTAGAACAACTTAACCTATAATAACCGGCTGACTATCAACCACAGCGCTAGCTGTTGAATTACGAGAAAAGAGAAAAACTCTTTACGGATCTTACTCTCCTCTCTCAATGTTGTGTACAGACTAGGCCTGAATAGTAACAAGATAATCATCCAATATACTCAATAATATAGTACTCTACTCTTTCCGAACAGATTTAATTATTACATAATATATTAGAGGTAAGAACATATTATATTTCTCATTAATTTTTATTACAAATCAACGCTTACAGCAGGTGACTTGCCATCAACAGAACAACATTACATTAACTTACTAATAACTTATATGTTAACAAACGAAGTGGATAAGGATAAATAGAAAATTCAATATCATTATTATTGGTATATAACAAATTGGCGAACCGAACAGTAGGGCTTAATACTGATACAAAGAATTAACCGTTGTATTACAAATTGGCGCCCAACGTGGGGCTTGAATTAAGGAAAACGTCGATTCCATAACTATTACTTAACTTGAGCAGGTGACTATTAGAGGCACAGGAATGCATACAAGAGGTGTTTCTAAAAGGATGGCGAAGGACCAACAAACGGAAGAAGAAAGACGTGAAGAAGAAGCAGAGATAGTTACGGAAAGTGAAATGGAACAACAGGCGGGTGACAAGGAGGAAGCCAGAGGAGGTATGGATTTACTAAAACTATGGGAATTAATTAAAGAAGATTCCAAGAAACAGAGGGAAGAATTAAATAAAAAATTTGAAGAAAACTCAGAAAAGCTAGAAAATAAAATAGACAGTATTAAAGAAGATAATAAACAAACTAATGAGAAAATAGACAGTATAAACGAAAACACAAAGAAACAAAACAAAATTTTGAGTGAGAACTTAATAAAACTAATGAACGAGAAATTTGATAAGAATAAAGAGGAAACTAATGAGAATAACCGACAATTAAATGAAAGCTTAAACCAAATTAACAAACGGTTTGACAGGAACGATGAGAGCTTAAGGCAGATTCAGGAAAACAACAAACAAATAGACGAAAAATTGAAAACAATAACAAGGATTTGCGGCAAATGATGAATGAACAATACCACGAATGGAGAGAAACTATTAACGGACAAAGGGAATATATGAACACAAAATTTGAAGAAAATAATAAAAATATAAAGCAAATTCATGAGAAGATTGATATGATCAGTAACGCACTTAGCCAAAAAGCAGATGGTTACAAGGGGGAGACAAATAAGCAAATGAATGAAAGTTTCACGAAGTTAGAGGAAACAATGGACAGTGGTTTCAAGAATTTGAATAAAACACTAGACAGCACTTCCAGAGGTATTAAAGTAAATCCGAAAACAGAAGAGCGCAAGAAGGAAATAGAAATTAGAGAAGACCAAAATGCATTGCTATCGGAGAATAAAAATAACAGAGACAAAGAAAAGATGATGCAAATAGAAGTTAACATTAAGGGAGTAAAGAAACAAATAATTAAGAAAACGTAAGAAAGAGGAATAATACGTCCTAACAAACGGAAAAATACACGGGAAGAAGTAGATATGATTAAGAGTGGGCTTGTTAATGTACTTAATCTCCCAATAGTTAATTACAGAGAAATGACTGTTTTGAAAAGTTATAGAAAAAACTTAACTAAATCTATATTTAAATTAAATATACCAGTAAATAAAAGGTCAGTGACATCACCAGTAAATGATATATCATCAACATATTTGTGTAATAGACTACACATAAATATGATAGAAATAGGCGTATTAGAAAAATTACAAGACATGGTAGTAGAAGAATATGTTACAAAGAAAGAAAGAGTTCGGAAAACGATGGTAACCATTGAATTTAATGAAAATTCAATATCAGCAGAGTTACAATACCAGATGATAGAGCGTTATTTAACAAGAAAAAAAATCATGATGGACATTCCAGTAATCCGAACGACGAGTGCAGATGAGTAAATGGACCATGGTTAAAACAAGTAATAAACAACCAGAAAAAAAGGGGACTGATTTTCAGTATACCGACCAAGAAACCCATTGGAAAAAGGAACCAAATAAATAATATTAAATATAAATAAACAGCAAAATTCAAAAAGCATGTAAGGACAACTTACTTAAGATATTTCGAAACAATATAATTTAAGATAAATAACAAAACACCAAGAGAATGTAAGAACAGATTTCATAGTTTATTTATAAACAATATGATTTAAAATGAAATAATAGAAAAAATAATATTTTAATGGGAACAACGAGATGAAAAAAAATATAAAAACAATTAATGGTAATGTGCTCAGACAAGAAGGTAAAACAAGAAGAACAATGGATAATTTAATGACTATAATTACAATGAAGCTAAAGAATGATAATAATTAATACAGCTACAATTTAGAATTTCTCGGAGTTGAAAATGATAAAGGAAGAAATAGTACGAAGAACATCTGTCACAAGAAGGAAAGTCAAAGGGATTTAAAAATAATGCCTGTCAATAATGTTATCTGAAATTAGCTACTGAAAATAAGAAGGAATCAAGAAGAAAAAAGAAATATATAATTAAATGTAAACCACAACAGCGTGAAGAATCCCAAAGGTGTTTATTATTAGTCAAAAAAAAATAGTCTATTATTTTTATTTTTATAACTGTCTGTAGATGAATTCCAGCAGTATTATATTTAAGTGTTGTATGGCCAGCAGAGTATGTAGCCAAAAGTGCTCCTCTGGACTGCCCCAGCTCACGTGTTAGGGAATGTTAGGGTAATTGAATATTTAAGGGATAATAAAACAGCTGAGAAGATTGATATTAGATTCCAGAAGTATGAAGGAAGAAAACAGAAGGAAGGTAGCAGACAGAAGCTCAATTGAGAAAGCACATTTATAGAAGTACATAGAAATATGAGTGTTAAAACAAGTTTTTATTGATTACTGTGACCAGTCCTCATCAAGTGATGTTTGATAAACAACCACCACAAGAAAGAATATCGGTCGTGAATTTTCCTCCAGGAGAGAGAGTTGAGTATTAGTAAAATATGTTACATTAGGAAATCAAGTCAATTACCATTAACCAAATAAAAGGTATATAACCTATATATAAAAAAAAATTTTACTACGAATAAGAAGAAAATATTCCAATACATGAAAATTATAAGTTTATTTTACCCAGACCACATTCAGCTAAAATAAACGTATTTTGGAGGGGGAGTATATGTAACGTAACGAAACTAAGGTCCCCTACGTTACATAAAAATTTATAATTATCAAAATAAAAAAACACTAATTGTCCATTGTAATAAAGGCCAGAAAAGTAAACCCTTATTAAATCGTAGCGGGTCAAATTTTGGGTATTTTTATTTTTAACCGTTTGGGGCATTATTATATTTTTAGTCATTTCGGTTTCGGGCGGGTTTGTATAAAATAATGTAAAAATGTATTATTGTGCAACGTATTTGTCCGTATAACAGACCAGTGTTGAGAAACAGTTGGAAACAAAGCGAAACGCAATCAGTGGTGTAACACGGCTGAAGAATTCACCTCCACAAAATTCTGAGAACTTTGTACCTGTGTGTGGCAGCGCACATACGCAACTGCTCAATCACGCTCAAAGGACGCTCTAGCAAAAAACCAAGATGGCTAGAGAGAATAATATTTGTCGTCTTCTTCAAGATCCCCCGGAAATGCTGTTTTAAGTCCGGCCCACTTAAATGACATCAGCAGAGCAGAAGCCAATATTGTCCTCTGGTCACACACATATGCCAGCTATAATCTATGCATAAACTGGATATGCCGCAGCAAGTCAACTGTATACGACGACGAAAACATCATGGCATGGAGGAACAACTTCCAGGCAGGAACAGGTAGTTGTACCTGTTACACACAGCAATACAGTCAACTAGAACCCGACCACAATTACAGACGCTTACCGTTTCTTTTAGGCCCCGGTCGGTGGTGTTATAAAATGTAATTAATCCAGTAAGACCGACCGGGACCCGAGGAGATAATCAACGCATCTTAGTTACAAAATGATTGCAAGTGCGAATCGCAAACAGTTAAATTACGGACATTGGAATCGAATCGGGACAAAACACGTGTTCGGCCGGCCACGCGGTAGTGAACAGTTGTAAAACAATAAAGGAGTTTGTAAAATATAATAACAAGGGGTAAAGTATTAACTTGTGTGAAAGCGTGTGTAAGCAGATTGGGCTGTCTTGAATAATATTTAAATCTATAACCGAAATCTATTATCTATAAACGTATATGTGAAAATTTGCTTTTTTATGTCCTTGTTTTACTTAATTAAAATCATTTAGTTTACTTTAAAACAATGTGTTAGTCTAAGTTATTTCGTCATTACCACTTTCTCATTTCTGTGTTGCGAAATTCGTCTAACGTTCCGGAATCTTTCTGAGTTATTAATTGGGTGGGTCAGATTGCTAAATTGTCCGTTTTATTAAGGTAAAGTGTAAAGGTCTCCATATCTGTCCTTCAAAGATATAGGTGGCGACTCTGGGCTTCTGGTAAAATTTCAATAACAGGTAAGTGTTGTATTTGCGTGCAGGTAAGTCCTGGTAGGGGATTTTATTTATTTATATATTTAGGCCTCTTTTTTATTGTTACAAATGTCGACGCGCTGCCAGGATTTTCGTTTAATTATAATTTTATACGAGATAGACCTATTTTAATACACAGAAAATAGGATGTGGTAATGACGAATTTATAAATATGATTTATCGTACATAATTAAGTAGGTTAGGTTTATGTTATTGTGATTCACAATGTGTTAGGTGTGAGTAGAGAAAAAGAGTAATTTTATATATAAAAGTGTTATACAAACGAACTTAAAAAAAAAAAAAAAAAAAAAAATGTCAATCATACAAAGTAATGATAGTGATTTTGCATGGGACGAGTGGGAGAGTGAATTTCGAGGTGTTGTGGGGGAGATGACAAACGAGGAATGGGGTAATTTAGACGATAAGTTAACCCGAATGGAAGAACAAGAGGAAGGAATATTTGCGGAAATCAATAAACATAGTGAGAGGACCAATGTTAAAGGTAAGATAGTTGAAGAGATAGTGGTAGAAAATAAGACAGAAAATAGGCCTAGTGATAATGATGAGAGTGTGGGGGTGGTAAACACAGATAGAGAGATAGACCAAGTTAAAAAAAATAAAGTCGATCAGGTGTCAGATAATAATGTAGATTATGCTAATCTAAGTGAGTCGAATCAAGAGCTGATGAAAAAGTTACAAGTAATGTTAGACGAAATGTTCAGTAAACAAAAAGCAAGTTTAGATGACATATTTAAAAAGCACAATGAGAACTGGAAACGAGAGGCAGATAAAGTAAAAGAGAGTACAGAAGTTGAGTTAACACAGGTAAGTGGTAATAATGTCTTTGATAACAGCGAAGAAATAATTAACAAGGTAAGTTACAGTGGTAAAAATGAATTAATAAATAATAGTGATAGAATAATTGAAAATGATTGGAATGATGTAGTGAAAACAAATGGTGATGATGAAGTTTGTGGTGAAGTAGAATTTAATAACGAAATGTTAGCGAGTGTTGATGAAATTGAGAGAGAGTGTGATGAAAGGTTAGGGTGGCAAAGGGCAAATTTTCCCCGTGATATAAGTGGAGTAAGGACTCCGCTAGTAGTGAATTTTGAGGACAGAGTTTCCTCCGTTAATTATGTGGAAGACAAGGTGTCTTCAAGCAGTCCCCTAATTTTTTATAAACCTGGAAAAGCCAGGAAGTGGTATAGTAGGTTTGTTGTGCCCTGTGCATGGAGTGAAGTAGGTCAGTGGTGTTGTGACAGGTATGGTGATGAAAGTGATTATGAGAGAGAGAAAGAGTTAGAGTGGTTTAAAATAAATAGAGGTTATGTAGAGCTGATAGAGAAGATGGATATAAAAAGAGTTATGATAAATAATGTAGACATACCTTGTGTAGTAGTAGACAATGATTATATTGATGATAAATATGTACCTGTAGGAAGAATTAGTGTACTTGTAGTGGAGGAATATGATGAGAAAATAAATTACCTGGGTGTAACAACAAATATTCACGGAGGCGGGATAAAAACAAATAATAGTGACAAGTCTTATGAGATAATAAAAGGGAAAATGAATGACATAGAGGTAATGGTCTATGATAAAAATAATAATAATAAACTGGATGTAAATAAAAATCATTTAGTATACAAATATGTGAGGTATATTTTTGACGATGGTGGCTAAAATAGAAAACAGTAAAAGACAGTTCAATATTTTGTTTTAAGCTATTTGACTTGGCTGATTTGGAAATTGAGATGTGATAACTGAGTAAATACTGAAGTAAATTTGTAAATAAATATGTAGCAAAGCCAATGGTATGTGTTGTGGTTAAGTGAGCAGTGTATGTAGGTAATTAATTGTTGTAAGAATAATATTGAAATATTTGCAATTTAAATAAATAAACCAAATTAATTTTGAAAACAAGTAATCAGAGAATTGTAATTGTTTGGATGGTAATGAATTCTATATTGTTAATAATTAATTTAATTAAACAATTTAATACATGTTAAATATTTTGTTTGACTATTTCAATATTGTATAATTAACTTTTTAAGGAATTTAAATCATTTTGATAATAGATGGCTGAATTATTTGAGGTGAACTAATATGTTGTGAAATGTTTCAGTGGTGAGGTGAGAGTATGGTGGTATGTTGTATATGTTTTGAGCAATGGGCTGTAAGTATTGAAATTTTACAATATTAATAATGTATAACAAAAAGGTTGACAGGAGTGATTGATATGTTAATTCAGTAATGAAATATTCTGAAATAATTGTGCTGAATAAAAATAATGGTTAAAAATATATATTAATAATAAATTTAGAATTGTTGAAAATCTGATTACAACACAGGATAAATTCATCATGATGATAAATAAAAAGAGTTAATGAAAAATTTTAAATAATAAGGTTTATAAATTTTTATATAAATGATGTAAAGGAGAATTGTTTGTTTGATGTATGCTAATAATCCAGGTTTATTGCTATTCGTAAAATAAGGTTCATACTATAATTTTAAAGGTATCATTTTATTGTTGTGTGTTAGATATAGTTGTTGATAAAATGTATTTTCCTTATGTGTGTAATTTTTTTTCTAAGCCAATCATTAGACGCCTGGCAGGCAATCAACATAATAGAAGTAAGTGTTGATAATGTATTACATGTAACTGTTCAATTTTGAAAGGTATCCATGGTGTTTTTATTAAGTTAGGATATCAGCTGATCAACAATACCATGTCACTGGTATAGTGTTTTGTAAAGGTTACAAGTAATTAATGTTTAGTGTACTACAGGTATTTTGAAGTAAAGATAAAGAGAATATGCAGATTAATAAAAGATAATTTATGGGTGATAAATGTTTTATGGGACATGCAGACCTGTCCGAGTTGAATTAAAAGTTGAATTTGCAAGAGTAGAGATGAATATAATGTAATGTTGTTTTTGAGTTAATGTATGTTATAGAAGTTGGTGAAGTATTAAGGTTGACACAGTTGTGGGGAATTTATGTAGAGTTTTGAATGATATATATTTATGTTTATAGTTAATGAGGTTATTTTGTGTATTTGTAGTAATGAAATGAGATTGAGATTTTTGGGGATGGCAATTTTGTATTAAGGGGTAGTGTATTTGGGGAGTCCGCAACAAGGGTTGGGACGGGATTAGAATAGGTTTTAGTGGGGAAGGGGCCGCCTTAGGTAGAATCCGGGCCGCCAAATAAGGGAAATGAGTTTTGGGAAGGAAACACGTATCCTATGTACAAAGGGTTAGAGAGTATTTTTTTTTATATATGGGGAGAAGGCGGCGAATTGTGTTTAATGATAAGTTGGGGTTTAGAATGTCCTGATTAGTAGATATTTTTGATAGAGTTGGGTGTCTTGGGAGTTGCAGTTGATAAATATTAGAGTCAGGGGGAGAAAGTTTATATATGTATAGAAATCTCATACAGAAAAACGAGAATAAATAATTTACATCACCCACAGTATATTAAGGTAAGACTGTTGAAAAGGCAGAGAGATTCATGATAAAGAATGTACAATTGTTTTTTCAACCAGTGACAGAATTTTGATAGAAGTGAAAATAATGTAAAGTCAAGAATTGTTTGTTTTAAATAATGTAAATGTCAATCTGTTTATTATTTATATTAATATTTTGTTTATTATAAATATTTTATGTTATTATGTTTGTATTTCAAGGTAGGATATTACAGATATTTAAAGTGTTTTCAAAAATCATACATAACATATGTAGGTCAAGGGTTTTGGACTTGACCTAGTTATGATCAGCTGATGAGTTCATACACCTACTAAGCTTGTAGAGTAGGAATTCAATTTTAATTTGTTTGCTTGATTAATTCAAACTAATCTTTGAATAATTTTAATAAATTTAATAAATATTTAATGAATAATTTTTTTGAATTTTAAAATTTTGAAAATTTTAAATTTAAAAAAAAAAAAAAAAAAATTTTTTTTTTTTTGGTTTTCCGCCTGCCAGCGAGTGAATATGTTGAGTAATGATTATTTTATTGTGTATGTATTAATGATGTTTCTTTTATTGTATTGCTTTATATTGGTAGGCTATAAATTGTTCTCATGCTAGAGTAAGGATGTATTTATATTATTAGAAATGTTTAGGTTAAGTCAGTGAAACAAAAATTAGAAAAAAGAGGAAGAGAATTTTTTGATAAACGATTATTTTTTGAATTTTGAATTTTTTAAATTTTTGAAAAATTTTAAAAGGAAGTTTTTATTTTAATGTGTTATGATAATATGTAATATTAGAGTGTGTGAGCCCAGTATCTGCTAAAGGCAGCCCAGCTTGCAAAAAGGGGATCCATATCGGCGGAGGAGCTGGGATAATTTTAGCCAGGGATTGAGGATTTTTGGGGGTAGCGTGTTAGAAGGCGAGGTGGGCTGTGGTGCGAGTCTGATCGATTTCTCGGTGTTGGGATCTCTTACGGAGAAGTCCAGTGATCTCGTTCAGATGAGTCCATGGTCGCTGAGCCAGGGGGGGTCGTGTACCCATGCAGATTATGAACCAGGGGGTTGTTGGCACCAGTTCCTCACCGGTCCTCTTCGGGGTTTATCGATGAGATTTCTTCTGTCATGGACAGCAGAATTCTCATCGAGGGGGTATTGTAGCGGGTCAAATTTTGGGTATTTTTATTTTTAACCGTTTGGGGCATTATTATATTTTTAGTCATTTCGGTTTCGGGCGGGTTTGTATAAAATAATGTAAAAATGTATTATTGTGCAACGTATTTGTCCGTATAACAGACCAGTGTTGAGAAACAGTTGGAAACAAAGCGAAACGCAATCAGTGGTGTAACACGGCTGAAGAATTCACCTCCACAAAATTCTGAGAACTTTGTACCTGTGTGTGGCAGCGCACATACGCAACTGCTCAATCACGCTCAAAGGACGCTCTAGCAAAAAACCAAGATGGCTAGAGAGAATAATATTTGTCGTCTTCTTCAAGATCCCCCGGAAATGCTGTTTTAAGTCCGGCCCACTTAAATGACATCAGCAGAGCAGAAGCCAATATTGTCCTCTGGTCACACACATATGCCAGCTATAATCTATGCATAAACTGGATATGCCGCAGCAAGTCAACTGTATACGACGACGAAAACATCATGGCATGGAGGAACAACTTCCAGGCAGGAACAGGTAGTTGTACCTGTTACACACAGCAATACAGTCAACTAGAACCCGACCACAACTACAGACGCTTACCGTTTCTTTTAGGCCCCGGTCGGTGGTGTTATAAAATGTAATTAATCCAGTAAGACCGACCGGGACCCGAGGAGATAATCAACGCATCTTAGTTACAAAATGATTGCAAGTGCGAATCGCAAACAGTTAAATTACGGACATTGGAATCGAATCGGGACAAAACACGTGTTCGGCCGGCCACGCGGTAGTGAACAGTTGTAAAACAATAAAGGAGTTTGTAAAATATAATAACAAGGGGTAAAGTATTAACTTGTGTGAAAGCGTGTGTAAGCAGATTGGGCTGTCTTGAATAATATTTAAATCTATAACCGAAATCTATTATCTATAAACGTATATGTGAAAATTTGCTTTTTTATGTCCTTGTTTTACTTAATTAAAATCATTTAGTTTACTTTAAAACAATGTGTTAGTCTAAGTTATTTCGTCATTACCACTTTCTCATTTCTGTGTTGCGAAATTCGTCTAACGTTCCGGAATCTTTCTGAGTTATTAATTGGGTGGGTCAGATTGCTAAATTGTCCGTTTTATTAAGGTAAAGTGTAAAGGTCTCCATATTTGTCCTTCAAAGATATAGGTGGCGACTCTGGGCTTCTGGTAAAATTTCAATAACAGGTAAGTGTTGTATTTGCGTGCAGGTAAGTCCTGGTAGGGGATTTTATTTATTTATATATTTAGGCCCCTTTTTTATTGTTACAAAATAAATAAATAAATAACACCAAATAAGAGTACAAGGTAATAGAAAGAAAATAAAAATGTTTATAAATACAAACTATGAAGTGGTCAGTGAAAAGTGTAAGCGATAAACATAGTGTAAAATAATGTGAAAAATAATATAGACAGTTTAGACTAATTAAATAATTAACTGAGAGTATACTAATTAATTGGTGTGTAATTTATTTTATATTAATGTGCATGTTATTATGTTTTGTCATGTTGTTTTGTTATCACGGTATTTACGCTGCCTTTTGTATGTAGCAGGTGTGAATCAATTGCTTTGAGAGAATATCAATTAATTGATGTTAATTTCATTTATGTTAACAAATATGTCACCATAGAACTGGTGTTAAACTTAATAAGAGTAAATATTTTGGTACTCACATTAAATAAAAAATAGAGGTATTACTAGATTATAATTGTAAACTTGGCCAGGAAGGCAATAATTGGTGATAAAATGCCAAAGGGTTTATTGTAATTATGTTGTAAACAGATGAAGGGTTCTATACTAAAATAAGTAATAATAAATGAAATAAAAATGGAATGATTGGCTATAAGCCAGTGACACATTGTACAGGAAGTCAGGTCAGAAAAGTTAAATAACTAAAAATGTAATATAATAAATTAAAAGAAAGCAGTAGTAGTAATTAATAAAAAGATAAGTGACTTAAAATACAATAAAATAATAACATATGTATTAGAATAAATAGTCCCAAAATTAGTATTTGGTAATGAGGAGATAGTACTTGTTAGACTAAGAAGATCAAGAAGAAAAGATAGCAAAATTTATATAATTTAATAACAATGATTATAAGCAGAATGATCACTGTTGCCGTCAGATCGGAATAGCCATTCCGAATTGCTATTCCGATCTGACGATGAGCTGTGAAGCTTGAAAGTGCTAATCGGGATAATTTTTATATAGTGGTGTGCAACAGTGATCATTCTGCTTGTGATTTCAACCACTAACACAAATTTCTTCATTAAACAATGATTATGTGAAAGTTTTATATGATGTAATGTAACTTTAGTAAGGGAGTATTTTATTAAGTAAGTGCAAGAACATTTTTTAATTATGGCTCTAGGATAACAAATATTATCCAATAACAGAACGAAGACTGGTTGTCAAGGACGACAAAATGCAAGAAAGTTTGTTTATTCAATGGGACTCAATTGTTATATATGAACGAGGACAGTTCAGTTGTCATGAATCGAGAAAAAAAAGGAAAATCTAAAGAATAAATTTATTGTAAATCCTAATAACTATTAACTAACAAAAAAGACAGTTGGCTGACTTCCGAGGGTGATCAATCAGAGAGTATAATTCAACCTATCAATAACATTAAATAAAAAGAAACCCAAAGAATAAATTTACTAAGTAACAACAGTCAAATGAGTAATAATGAAATTTAATAATAAATAAATGAAGACAACCCAAGACCTGAAGAAATCAAAGTAATTAAGTATTTAAAAAAAAACGAAGAGAAAGAAAAATTAAAATTACGCCCTGAACCTCACTTTTTATGACTAAGCGAAGAACTAATACTACACTAAATCCATTGGGACCCGTAACCACCAGAAATGCAAACATTAGTGAAGATTAAGAAGAACTGGAACTTCCACTAAATCCTGGGACACAAACACCAAACTTTTATTGAGAAGCTGGAGACTGACATATTTCAGACATTTGTCCATCATTCGACTACCAGCACCAGTCTATCGGAGCGTGGCCATTACGAGTAACTTTGTCAACATACGGTAAAACTCAATTTATGTTTAAATATTAATTAATAAGATTTTATGATTAAATTCTAATACCTTGTAATCTTATTTTGCATTTTCTGACCTTCTTAATAGTCACAAGAACTCTTCGTACACTGAGATTATGAAAAAATAACAATATAATTAAAATTAAAACATCTAAACCCGAATTCGGTAACTAATCGATTCATTCCAGTATGATCGATGTGTTGTATCTGTGCCAAGAGAAAACATCTGTTTTGAAAAAATATAAAAATGAAGAATCTTTCCTGAATTTTATGAGTTATTATTATTTGTTGATGATTTAGTGTGTTTTGAAGAATTTATAGCATATAGAGGGAGAAACGAGAGGAATACAAGGCTTAGAACAACTTAACCTATCATAACCGGCTGACTATCAACAACAGCGCTAGCTGTTGAATTACGAGAAAAGAGAAAAACTCTATACGGATCTTACTCTCCTCTCTCAATGTTGTGTACAGACTAGGCCTGAATAGTAACAAGATAATCATCCAATATACTCAATAATATAGTACTCTACTCTTTCCGAACAGATTTAATTATTACATAATATATTAGAGATAAGAACATATTATATTTCTCATTAATTTTTATTACAAATCAACGCTTACAGCAGGTGACTTGCCATCAACAGAACAACATTACATTAACTTACTAATAACTTATATGTTAACAAACGAAGTGGATAAGGATAAATAGAAAATTCAATATCATTATCATTGGTATATAACAAATTGGCGAACCGAACAGTGGGGCTTAATACTGATACGAAGAATTAACCGTTGTATTACAAATTGGCGCCCAACGTGGGGCTTGAGTTAAGTAAAACGTCGATTCCATAACTATTACTTAACTTGAGCAGGTGACTATTAGAGGCACAGGAATGCATACAAGAGGTGTTTCTAAAAGGATGGCGAAGGACCAACAAACGGAAGAAGAAAGACGGGAAGAAGAAGCAGAGATAGTTACGGAAAGTGAAATGGAACAACAGGCGGGTGACAAGGAGGAAGCCAGAGGAGGTATGGATTTACTAAAACTATGGGAATTAATTAAAGAAGATTCCAAGAAACAGAGGGAAGAATTAAATAAAAAATTTGAAGAAAACTCAGAAAAGCTAGAAAATAAAATAGACAGTATTAAAGAAGATAATAAACAAACTAATGAGAAAATAGACAGTATAAACGAAAACACAAAGAAACAAAACAAAATTTTGAGTGAGAACTTAATAAAACTAATGAACGAGAAATTTGATAAGAATAAAGAGGAAACTAATGAGAATAACCGACAATTAAATGAAAGCTTAAACCAAATTAACAAACGGTTTGACAGGAACGATGAGAGCTTAAGGCAGATTCAGGAAAACAACAAACAAATAGACGAAAAAATTGAAAACAATAACAAGGATTTGCGGCAAATTATGAATGAACAATACCACGAATGGAGAGAAACTATTAACGGACAAAGGGAATATATGAACACAAAATTTGAAGAAAATAATAAAAATATAAAGCAAATTCATGAGAAGATTGATATGATCAGTAACGCACTTAGCCATAAAGCAGATGGTTACAAGGGGGAGACAAATAAGCAAATGAATGAAAGTTTCACGAAGTTAGAGGAAACAATGGACAGTGGTTTCAAGAATTTGAATAAAACACTAGACAGCACTTCCAGAGGTATTAAAGTAAATCCGAAAACAGAAGAGAGCAAGAAGGAAATAGAAATTAGAGAAGACCAAAATGCATTGCTATCGGAGAATAAAAATAACAGAGACAAAGAAAAGATGATGCAAATAGAAGTTAACATTAAGGGAGTAAAGAAACAAATAATTAAGAAAACGTAAGAAAGAGGAATAATACGTCCTAACAAACGGAAAAATACACGGGAAGAAGTAGATATGATTAAGAGTGGGCTTGTTAATGTACTTAATCTCCCAATCGTTAATTACAGAGAAATGACTGTTTTGAAAAGTTATAGAAAAAACTTAACTAAATCTATATTTAAATTAAATATACCAGTAAATAAAAGGTCAGTGACATCACCAGTAAATGATATATCATCAACATATTTGTGTAATAGACTACACATAAATATGATAGAAATAGGCGTATTAGAAAAATTACAAGACATGGTAGTAGAAGAATATGTTACAAAGAAAGAAAGAGTTCGGAAAACGATGGTAACCATTGAATTTAATGAAAATTCAATATCAGCAGAGTTACAATACCAGATGATAGAGCGTTATTTAAAAAGAAAAAAAATCATGATGGACATTGCAGTAATCCGAACGACGAGTGCAGATGAGTTAATGGACCATGTTTAAAACAAGTAATAAACAACCAGAAAAAAAGGGGACTGATTTTCAGTATACCGACCAAGAAACCCATTGGAAAAAGGAACCAAATAAATAATATTAAATATAAATAAACAGCAAAATTCAAAAAGCATGTAAGGACAACTTACTTAATATATTTCGAAACAATATAATTTAAGATAAATAACAAAACACCAAGAGAATGTAAGAACAGATTTCATAGTTTATTTATAAACAATATGATTTAAAATGAAATAATAGAAAAAATAATATTTTAATGGGAACAATGAGATGAAAAAAAATATAAAAACAATTAATGGTAATGTGCTCAGACAAGAAGGTAAAACAAGAAGAACAATGGATAATTTAATGACTATAATTACAATGAAGCTAAAGAATGATAATAATTAATACAGCTACAATTTAGAATTTCTCGGAGTTGAAAATGATAAAGGAAGAAATAGTACGAAGAACATCTGTCACAAGAAGGAAAGTCAAAGGGATTTAAAAATAATGCCTGTCAATAATGTTATCTGAAATTAGCTACTGAAAATAAGAAGGAATCAAGAAGAAAAAAGAAATATATAATTAAATGTAAACCACAACAGCGTGAAGAATCCCAAAGGTGTTTATTATTAGTCAAAAAAAAAATAGTCTATTATTTTTATTTTTATAACTGTCTGTAGATGAATTCCAGCAGTATTATATTTAAGTGTTGTATGGCCAGCAGAGTATGTAGCCAAAAGTGCCCCTCTGGACTGCCCCAGCTCACGTGTTAGGGAATGTTAGGGTAATTGAATATTTAAGGGATAATAAAACAGCTGAGAAGATTGATATTAGATTCCAGAAGTATGAAGGAAGAAAACAGAAGGAAGATAGCAGACAGAAGCTCAATTGAGAAAGCACATTTATAGAAGTACATAGAAATATGAGTGTTAAAACAAGTTTTTATTGATTACTGTGACCAGTCCTCATCAAGTGATGTTTGATAAACAACCACCACAAGAAAGAATATCAGTCGTGAATTTTCCTCCAGGAGAGAGAGTTGAGTATTAGTAAAATATGTTACATTAGGAAATCAAGTCAATTACCATTAACCAAATAAAAGGTAAATAACCTATATATAAAAAGAAAATGTTACTACGAATAAGAAGAAAATATTCCAAGACATGAAAATTATAAGTTTATTTTACCCAGACCACATTCAGCTAAAATAAACGTATTTTGGAGGGAGAGTATATGTAACGTAACAAAACTAAGGTCCCCTACGTTACATACAAATTTATAATTATCAAAATAAAAAAACACTAATTGTCCATTGTAATAAAGGCCAGAAAAGTAAACCCTTATTAAATAAATAAATAAATAACACCAAATAAGAGTACAAGGTAATAGAAAGAAAATAAAAATGTTTATAAATACAAACTATGAAGTGGTCAGTGAAAAGTGTAAGCGATAAACATAGTGTAAAATAATGTGAAAAATAATATAGACAGTTTAGACTAATTAAATAATTAACTGAGAGTATACTAATTAATTGGTGTGTAATTTATTTTATATTAATGTGCATGTTATTATGTTTTGTCATGTTGTTTTGTTATCACGGTATTTACGCTGCCTTTTGTATGTAGCAGGTGTGAATCAATTGCTTTGAGAGAATATCAATTAATTGATGTTAATTTCATTTATGTTAACAAATATGTCACCATAGAACTGGTGTTAAACTTAATAAGAGTAAATATTTTGGTACTCACATTAAATAAAAAATAGAGGTATTACTAGATTATAATTGTAAACTTGGCCAGGAAGGCAATAATTGGTGATAAAATGCCAAAGGGTTTATTGTAATTATGTTGTAAACAGATGAAGGGTTCTATACTAAAATAAGTAATAATAAATGAAATAAAAATGGAATGATTGGCTATAAGCCAGTGACACATTGTACAGGAAGTCAGGTCAGAAAAGTTAAATAACTAAAAATGTAATATAATAAATTAAAAGAAAGCAGTAGTAGTAATTAATAAAAAGATAAGTGACTTAAAATACAATAAAATAATAACATATGTATTAGAATAAATAGTCCCAAAATTAGTATTTGGTAATGAGGAGATAGTACTTGTTAGACTAAGAAGATCAAGAAGAAAAGATAGCAAAATTTATATAATTTAATAACAATGATTATAAGCAGAATGATCACTGTTGCCGTCAGATCGGAATAGCCATTCCGAATTGCTATTCCGATCTGACGATGAGCTGTGAAGCTTGAAAGTGCTAATCGGGATAATTTTTATATAGTGGTGTGCAACAGTGATCATTCTGCTTGTGATTTCAACCACTAACACAAATTTCTTCATTAAACAATGATTATGTGAAAGTTTTATATGATGTAATGTAACTTTAGTAAGGGAGTATTTTATTAAGTAAGTGCAAGAACATTTTTTAATTATGGCTCTAGGATAACAAATATTATCCAATAACAGAACGAAGACTGGTTGTCAAGGACGACAAAATGCAAGAAAGTTTGTTTATTCAATGGGACTCAATTGTTATATATGAACGAGGACAGTTCAGTTGTCATGAATCGAGAAAAAAAAGGAAAATCTAAAGAATAAATTTATTGTAAATCCTAATAACTATTAACTAACAAAAAAGACAGTTGGCTGACTTCCGAGGGTGATCAATCAGAGAGTATAATTCAACCTATCAATAACATTAAATAAAAAGAAACCCAAAGAATAAATTTACTAAGTAACAACAGTCAAATGAGTAATAATGAAATTTAATAATAAATAAATGAAGACAACCCAAGACCTGAAGAAATCAAAGTAATTAAGTATTTAAAAAAAAACGAAGAGAAAGAAAAATTAAAATTACGCCCTGAACCTCACTTTTTATGACTAAGCGAAGAACTAATACTACACTAAATCCATTGGGACCCGTAACCACCAGAAATGCAAACATTAGCGAAGATTAAGAAGAACTGGAACTTCCACTAAATCCTGGGACACAAACACCAAACTTTTATTGAGAAGCTGGAGACTGACATATTTCAGACATTTGTCCATCATTCGACTACCAGCACCAGTCTATCGGAGCGTGGCCATTACGAGTAACTTTGTCAACATACGGTAAAACTCAATTTATGTTTAAATATTAATTAATAAGATTTTATGATTAAATTCTAATACCTTGTAATCTTATTTTGCATTTTCTGACCTTCTTAATAGTCACAAGAACTCTTCGTACACTGAGATTATGAAAAAATAACAATATAATTAAAATTAAAACATCTAAACCCGAATTCGGTAACTAATCGATTCATTCCAGTATGATCGATGTGTTGTATCTGTGCCAAGAGAAAACATCTGTTTTGAAAAAATATAAAAATAAAGAATCTTTCCTGAATTTTATGAGTTATTATTATTTGTTGATGATTTAGTGTGTTTTGAAGAATTTATAGCATATAGAGGGAGAAACGAGAGGAATACAAGGCTTAGAACAACTTAACCTACAATAACCGGCTGACTATCAACCACAGCGCTGAATTGCGAGAAAAGAGAAAAACTCTTTACGGATCTTACTCTCCTCTCTCAATGTTGTGTACAGACTAGGCCTGAATAGTAACAAGATAATCATCCAATATACTCAATAATATAGTACTCTACTCTTTCCGAACAGATTTAATTATTACATAATATATTAGAGATAAGAACATATTATATTTCTCATTAATTTTTATTACAAATCAACGCTTACAGCAGGTGACTTGCCATCAACAGAACAACATTACATTAACTTACTAATAACTTATATGTTAACAAACGAAGTGGATAAGGATAAATAGAAAATTCAATATCATTATTATTGGTATATAACAAATTGGCGAACCGAACAGTGGGGCTTAATACTGATACGAAGAATTAACCGTTGTATTACAAATTGGCGCCCAACGTGGGGCTTGAGTTAAGTAAAACGTCGATTCCATAACTATTACTTAACTTGAGCAGGTGACTATTAGAGGCACAGGAATGCATACAAGAGGTGTTTCTAAAAGGATGGCGAAGGACCAACAAACGGAAGAAGAAAGACGGGAAGAAGAAGCAGAGATAGTTACGGAAAGTGAAATGGAACAACAGGCGGGTGACAAGGAGGAAGCCAGAGGAGGTATGGATTTACTAAAACTATGGGAATTAATTAAAGAAGATTCCAAGAAACAGAGGGAAGAATTAAATAAAAAATTTGAAGAAAACTCAGAAAAGCTAGAAAATAAAATAGACAGTATTAAAGAAGATAATAAACAAACTAATGAGAAAATAGACAGTATAAACGAAAACACAAAGAAACAAAACGAAATTTTGAGTGAGAACTTAATAAAACTAATGAACGAGAAATTTGATAAGAATAAAGAGGAAACTAATGAGAATAACCGACAATTAAATGAAAGCTTAAACCAAATTAACAAACGGTTTGACAGGAACGATGAGAGCTTAAGGCAGATTCATGAAAACAACAAACAAATAGACGAAAAAATTGAAAACAATAACAAGGATTTGCGGCAAATTATGAATGAACAATACCACGAATGGAGAGAAACTATTAACGGACAAAGGGAATATATGAACACAAAATTTGAAGAAAATAATAAAAATATAAAGCAAATTCATGAGAAGATTGATATGATCAGTAACGCACTTAGCCATAAAGCAGATGGTTACAAGGGGGAGACAAATAAGCAAATGAATGAAAGTTTCATGAAGTTAGAGGAAACAATGGACAGTGGTTTCAAGAATTTGAATAAAACACTAGACAGCACTTCCAGAGGTATTAAAGTAAATCCGAAAACAGAAGAGAGCAAGAAGGAAATAGAAATTAGAGAAGACCAAAATGCATTGCTATCGGAGAATAAAAATAACAGAGACAAAGAAAAGATGATGCACATAGAAGTTAACATTAAGGGAGTAAAGAAACAAATAATTAAGAAAACGAAAGAAAGAGGAATAATACGTCCTAACAAACGGAAAAATACACGGGAAGAAGTAGATATGATTAAGAGTGGGCTTGTTAATGTACTTAATCTCCCAATCGTTAATTACAGAGAAATGACTGTTTTGAAAAGTTATAGAAAAAACTTAACTAAATCTATATTTAAATTAAATATACCAGTAAATAAAAGGTCAGTGACATCACCAGTAAATGATATATCATCAACATATTTGTGTAATAGACTACACATAAATATGATAGAAATAGGCGTATTAGAAAAATTACAAGACATGGTAGTAGAAGAATATGTTACAAAGAAAGAAAGAGTTCGGAAAACGATGGTAACCATTGAATTTAATGAAAATTCAATATCAGCAGAGTTACAATACCAGATGATAGAGCGTTATTTAAAAAGAAAAAAAATCATGATGGACATTGCAGTAATCCGAACGACGAGTGCAGATGAGTTAATGGACCATGTTTAAAACAAGTAATAAACAACCAGAAAAAAAGGGGACTGATTTTCAGTATACCGACCAAGAAACCCATTGGAAAAAGGAACCAAATAAATAATATTAAATATAAATAAACAGCAAAATTCAAAAAGCATGTAAGGACAACTTACTTAAGATATTTCGAAACAATATAATTTAAGATAAATAACAAAACACCAAGAGAATGTAAGAACAGATTTCATAGTTTATTTATAAACAATATGATTTAAAATGAAATAATAGAAAAAATAATATTTTAATGGGAACAATGAGATGAAAAAAAATATAAAAACAATTAATGGTAATGTGCTCAGACAAGAAGGTAAAACAAGAAGAACAATGGATAATTTAATGACTATAATTACAATGAAGCTAAAGAATGATAATAATTAATACAGCTACAATTTAGAATTTCTCGGAGTTGAAAATGATAAAGGAAGAAATAGTACGAAGAACATCTGTCACAAGAAGGAAAGTCAAAGGGATTTAAAAATAATGCCTGTCAATAATGTTATCTGAAATTAGCTACTGAAAATAAGAAGGAATCAAGAAGAAAAAAGAAATATATAATTAAATGTAAACCACAACAGCGTGAAGAATCCCAAAGGTGTTTATTATTAGTCAAAAAAAAATAGTCTATTATTTTTATTTTTATAACTGTCTGTAGATGAATTCCAGCAGTATTATATTTAAGTGTTGTATGGCCAGCAGAGTATGTAGCCAAAAGTGCCCCTCTGGACTGCCCCAGCTCACGTGTTAGGGAATGTTAGGGTAATTGAATATTTAAGGGATAATAAAACAGCTGAGAAGATTGATATTAGATTCCAGAAGTATGAAGGAAGAAAACAGAAGGAAGATAGCAGACAGAAGCTCAATTGAGAAAGCACATTTATAGAAGTACATAGAAATATGAGTGTTAAAACAAGTTTTTATTGATTACTGTGACCAGTCCTCATCAAGTGATGTTTGATAAACAACCACCACAAGAAAGAATATCAGTCGTGAATTTTCCTCCAGGAGAGAGAGTTGAGTATTAGTAAAATATGTTACATTAGGAAATCAAGTCAATTACCATTAACCAAATAAAAGGTAAATAACCTATATATAAAAAGAAAATGTTACTACGAATAAGAAGAAAATATTCCAAGACATGAAAATTATAAGTTTATTTTACCCAGACCACATTCAGCTAAAATAAACGTATTTTGGAGGGAGAGTATATGTAACGTAACAAAACTAAGGTCCCCTACGTTACATACAAATTTATAATTATCAAAATAAAAAAACACTAATTGTCCATTGTAATAAAGGCCAGAAAAGTAAACCCTTATTAAATAAATAAATAAATAACACCAAATAAGAGTACAAGGTAATAGAAAGAAAATAAAAATGTTTATAAATACAAACTATGAAGTGGTCAGTGAAAAGTGTAAGCGATAAACATAGTGTAAAATAATGTGAAAAATAATATAGACAGTTTAGACTAATTAAATAATTAACTGAGAGTATACTAATTAATTGGTGTGTAATTTATTTTATATTAATGTGCATGTTATTATGTTTTGTCATGTTGTTTTGTTATCACAGTATTTACGCTGCCTTTTGTATGTAGCAGGTGTGAATCAATTGCTTTGAGAGAATATCAATTAATTGGTGTTAATTTCATTTATGTTAACGAATATGTCACCATAGAACTGGTGTTAAACTTAATAAGAGTAAATATTTTGGTACTCACATTAAATAAAAAATAGAGGTATTACTAGATTATAATTGTAAACTTGGCCAGGAAGGCAATAATTGGTGATAAAATGCCAAAGGGTTTATTGTAATTATGTTGTAAACAGATGAAGGGTTCTATACTAAAATAAGTAATAATAAATGAAATAAAAATGGAATGATTGGCTATAAGCCAGTGACACATTGTACAGGAAGTCAGGTCAGAAAAGTTAAATAACTAAAAATGTAATATAATAAATTAAAAGAAAGCAGTAGTAGTAATTAATAAAAAGATAAGTGACTTAAAATACAATAAAATCATAACATATGTATTAGAATAAATAGTCCCAAAATTAGTATTTGGTAATGAGGAGATAGTACTTGTTAAACTAAGAAGATCAAGAAGAAAAGATAGCAAAATGTATATAATTTAATAACAATGATTATAAGCAGAATGATCACTGTTGCCGTCAGATCGGAATAGCCATTCCGAATTGCTATTCCGATCTGACGATGAGCTGTGAAGCTTGAAAGTGCTAATCGGGATAATTTTTATATAGTGGTGTGCAACAGTGATCATTCTGCTTGTGATTTCAACCACTAACACAAATTTCTTCATTAAACAATGATTATGTGAAAGTTTTATATGATGTAATGTAACTTTAGTAAGGGAGTATTTTATTAAGTAAGTGCAAGAACATTTTTTAATTATGGCTCTAGGATAACAAATATTATCCAATAACAGAACGAAGACTGGTTGTCAAGGACGACAAAATGCAAGAAAGTTTGTTTATTCAATGGGACTCAATTGTTATATATGAACGAGGACAGTTCAGTTGTCATGAATCGAGAAAAAAAAGGAAAATCTAAAGAATAAATTTATTGTAAATCCTAATAACTATTAACTAACAAAAAAGACAGTTGGCTGACTTCCGTGGGTGATCAATCAGAGAGTATAATTCAACCTATCAATAACATTAAATAAAAAGAAACCCAAAGAATAAATTTACTAAGTAACAACAGTCAAATGAGTAATAATGAAATTTAATAATAAATAAATGAAGACAACCCAAGACCTGAAGAAATCAAAGTAATTAAGTATTTAAAAAAAAACGAAGAGAAAGAAAAATTAAAATTACGCCCTGAACCTCACTTTTTATGACTAAGCGAAGAACTAATACTACACTAAATCCATTGGGACCCGTAACCACCAGAAATGCAAACATTAGCGAAGATTAAGAAGAACTGGAACTTCCACTAAATCCTTGGACACAAACACCAAACTTTTATTGAGAAGCTGGAGACTGACATATATCAGACATTTGTCCATCATTCGACTACCAGCACCAGTCTATCGGAGTGTGGCCATTACGAGTAACTTTGTCAACATACGGTAAAACTCAATTTATGTTTAAATATTAATTAATAAGATTTTATGATTAAATTCTAATACCTTGTAATCTTATTTTGCATTTTCTGACCTTCCTAATAGTCACAAGAACTCTTCGTACACTGAGATTATGAAAAAATAACAATATAATTAAAATTAAAACATCTAAACCCGAATTCGGTAACTAATCGATTCATTCCAGTATGATCGATGTGTTGTATCTGTGCCAAGAGAAAACATCTGTTTTGAAAAAATATAAAAATAAAGAATCTTTCCTGAATTTTATGAGTTATTATTATTTGTTGATGATTTAGTGTATTTTGAAGAATTTATAGCATATAGAGGGAGAAACGAGAGGAATACAAGGCTTAGAACAACTTAACCTACAATAACCGGCTGACTATCAACCACAGCGCTGAATTGCGAGAAAAGAGAAAAACTCTTTACGGATCTTACTCTCCTCTCTCAATGTTGTGTACAGACTAGGCCTGAATAGTAACAAGATAATCATCCAATATACTCAATAATATAGTACTCTACTCTTTCCGAACAGATTTAATTATTACATAATATATTAGAGATCAGAACATATTATATTTCTCATTAATTTTTATTACAAATCAACGCTTACAGCAGGTGACTTGCCATCAACAGAACAACATTACATTAACTTACTAATAACTTATATGTTAACAAACGAAGTGGATAAGGATAAATAGAAAATTCAATATCATTATTATTGGTATATAACAAATTGGCGAACCGAACAGTGGGGCTTAATACTGATACGAAGAATTAACCGTTGTATTACAAATTGGCGCCCAACGTGGGGCTTGAGTTAAGTAAAACGTCGATTCCATAACTATTACTTAACTTGAGCAGGTGACTATTAGAGGCACAGGAATGCATACAAGAGGTGTTTCTAAAAGGATGGCGAAGGACCAACAAACGGAAGAAGAAAGACGGGAAGAAGAAGCAGAGATAGTTACGGAAAGTGAAATGGAACAACAGGCGGGTGACAAGGAGGAAGCCAGAGGAGGTATGGATTTACTAAAACTATGGGAATTAATTAAAGAAGATTCCAAGAAACAGAGGGAAGAATTAAATAAAAAATTTGAAGAAAACTCAGAAAAGCTAGAAAATAAAATAGACAGTATTAAAGAAGATAATAAACAAACTAATGAGAAAATAGACAGTATAAACGAAAACACAAAGAAACAAAACGAAATTTTGAGTGAGAACTTAATAAAACTAATGAACGAGAAATTTGATAAGAATAAAGAGGAAACTAATGATAATAACCGACAATTAAATGAAAGCTTAAACCAAATTAACAAACGGTTTGACAGGAACGATGAGAGCTTAAGGCAGATTCATGAAAACAACAAACAAATAGACGAAAAAATTGAAAACAATAACAAGGATTTGCGGCAAATTATGAATGAACAATACCACGAATGGAGAGAAACTATTAACGGACAAAGGGAATATATGAACACAAAATTTGAAGAAAATAATAAAAATATAAAGCAAATTCATGAGAAGATTGATATGATCAGTAACGCACTTAGCCATAAAGCAGATGGTTACAAGGGGGAGACAAATAAGCAAATGAATGAAAGTTTCATGAAGTTAGAGGAAACAATGGACAGTGGTTTCAAGAATTTGAATAAAACACTAGACAGCACTTCCAGAGGTATTAAAGTAAATCCGAAAACAGAAGAGAGCAAGAAGGAAATAGAAATTAGAGAAGACCAAAATGCATTGCTATCGGAGAATAAAAATAACAGAGACAAAGAAAAGATGATGCACATAGAAGTTAACATTAAGGGAGTAAAGAAACAAATAATTAAGAAAACGAAAGAAAGAGGAATAATACGTCCTAACAAACGGAAAAATACACGGGAAGAAGTAGATATGATTAAGAGTGGCCTTGTTAATGTACTTAATCTCCCAATCGTTAATTACAGAGAAATGACTGTTTTGAAAAGTTATAGAAAAAACTTAACTAAATCTATATTTAAATTAAATATACCAGTAAATAAAAGGTCAGTGACATCACCAGTAAATGATATATCATCAACATATTTGTGTAATAGACTACACATAAATATGATAGAAATAGGCGTATTAGAAAAATTACAAGACATGGTAGTAGAAGAATATGTTACAAAGAAAGAAAGAGTTCGGAAAACGATGGTAACCATTGAATTTAATGAAAATTCAATATCAGCAGAGTTACAATACCAGATGATAGAGCGTTATTTAAAAAGAAAAAAAATCATGATGGACATTGCAGTAATCCGAACGACGAGTGCAGATGAGTTAATGGACCATGTTTAAAACAAGTAATAAACAACCAGAAAAAAAGGGGACTGATTTTCAGTATACCGACCAAGAAACCCATTGGAAAAAGGAACCAAATAAATAATATTAAATATAAATAAACAGCAAAATTCAAAAAGCATGTAAGGACAACTTACTTAAGATATTTCGAAACAATATAATTTAAGATAAATAACAAAACACCAAGAGAATGTAAGAACAGATTTCATAGTTTATTTATAAACAATATGATTTAAAATGAAATAATAGAAAAAATAATATTTTAATGGGAACAATGAGATGAAAAAAAATATAAAAACAATTAATGGTAATGTGCTCAGACAAGAAGGTAAAACAAGAAGAACAATGGATAATTTAATGACTATAATTACAATGAAGCTAAAGAATGATAATAATTAATACAGCTACAATTTAGAATTTCTCGGAGTTGAAAATGATAAAGGAAGAAATAGTACGAAGAACATCTGTCACAAGAAGGAAAGTCAAAGGGATTTAAAAATAATGCCTGTCAATAATGTTATCTGAAATTAGCTACTGAAAATAAGAAGGAATCAAGAAGAAAAAAGAAATATATAATTAAATGTAAACCACAACAGCGTGAAGAATCCCAAAGGTGTTTATTATTAGTCAAAAAAAAATAGTCTATTATTTTTATTTTTATAACTGTCTGTAGATGAATTCCAGCAGTATTATATTTAAGTGTTGTATGGCCAGCAGAGTATGTAGCCAAAAGTGCCCCTCTGGACTGCCCCAGCTCACGTGTTAGGGAATGTTAGGGTAATTGAATATTTAAGGGATAATAAAACAGCTGAGAAGATTGATATTAGATTCCAGAAGTATGAAGGAAGAAAACAGAAGGAAGATAGCAGACAGAAGCTCAATTGAGAAAGCACATTTATAGAAGTACATAGAAATATGAGTGTTAAAACAAGTTTTTATTGATTACTGTGACCAGTCCTCATCAAGTGATGTTTGATAAACAACCACCACAAGAAAGAATATCAGTCGTGAATTTTCCTCCAGGAGAGAGAGTTGAGTATTAGTAAAATATGTTACATTAGGAAATCAAGTCAATTACCATTAACCAAATAAAAGGTAAATAACCTATATATAAAAAGAAAATGTTACTACGAATAAGAAGAAAATATTCCAAGACATGAAAATTATAAGTTTATTTTACCCAGACCACATTCAGCTAAAATAAACGTATTTTGGAGGGAGAGTATATGTAACGTAACAAAACTAAGGTCCCCTACGTTACATACAAATTTATAATTATCAAAATAAAAAAACACTAATTGTCCATTGTAATAAAGGCCAGAAAAGTAAACCCTTATTAAATAAATAAATAAATAACACCAAATAAGAGTACAAGGTAATAGAAAGAAAATAAAAATGTTTATAAATACAAACTATGAAGTGGTCAGTGAAAAGTGTAAGCGATAAACATAGTGTAAAATAATGTGAAAAATAATATAGACAGTTTAGACTAATTAAATAATTAACTGAGAGTATACTAATTAATTGGTGTGTAATTTATTTTATATTAATGTGCATGTTATTATGTTTTGTCATGTTGTTTTGTTATCACAGTATTTACGCTGCCTTTTGTATGTAGCAGGTGTGAATCAATTGCTTTGAGAGAATATCAATTAATTGATGTTAATTTCATTTATGTTAACGAATATGTCACCATAGAACTGGTGTTAAACTTAATAAGAGTAAATATTTTGGTACTCACATTAAATAAAAAATAGAGGTATTACTAGATTATAATTGTAAACTTGGCCAGGAAGGCAATAATTGGTGATAAAATGCCAAAGGGTTTATTGTAATTATGTTGTAAACAGATGAAGGGTTCTATACTAAAATAAGTAATAATAAATGAAATAAAAATGGAATGATTGGCTATAAGCCAGTGACACATTGTACAGGAAGTCAGGTCAGAAAAGTTAAATAACTAAAAATGTAATATAATAAATTAAAAGAAAGCAGTAGTAGTAATTAATAAAAAGATAAGTGACTTAAAATACAATAAAATCATAACATATGTATTAGAATAAATAGTCCCAAAATTAGTATTTGGTAATGAGGAGATAGTACTTGTTAAACTAAGAAGATCAAGAAGAAAAGATAGCAAAATGTATATAATTTAATAACAATGATTATAAGCAGAATGATCACTGTTGCCGTCAGATCGGAATAGCCATTCCGAATTGCTATTCCGATCTGACGATGAGCTGTGAAGCTTGAAAGTGCTAATCGGGATAATTTTTATATAGTGGTGTGCAACAGTGATCATTCTGCTTGTGATTTCAACCACTAACACAAATTTCTTCATTAAACAATGATTATGTGAAAGTTTTATATGATGTAATGTAACTTTAGTAAGGGAGTATTTTATTAAGTAAGTGCAAGAACATTTTTTAATTATGGCTCTAGGATAACAAATATTATCCAATAACAGAACGAAGACTGGTTGTCAAGGACGACAAAATGCAAGAAAGTTTGTTTATTCAATGGGACTCAATTGTTATATATGAACGAGGACAGTTCAGTTGTCATGAATCGAGAAAAAAAAGGAAAATCTAAAGAATAAATTTATTGTAAATCCTAATAACTATTAACTAACAAAAAAGACAGTTGGCTGACTTCCGTGGGTGATCAATCAGAGAGTATAATTCAACCTATCAATAACATTAAATAAAAAGAAACCCAAAGAATAAATTTACTAAGTAACAACAGTCAAATGAGTAATAATGAAATTTAATAATAAATAAATGAAGACAACCCAAGACTTGAAGAAATCAAAGTAATTAAGTATTTAAAAAAAAACGAAGAGAAAGAAAAATTAAAATTACGCCCTGAACCTCACTTTTTATGACTAAGCGAAGAACTAATACTACACTAAATCCATTGGGACCCGTAACCACCAGAAATGCAAACATTAGCGAAGATTAAGAAGAACTGGAACTTCCACTAAATCCTTGGACACAAACACCAAACTTTTATTGAGAAGCTGGAGACTGACATATATCAGACATTTGTCCATCATTCGACTACCAGCACCAGTCTATCGGAGTGTGGCCATTACGAGTAACTTTGTCAACATACGGTAAAACTCAATTTATGTTTAAATATTAATTAATAAGATTTTATGATTAAATTCTAATACCTTGTAATCTTATTTTGCATTTTCTGACCTTCCTAATAGTCACAAGAACTCTTCGTACACTGAGATTATGAAAAAATAACAATATAATTAAAATTAAAACATCTAAACCCGAATTCGGTAACTAATCGATTCATTCCAGTATGATCGATGTGTTGTATCTGTGCCAAGAGAAAACATCTGTTTTGAAAAAATATAAAAATAAAGAATCTTTCCTGAATTTTATGAGTTATTATTATTTGTTGATGATTTAGTGTGTTTTGAAGAATTTATAGCATATAGAGGGAGAAACGAGAGGAATACAAGGCTTAGAACAACTTAACCTACAATAACCGGCTGACTATCAACCACAGCGCTGAATTGCGAGAAAAGAGAAAAACTCTTTACGGATCTTGCTCTCCTCTCTCAATGTTGTGTACAGACTAGGCCTGAATAGTAACAAGATAATCATCCAATATACTCAATAATATAGTACTCTACTCTTTCCGAACAGATTTAATTATTACATAATATATTAGAGATCAGAACATATTATATTTCTCATTAATTTTTATTACAAATCAACGCTTACAGCAGGTGACTTGCCATCAACAGAACAACATTACATTAACTTACTAATAACTTATATGTTAACAAACGAAGTGGATAAGGATAAATAGAAAATTCAATATCATTATTATTGGTATATAACAAATTGGCGAACCGAACAGTGGGGCTTAATACTGATACGAAGAATTAACCGTTGTATTACAAATTGGCGCCCAACGTGGGGCTTGAGTTAAGTAAAACGTCGATTCCATAACTATTACTTAACTTGAGCAGGTGACTATTAGAGGCACAGGAATGCATACAAGAGGTGTTTCTAAAAGGATGGCGAAGGACCAACAAACGGAAGAAGAAAGACGGGAAGAAGAAGCAGAGATAGTTACGGAAAGTGAAATGGAACAACAGGCGGGTGACAAGGAGGAAGCCAGAGGAGGTATGGATTTACTAAAACTATGGGAATTAATTAAAGACGATTCCAAGAAACAGAGGGAAGAATTAAATAAAAAATTTGAAGAAAACTCAGAAAAGCTAGAAAATAAAATAGACAGTATTAAAGAAGATAATAAACAAACTAATGAGAAAATAGACAGTATAAACGAAAACACAAAGAAACAAAACAAAATTTTGAGTGAGAACTTAATAAAACTAATGAACGAGAAATTTGATAAGAATAAAGAGGAAACTAATGAGAATAACCGACAATTAAATGAAAGCTTAAACCAAATTAACAAACGGTTTGACAGGAACGATGAGAGCTTAAGGCAGATTCAGGAAAACAACAAACAAATAGACGAAAAAATTGAAAACAATAACAAGGATTTGCGGCAAATTATGAATGAACAATACCACGAATGGAGAGAAACTATTAACGGACAAAGGGAATATATGAACACAAAATTTGAAGAAAATAATAAAAATATAAAGCAAATTCATGAGAAGATTGATATGATCAGTAACGCACTTAGCCATAAAGCAGATGGTTACAAGGGGGAGACAAATAAGCAAATGAATGAAAGTTTCACGAAGTTAGAGGAAACAATGGACAGTGGTTTCAAGAATTTGAATAAAACACTAGACAGCACTTCCAGAGGTATTAAAGTAAATCCGAAAACAGAAGAGAGCAAGAAGGAAATAGAAATTAGAGAAGACCAAAATGCATTGCTATCGGAGAATAAAAATAACAGAGACAAAGAAAAGATGATGCACATAGAAGTTAACATTAAGGGAGTAAAGAAACAAATAATTAAGAAAACGAAAGAAAGAGGAATAATACGTCCTAACAAACGGAAAAATACACGGGAAGAAGTAGATATGATTAAGAGTGGGCTTGTTAATGTACTTAATCTCCCAATCGTTAATTACAGAGAAATGACTGTTTTGAAAAGTTATAGAAAAAACTTAACTAAATCTATATTTAAATTAAATATACCAGTAAATAAAAGGTCAGTGACATCACCAGTAAATGATATATCATCAGCATATTTGTGTAATAGACTACATATAAATATGATAGAAATAGGTGTATTAGAAAAATTACAAGACATGGTAGTAGAAGAATATGTTACAAAGAAAGAAAGAGTTCGGAAAACGATGGTAACCATTGAATTTAATGAAAATTCAATATCAGCAGAGTTACAATACCAGATGATAGAGCGTTATTTAACAAGAAAAAAAATCATTATGGACATTGCAGTAATCCGAACGACGAGTGCAGATGAGTTAATGGACCATGGTTAAAACAAGTAATAAACAACCAGAAAAAAAGGGGACTGATTTTCAGTGTACTGACCAAGAAACCCATTGGAAAAAGGAAACAAATAAATAATATTAAATATAAATAAACAGCAAAATTCAAAAAGCATGTAAGGACAACTTACTTAAGATATTTCGAAACAATATAATTTAAGATAAATAACAAAACACCAAGAAAATGTAAGAACAGATTACATCTTTATTTATAAACAATATGATTTAAAATGAAATAATAGAAAAAATAATATTTTAATGGGAACAACGAGATGAAAAAAAATATAAAAACAATTAATGGTAATGTGCTCAGACAAGAAGGTAAAACAAGAAGAACAATGGATAATTTAATGACTATAATTACAATGAAGCTAAAGAATGATAATAATTAATACAGCTACAATTTAGAATTTCTCGGAGTTGAAAATGATAAAGGAAGAAATAGTACGAAGAACATCTGTCACAAGAAGGAAAGTCAAAGGGATTTAAAAATAATGCCTGTCAATAATGTTATCTGAAATTAGCTACTGAAAATAAGAAGGAATCAAGAAGAAAAAAGAAATATATAATTAAATGTAAACCACAACAGCGTGAAGAATCCCAAAGGTGTTTATTATTAGTCAAAAAAAAAAATAGTCTATTATTTTTATTTTTATAACTGTCTGTAGATGAATTCCAGCAGTATTATATTTAAGTGTTGTATGGCCAGCAGAGTATGTAGCCAAAAGTGCCCCTCTGGACTGCCCCAGCTCACGTGTTATGGAATGTTAGGGTAATTGAATATTTAAGGGATAATAAAACAGCTGAGAAGATTGATATTAGATTCCAGAAGTATGAAGGAAGAAAACAGAAGGAAGATAGCAGACAGCGCTCAATTGAGAAAGCACATTAATAGAAGTACATAGAAATATGAGTGTTAAAACAAGTTTTTATTGATTACTGTGACCAGTCCTCATCAAGTGATGTTTGATAAACAACCACCACAAGAAAGAATATCAGTCGTGAATTTTCCTCCAGGAGAGAGAGTTGAGTATTAGTAAAATATGTTACATTAGGAAATCAAGTCAATTACCATTAACCAAATAAAAGGTAAATAACCTATATATAAAAAAAAAATGTTACTACGAATAAGAAGAAAATATTCCAAGACATGAAAATTATAAGTTTATTTTACCCAGACCACATTCAGCTAAAATAAACGTATTTTGGAGGGAGAGTATATGTAACGTAACGAAACTAAGGTCCCCTACGTTACATACAAATTTATAATTATCAAAATAAAAAAACACTAATTGTCCATTGTAATAAAGGCCAGAAAAGTAAACCCTATTAAATAAATAAATAAATAACACCAAATAAGAGTACAAGGTAATAGAAAGAAAATAAAAATGTTTATAAATACAAACTATGAAGTGGTCAGTGAAAAGTGTAAGCGATAAACATAGTGTAAAATAATGTGAAAAATAATATAGACAGTTTAGACTAATTAAATAATTAACTGAGAGTATACTAATTAATTGGTGTGTAATTTATTTTATATTAATGTGCATGTTATTATGTTTTGTCATGTTGTTTTGTTATCACAGTATTTACGCTGCCTTTTGTATGTAGCAGGTGTGAATCAATTGCTTTGAGAGAATATCAATTAATTGATGTTAATTTCATTTATGTTAACGAATATGTCACCATAGAACTGGTGTTAAACTTAATAAGAGTAAATATTTTGGTACTCACATTAAATAAAAAATAGAGGTATTACTAGATTATAATTGTAAACTTGGCCAGGAAGGCAATAATTGGTGATAAAATGCCAAAGGGTTTATTGTAATTATGTTGTAAACAGATGAAGGGTTCTATACTAAAATAAGTAATAATAAATGAAATAAAAATGGAATGATTGGCTATAAGCCAGTGACACATTGTACAGGAAGTCAGGTCAGAAAAGTTAAATAACTAAAAATGTAATATAATAAATTAAAAGAAAGCAGTAGTAGTAATTAATAAAAAGATAAGTGACTTAAAATACAATAAAATCATAACATATGTATTAGAATAAATAGTCCCAAAATTAGTATTTGGTAATGAGGAGATAGTACTTGTTAGACTAAGAAGATCAAGAAGAAAAGATAGCAAAATGTATATAATTTAATAACAATGATTATAAGCAGAATGATCACTGTTGCCGTCAGATCGGAATAGCCATTCCGAATTGCTATTCCGATCTGACGATGAGCTGTGAAGCTTGAAAGTGCTAATCGGGATAATTTTTATATAGTGGTGTGCAACAGTGATCATTCTGCTTGTGATTTCAACCACTAACACAAATTTCTTCATTAAACAATGATTATGTGAAAGTTTTATATGATGTAATGTAATTTTAGTAAGGGAGTATTTTATTAAGTAAGTGCAAGAACATTTTTTAATAATGGCTCTAGGATAACAAATATTATCCAATAACAGAACGAAGACTGGTTGTCAAGGACGACAAAATGCAAGAAAGTTTGTTTATTCAATGGGACTCAATTGTTATATATGAACGAGGACAGTTCAGTTGTCATGAATCGAGAAAAAAAAGGAAAATCTAAAGAATAAATTTATTGTAAATCCTAATAACTATTAACTAACAAAAAAGACAGTTGGCTGACTTCCGAGGGTGATCAATCAGAGAGTATAATTCAACCTATCAATAACATTAAATAAAAAGAAACCCAAAGAATAAATTTACTAAGTAACAACAGTCAAATGAGTAATAATGAAATTTAATAATAAATAAATGAAGACAACCCAAGACCTGAAGAAATCAAAGTAATTAAGTATTTAAAAAAAACGAAGAGAAAGAAAAATTAAAATTACGCCCTGAACCTCACTTTTTATGACTAAGCGAAGAACTAATACTACACTAAATCCATTGGGACCCGTAACCACCAGAAATGCAAACATTAGCGAAGATTAAGAAGAACTGGAACTTCCACTAAATCCTGGGACACAAACACCAAACTTTTATTGAGAAGCTGGAGACTGACATATTTCAGACATTTGTCCATCATTCGACTACCAGCACCAGTCTATCGGAGCGTGGCCATTACGAGTAACTTTGTCAACATACGGTAAAACTCAATTTATGTTTAAATATTAATTAATAAGATTTTATGATTAAATTCTAATACCTTGTAATCTTATTTTGCATTTTCTGACCTTCCTAATAGTCACAAGAACTCTTCATACACTGAGATTATGAAAAAATAACAATATAATTAAAATTAAAACATCTAAACCCGAATTCGGTAACTAATCGATTCATTCCAGTATGATCGATGTGTTGTATCTGTGCCAAGAGAAAACATCTGTTTTGAAAAAATATAAAAATAAAGAATCTTTCCTGAATTTTATGAGTTATTATTATTTGTTGATGATTTAGTGTGTTTTGAAGAATTTATAGCATATAGAGGGAGAAACGAGAGGAATACAAGGCTTAGAACAACTTAACCTATAATAACCGGCTGACTATCAACCACAGCGCTAGCTGTTGAATTACGAGAAAAGAGAAAAACTCTTTACGGATCTTACTCTCCTCTCTCAATGTTGTGTACAGACTAGGCCTGAATAGTAACAAGATAATCATCCAATATACTCAATAATATAGTACTCTACTCTTTCCGAACAGATTTAATTATTACATAATATATTAGAGATAAGAACATATTATATTTCTCATTAATTTTTATTACAAATCAACGCTTACAGCAGGTGACTTGCCATCAACAGAACAACATTACATTAACTTACTAATAACTTATATGTTAACAAACGAAGTGGATAAGGATAAATAGAAAATTCAATATCATTATTATTGGTATATAACAAATTGGCGAACCGAACAGTGGGGCTTAATACTGATACGAAGAATTAACCGTTGTATTACAAATTGGCGCCCAACGTGGGGCTTGAGTTAAGTAAAACGTCGATTCCATAACTATTACTTAACTTGAGCAGGCGACTATTAGAGGCACAGGAATGCATACAAGAGGTGTTTCTAAAAGGATGGCGAAGGACCAACAAACGGAAGAAGAAAGACGGGAAGAAGAAGCAGAGATAGTTACGGAAAGTGAAATGGAACAACAGGCGGGTGACAAGGAGGAAGCCAGAGGAGGTATGGATTTACTAAAACTATGGGAATTAATGAAAGAAGATTCCAAGAAACAGAGGGAAGAATTAAATAAAAAATTTGAAGAAAACTCAGAAAAGCTAGAAAATAAAATAGACAGTATTAAAGAAGATAATAAACAAACTAATGAGAAAATAGACAGTATAAACGAAAACACAAAGAAACAAAACGAAATTTTGAGTGAGAACTTAATAAAACTAATGAACGAGAAATTTGATAAGAATAAAGAGGAAACTAATGAGAATAACCGACAATTAAATGAAAGCTTAAACCAAATTAACAAACGGTTTGACAGGAACGATGAGAGCTTAAGGCATATTCAGGAAAACAACAAACAAATAGACGAAAAAATTGAAAACAGTAATAAGGATTTGCGGCAAATTATGAATGAACAATACCACGAATGGAGAGAAACTATTAACGGACAAAGGGAATATATGAACACAAAATTTGAAGAAAATAATAAAAATATAAAGCAAATTCATGAGAAGATTGATATGATCAGTAACGCACTTAGCCAAAAAGCAGATGGTTACAAGGGGGAGACAAATAAGCAAATGAATGAAAGTTTCACGAAGTTAGAGGAAACAATGGACAGTGGTTTCAAGAATTTGAATAAAACACTAGACAGCACTTCCAGAGGTATTAAAGTAAACCCGAAAACAGAAGATAGCAGGAAGGAAATAGAAATTAGAGAAGACCAAAATGCATTGCTATCGGAGAATAAAAATAACAGAGACAAAGAAAAGATGATGCACATAGAAGTTAACATTAAGGGAGTAAAGAAACAAATAATTAAGAAAACGAAAGAAAGAGGAATAATACATCCTAACAAACGGAAAAATACACGGGAAGAAGTAGATATGATTAAGAGTGGGCTTGTTAATGTACTTAATCTCCCAATCGTTAATTACAGAGAAATGACTGTTTTGAAAAGTTATAGAAAAAACTTAACTAAATCTATATTTAAATTAAATATACCAGTAAATAAAAGGTCAGTGACATCACCAGTAAATGATATATCATCAGCATATTTGTGTAATAGACTACATATAAATATGATAGAAATAGGTGTATTAGAAAAATTACAAGACATGGTAGTAGAAGAATATGTTACAAAGAAAGAAAGAGTTCGGAAAACGATGGTAACCATTGAATTTAATGAAAATTCAATATCAGCAGAGTTACAATACCAGATGATAGAGCGTTATTTAACAAGAAAAAAAATCATTATGGACATTGCAGTAATCCGAACGACGAGTGCAGATGAGTTAATGGACCATGGTTAAAACAAGTAATAAACAACCAGAAAAAAAGGGGACTGATTTTCAGTGTACTGACCAAGAAACCCATTGGAAAAAGGAAACAAATAAATAATATTAAATATAAATAAACAGCAAAATTCAAAAAGCATGTAAGGACAACTTACTTAAGATATTTCGAAACAATATAATTTAAGATAAATAACAAAACACCAAGAAAATGTAAGAACAGATTACATCTTTATTTATAAACAATATGATTTAAAATGAAATAATAGAAAAAATAATATTTTAATGGGAACAACGAGATGAAAAAAAATATAAAAACAATTAATGGTAATGTGCTCAGACAAGAAGGTAAAACAAGAAGAACAATGGATAATTTAATGACTATAATTACAATGAAGCTAAAGAATGATAATAATTAATACAGCTACAATTTAGAATTTCTCGGAGTTGAAAATGATAAAGGAAGAAATAGTACGAAGAACATCTGTCACAAGAAGGAAAGTCAAAGGGATTTAAAAATAATGCCTGTCAATAATGTTATCTGAAATTAGCTACTGAAAATAAGAAGGAATCAAGAAGAAAAAGAAATTTATAATTAAATGTAAGCCACAACAGCGTGAAGAATCCCAAAGGTGTTTATTATTAGTCAAAAAAAAAATAGTCTATTATTTTTATTTTTATAACTGTCTGTAGACGAATTCCAGCAGTATTATATTTAAGTGTTGTATGGCCAGCAGAGTATGTAGCCAAAAGTGCCCCTCTGGACTGCCCCAGCTCACGTGTTAGGGAATGTTAGGGTAATTGAATATTTAAGGGATAATAAAACAGCTGAGAAGATTGATATTAGATTCCAGAAGTATGAAGGGAAAAAACAGAAGGAAGATAGCAGACAGAAGCTCAATTGAGAAAGCACATTTATAGAAGTACATAGAAATATGAGTGTTAAAACAAGTTTTTATTGATTACTGTGACCAGTCCTCATCAAGTGATGTTTGATAAACAACCACCACAAGAAAGAATATCAGTCGTGAATTTTCCTCCAGGAGAGAGAGTTGAGTATTAGTAAAATATGTTACATTAGGAAATCAAGTCAATTACCATTAACCAAATAAAAGGTATATAACCAGTGAATCAATTGCTTTGAGAGAATATCAATTAATTGATGTTAATTTCATTTATGTTAACGAATATGTCACCATAGAACTGGTGTTAAACTTAATAAGAGTAAATATTTTGGTACTCACATTAAATAAAAAATAGAGGTATTACTAAATTATAATTGTAAACTTGGCCAGGAAGGCAATAATTGGTGATAAAATGCCAAAGGGTTTATTGTAATTATGTTGTAAACAGATGAAGGGTTCTATACTAAAATAAGTAATAATAAATGAAATAAAAATGGAATGATTGGCTATAAGCCAGTGATACATTGTACAGGAAGTCAGGTCAGAAAAGTTAAATAACTAAAAATGTAATATAATAAATTAAAAGAAAGCAGTAGTAGTAATTAATAAAAAGATAAGTGACTTAAAATACAATAAAATCATAACATATGTATTAGAATAAATAGTCCCAAAATTAGTATTTGGTAATGAGGAGATAGTACTTGTTAGACTAAGAAGATCAAGAAGAAAAGATAGCAAAATGTATATAATTTAATAACAATGATTATAAGCAGAATGATCACTGTTGCCGTCAGATCGGAATAGCCATTCCGAATTGCTATTCCGATCTGACGATGAGCTGTGAAGCTTGAAAGTGCTAATCGGGATAATTTTTATATAGTGGTGTGCAACAGTGATCATTCTGCTTGTGATTTCAATCACTAACACAAATTTCTTCATTAAACAATGATTATGTGAAAGTTTTATATGATGTAATGTAACTTTAGTAAGGGAGTATTTTATTAAGTAAGTGCAAGAACATTTTTTAATTATGGCTCTAGGATAACAAATATTATCCAATAACAGAACGAAGACTGGTTGTCAAGGACGACAAAATGCAAGAAAGTTTGTTTATTCAATGGGACTCAATTGTTATATACGAAAGAGGACAGTTCAGTTGTCATGAATCGAGAAAAAAAAGGAAAATCTAAAGAATGAATTTATTGTAAATCCTAATAACTATTAACTAACAGAAAAGACAGTTGGCTGACTTCCGAGGGTGATCAATCAGAGAGTATAATTCAACCTATCTAGGTTCATGTGTTCATAGATACTTTGCTGTTTGCATACGGAATGGTATGATTATTTAAAACGATTGGTATTTGTTCAGTTCTTCTATTGGTAAAGTTGACATGAACTGATTTATTCTCATTAAGTTTAATGCGCCAGCGTTTTGTCCATGCACTAATCTTTTCTATTGCTTCCTGCAAATTATTATTAGCCTCCATCTCATTACTCCCGACTGCCAAGACACCTGTGTCATCCGCAAATGTAGCAATCGTTGTTTCTTCTGTTTGTGGTATATCACAGGTGTATATCAAATACAGCAGCGGACCCAGAACACTGCCCTGTGGAACGTTCCAATCTGTTAACAAATAAAACTGTACAGATAGCCGCATATGCAGATGACATTAATATCATGTCAAGACGGATCACGGCAGCTAAAGAAATATTTATAGAGTTTAAAAACAAAGCCAAGGAAGTTGGGCTAGCCATAAATACGGATAAAACAAAAATGCTTATCCAAACAAGAAGGGACCAGGTTCATAACAACATCGAGATAGAGGAGGACATAATTGAAGTGGTGGACAATTTCATGTATCTCGGAGTGAATCTAGCAAAGACTGGATCAGAGGAGCCGGAGATCCAAAGACGGACCACCATGGCTAACAAGGCGTACTTCGCATTGCTGCCATCATTTAGGTCTGGGGATGTGCACAGGGAAACAAAAATGAAAATATATAGGAGTGTCATCAGACCGGTGTTATGCTACAGGTGTGAGGCATGGACAATCACACAGAAAACAGTTGACATAGTAGACACCTTTGAAAGGAAAATCCTCAGACGCATTATAGGCCCAATATAAGAAAATGGCTCATGGAGACTGAGATACAACAATGAACTGTATCAAATATATAAAGAGATAGCAGTCTCAAAATTTATAAAAATTAAAAGATTGTGTTGGGCCAGACATGTTATGAGAATGGAGGATGGCAGGAACCCTAAGAGGGCTTTGCTGGGTACATGGGAGGGAACGAGACCTAGAGGTAGACCGAGGAAGAGGTGGGAAGATGGCGTTGCGGAGGACGCGAGAGACATGGGGATAAGGAACTGGAGGAGGGTTGCAGTGGATAGAGTGGATTGGAGGCGGAGATTGGTGGAGGCCAGGGCCCGATTTGGGCTGCAGCGCCATAGGAGAGAATTTAAAGTCGGCTGACTAAAATATTAAGTGATTTGATCTGAACCAACAGCGAATAAGATAATTATGATCGAACAAATATAGTGTTAAAGGTATAACAGTTCAGAACCAAAGTTTTAAGTGTGCTACGTAAAAGTGCATAACATGTGGCGGTGAAACCTCATGGATATCCGATCCAGATAAGTAACATTAAAAAATCAGAATAAGTAAAAATTTAAATAAAATGCGTTAACCATTGATCATTCATTCAGCAAAGTAAAAGTTGGGGCCCAAATCTAAAATTACGAGATCTCACAAAAGAATGTAAAATAGAAACAGAGAGAGAGAGAGAGCATAAGAGAATGTGTATATGTAACAAATTGAAGTACTGGATTGCTAATTCAAAATATTTGCTAATAGAACTTTATATTTTGTATTTTTGATGTCGTTAAGGAAGTAAAGAAAGAAGTTAATTTTTTGAGTAGAATAAAATAAGATTTATTATCAATAGAAACATGTGTTAAGTATAATTATTTTGCCGTAACCATAACCTGTCCCGTACGGAGAAAACGAACCTGGGTAAAGTAATGAACCAAGGGAATTAAATTAATTAAATTCAAAAAAGGGTAAAGTGTAATAGGGTTTCCACATTTGCCTTTAAATATGTTGGTGGCGACCTGTAAGAAATTTGGATCTTCTGTTCGAGTTAAGGTGAGTGAGAAGTGAAAAGACGTCCCTCGGCGAACACTCACCCTCAATTAATTAATTAATTAATTGAAAGCCCACGGCCGGTAGCAGGCCACGCCCTAAAATCCAGCACCATCTGTGGTCCCTGCGGCAGGAACTCAATTTGAAGCTCGGGACGCAGCACACGAATGGGCGATGGAGGAGCATGCCCTTCGTCTCGCACAGCCCTCTGCTGGCTGTTCTAAATTTTATATGTCGAGTGTGGTGTTAAAACTCTGGAAATTACACTGTATAAAAAGTTCAAGTTTAAATACTTGTACCAGGTTTACACGAACAAATATTAATTACAGGCCTAACGCAAATCGACCGACGTTCATAATACTTGTAGCTAATAAACATAAATTTAAGTGACAAACTCTGTAATATGAACACGCACAAATATTAATTGTACCGCAGATCAATGCTACGATACTCACAATTAGTAAATATAAATTCAAATGACAAACTCTATAACAGCAACATGCACAAGTATTAATTATTCCACAAATCGATTCTCATGAAACTCAAAACACATTACACTGTACTCATACTCAAACACGGTAGTCTAAGAGCACATTCAAATGACAAACTCTGTAAATATTAGCCTATACTTGTAATACAAACTGACGCTCATGATATTCACAGCTGGAAAACATACATTCAAATACAGGCTTTTGAGTATGACTGTAGATTGCTTGGTGGGGTGACGCGCTTGAGCATTAGGTAAGGTAAGATCATTCTCACTTACAAAAGTTTGAGGTCTGGAAGGCAGAAAAGTCACCTTTTTTATGTAGTCTGACCACAAACTGATTATTTTGATGGAGTGGCTTGACTTTGTCATAAGCTTGGAACACAGTGATGGTCTGACCTTGATGGGATACGTCGAGTATATTCAGTGTGTATATAAGCTAATGTGGCCAAATAATTCCCATCTGAAAACAAAGTCACTCTTACAATTGGTCAAAAATAGTATGACTTCTTGCCTAAGTTCGAAAAGTCTTATAAGGACTTAACCAAGAGAGAGTCAACACACTTCTGTGTGAAGCAGAATCTGCTTGTGTTCATTACTCAGCACTACAGTCTTAAATTTAATGGAAAGCTTTTATAAAATTTACAATTTTAACTCACACATGTGGGCAGAAACATCACCTGAAGTCAGCATGCATTTGACATACAAATAATTATTAATTATATGCATTTTCGTTATAATTATGTCATTGCTGTGACTGAAACGACAGACATCTGATTCCTTGAGGTAAACATCAGAGATGCCAGTAGAAAGCATTGGTAGAGCATGAATAACAGAAGTGTAGAGTTTAGAGTACGTACAAAATTTCAGGTTAAAACAATATATCTTAGCAATTTAAATGTAGTATGTTTTTAAGACATAATAAATACATTTTTGAGCCCAACTTCTTTACCAACCAAAAACCCCCTCGGAACTGAGCAGGGGGTCATGCCCCATAGTTGAGAAACACAATATTAGGGCTTGCTAAATTAGTACACCATTACGTGCAGCTTTCCTTCATCTTTTGTCATTTAGTCAAATTTACCTCTGAACTGACTCCACAATTGTATTGCATTGGATAAACATGCTGTCCTACAAACTTAAACCTTTGTAAACAAATGGGTGGCTACTGTTAGTGAATGGGCAACCTATCATCTTGGTCACACATTCCTTCTTGTTTGAATCCTACTGACTGTGGCTCATGGTCAATCCCATGGTCTTTTGGCTGAAGCTGTTACTGATCACCATTTGAGGTGGTCTGGTACTCCATTCCTTCTTGAAGACTGTCCACTTCGCCATCATCTCTTCTAGGTAATTATTGTGGCAATCTTGATTTCAAACCTGACCATGTCTTGTATGACTGTAGTTTTATCTGAATTTTGTGCGGACATTTCCTCCTGGCCTTGTTTGGTGGGAGTGTTTAGTTTTTGTGAAATGGCTCAAGTCCCATTTGGGGACTGTACTGTTACCACTTAACTGTCAGGCAGCTGGCAATTAAAAATATATGCTGGTATGTTCAGGCTTGCTTCTCTGAAAAACTCCAGGATATTGTGGCTGGTGGCACAACTAGCCCAGGAATCCTACGGTTTGTACATTTTGTTAGTGTTTTTGTGTTGATTCCGTCTTGGTTTCATATTATAACAGCTGCAGAACTGGGAAGCTTGGTTCACTATATGGCAAGGTGTTGTAAAGCCGTAATAATATTAACACTAAAGGTTACCCAACTAAGAATTAAGTGACAAGTTGAGAATTTTTGATTATCTCACTTTTTTCTAGTGTTTCGTTTTTATTCTTTATAACTGCTGTTCTAATAAAAAATACTTCATAAAAGTTATTGCATACATTCTTGATTAAAGTATTTTTCCATTGATATATAATTTTTATAGTATTATTCTTAAAAAAATTGTTATAAGCCATCAAACCTCAGAAATACACTTTTTCCAAAAGGGTTTCATAAATTTGGCCACTGAAACCCCTCCTTTTTATTTTTTTTTTTTAAGGAGAGGCCACTAGATTTTTAGAACTAGGCAGAAGGCCTAGAAGAAGCATAAAATGCGCTGGGTCCAGTGAGACGGGACTTGCAATTAAAACTCTCTGTTAACCAACGATAACAACTTTTATTCTTTCTGAAATCATCTTTGCATATATACATATAATAAAATATCACAATATCAAAATATCAATAATCCTATAAATTGTTTAAATCCCCTTTTTATAATGCTTGACATAAGAACACATAATTGAACATAAATACACATATACATATATATATATACATTTTTCTAACTTCTTGGATTTCGTTGTCCATGACGTGTCCGTTACTTAACTAAATATCACTATAATATTGACGACTCGGAACACAGTTTTTTTTTTTTTTTTTTTTTTTTTTTTTTTTTTTCACTGCCGAATACGAACACAACAATACCATAAACTTCTTAGACCTCTCCATCACAAAACTAGAACACAGGCACAAATTCAGTATATACAGAAAACCAACTACAACTGACATACTAATACACAACACCTCCAATCACCCAATACAACACAAACTAGCTGCTTTTAGAACCATGATACATAGACTTAACAACATCCCCTTAGATGAAATAGACTACAAAAACGAACTAAACACGATAAAATATCTAGCAGAATCTAACGGTTATGACAGAACAATAGTCAGTAAACTCCTACACAAAACACAAAACAAACAACAGACAAAGACAGAAAACAACAAATTCATAACACTAACATACATCAACAAACAAACAGAAAAAATTGCCCACAAATTCAAAAAAGCAGGTTACAGAATCGCTTACAAAACTACTAACAAAACAGAACACACACTATCAAAACGCATGCCCAAAGCACAAAACAAATTCGATCTACCCGGTGTATATAAACTAAATTGTTCAAATTGCAGTAAATTCTACATAGGCCAGACAGGACGTAGCTTCAAACAGAGATACATTGAACACACAAAAGCACTCCACACCACTACAGAATCTACCTTCGCAAACCACCTCATTGAAGCAAACCACACATATAAAAACATCGACAATAACATGAACATACTACACGTACACACAAAAGGCCGAAAACTAGACACTCTAGAACAATTAGAAATATACAAACACACAAAAACAAATAAAAACGACATCCTAAACGAACAGACACAATTCAAATCGCACGCATTATTCGAACACATCTCACCACACACACACAGCTTCAATCTTTCGAAACACTTTCTCGTCGCCAACAACAAGACGAGCAGCGCTACTAGCGACAGCCTCTGATGAAGCCTTCTATAGGTGAAAGCCGGTTTAGGCTGTAAGGTAAAACTTTACGTTTTTACTTATAAAAAACTTTGTGTTCCGAGTCGTCAATATTATAGTGATATTTATTTTTCTAACATTTTGGCGTCTTTTCAAAATGTATACGTTTTGGCGTCTACTCGAAAACGAAGAGTATATTGAAATTTTATTATAACATTACGTTCTTGTGATTATGTTATTTTTGTTTTGCGTTTTATATTTCAATATACTCTTAATACAAGAAAATAATTTTTGTTGTACAAAACGCTGTCATTATGGCATCTTTTTATAATTACGACAGTAGGGCGTATTTTCAGTTTCCCGACAATGAAGCGTCTGAAATGTATACTTTTTTCGAATTGTAGCGGTTTTTGCTTCCAGCGACGTTGCCAGATTTCAACCCCGGGTATTGCACAGTTTACGTTGACGCTTATTTGTTTGTATGAAAGAGTGACTAACTGCACAAGCGTCTACTCAACGAATATCCAAGCTGAGGAGCGACCAATCTGGCGACGTGGTGGGGGCACTGGAGGGGCGAGCGAAGGTGCGTCCCATCACATCTGTTAACCGTACGGGCAGACGCTTAATTGTCCCATTTGCATTCTGGGCTGACAAGCGTCTGCCCGTACGATTAATAGATGGGATGGGATGCGGCTGCTTTCTATCCGAGTCTTTATAGACTTGACGATAAACCTGTAGCTTATTTTCGGTTTGTTTAGCTGTGTGCGGTCTTCCTATGTGTGTTCTCTCGTAAGCAGAAATACTTACAATATTTTATGTAATCGTTCAGCGCTACAGAATGCGAATGTTTCATACTTTTGTCTGACATAACCTCAGTAACAGCGTGTTACTTGAAATTTGAGGATTACTAATTAACTGTCTTCACACATCTGTTCCAAATTGCACACTTATCTAAATCACAAGTTAAATTAATCACACAGAATCTGGCCATGGTTGGATTGTACTTAGTTAAGCTCTGTTCAATTGCTATTACAATTATTAGTACGCATAGCGAATAATTATTTGTTTTAAATAAATAACAAATGTGGAGGCCAAATTATGCACATAAGGTGATAAAAATACTTTACTGTATTAAATGTACAATTTATTGGTTTTACAGAAAATACCAGTACTTACGCATGAATGGAGAAAATACCAGTACTTACTCAGACTGCATTATCAAATATATGAATATATATCGTTCTTTATAACATATTTTAAAACTTTTGATATTAATATTTTCAATTATACGTTTTAAGCACCTAAATTTTTTATAATACATTTTAGGTTACCTTTTACTGAGTAAAAATTAAACAAATTCATGTAGTATTCATGTTCATCTCTTAAACATTCAAATACCTATAGCTGGTCTTGGCAAGTAGGTAGCATGCATAAGACAGTAACTCTTCACAGTTATGGAACAGTGGTGATATTTCAGTTTGACACATTCAGCACTCTGCTGTCTGTAACTAAATTGTAAAATAATTGTGCTCTAAGTATAGACAGCATAGTGATTTCTGAAACCACTTATTTCAGACTTATGGTGTGCTATACACGACAGCAAATTTAGAAACACATTAAAGCTTGAAGGTTTTCATCCTAGAAGTTACACAAATATGTTTTGATGTCTGCTGTTGAATGACATGGTTTCTAAGTCCAGCATTTTTATCGTCATATAACTAAGCAGTGTTACATGTGGTAACTGTTATCAAAAGTGTTTGTATTACATTTTTGTTTTGTTTACTTTTATACTTGTCTATAACTGCAACTGAAATTTAAAATTTTTATGATTTTCTATTTTGAATTAGAGTCATAGCAGATAAATTCAGTATTCCTGCTGACACACTTAACAACTGTTTATAAAAATTGCGAACAATTTTACAAAACAGTATTTTTTCTAACTCGCATGTTATAAAATGATTAAAAACTGTCAGGTATCCTGACATTAAATCCTGGATATTAAGTATCATGATATTACATCCTGGATATCAACTATCCTGAAAAAGCAAAATATTTTCTAAGACAATTGCACCCATTGACAGCCAATTAGACTCTCCAAAAGGTGGGAAAATAATTATTTTCTTAATTTAAATTTATATTTGTAACATTTTTTAAATATCGGTATGGAGAACCATACATTACTTCCATGTTCTAAGATTTATATTTAAAATCATAATGGAAATAAAATATTTCCATAGAAACTACTTCTTTCTACTTATTGATTCAGCCTTAAGCACAGTACTGTGCATGTGGTCACTAACGTTATACCACCTCACATTATCGCACTCGATTTTCACTGATGATGACAGTCGATGGCACTGCCGAAACGTCTGGTTTTGCAGAAAACATTGTAGGCCTACTGTGCCCAAACAGCCCGGGAAGAAATTTTCACACTAAACTACTTCATTGTTGCCGATAACGTACTACACATATAAAAACATGAAACGTTGCAGGTAAACTACCCATTTCCCTTAACTGATCTTCACCAAAAACAATAATTCACGACTACTCTGCAAATCAGGCTGCATGCAAAAAATTATTTGATTCTGTTTGAATTTGCAGCTTTTATTGTTTGCCATAGAAAAAAAATCTTCACACACACACTTTTCGAAAAATGACTTTTTTCATGTTTTGAAGATAGTACAATCAAAATCTGCAAAAATCTCAAGCACGATTTTTTTTGCCATCACCAAACTTCCATTTCCTTAAGGAACATGGAAGTAAAAATCATTAATATTTAGTTTGAAATTAGTCGTAATAATTGTCTTAATTTCTTGCATTATTTTTTTAATAGTTTTAGCAAAACTAAATAAAAGATCAATCTGTTTCACTAACTAAAGGACCTTGTCAAGGGATAACAGAATGAATGAATACTCAAGCATTATGTGTTATTTAAAAACCATGTATATTCTTTATTTATACTGTACATTCACTTACAAAACAACTTTGTTTATATCTTCTACATAACAAGCAGTTTATTTTCAACATTTCAGCACCAACCCGTTAACTTATAAAGTTCTTAATATACTAATAAATAGATCACAATACACTTTTCTTAACAATTAAGTACAAATTAAGAGGCACGCAAAATTCTGGGTTACCAGTATATGTTGGACTAACAAGTTAAATTCGGTATTTGTGTATGTAAATCCCCCTTTTAATGGCTAAGTTAAATGATGGGCTAGAAATTTTATATATATATATATATTTTATAATATATACAACCCTCGAAAATTGCACTCGCCCACTCGCCAGTGGCTGTGAAAAAAAGGAGAAAAGAGGAGAGAAAGAATGAAAAATGGAAAAAAGAAGGACGTCTATTAAACCAAAACACATGTTTTTGTTTTAGTAAAGGCGCGTGTTGAAGTCATAGGCCGTCAGTTAGCTGTCACCGTGTGAATTTTATAAACAAAATTGCTCTGTTGGATATAAACATCTTAAAACACGTCGAACAAAATAGTGTTGCTGAGAGAGGGGAGCGGAAATTTCACCCCGTTCTGCGCGGGCCGCCGGCCGCCGGCCTTTGTCACTCCTTTCAAGTTGTACAGTCTGCTAATTATTGTTGAGTTGACCGGATGTGTTACGCGTGTGATTTATTGTTTCGTGTACTAAGAGTATTCTCAATTTCTAAGATCGTGTTCAGCGTGTATTTTATTTTTTGTGTGTTATTTTATTCATAATGAAACAGATTAAACTTAATTATTTCTTTAAAAAACGTTCTACTGTCAGTACGACGACGCCTAGTGAGTCTGCGAGTGCGACGTCTACTGCTAGAGATGTAAGTGCCGGGCCTAGTAGGGAAACTGAAATGCCTACTGTGGAAAACGCGAGTTCTAGTGGACTTAGGCCTACTCACGGTTCCTCTGGGAAACGAAAATTTCAAAGAGCTTGGCTGGATATCTTCCCCTGGCTAGCTTACGATTCCGACCGCGCAAAATGTACTATATGCGCTAAATACCCTCAAAATAATGACCCAAAATGATCTCGTACCTCTGGTCATCCATCTTGAGGATACAATGAACCAGAAAGCTACAACAGGAGAAGCTACGGATGCAGCTAGAGCAAAAGGCTATCTAAAAATCCTTACATCATACAAGTTTGTAAAAACATTAAACTTTTTGATTGACCTGTATGGGAAACTAGAGCCATTTTGTAAAGTTTTACAGTTGAAACAGTTACTGGTCTCACAGGTACGATCGTCAATGATTGTAACGGTGGAAATGGTTCAGTTCTTGCTTTCATCTGAAGGATCCAGTGTGAAACAATTCCTTTCTGACACTTCAGACTCAGAGAAACTGAATTGTTCAAAATACAAAGGCGACCAAGGAATTGTTCTCACAAACACGTCTCAAGGGGAGGAAGAATACAAATCAATCCGTAATAAGCTGATCAAAAGCACAGTTCATTACTTGAAGTGCCGTCTTGATACACTTGAGACTGTAGTAGGCACCAAGTGCCACGTTCTGGATTTCTTGTGCCTTCCTCAAGATGACACCCTAACTGCATATGGCAATGAGGAGATTCTTCAATTGGCGCATGTTTTTATTACTGGTGATATAAATGAGGATGTTTTGCTATCGGAATGGCTTCAATTAAAAATGATGGTTAAAGAAGAGCAAATAACTTCAAAAGGACTGGGTGAGTTATTAAAAACTCTGTACAAGTTTCCTGAGCGTTTTGGTGAGCTAAAGAAAGTATTTTACGGCGTTGCATGCATGGCAGTAACAACAGCATCTTGTGAACGGGGATTTAGCTTCGTTAACAGGATAAAAGTGAAACAGAGACTTTCCCTGGACATCACTTCATTAGGAGATCTAATGCAGCTGGCAGTAAATGGACCACCCTTAGAAGATTTCAACCCTGGTGTAGCAATAGACAAATGGTATTTCTCGTCGGGACTTCGCCATGTTAGTGGCCACAAGAGGAAACACTCAGCCTAGTCCAGCTTGATTATTTTTAATCAATTATTTTTCATCTTCAACTCGATAAGGGACTATCAGAATATAAACTGGGCTAATGAATAATGTAGCGGTACATGGTAAATATTAAATAATAAAGTTTTATTCCCCCCCCCCCGGAAACGGTATCTGGCGAGTGGGAAACGCCAACAATTTTCGAGGGTTGATATATATATATTATAAAATATATATATTATTATATTATTTTATAATCGGCTACATTAATAAACAATTAATTAATTTACATCTTCTTTTAGCCAACACACTTGATTATCATACATGGAATAATAAATATATTAATATGCTTAAAATACTAAATAAACATAAAACAATTAAATTTAACACAATCAATAAAAAACTTAAAAATCTACTAATAAATAGTACACCTAAAGAAGATAACCAAAATTTACACACATTAAATAATAACCACACTTTTTACCCAAAATTCGTAAATTTATCTAATATTAAATTCACGGAAAACGAAATAGCTACCCTAGAATCATCAAACAAAACAAATCTTAAAAATGTAAACAAATATGTAATAGATAATATCATAGTCGAAACTGAAAACGCAATTAATAATGTAGAACAAGAAAAACAAGATAAAATAAGAACAGAAGCCTCAATGGAAATAATAAAATTTGTTATTTTAGATACGTTGATGACACTCTGTACATTTCCCAAAACAATGGTATAAATATAAATAAAATATTCAACTCCATAAATAATTTACATTCTAAAATAAAATTCACGTTAGAAGAACAACGTAATAATAAATTCAGGTATTTAGACTTAACAATAAAGAAAAATGAAAAAATTTTGAATACGCAATATACAGGAAACCTTCTCAAACTGACTTAGTAATACCAAATACTTCTAATCATCCTCCCCAACACAAAATGGCAGTATTTAATTCCATGATTTACCGAATGCTTAGGATCCCATTAAATAACACAGAAAGAAACAAAGAAAGAAAAATTATCCAACAAATAGCAGTTAAAAATGGATACAAAATAAAAACTATTAATAAATTAGAAAATAAAATTAAACATAAAATCACTAATAAAATTCCTAAAAACACTACATTTAAAAATTCATCTATTAATAATAATATAAAATATACAACCTTCACTTATTACGGAAATATAACTCAAAAACTAAATAAAATATTTAAAGATACTAATTTAAAAATATCTTATAATACAGATAATATAATTTGTAATAAAATAAAACCTAAAACTAAATCCAATACTCACAATAAAAATGGAATATATAAAATAGAATGTCCAGATTGTAATAAATTTTACGTGGGCCAGACGAAGAAAATAACTACGAGATAGATTCGTTCAACACCGCAATGCATATTTAAAACCAAATATTTATAAATCTAATTTAGCCACACATTGTCTAAATAATAACCACCAGTTTCCAAACATTGAAAATATAAAATTAATTAAAAACATACAAAAAGGTCAAAAAATGAATATTTGGGAAAATCTTAACATTTACAAACACAATAACAATAATTTATTAATTAAAGAACAAACCCAAATAAAAACAAAACAAGACGATCTATTTAAAATTATAAATTTACTAAAAAATAAAAATAAAAATGAATAAAATATAAACAAAATTTCAAATATAACCGAGAAAACAGCTGCTGAAGAAAATAAACATTAAAACAATCGTTAACTAATCAACCTAAATCGATTATCAGTTATTTTATTTTACATTAAAATCAATACAAATTCAATTATTCATTAACTTTATATTAATAGAATTATTTCGATTGTTATTAATTCACTTAGAAACCTCTGATGATACTGATATTTTTCAGTGAAACGTGCGTCAGGTGTTAAAAAGAATATACAATATTATCTACTTGCAGAAGAACAAATTGAAAACATCACAAATTATATATATTTTAATATGTTAATTTTTACAGAAGTCATATTTTACATTTTATATATTTACTCTAAACCTCAGACATTAGACACATATGGAAATATTCTGGCATAAGTTTGTGTAGCACGAAGAATGTTTATTAAAGATTAATGACATATGTGTCAAAGTCGAAAAAATAAAAAGTTACATAACTTATAAACAAATAAAAAGTGTGTGTGTGTGTGTGTGGTGAGAAATAGGAAGAGGTAAATACAGCATGTTTTACATAATAAATTACTTTTTATAATGACCTATATAATATTTTCTGCTTCCACATACTTAACCAGTACACAAGATGTTAGTAGAATAAATCTTACTAAAATCTATTGTTTCTTAATGCACAAGTTTGATAATAATACTGTGATTACAAAGTGTATAAAGCTCAGTTCAGTTGTCTGCACTGATGGAGTTTACCAAATTATAAATATAAGTATGAACTTTCAAAAATTGTTTATTGTTTTATATTGATATTGTTACAACACAAATAAGCCACCCCAGTACCAGGGATGAAAAAGATAATTTTTAATGTAAATATACTTCATACTAAATAAAATGTTTAAATATAAATAAAATATAAAAAACGATGACACATATTTTTGTCAAATTGATTAACGACCAAACCATAATTAAAATCACAGTACAGAGCATTACCATTGTTTTATTTCATAGGAAGTTGTATAATATATGTGTGTGTTAGCAATTTCACTGAGCAGACAACTAGCGCCCTTGCCAAGTGGGCAATATAATAAGCTGTACAGAGCCGGGAATCATTTGAACGCTCCAGCTGTCAACGCTGATAACACCAATCTAACTAGTTAATTCACAAATTTAATTGTTTTAAAATAAACAATTTGGCACCACCTGGGACTCGCAACCCCTATGAATAAACAGGTAGGTTGTACTGATAGTTGAGACCACGCTACGGACTTCGGTAGCAACAACCATTAATGTAACGACAGGTGTGAGACGAACACACCACACTAACACTTTCTACACATAAAAAACACGTGTACACATTTTACAGATACGACCAGAATTTAATGTTACAGATTGACGAATCCAACGTGAGATAAGAAACGAGTGGTTATAATATTTATTAAAGATCTTTGTATGACAAGCACTGACAAAGAATGCTAAAGCTAAAGAGTGTTTTACAACTTGCTTGTACTTCACAAGCACATCTGACAGTCTAGTTTATCATATTTACTAAACCTAAATTTAAATTAATTTCTTAAAACTGGTACACATACATAACAGGAACAATGAGTACATTTTGCCTTTAGACCAATGAAATATACTGATTAATCTTTCAGTATTTGCAGTACTCATATACACAAACATAATTGTTAATGAGATCTTGATGAAAAATATGTTGCCAAGAAAATGTTTCCTAGTTGTCAGTTGATTCCATATACTTCGCCTCCCTTTCGGTAATCCGCATTTGCATAAATTTTGTTGTTTTTAATTGCAAGAGCACAAATTATTGAGCCTCTATCTGTGTACCTTGATGTTTTATGTCCTAGTTTTTCAAAATTCTTTATTATTTCCTGTAAAATAAAATTAGGCATATTAATTAGTAAATCACAATTAGTAAATTAACAACAAAAATCACAATTTACAATTAGATAATTATATTCCATATAATGTAGCAGCGTGAAGAAAGTATCAAATCAGTTTCATCCACTTCAGGGAGAGACATATTAATAAGGAATAAAAGGAATGTATAAATATATGTGTTGCATATTGTAATATTTATTTTTATTTGTTGATGTAGAAATGTTCTAAGTCCCACTAGTTTGGGGGTCAATTAATATGTAAAGTAATACCAGAAAAATTAGTTTTGTTTTGTTACTAAATTAATTAGTAAAATAATATCCTTTTATTTCCTTTCTTAAAATTTTAATTATAATAGTAAGTTTATTATAATAGAATCAAACTCCTCACTAATTAATTCAAATTTTCGCCACACCAGTTTGAGCGGCAGGCTCGCCAACTTACGCCTTCTGTGATACTTCGGTACTCTGTTATATGAATGAGGAATGACCACTTATATTATTATCTTTGCAGCTAAAATAAAGGAAAACTTGCAATGATATTATTATTAAATAATATATTTTATTTTTCTTGGTTTATATTCAAAATCTTATAAAGTTATATTATTGAATACAATTCATTAATTATTTCCGGCTGCTCAGTTGGTAATGTCAGCGGTTTGTTGTCAGGGATCGCTAATTATATACTTCAGTAATAAATATAATTATTTATTGTGCATTCGTTTGACCACGGAATAAACACAAAGAAAAAAACCGGAAAAGTACCAAAATACCTTTGTGGAATATAATCACAGAGTGCTTTATAAAATTAGTGCACAGTGTGTAGGTTATAAAAATACAATGCTTAGGTTAAGACTAAAACTGAGAATGTTAATAGTTTATATCTTTTTACTGTCCACTCTTAAATCGTGGTTTAGATATAATAAAGAATAGAGTTTCTTTTATAATATAGATAGTTCTATAATGTGCTATAATTTTATTTTATGTGCTATAAGGAATGTTGCAACCCCATCTATTTTGGTACTTTTCTGTGTTTTACAACATTTACCTTATTAATTCACAATATACAATAATCATTCAGTATACTATAATATTATTCAGTAATCATGTAACATTAAAATATTAACATAATCAACTCAATATTGAACATCCTTGAATTTCATTAACTCTGATATCCTATATCTAATGTAATCATAACATAGTCATTCAAGGTAAGTGAACCCATAACATTGGTTTTATTTAACATAGTAATCTTAACAGTGATCAATAATATATTATAGTTTATCTAAGGTCCATTTTATACTATTTGGTACTTTTCTCTACAATTATATATTCTTTGGGCTATAATGGGAGGTACAAAAATACAATGTTACAATATATACATACTGTATACATTTTTTCCTCTATTGCAGACATCAAACGTATCTGTGACTTTTGTATTACACAGTAACAGCTGATCTGATTTTTAAAATTCTTTCACCACCGTGTTTATTGAAGTTTGAGGATGGTTTTAGCATAAATTTTAACCGATAGTTTTAACAATTTTCAAAAACAGAGTCTTCAGATGGTTCCACGTCATGAAGATTCTTTTTTAATTTTCATGTAGTAAAATTTTCGGCATGCGATAAACTTTCGTTTTATGAGAGATAGCTAATGGTGTCAGCGAGTGAAAATTATAGAAAATTCCAAATATTATTTTGGTTTTGTTTCAATAAAATCGGCTTTTTCGTTTTCGTGATATTGGCGTTTTTGTAAGAAATTTAGTTGGCGGTTTTATAAGAAATTAATTGGTTGGCACATGCAGCGATTTTTCTTGTAACGATTTTTCTTAATAATAAATATTACCTTAATGTAAGCATATTTTAACATTTATTATATTATTCTATTTAATAATAAAAATTTCAATTTTCATGTAGTACCTTAATGTAATTTCATTATTAACAAGCAAATCCAAAGCAATTGCCTGGATTTGCTTCTTGGAGTTGGTGTCCTGTACCCGTTTAGGTTTTGTTTTGAATTGTCTCTGTTTGATAATGTTGCCATACTGGTGTGCAGTATTTTTGGTGACCTGCAACACACAAAAAAAGTATCAAACACTACAAGAAAAAATCTAACTACATCTAGTTCTCGTTGTGTAGTTTAAAGTAAACATGTCCCGCTTGTAGTACACTTAAAACTAATTGTATTAAATTTGTCGACTGGTAAGGGTGGATTTACTTTTGGTAACATGAGTTCACTTAATGATACCTACTTAACTGTTATTTTTTTGTAATTAATAAAATTAGTAAAAAAAGTTTTCAAAACTTGTTTAGCAAAAAACTGACACAGTAAAAATACAATCAAAAACATATTTATCTTTATGCCCAGATTTAGTTTTGTGGCTGGTGTTAAGAGAAATTTATTTATTTTAATCTACTGCTATAAGAACAATTTGGAAAAAATACGTACGATAAGATTTTAGAATTATTTCAGTGAACTTAATAATTATAAATCTAATGTAAACACACAAACAATCAGTACTGACTAGCAATTAAAGGATGGGTAGATGGATGGATAGATAAATAATTCAGTAAGTAGGCTACATGAGTAGATGATTAGATAAACCGGTATGTGAGTGTCTATCTGAATAGAAGAGTAGGTGGATAGATATCCTAAGTAAAGCTATAGACTAAAATTTGGATAGATGGGTGGGTGGATAGTTTGTGTAGGTGGGTGAGAAGACAGATAAGTTGATGAGTAGGTAGTTTGGATTAGACTGTACTACAAAATAAAGTGGATAATCTGACTGAAAATTATACATACCTTTAAGCTCCTTTCAGCAGATGACTTCATAGCTTTCATTGTCAGTATTAACTGTCTCATCTGTTTGTTTGCGTATTGAAACTGTTCAACAGTTTGTAGGTTTTTCTGAATCTCTTGAATGTGTTCAAACAGTTTCATTCTTTCATTATTTAAAGATATGCTCTTTTCTGTGTCTTTACTTTTAGGTGTACTTGCTTCATTTACCACTGTTTCTTCTAACATAATATCCTTTGGAAGATCTATAATAAGAGTATTTTCTTCGTTCTCCCTTTCCTCAGGAATCATATTGGTTAGTGTTCTACAAACAAGGTGAATATGTTTGCACATATTGTTTCGTATGGCACTGTCCATACACGAACACACAAACTCATGAAAGCAAGAGTTACAGTGTATGCACTGTAAAAGGCATGATTTGCAGTGTTTAATCCGTTTAACAGTATAAAATTCTGTTTGTGTGGATGACAAGACCTGCCACTTGTCATCTAAAGTTGTCAACACTTTCTCTGCGTCCAACAACATACTAGCTTTGTGACGATTTCTTAACACTTGCAATTTTTTCACAAGTTTTCCTTTTTTCATTTTAATTATCAGATCAAACATTTTATCTTTCAGTAGATGTAAAATGGCACAAATTGTCTTGTCCAGTCATTTAATCCGTTTTCCTTTTAGATAACAATATTTTAATATTTTATTAAAATTTTCTATTGACATGTTAGTGTTTATGCCTAAATGAACCCGATAACAGTAGGCCCATGATCTGTATTGTTTCTTATTAATATATTGTTTTTTAAAATATTCATAAAATGAATGTGTTTGTTCATCACCATGAAGTCTCCTTAACACTTCATGGAGCATTTTTTGAAAAGTGTCTTTATCGAGTTCATATAACAATGTCTGAAATGTTTTAAATGCACTGTATACTGTATCGGGACGTCCGCCTCGTTTAAGCCCCGCGATGGCGCCACTTTATACTGTTGTCGTTAGTACAGCTACCGTCTTACTCTGCAAAATGTAAATAATGTATAATTTGTGTGTAATGAGTGTACGTGTCTTCACGATCCGTAGTTCAAATGCGGGCAACTTCTGTATATTTCGTTCGTTGCGAACGTACGAATAACCAGGTCTTGATGTTCACTAGGGGTGAGAAAGTCCCGGTGGCGCCAAATTGTTTTCTTAAAACAATTAAAATAAAATTCAAAAGCGTATGACCAGCACAGCTTAGGCAGTTTGAATAATTCAAATATTTCCGCCAGCTAGGCTCACTGTAGCACACAGCAGTTCGATGCGTGGGCTGTGTAAATCGTCAGTCATCTGCTAAAATGTACATAAAATATTGTGCACCTCCTAATGAAATTATAACACCGTGGTTACACTCAATACTTACACATTTTTTATTAGTGATTATTATTCATTTAATACAAATTATTCTAATACAAATGCTCCGGTTATTTATATGAGACAATTACAGGGTTTGACAATCGATATTTGAATTGATACCAGACGTTTAATGATGGCGTCTGTTAAAAATTGTATACAAATTATTAATGTCGTTTGTCATAGGCTCTTGAGGTTACGTTCAAAGGATTACAAATATTTTAAAAACAATAAAAATACACACCTTTACATCAAGTAAACTTAACTAACATATTGTGTATGTAGAATTTGTTTAGCGCAGTGTAGTAAAAGTGTTTACAAGTTATGGATCATTAACAACAGTTTATATTGGTTAGTTTATAAATTGTCAGTGACTTAAATTTCTTTTTAATCTTTGAAAGTAATGAATTTCAGTTCAGTGAGATTTCGACCTTTAGTGAGATAATTAACGTGAGTTTATTTATATATTTCGGGTAATTTAAGAGGTACTTATCACTTCCGTAGTTATGGCGAATTCATACGATCTGTTATTCATGGGTTATACTATAATCTTCTTTAATTTGCTGGATTCAGGACATCAGGCATCTTTTTCAGTTTAACTGGTAGTAATTTCTTTTCTTTTTTCGTTAATTTGGCCTCAACTTCAATAATATGGCTCCAGTCTTTATTTTATGTCTTGGCATACACTTAGTAATAACTTTTTCTGATATTTTCTATGTTTTAATGGACAATTTTGGTCACTCGTAAATTAGCGTCTATCTCATTAAAGCGTCATACATTCAGTAAAAAATCTAACGGTATTTTTGGCTTGTTATTCCACAGTTTCCATGGTAACGTAATTATTCTACCTGGTCGATCTCAAAATAAACCCATTGTTATCAAACCTTGAATTTTTTGTTTAATTTGAATAAATATTTTATAATGGCTATATTTACTTGGGGATAATTTCAATGGTTGTAATCTTTACATAGATGTTCATATTTTCTTTCAAAGATTAGTTTGATATCTTACAAGATTGGTCTAAGCCATGTATTAATGTTTTAGTCCAAAATGGATAATACTATGCTAATACATAATTTACTTATTTCTAAGTTTTAATATAATTCTGCCATGTTCCCTTTCGTTACACATAATTAATATAATTTGCCTATTATTTCTTATAAAGGTATTGCTATTATTTTCTTTATAAATTCCTTACTTACTTAAAACATACTAACATATTACTGTAAAACTATTTCTTCTGGTAATTATTGCCTTAAACATTAAGCCAATAACTTCTTTCTTTAAATTAACAAATGAACAAATTTGGTGAGTGCTATACCTACACCATCTCTTTTATAACAGTAATCATCCTGGTGATTTTTATACTGAGATATTTTTTCTGTTTATTACATTCACAATTATTTTGTGCCTTTCAGTCTAATATACTTAACTTAGTTGCTCATTTAACATGTGCTTATATTTTGGGTTTGTCACACTTGTTTAACTCTTTTTTCTTAAGATTATATGCTGTTTATTTTATTACACTTATCACTTCACTGTTCAACTTTGTCACTCCCTACCTATCTCTAATTACCCTTATATTTCTCACGATCTCACTATTATTACAAAGTTTTTGTATCTATTGAGTTCATGTCTCTTTTGTTAACTTCAGACTGTCACATATCATTTTATAATATGCAAACAACATGGTATTGTAAATACATCTTTCAAACAAAACATAACTTTGTATATATTGTCATTAAAGTGATAAAAATTGGTCTGAAATGTCATAATTAGTAATAATAACAACAATTCAATAATGTTAAAATATATTGTGTTAATTGAAACATACTACATCTGTAGCAACAGCCATAATATTAGCGAATAAATAAACTCTCCAACATCTTATACTTTCGAACACATAATACTGTAATAATATACACACTGCTGATATAATCTTAGTAAAAGTTCCAAAGTATATAGTAGGATATACAATTTGTTCTCTGATTGAACCACGCACACATTTCTATTCCCTGTCTGTATGAGTGTAACCTTAAACATAACAGCTGACACATCACCTATAGATAAGGATATACATACAATCATATCTACACATGGTTTTTTTACGTATAACAATTGCTGAGATACTGTCATTTACAAGTTACCACTAATAAAAATTTAAACATAAATTATTAACAATAATAAAAAATTATGCTCTTTTAAAACAATCTTGTTAGTTACTTGTTATGGCCATGTAATTTTTTATTTTCTTCTTTTTTCTTCACTGTCTTCTTGTCTCGCTTTACTTTGGTTGATATCTGGCCAATCTCTGGGGTTGGGTCAACGTCAGTTGTCTGTCAGTCTAGTTCGTATTTTCTTGTTTTGTGACCACCTTTGGTTGTATTCTTCCTCCTTCACTATAGATTATATTTACTACTTTCATTCTCGTTATCATTTATCTATCAAAATATATGGTTTCTTGGCATTTTTTACATACTTTTTTATATCAAATGTGATCAGGGTTTGGCAATGTTATATAATGCCCTTCCACCAAAATTGATCATTTTATAAAACGTGAATTTGAGTTTGATGAAATTATCAATTGTATCGTATCAAATTTTTTTTATTATTTTTTTTTTTCAAATTCTCCTGCTTCTCATTCATTTTTTATAATTAATTCTGTATCCTTTAATTCCATTCTTCTTAGTCTTTTCTTCATTATCTTCTCATATTGCGAACTGGCTTATTGAATTTTTATTATAACTTATTCCCTATAAATCTTATTTTTCATCAAAACTACTCTTATACTGATATCAGGGGAACATCATCCCTGCTCAGTAAAATGATTGCTGGTTCATTCAACAGACAATCTCAATTAATAATTCTTAAATATAGTCAACTCGTGACTCAAAATAACAATAATAATAATCATAATCATAATATTTGTTGGGAATCTTTTACTTTTATACTTCATTATAGCTCAGTTCGAGTCATATATTGTTTTATCTTTCTTTATAGATACTATTTGAAGCATTGTTTTTTATTGATACAATTCACATTTTTATTCATTTTTAATTACTCTTTGTTTCATCTCATTTCACATTATAACTCTTAGAATGTTTATTTCATTTATATTGTTTTGTGATCATTGGTTTGGGTAATTTTACTTCCCCTCTTTCTAAATAGTTGTGGAAGCTGATCATTTTGATTGATTTTTTTTTTTTTTTTTTTTTTCATAATTTTTAAATATGATAGTAAGTTATGGCTTCTTACTAGTTAGGAATTTTTTGTAGCTTATTCCTTTACAGTATGTTATGCTTTTTATGCCTCATTTTTTGGCTAAATATTATGGTAATTTAACCTTATTTTGGAGGAATGTTTTGTACCTACACTCCTCTATTGTTAATTTTTATTTAAATATTGTAGTAAGTTGGTGGCTCTTACTTTATCTGAATGCCTTGTGACTTTTATCTCTCCATTTTTACTTGTTCTAAAATATTATTGAGATATTTGGGTAAGCTTTTCTTACATATCTTTTTTGATTTTTTACAATTTTTATTCATCATAATGGTTTCTCTAATGCTTAGTGTAAGCTGTACTTACGAATGTTTTGGAATTTTGACATTCTTTAGAGATATTTTCTTTATGACATTGGCAGACTTGTTTGTTTGTCACTTTATTTTATTTTTTTTTTTCTTTATTTAAAGTATTTTTTTTTTTTTGGTTTTTTACTTTAAATTGTTTTTTACAGTTATTGTTGATTGTCATAATATTTCTTAATTGAGGCTTGATTGTATACCCCCTTTATTTTCTTGGTGACGGGGTGAGTGATCTCGTAAGTGTTATTGCCCTTGTCTTTTGTTATAGTGTATGGTCCCACGTATAATAATAGTAACTTTCTAGTGATGCCTTCTATGGAACTGGGTAATTCTCTGTTTTTTAAAAGTACCCTTTCTCCTACATCGTACTTAATAGTCTTTTTCTGGTTCTTAGCGTATTTATTCTTTTGTTGCTCTACCTTTTCGGCTATTCTGTTATAGAATCTTTTTTTCTCGAATTGATATTCTGTGTTGGTGGGGAATTGGATCATATCAGTTATCTCTCTAGGCGGTGGCCGCTCAAACATCATTGTATATGGGGTAGCTTCCGTAAAGTCGTGGTAAGCTAAGTTTATAAATTCTTCAGTGGATTTGATTATTCTTCTTTCTTCAGTAGTTTTGGTTATTCTTCGATCAAATCGTCCCTTATATTTTTCAAATAATTAGTACATATTATTGTGATCTTCTTGTCATGTGTTGTCTTATATTCACCCAGAGATTGGTCCAGTGATGGGCTGTCCGCAGTTTTCACTGGCCTTAAGCGTTTAAATGAGGGTTGACCTCATTGCCTCCAACATCAGTAGTGTTTGATGGTTGGTTAGCGTTCGGCTCCTGTTGATTATTCCGGTTATCCACGCTGTGCCTGTGATCTTCTTCGAATGGGTAACTTCTCGTATCGGGTACCTGGTTATAGTACGTTCGCCGATAGTTAGATGAGGGATAGTTTCTTCTTGGGCTCCTTTGTCTTTGCCCCCTTATGTAATTTACCTGTGGCCGGTATCCTGGATGATTGTTCTGATTACTGTTGTTTCCAGGGCGATAATTGTTGTTGTAACCATTCGACGGGAAATTACCCCTGTGGTTGTTCCTAAAGTTGTTATTATTATGGTTTCCACTTCTGTTAAAATTTCTGGGCGCGTTATTGCCCCGTGTGTTCTCTTGGTAATTGTTAGGGTTATTTATCGGTGGCTTATTATCTCCCTGTTGATTCTGTGACAATTGTCCCTCATTGGTTCTATTATTTCTGAAGCTGTACCCTCTATTTTTCCTGTACTGCCACTCATGTTCATGGCTTTCTAGTAAGCTGGCCATATCTTGGATGGTCTTTACCTGGCTGTACATCCGTGCCTTTTGGATGGCGTCGTCGTAGTGGTAAGATAATTGTATTACCAGACACTCTTCAGGTATACGTGGCTCCAAATTCCTGGCCATGCAAATTTTTCCCAAGAAGTAGGAGGTAAGGGATTGTCCATTCTGGTTTTCATACCTTCCATTGCTCAGGTTATTGCGGACCATATTCTGAGTGGACTCAGACCAGTATTTAGCCTTGAATTGAGTCTTAAAGTCTTGAAGGTTTTGGATGTCTGGTCGAGTGGCAGTCCACCAGTTGTCGTATGTCTCCTTGAACATTTCGTCCAACATCCCTCTTATTGTAGTCCATCGAGTCTCTCGATTCTTGAGGATTAACTCTTCTACCCTCTTCAAGAATTCAATAGGGTTTCTTTTATAATTACGGAAATTGATGGTATCTCTGTTATCTGTGTTCATGACATGATTATTATTACATGGTCGGTCACGCCAGGTATCCACTTCTTCCCGTAATGACTCTTCTATTCTGCGCATTTCGTCAATCCTCTGTTGGTTTTTGTCTACTTTGCTATCTACTTTATTTAAGTTACTGTAAACTCCTTCCATTCGTTCTCCCAAGTCTGTTCGTACAGCTGCTACCTCTTTCTGGTTTTCCTCCCGGACTTGGTGTATGTCCTGCTCTATCTGGGTACATCTTCTGACTGTTTCTTCATGACCTTCCTCAATTCTTCTCTTATTTTCTCCTTCGAGACGGTTCATTTTATCGAGTACTTCCTTGCGGACTCCAGAAACATTTTCGTTGGTCTTCTCTAGCTTCTCCAACGTTTCCTCTAATTTGTCGTTGAATTCCGTAACCTGCTGTTTTGCTTCTTCTCGGTACTCCATTAATTGGTGTGCCATCTGCAGCTTCATTTCTTCTTTATTTTTCTCGTGGTCCATCTTCAGCTGTCCCTTCAATTCTTCCTTCAAATCTTCATTTCTTTGCTGAATTTCCTCCATCAATCGTTGTTGTAATATTTCATTATTCTTGTTAATGGTTTGTCTCAATTCTTCCTTCTGTTTCTGAAAATTGTCCTCCTGTTTTTTAAAATTTTCGTTTGTTTCTTTCTTCATTCCGTCGAATTTCTCCTCCTGTTTCTTAAAATTTTGGTTAATCAATTCCCACAATTTTTGTAAATCCATTCCTCCTGTGGCTTCCCCCCTATCTCCAGCCTGTGTTTCCATTTCTTCATCTTGGCTTGGTTCTGTTGTGGTTATTACTGTCTCTACTTCCTCAATCGGTGTTCCTTCCTCTTCTTCCCCTCTGTTTTCTTCCATCTCCTTCTCCTTTGCCAATTTTTTCGACACTCCTCTGGTGTGCATTTTGTAATCTTTCGTAATCGCCGCTAGAATTTATAGGGTTTAATTGTGTAATTTCTTTATTATTCTAGCCCTACTAGTTGGCGCGCCACTTTATACTGTATCGGGACGTCCGCCTCGTTTAAGCCCCGCGATGGCGCCACTTTATACTGTTGTCGTTAGTACAGCTACCGTCTTACTCTGCAAAATGTAAATAATGTATAATTTGTGTGTAATGAGTGTACGTGTCTTCTCGATCCGTAGTTCAAATGCGGGCAACTTCTGTATATTTCGTTCGTTGCGAACGTACGAATAACCAGGTCTTGATGTTCACTAGGGGTGAGAAAGTCCCGGTGGCGCCAAATTGTTTTCTTAAAACAATTAAAATAAAATTCAAAAGCGTATGACCAGCACAGCTCAGGCAGTTTGAATAATTCAAATATTTCCGCCAGCTAGGCTCACTGTAGCACACAGCAGTTCGATGCGTGGGCTGTATAAATCGTCAGTCATCTGCTAAAATGTACATAAAATATTGTGCACCTCCTAATGAAATTATAACACCGTGGTTACACTCAATACTTACACATTTTTTATTAGTGATTATTATTCATTTAATACAAATTATTCTAATACAAATGCTCCGGTTATTTATATGAGACAATTACAGGGTTTGACAATCGATATTTGAATTGATACCAGACGTTTAATGATGGCGTCTGTTAAAAATTGTATACAAATTATTAATGTCGTTTGTCATAGGCTCTTGAGGTTACGTTCAAAGGATTACAAATATTTTAAAAACAATAAAAATACACACCTTTACATCAAGTAAACTTAACTAACATATTGTGTATGTAGAATTTGTTTAGCGCAGTGTAGTAAAAGTGTTTACAAGTTATGGATCATTAACAACAGTTTATATTGGTTAGTTTATAAATTGTCAGTGACTTAAATTTCTTTTTAATCTTTGAAAGTAATGAATTTCAGTTCAGTGAGATTTCGACCTTTAGTGAGATAATTAACGTGAGTTTATTTATATATTTCGGGTAATTTAAGAGGTACTTATCACTTCCGTAGTTATGGCGAATTCATACGATCTGTTATTCATGGGTTATACTATAATCTTCTTTAATTTGCTGGATTCAGGACATCAGGCATCTTTTTCAGTTTAACTGGTAGTAATTTCTTTTCTTTTTTCGTTAATTTGGCCTCAACTTCAATAATATGGCTCCAGTCTTTATTTTATGTCTTGGCATACACTTAGTAATAACTTTTTCTGATATTTTCTATGTTTTAATGGACAATTTTGGTCACTCGTAAATTAGCGTCTATCTCATTAAAGCGTCATACATTCAGTAAAAAATCTAACGGTATTTTTGGCTTGTTATTCCACAGTTTCCATGGTAACGTAATTATTCTACCTGGTCGATCTCAAAATAAACCCATTGTTATCAAACCTTGAATTTTTTGTTTAATTTGAATAAATATTTTATAATGGCTATATTTACTTGGGGATAATTTCAATGGTTGTAATCTTTACATAGATGTTCGTATTTTCTTTCAAAGATTAGTTTGATATCTTACAAGATTGGTCTAAGCCATGTATTAATGTTTTAGTCCAAAATGGATAATACTATGCTAATACATAATTTACTTATTTCTAAGTTTTAATATAATTCTGCCATGTTCCCTTTCGTTACACATAATTAATATAATTTGCCTATTATTTCTTATAAAGGTATTGCTATTATTTTCTTTATAAATTCCTTACTTACTTAAAACATACTAACATATTACTGTAAAACTATTTCTTCTGGTAATTATTGCCTTAAACATTAAGCCAATAACTTCTTTCTTTAAATTAACAAATGAACAAATTTGGTGAGTGCTATACCTACACCATCTCTTTTATAACAGTAATCATCCTGGTGATTTTTATACTGAGATAATATTTTTTCTGTTTATTACATTCACAATTATTTTGTGCCTTTCAGTCTAATATACTTAACTTAGTTGCTCATTTAACATGTGCTTATATTTTGGGTTTGTCACACTTGTTTAACTCTTTTTTCTTAAGATTATATGCTGTTTATTTTATTACACTTATCACTTCACTGTTCAACTTTGTCACTCCCTACCTATCTCTAATTACCCTTATATTTCTCACGATCTCACTATTATTACAAAGTTTTTGTATCTATTGAGTTCATGTCTCTTTTGTTAACTTCAGACTGTCACATATCATTTTATAATATGCAAACAACATGGTATTGTAAATACATCTTTCAAACAAAACATAACTTTGTATATATTGTCATTAAAGTGATAAAAATTGGTCTGAAATGTCATAATTAGTAATAATAACAACAATTCAATAATGTTAAAATATATTGTGTTAATTGAAACATACTACATCTGTAGCAACAGCCATAATATTAGCGAATAAATAAACTCTCCAACATCTTATACTTTCGAACACATAATACTGTAATAATATACACACTGCTGATATAATCTTAGTAAAAGTTCCAAAGTATATAGTAGGATATACAATTTGTTCTCTGATTGAACCACGCACACATTTCTATTCCCTGTCTGTATGAGTGTAACCTTAAACATAACAGCTGACACATCACCTATAGATAAGGATATACATACAATCATATCTACACATGGTTTTTTTACGTATAACAATTGCTGAGATACTGTCATTTACAAGTTACCACTAATAAAAATTTAAACATAAATTATTAACAATAATAAAAAATTATGCTCTTTTAAAACAATCTTGTTAGTTACTTGTTATGGCCATGTAATTTTTTATTTTCTTCTTTTTTCTTCACTGCCTTCTTGTCTCGCTTTACTTTGGTTGATATCTGGCCAATCTCTGGGGTTGGGTCAACGTCAGTTGTCTGTCAGTCTAGTTCGTATTTTCTTGTTTTGTGACCACCTTTGGTTGTATTCTTCCTCCTTCACTATAGATTATATTTACTACTTTCATTCTCGTTATCATTTATCTATCAAAATATATGGTTTCTTGGCATTTTTTACATACTTTTTTATATCAAATGTGATCAGGGTTTGGCAATGTTATAACTGTCACGTTTTTCTTTTATTTTAATTTTTGTGTTTGCATAGGTCCTCCAAGCTTTTAGCACATGCCACGTACAATAAATACGGTTGTCTGAAGGCCCCATTGTTTTACACCATGCAGAATAGAAAGTGTCTTCCATGTCGGACATAAATGTATGAGTTTTAACACAGCCCAATATATTCTTTATTTGATCAAAAAAAATCTTTAGAATAGTTTCATCCCCTCTGTTAGTAAACATGAAGGCTGCAGGAAATCCCTCTCTAGTTTCATCCATTGTCAGTAGTGTATATAGCTGAAAGTTATAATTGTTCAGCCCATGGGTCCCATCAATACACACTATATCATTACTGTACTTTTTAAAAATAACTTTTTGTCGCTTCAGACATGTATAGCAATAAGAAGTCTTCTTCTTTCAGTTGAGGAAACTCAAAACTAATTACTCCTTGTGGTTTATAAACCACTAAGGCAGTGTCCTTAGATGTTTTAAGATCTTCAACCCAAGCCTCGATGCTTACAGGGTCAAATGGATGTTTTATGGCTTCATCATTTAGATTGAAGCCTTTTTCAATATTTATAATATCTTTTTTGTTCACTAGGTGAATTCTTTGTAATTCACAATTTGATATAGAACACCTGATATCTTTTAAAATTTCCTCATGGGGTATTTTACTTGCTAAGTGAGTTGCAATTTGGTTTCTCTCTTTCTTTGTCAAGTGAATATGTTTTAACTCATTTTTATGGCCAACATGTGTTAAAAGAAATGAGACATGTACAGTGCCATTTTTTAATTTTTTCATCTTGATCATTGCTGGACAAAACCCATTTATTTTGCAGCTTCCCATAATTTTTAAGTGGCGTTTGTTTAGTCCTAGTTTCCTGTAAAAACCACTTCTGTGGCATTGGTAAACGTCAGATACATTTCCATTTGACGTTTGTTTAAAAAAACATGTTGTTTTCTTTTCAATTTCTTGTTTCCACGCATTAAATTCATCGACAGAATCAAAACTGTGATGTTCAAACTTCATAAAAATGCCATGTACATTTTCAAAATGACTGTAAATTTTCTGTTCATTATGTCCCCATGGTCTCCTTGTTATGAATTTACAAATAGGACATTGTCTTTCAACCAGAAGTGGTTTTCCAATGTTATGATATTTTCTTTCATGGTTTGTGAGGTGATGTTTATGCTTGTATTTTGCATTACATAGAGTACACATGAAAGATCGTGCTAAGGATCCACTGTTATGTATTTTTAAACTTAATATGTGACGTTTTAAATTATACTGGTGAATTGTTGTATAAGTGCACATATCACATTTATAAATTTGTTTTGGCTCAGTAGAATGGGTTGATTTGATGTGTCGCTGCAAATTATTTTTTTGAGAATACTGTTTGTTACACATAGTGCAAGTAAATGTAGCTGTTTCAATTTGCTCCCCTTTGGCATTTCTTTTGTGAACAATTCTAATATGCCGTTTACAATAAGAACTCTTACTGAACTCTTTGCTGCATAAATCACATTTTACGGCAGTAGTACTCATCTGAAAATAAACATAGCATTGTTTTCATTGAACTTAAATTTAATAAGCAAATTTCAGATGAAACGGTAACAACTAAACTTTATTTATTCTTCCCATAATGGTCCTGTATTTTGTTTAATATACTTTCTGAAGTGACAGTTTGGGAATACAGTACTGCTGCATTGTGCCATTCTACCACATGTTCCACTTCTGGCAGCTGGGTTCTAACAGCAGATTATTGTTCAGATTAAAAGTTGTGCACGCGTGCGCACACACGCACGCACATACACACATAGTATTCTTAACTGCCCATTAAACAAAACATTAAATTTTGTTTCTAAAAATAACTAAAAATTACAAATGTCTACAAGATAATTCTTCTTATTCTCTTTTCTTTCAAACATTAGGCCTGCTGCCTGTTATGCTTTTGACCATGGCAGAACTGACATTTCACCACTGCCAGAGAGAAATCAGCTACATAGCAACTGTGTGTGTGTGGGGCCCAGAGACGCCAGACAAGACTGCTGTATTATTACTCAGCAATATGGGTGTGCAGGCAGACTGACTAATTTTTGTTTAGTAAAGTAACAGTATTATAGAGCGATCATACAATAAATAGTATAAATTCCACACAGTTAAATGTGTGTTATAATTTCTTTTAGTCTAACAGCTAGATGGATTTTTACACTTTTTACAAATTATTGATTCCATTTTTGAGCCATGGGGTCAAAGAATTTTGAAATTTCTAAAACTGTACAGTATATTCAGATTTTCGTTAAAATTCTCTTTAATCGATGTCCCACATGGAATTTGTGATTTTGTCAAACTTTTGCCCCACTTTTTGAAACCTGGTGTCCCAAAATTTGAAATGTACAAAAAATAATACTATATTTGTATACACTAATTTTAGTTCTATTGGCAAACAAACTAGAAGAAGGAATACTCAGATCTTTTGTTAGTCACTTTTTTTTCTAAATAGTGTTTTGAGAAGGAAAGAGTGGTTAGACTTGTGAATTATATTGTTCATCTTGCTGTATAAGGAAAAGTCAAGAACTACTTTTACAAGAAATTGTGTGGTTGTAACAGGAATTTTACATTTCCCTGGAACGAATCCAATTGTTATCTCACTGAAATGTATTTCAATTGTGAAAGCATTACATATCAAGTAACTGAATGTAATGAGAATGCACCTGTGCACACACACACACACACACACACACACACACACACACACACACACACACACACACACACACACACACACACACACACACACACACACACACACACACACACACACACACACACACACACACACACACACACACACACACACACACACACACACACAGTGTACTTATTTTTTACTTGTTTGTTCCATAACATTGATTACAATTGCAGCAAAATTGATCAAAATGACATCAAATACATGGACATGTATACATGTACTACCCTCAAAACACGAAAAAAAGTCATTTTTCGAAAAGTTTGTGTGTAGATTTTTTTTCTATGGCCAACGATAACAGCCGCAAATTCAAACAGAATCAAATAATTTTTTGCACACAGCCCTGAATTGTAGAGTTCTCAGGACCTATTGATTTTGGTGAAGATCAGTTAAGAGAAAGGGGTAGTTTACCTGCAACATTTAATGTTTTAATAAGGGTAATTTTTTCTATGACGAACGATAACTGCCGTAAAGTCAAACAGAATCAAATAATTTTTTGCATACGTCCCTAATGTGTAGAGCACTCAAGGTCTTTTGATTTTGGTGAAGATCGGTGGAGAAGAAGGGGTAGTTTACCTGCAACGTTTTATGTTTTTATGTGTAGTACGTTATCGGCAACAAAGAAGTAGTTTAGTGTAAAAATTTCTTCCCGGGCTGTTTGAGCAAAGTACAATGTTATCTGCAAAACCAGGCGTTTCGGCAGTGCCATCGACTGTCATCATGAGTGAAAATCGAGTGCGATAATGTAAGGTGGTATACGTTACTGACCACACAGTACTGTGGTCAGGCTGAATCTATAAGTAGAAAGAAGTAGTTTCTGTGGAAATATTTCATTTTCATTATGATTTTAAATATAAACCTTTGAAGATGGAAGTAATGTATAGTTCTCCATACAGATATTTTAATTGCTTTTAGTTTTACATTTGATATGTAAACGCATCAAGACAGAAATAATCGCTGCTGATATTGAGTTTAGCAATTTAACATGATAATGTTTGTTATATAGTAAATATATTTGTAATATAATTATTTAGAAAACATGATAGAAGACAATTCTTACCTTTAACTTGGTTACACAAGCACGCATCCAAAATAGATACAAAAGCGCGCGCGGTAAAAACTTACCAAAATCAGCTGACAAGTATCAGCTGAGCCCGCCAGGTGACACGGTGTGTCGGTGTCACGGTCGGTTAGGCACTTTCCCCTCCAGTGCCCCCACCACGTCGCCAGATTGGTCGCTCCTCAGCTTGGATATTCGTTGAGTAGACACTTGTACTAACTGCAGGCGAATGACCATTATTCTTTTCCGTTGTTCACGCGCCAACTTTACATCATAATTTTAACTAAATATTTATAAACTGTCAAATATTTATCAACAATTCTTAAACTTCACTATCCAATTCTACTAACCGTGATAATATAATTATTGTGTTTTACGAAGCATGCCAAAGTAGCGTACTGGCCTTTCGAATTATGTAAAGATTGACCACTTGTCATCCGATTAACTAACGGAATTAACGGGCATGTTAATATTTTCTCACATGCATTGATACCGGGTGATAATGTAACTTTGATCTCATTTACTAGAGAAATTTCTTATGCATATTGGCAGTCAAAAATAATAAATGTAATACCAAACGTTATGAACTTATACTCATAATATAAAAAATATAATCAGTTATATTTTTGGTCAGTGTTCATTATTATGCATACAGTATTTTGAAGTAATGCTATAAAACATTTATTTGTATCAATTTTGTGGGTAACAAAATTTTATAACTATAGTTTATAGTTCTGTAGTTCTTAATTTTCTATAGTTCTGTTTGGGATTGAGATTGATAAATAGATAGACAGATAGAGAGAGAGAGAGAGAGTGGGGGGGAGAAGGAAGGAGAGCGATCACAACTCTGCATATATGTACATAATAATAATTACTTCTTGTGTTAGAGATAGATGGGAGACAGAGGGTTGTGAGATAGCATAAAATTTTATATTAACATTTCCATAATATTAGTTCTATTTGTATTAGAAATAATAGCAAGATGTTGCGAGAAGCAGGCAGGGGGAGAGAGAGAGAGAGAGAGAGAGACAGACAGACAGACAGACAGAGAGAGACGATATTAAAATGTTTCGGGTTGAGGGTACTAGAAGTCATTGGATACCTGCACTTTTTGTAAGACCAGGAAAAGGTTATTTTATGATACTGTTCATTGACATGTCTATTGTTATATAGGCTTGTGGTTTCTCCACGGATTATAAAAATAGTGGCTACATCCAGTGGCTTGAGAGGCATTTTCTTACAGAGAATGCTCACGGCCGCTAATAAATCGAGAAATGTTGATACTTATTTCAACAATTTCTTCAGTTACTAAAAGCGGTCAGTAAGGCCTTGTCGTTTTTCACATCTATGTTAATATCTTTACATATCTTTTAATTTTATTTATTTTCTAGATTTTGTCTAACTCACTTGTACGTTAGCTAAATTTATTAACTACAAATTACTGTACATTCAATTTAAAAATTGCGTGTAAAAATAATGAATAGCCGCTAAAAAATCATTAAACAATTCTCCTACAGAAAAACATTTCTCTTCAAATATAGTCAATTAAATACGTCTGAAATGTACTAACAGACATTCTCCCGACTCTTCTCCGTACATCACGCTTAATTTTGGACCATTAGTTCTCGATCGTTTGGGTGTGAACGGCAAAATTGCGAGGACATACAAAATTAAGCGAACAATTCACAGGAAAATGTATAACCCATACATTTGGGCAGTGGCGCACCCAGGAGGGTTTTGGGGGTTAGAACCTACCGAAAATATGGTAAAAATTGTGTAATCAACGAATGTACAAATAGTAAGGCTGTAGTAATAAGATAAACTAAAATACAACGTAGGTAAGCTTACCAGACACGAATAAACTGTTCTCATGATATGTAATTGTGTTCGTACTTTTCAAAAACACCGGTTTTCATCAAAAGCATAGAGTTTACTTTATTGCTATATTTTCTGGTTTGGAGAGTGAAATGGGTCCATCTGGGTCGCCTGTCGACTTCAGTGCAAAGGAAAGTTATAGGTCTACATAGTCAGAGTCGGAAAATAATTTATAACGTGTAGGCCTACAAGTGTATTAAATTGGAAGATAAGGATATATCAGAAAGAAAGTTGCATGAACGGGTAGCTCAGGCGTGCTGCGTGTCTATAAATAGTGTTTCTAGAATTATTAAAGAAACATCATGGTATATGGGTGATATAAAATCTTTCAGGACTCTCCATAAAAATGTTCAACAAATGAAATAAATCTGATTTAAACGATTTCGACAAGTGCACCACTCGACGAATTATTCACCAAAGTCAACCCACAGAAGGGTAAAGATTAACATTCAAAAGTAATTTAAACAATTTTAAAGAACAAATTAATTATAATGGTAGCGTTACCAGTCTGAACCACATTATTCGTCAAATGGGATTTCGACGGAAACGTGCCAAAAGCAACAGGAAACTTTTAAATAGAAAAACGTGACATTGAAATCTTAAGAGTTGATATATAAGAAAATTACAGCAATTCAGAGAAGAACGGTAGTCCATAGTATACACAGATGAAATTTTGGTTTTCACCGTTCAAAATCGGTTACAAAAATTTGGACAGACAATAACGAAAATGCCTGAAAATTTCAATAAATAAATAAATTCGCCTGCAACATCATTAACAAAAAGGTAGACATGATTAACTGGTTATTGAATCATGGGATTCCTTTAGTCCATTTATGTTATAACCTGAGCTCTGTTTAATAGTTAGGTTAAACAAAATAACCCAACATTATTATTATTAGCGGGTGTCCTACAGTCTATGCCGCATCCCTCATTTCGATCGCCATTTCTCCCTATCTTTCCAGTCATCGTCTTCAATAGCGCGACCTCTCATGCATTTCCTAATTCCTGTTTTCCATTGTGTTGTCAGTTTTCCTTTTCTTCTCCTGTTTTGTGGAGTATAAGTCAATGCTTTCTTTGGCCATCGCTTCTCCTCCATCTTCATTACGTGACCGCAACTGTCTCGATTCTATTCTTTCTGCTGTTGTAAATATGCGCCGTTTTCCTTGTTATATCTTCGTTTCTAACATGTTGCATTCTAGAAATATTACACGATCTTCTAAAGAAGTCCATTTCCACAGTTTCTATCATCTTTTTCTCTTTACCTGAAAGTTGCCAGCATTCGCAGCCATAAGTTAAAATGGGCTCCTCAATAGTTGTGTAGATTGTCAGTTTAGGTTGAAGTTTCATTTTGTTCGACCAAAGTAACGAGTTTAGCAAACGAATAGCCTTTTTTCCCTGTTGTATCCTATTTTTTATGTAATTCTTTGTTGTTCCATCTTCTGAAATAATAACCCAACATACTAAACTTTTAAAATAATCATTATTTCAGCAGTAAATTGACATTTAGTTTTAAGATATTGATAGAGTCAAATTGCTCGTTAATCTATCTAAGATTAGTTGCAATGTAAAAAAAAAAAAAAAAAAAAAAAACAGATTGGAGCTATTTATTGATAAGCCTCTAGTTACATATTCCAATGCAATATTAAATAGCGTTGGGGCTAACCCATCTCCTTGCTTCAGTCCTCGTGTAATATTTATGGGTTCAGTTATTTGGCTATCCACCTTTACTTGGGCTTCAGTCTGCTGCATAGTCACTTGCGTTAATCTTACCAGCTTGCCTGGTATTCCAAATTCATGCATTATGGTGTAGAGTTTGTCTCTATTAATAGAGTCATACGCTTGCCTGAAGTCCACAAAGATCTGGTACACATCAATATCACATTCCCATCCGCATCTTAGTATCTGTTTTACCGAGAAGAGTTGGTCGATTGTAGACCCCAGGTCGGAATCCAGCTTGGTATTCCCGTATTATATTTTCTGTGAGGGGTCTCAACCTTTGGTTCAAGATGTACACAAAAACCTTGTAGGAGGTGCACAGCAACGAAATGCCTCTGTAATTTCTACATTGAAGTTTGTCGCCTTTTTTATAAACGGGGCATATAATGCACTTATTCCATTCCATGGGGATTCGTTCCGTTTGCCATATGTCCACGATTAAGGAGTGCAGTGCGACTGCTACATCAGTACCTCCAGCTTTAAGCAGTTCTGCAGGAATTAAGTCTGTACCTGGTGCCTTGTTGTTCCTGAGGGCACTAATAGCTTCTTCTATTTCCTGAATTGATGGTGGGTCAGATTCCGTCTCCCCAATGTTTGCATTCCACGGAGTGTGAGCAACAATTTCTCCTCCCTGTAGCATACCACCAAGGAGGCCATTGAAGTACTCTCACCAGATAGTTTTAATTTTCTCTGGATCACTGACAATTCTATTCTCTCTGTCTCTACATAGTGTTGTAGATGGTTTATAACCTTCCCTGAGATGCTTAAGATATTTATAAGCATTCCTTATTCTTCCATCTGCAAAGTCCTGCTCTATTTTGAGAAGCAGCCCGTTTTCAAAAGTTCTTTTCTTTTTTCTACATACTTTATTTGCCAGTCTTCTATTCTCTTCATATTCTTGCTTCCTTTCTCTAGTCCTACACTGAGAATACTTCCTGTGAGCCTCATTCCTCCATTCAATACTCTCCCTGCATTCCTCATCAAACCAGTCCTCCTGCCTCCGTCTCTCCTCTATTCCTAGCACCTCTCTGGCAGTTTCCAGGAGTGCGCACTTAAGGCTCTGCCATTTCTCTTCCACTGTTCCTGCGACTGACCCGTTCAATTTATTCCTCACTTTCCCAGCATATTCCTGTACCTTTTCTGGGTCCTTTAAACTCGCTGTGTTAACCTTTTCCTGTCTTCTGAGTCTGTCCTTCCTATATAGTCTGTGCATCTAAACTTTATCTGCACCATATAGTGATCAGAACCAACTGACGCTCCTCTCCGGGTTTTGACATCAATGATACTTGTAGCTGCTCTTTTATCTATGATCACATGAGCTATCTGGTTGACTGTTTTCCCATCTGGGGCTACCCACATTCCCTTATGTATATCACGGTGTGGGAATTGAGTTGAGCTGATAACCATATTCCTGCTTGTAGCGAAGTCGATAAGCAGTTCCCCATTTCTGTTGGATTCATTGTGTAAACTGTGCCTACCTATGGTGCCAAGGTATGCATCTTCTTTCCCAATTTTCGCATTCATGTCTCCCATGATTAGTTTAATGCTATTCTTAGGGGCGGTGTTATATATTTTTTCCAGCAATTGGTAAAATTCTGCTTTTATGTCTTCATCCTTCTCATCAGTCGGGCAGTGTACGTTTATGATTGACATATTGAAGAATTTAGTAGCCAATCTTATTCTACATATTTTCTCGTTGACTGGGTGGAAGTCTACTATGAGGTGTTTTAAGTTTCTGTCAATTACAAATGCCACTCCTAGTTCTCTTTTCTCCTTCTCTCTTCCGCTGTATAATACCATATGAGTTTTAGTATCTCTTACTCCATTTCCCAGCCATCTTGTTTCCTGCACTGCTGCTACACCAATTTTATATCTTTTTAGCTCTTCAAATAGTTCCCTTTGTGCCACTGGCCTGTACAAAGTCCCAACATTCTACGTTCCAAAAGACAAGTCCATATTCCATTGCCTGAGTCGTTTCCGATAATACCGTCCTTTCCGAGGCTTATTTGGTAGTTTCGTAACATCCGGTTTTCCGGGACTGGGTTGTTAGACCATAGCCCAACTCCAACCTGGAGGGCCAGGATTGTGATCGAGGTTTTCTCCTCTAGATGCTTTCACTACAGCTATGGAGTCCCACCTACCCCCTCAGTCGCAGTACTACAGCCGGATGGGTCAAATTTTGACTACCGCCTGCAATAATCCAAGACATAGGCCGGTCCAGGATCATTTCCTATATGCCCTACCTCGGTACTGCTGGATACTGCTGCCCTCCACCAGGAATTTTTATCGACCTCCCGGTCTAGATCCGTACTGTTCTGCGTCAACGGGGTCACCTCTAGTAGGATGTGGCTCTTCACCATGCAGTACGGTCTTGGCTGGAGAGAGGCTCATGGCTCCATTGGGAGCTACCATCACATCATCCAACCCTGGGAACTTGTGAGGGCCAGTGCCCAGTCAACCCGAAGCAAAGGTGCTACCTCTCCAAGTTCCCTCGACTCCCCTTTTTTTTTATATGGCTCAAGCACTTTTTTATATGACCGCGTGGTCCGGGTGGATCTAGTCGACTGACGCCAGCTATGCTGCCGGGGTGGCGCTCTGCATCCAATGTGTAACTCGCCACATGGGTACCAACCGGATGTCTTCTTCATACCTCGTTCTCTCATTGGTTTATCGCTCTCGCGAAATCTCGCGATAGACCAGAAAGCTACTGTGCATTGCCAACACGTGGTTGATTTTACGCAGCGTAGCCACGTGCTGATACGCTGACTCACGCATTCTTTGTCACCACTCCCAAGTTGTACCTGACACTGACTGTTACTGAATAGTACAAAGACTGGTTTATTATTTAAAATGATTCAAAAATGGTTTTACACCTTTTGCCCCATTACATGGTTTTGTTAGATGTCATGTAGTGGGCCTTGCACCCCCAGTGCAATCTTTGGTCCAGGAGAGACTGAAGCTTTCGCTTATGGGTCTTGGCCAAGTACCCCCATACTGGAATCGCGTTGGTAACCATCGGCACCATATAGATGGAGACGATAAGCTTTCCTAGGCGGCGGGTCGTAGAATTGCTGCAAAGCAGGGGACGGAGTGAATATAGGCGATTGGCGATCTTACGGGCTACTTGTTTGGAGTGTGTCCGCCATGTGAGATGTCAATCAAGGTGGAGCCTGAGGTACTCAACCTCTCGAGACCAGGGCAAAGGAGTGTCATCTAAATATAGTGTGTCAGGGAGCCTTAAGCTCCTGGGGAAGACTACGGCTGTGGTCTTGGCCATGTTGATGGCAACCTTCCATCTCTCTACCCACTCAACGTATTCGTCAAGCTGGTTCCTGGAGTCAGATAACTGGCGTTTCAGCACGACGATCGACGGCATGCTCCGCTGTGTCATCGGCGAACATGGCCAGTCTGGTTCCCGGCAACTTGGGCACGTTATTGACATACACAGAGAAAAGCAGAGGGCCAAGACGTTTCCCTGAGGTACACCAGCCATAATAGCCCTTTCCGAAGAAAGTACGTCTACTCTCACACGAAAGGTTCTGTTTCGAATAATGCTAGCAATCAAATGGGTGTAGCAATCTGGAAGCAGAATCTCCATGAGTTTGTAAAGTAGGCCTGGAGACCAAACACGATCGAACGCCTTCTTGACATCAAGGAAAGCGGCGACGGTCTGCTCCCATGAGCAACAGGATTTGGCCACTGTCTCCACGAAATGCATCAATTGATGCATTGAGGAGTGCCCGGCTCGGGGACCAGAAAGTCAAACTGGTTTTAGGTCATCTGCTAGCCACTGCTGGACTAGTCATTCGAAGATTTTCGATGTGACAACAGTAGGCTGATAGGCCAGAGGTTCTTGGCGAGCTTGAGTCATCGTCTTTACCCAGCTTTGGGATCAACGTGACCGTAGCCCTACGCCACTAAGAGGAAAGTAGGCGAAACAGAAGCAGGTATTGAACAAGTCGACCAGGAAGTGAACCCCCCCCCCAGTCTGGAAGTCCATAGGACAGTGTAGAACGTGACAATACAAGAGTTAGATAACAGTTTATAATCAACTCCTAAATTAAAATTCAGTCACTCTAGAATTGAAAGATGACAAGAAAGGCTTACAATTCACAGTCAAGCACGCTAAATAGTTGGATGAGTTATTGAATTTTTTGATGTAGAAAAGAACAGTGGGCGATAAAGATAAGTACCCAATAAACGACACGACAAAGCGAGCAGCAGCTGCAACTGGAAAGTCAGAGACCACAATTTGTAAGATGCGGAAAGACGTAGAAGTGTAGAAAACTACGACTGGTAGAAAACGGCACTCCTGGAAAGACACGTCAGCAGAGTACAAGGAAAATTGTTTTAGATGATTTTGATTTATGTGCAGTCCGCCGTACAATACAGAATTTTTATACTATTAACGTAGGTTCCTACGTTACAATCGCTTCTTTCATAATTAAAAAGTGACAAATTTTAAGAGAGGCAAGGAAGCTTTATGAAGAATTATAAATAAACTTGGATTCCGATTTTAAAAATGTAAAAATAAAAGAATTACATTGATGGAGAGAAACGAAACAGGTGCATGCCAAGCAAGATATGGAAGAATAGGAGGACTGACACCTATGACAATAAGCGACCTGTTATTTTTCTCAATGAGACATTCATCCATCCCATTTACACAGTGAACAAGAGCTGGGAGGATCCTACAATTAGTGGAGTTTTAAAAAATAATAGTACTGGACAACGCTGGATCATTGTTCATGTAGGTTGAGAGAAAAGTCTGATTCCTGAAGAATTACTTACGTTCTAGTCTCAAACTACAAGTGGAGACTACCACCACGAGATGAACTACAAAAATTTTTAATTTTTTCTTAAACCGGTGGGTTAAGGAAAAACTGTTGCCAAACCTTCCGAAAAAATCTTTAGTGGTTATGGACAATGCACCATACCACAGTGTACAAGAAAACAAACTGCTGGCTACAGAAAAGCGGAAATCCTGGAGTGGCTAAGAAAAATGTGAATTAGTTTTTCAGAAGATATGACGAAAAGCGAATTATTGGAAATAGTTCGTTTTTGAAAGTCATCACCAACGTATAAAGTAAATATGATTTTTAAAGAAAAATGGTACAAAGTGATAATATTACCTCCATACCACTGCAACCTGAATGCTATTGAGTACGTGTGGAACATGGTTAAGGTACAAGCAGCAAGACTCAATGTCGATCAGAAAGTGACTGGAATAAAGCTGTACAGCATGTAAAAAGTGAGAAACCTAATACTGGGAAACTGATGCTCTAATGGAAGACGAGATAGAGAAGATTATAATATCGGCTGGAGGAGAAGAATCTTCTGATGTGTCCACTGATTGATGTGAAATGTCTGGAGTTGAAGAATTAAAGTAGAATGTCACTTAATATGAAAACTGTTTTCAGTGCTTTCACAACATACAATTTGTGTTGATTGAAGTAAGTCCGGCTATTTTTTTCTACTGATCATTTAGAATTTTGTTTTTTCCGGTACAAATTAGCGTGTGTTTAATTTATTTCTCACGGTATTATGTTTTAATAAATAAGACAAAGTCATAATTTTAGCAACATAATTGTTTGAAAGACACTGGAATGCAACTTCTCAATATATGCTTTTAAAAATTTCAACGAGGTAAGTTTTTTTCTATTATTTATTAAATGGTAATTTAATTCACAGCCACGAATTAGTCTTGATAATAATTCTATCTTTAATACTAATGAATAACACACAATAATTAGTATATGGGCATTATATCCAAACTGAGAACTACAAAAAACTTAAAAAGCAAGGTGTTATTACTTCAAGCTCAAAATAGATACAGTCATGATTTACTTAGTGATACCAATCATTGTTGTTTTGTACGTAAAACCTATTCTATTGGAGACAGGTTCTATAACAAAATCAGTCATTTGTTTGAAATATTTCTCTTATATATCCCACTATGAAAACTATTATGAAAGTAACTTTGTAAATTATCTTTGACAGAAGTAACTTACCTGATCCACAACAATAACGCCATACCCTTTACCAATATACCGTTATTGCTTTGTAAGATTTATTAATACCAACAGACTTGTCAACCTGTCCTTTGTAAACAACCTATTTCCAACTACTACCTGTCCGCCTTATTATTATTAACAAACACACATATCATTAACAAGTGAACGACCAATAAATCTCTCTTTAACGGTTTAACAAGAGAGCCTATTTCATGAAGCCTTATTATGTGTCTATATTGTGTTTTAAGTTGCCTAAAAAAATTTTAATAAAAAAAATATTGGATTTTGTTGTTCATAACGTGCACAAGTATCAGTAATAAGTAAGTCACTATTTCCGACTTTGGAACACTTATTTGTAGATTAAATACTAAATTGAATAATGGAGTAGTAACTGTAAAGAATAATTAAAGTTGTCTGTAAACTCATTAATTACATATTTTAATCCATTTTTAAATTATTTCAAAAACCAAAGTACTTTACTCAATAAAAATAAAACAAAAAAAGGAAAAACACCGTTTTAACTTTTAATCAGTTATTTTTATTTTAACTTTAATTAGTTTTTGTAACCATTAACTATAACTTTAACTTAGTTTTTGGACACTAACTTTAACTTTGATCAGTTAACAATCATTATGAACTTTCCCAAGTCTGTTTATAACGTGAAATTGTGTATATCACGTTAGAAACTTGATAACTGAATAGAAATTAAATTCACTTGTTTTTCATAATTTCACTTGTTTATAGGCCTACTATATACAGTTACGATGGTCTACTTGATCGTCGTAGGTACAGTGGAAAACAAAATACAAGACACCAATTAAGTCACTTATCACTAGCTTTAATTTTCACAGTTAAACAGTTCGTAATTAACTGTCTCTTACAACAAATCAAATAAAAATTGTTCACACGCAATAAAATGTCCACTAATATTAAACACAATTGTATTACAATTATACCGCCTGATTATAAAATGCAACACTTCACTAATAACCACTTGAACGCACACAGTAATATCGCCCGATAATAAATCTCGAACCGCACTGTAATTTATCGTGACTATCTGAAAACTAAGGCCGCTGCCGCCTTGTATTTATACATCCGCGCACAGACCAGAAGATTCCAAAGTACGCCTTATCTCTACACTACGACGTAATTAATTGCGGCCTTGACACAGTCCGTGCGGCTGGCGGCTTCCAGAAAAGTCTCGCGAATGCGTCGAGAATCACGTATGCCACACACATTAGAGCAAGATTCTTCTGGAACATTTGACAAACATGTAGACTGTTCTGTAATGTCGCAACAATACCTATGTGTAATAGCAAAACCTTTCTCTACCAGTTACCTTTTCATGTTGTAATTCGAAGAAATCATTAGCAGAAGTAACATAACTTTATACATGTACGAAGAGTACAACAAAAATTAAACATTGAATAGCCTTATTGATATATTAAGCTCAAAACTGTAGTAACAATGATCCATTTATTTTGATCAACAACGGAAACATGACTAGTTATGTTTTACAGATGAATACCTAATTGAAATTGTGGAGTTTATTGCTAATATTGATTATGCTTATGGTCAAAGTAATTTAATAATTTTTGAAACGGTGTAGTATAACAATTTTAACACCATATACGTACAGTTTAAGTATTATACCCTAACTTTAATCTTTGGACAAGTAAATTTTCAAGTCGCGTGTAAGTTTTAAGTAACGCCAATCGACGTATGGGAACGTACTATATCCCCGCGCAACTTGCAGTACCAGTGCTCCTATGCTTCCCCTTTCCGAATCTACGTTAATGTAGCCATGTAGTAGAGACTTTTGCGATTCTGTATTATATTTCTGCTCTTGGTAACCAGATTGAAATTTACATTACATTCCAGAGAGTTACAGTGAATTCAACTGGATGAGAGACCCATTCATGTATTTTGAGAGTTCGAACATGTTGTCAGTAAAGCTATGAGAACATCTGTATGATATCAGCTGTGATTCTGGCATTAAAAGTAAATTTTTAGATTCAGACTTAACAAAGTTTTGGATATCTTTATGAGGTGAGTATCCTTAACTTAAGGATGAGGCATTAAAGTTGCTTATGCCATTCTCCACTTCATATTTGTGTAAAAAAGGATTTTCATCTCTGATTCAAGTGAAATTAAAGTACAGAAATTGCCTTCACATGCACTCAGATTTATAACTTAAGTTAGCCACCCTTGATCCCAACATACTGTCGTGACCCAGCAGTGAATCAACAACAAATTATTAAGTAACGTGAGTAGGTTGTGTGAAATGATTGATTCCAGAGACTAACTTTACAAGACAAATATCTTTATTTAGCATTGAGATAAATTGCTGTTTAAATAATACTCATGAAACACTTTTGAACACTCTTGTAGAATAACATTTCAATACTTACAACACGCAGCACACCACACAGTAGTTAAATAGGAATGATGGAGAACACATATCTGAGAAGCACGCGGTACCCACCTGACCCGCTCCCCAATGTTCAAAGACTTCTCTAGCAAACTATGACAGAATAAGAACACGATCTCACTGTGTTGTCAGTTTTTATAGACTTTGGTTACTATGGGACCACGCCCGGGTCACAGGGTTCGGACTGGCCCTCCTGGAGCATCGGACAACCAATCAGGAGAGACGTCATCAATCAAGGCGATGTGACGTGTGAAAAGGTTAAAAGGGTCCTTTCCTTCGGTACGGGCTTGGGAATATAGGAAGTTATGGTTTTCGTGGTTTTTACTAACAACTGACATACAACCACAGTGAGACAAATTTAAACAAATTAACTCACACTCATGATAAGAGAAAGAATTCTAATACCGAAATTATAGTAAATTAAATAATCAAAAATTTTGCGTCTCATTACATTACTCCCTTGTTTTGAAAAGGAAGGAACCGGAGTACCTTGCTTTTCCAACATCCTGGTGTCCTGAGTGTTGTAAGACAAAGAAACAAACAAATAAAACAACTAAGCGTAAAACAACAAAATGAACTTAAAACTATTTCTTATCTATTTTTCATAGTATCTATTCTTATCTGTTTCACACATATCTATTCAATTTGTCTGTCAGTTTCGAGCTATATGTCCTTTATCATACGGTAGTTCTTTTCACAACATATATATTCAAACAAACAAGCTATATTTATACTAAGAAATCATTTACACAAAAAAGGTTTTTCTCTTTATCTTACACAATCCTGTAATCTGCTATTAAATTCACAATTCACTTAATCTAACCGTCCATTGCACATCACATCTTATTTTTGCTGTATTATTAATTTCAAGTGTTGTGTTTACTTTTTGTTTGCTATTTTTGCTACTGTGTAGGTATGCTGTTATTGTTGATCACTAAGGGGGGGGGGTTGGCAGTGTGTATGCGTACCGGTAGCGGTAGCAGTCATTACAGTGTCTCTCCTGTCTGAGACATTATAACAGAGGGAACCAGTTTAATTGGTTACTTTCAATCAAACCGGCTGCCGATGTTAGTACAATTACTTACCAACAAATCTGAAAATATGTAGAACAGGAATTAGGATTAGGTTACGCAAATTTACTCACTCTCTGGTTATTTAGCAAAAACATCTCTTTATTATATTTTCTTGAATAATAATTTAAATATTATTGTCATTTTGTTTTATTACGTTAAAAAAAATAAATTACTCAAAAGTTCTGCATCAAATGCTCTTACGTCTTTTTAACATGTTACTCTGGTGAGCAAAATAAAAAATATATATTTATTATCTACATTAAATACCTCGGATCCGGGTTTTAACTTAATAATGCTCTACAATAAGTCAACATTATGCAAGCTATTGGAATATTAGTTTGCTCAAATTTCGAATTACCTTTTACCTTTGACTATTATCAGATTACTATTTCATTATTGTACTTACAGACACTACTATGTTAACATTTACATGATTAGAATAAGTCTTTGCAAAAATATACTGCTTTTGTTGCCATTGTTAAAAAATATAATGGTTTGGTTTCATTTTGATACAATGTGATCAGCGGCAGGTTCTCTTGTTGTTACTCTTCAGTTGGGTTTTCTAGAAGTTCTACGATGTCGTTCGGGTGTCTCCATTTATTTTGTAGATTCTTAGTTGCGATCATGATGAAAGGATGCTGTTACCTGAAGCTCGTGAGTTTGTCGTTGTTGCTTCACTCCTGATGTACGGTGTTCACTTTTTTTTTTACATTTTAAATTTTGCTTTTAACTGCACTAATGTTACTCTATAATGTTTGGACAGAACATACTTTACAATTTAAACATTTTGTTTCCTTTTTTAAAGAGATGTATCAGCTAAGTTAGTTACTTTTAGTTATTTTACTACACTTCAACTACATAACTCGTTTTACTTTCACCACATTTCAATTACTTGTGGAGTCTGTCACCACGAAAGATTACCTTCAGTTACATCGTTATTATTTTTTTATATTTACACTTTTTCTTCACAACACATGGTAAAGCTGTTACCTTGTCTCTGATTCTGGCTCGACTGGGGTTGGTTTTGCGGCGGTTAGTAGGCAGAGGGAACTGTTCGCGCGGAGAGAGAAAAGTAGCTCGTACTTTATTATTATTATTTTCATACTAATTAACTACTATTAATAATACTACATTTTCTTTATTGAGTTAGGTATTTTTTTATTATTATTACGTCTTTTTATTTAATTATCATAATTATTAATTTTCGCTTCAATACAGAATAATTTTCATGTCCGTACTAGATTTTTACAAGTTGATACAGGCATATAAGTACACAGGGAAGAGTTAAATATTTTCTCACATGTCATTTTAAATAAAAAATTATTTGTGCTATTTAAATTCCTTTTAAATCGTCACATTCTCCTCCACTGAAAGATAAGGACGGGGCGATGGGGTATTAAAAGAAAACCTAAGAAATACAATTATATTTGACAGGGCACTTCGTGATGAAATTTCTCTTATGACTCTTTTTCTTTCGTGAAGTTCCCTTTCTCTCGTTTCTTAATTGCTAACTTAATTTTATTTATTACACATAATTTTCGTAACTTCACAATATCGTGGCCCGACTGATTTTGATAGCATACTCTAACTCAATTAGTTAGTTTTCTCCTCTATCATTAACCCTTTTCAGTGCGGCGCCATTGTGACTTTATTACGTATTTACATCTATTACATTTATTTATACTTAATATAATCTAAAGTTGATTCCACACTCAACTTTAGATTATTCCTAATTCTAATATCCTATACTACTGAGACAAGCGGAACCTTTATTTTATTTTAAACAATCTTAGAAATTTGAATTCCTATAAACACACACATATATATAATCACAATCTTATACTAATAAATTCAAATATATGTAAATCTAATAAAGATCTGTGGAGATACAGTTATTGAGGAGATATTATCACTTTAATATGGAAAGAAATTTCACACGAAGAGTACATTATGTTTACATTCACACAACAGATCAGCTGGTTGGGGGAGGTCTATTGTGTGCGTTACGATGGCTTATTGTGTACCTTAGCAAGGACTTATAACAAAGAAGGGTGACTTCTGACAATTTGGAACACGTTTTATTTCCTGCACAGGATTGTCTGTTTAGTCAACAAGGGAATGTCATTCAAACAACGTACTTGTATATGAGGGGAGAGTGTATTTTTCTCGACACGAAACAAACATGAACTAGCCTGTAACTACCGTCAGGTTGAAAATTGAATATTTTTACAAGCGGGGACTTGCTTATTACGTCGATTTCCTAATACTACTATTATTACTTTATTAATAAAACTCTATTTATTTATTCACAAATCCAGAGTGAGTAAATTTACGCATTTTAGCAAGTTATTGTTAGTTATTTAGCACAGGGTACACAATTATTTTAGTTGTCTTGATTGTTCATCTCTTCTTTCACAGCACAATTATTTTATAAATTAGCAGGGTGTTGCATTTTATCTGTGATCTGTGACACTCTGTAAACAATTTTTTTTTTTTTTTTTTTTTTTACTAAGCAGCAGAGTGGCGCATTTTATAGTTTCTCTCCTGTCTGAGACATTATAACAGAGGGAACCAGTTTAATTGGTTACTTTCAATCAAACCGGCTGCCGATGTTAGTACAATTACTTACCAACAAATCTGAAAATATGTAGAACAGGAATTAGGATTAGGTTACGCAAATTTACTCACTCTCTGGTTATTTAGCAAAAACATCTCTTTATTATATTTTCTTGAATAATAATTTAAATATTATTGTCATTTTGTTTTATTACGTTAAAAAAAATAAATTACTCAAAAGTTCTGCATCAAATGCTCTTACGTCTTTTTAACATGTTACTCTGGTGAGCAAAATAAAAAATATATATTTATTATCTACATTAAATACCTCGGATCCGGGTTTTAACTTAATAATGCTCTACAATAAGTCAACATTATGCAAGCTATTGGAATATTAGTTTGCTCAAATTTCGAATTACCTTTTACCTTTGACTATTATCAGATTACTATTTCATTATTGTAATTACAGACACTACTATGTTAACATTTACATGATTAGAATAAGTCTTTGCAAAAATATACTGCTTTTATTGCCATTGTTAAAAAATATAATGGTTTGGTTTCACCTTGATACAATGTGATCAGCGACAGGTTCTCTTGTTGTTACTCTTCAGTTGGGTTTCCTAGAAGTTCTATGATGTCGTTCGGGTGTCTCCATTTATTTTGTAGATTCTTAGTTGCGATCATGACGAAAGGATGCTGTTACCTGAAGCTCGTGAGTTTGTCGTTGTTGCTTCACTCCTGATGTACGGTGTTCACTTTTTTTTTACATTTTACATTTTGCTTTTAACTGCACTAATGTTACTCTATAATGTTTGGATAGAACATACTTTACAATTTAAACATTTCGTTTCCTTTTTTAAAGAGATGTGTCGGCTAAGTTAGTTACTTTTAGTTATTTTAATACACTTCAACTACATAACTCGTTTTACTTTCACCACATTTCAATTACTTGTGGAGTCTGTCACCACGAAAGATTACCTTTAGTTACATCATTATTATTTTTTTATATTTACACTTTTTCTTCATGACACATGGTAAAGCTGTTACCTTGTCTCTGATTCTGGCTCGACTGGGGTTGGTTTTGCGGCGGTTAGTAGGGAGAGGGAGCTGTTCGCGCGGAGAGAGAAAAGTAGTTCGTACTTTACTATTATTATTTTCATACTAATTAACTACTATTAATAATACTACATTTTCTTTATTGAGTTAGGTATTTTTTTTATTATTATTACGTCTTTTTATTTAATTATCATAATTATTAATTTTCGCTTCAATACAGAGTAATTTTTATGTCCGTACTAGATTTTTACAAGTTGATACAGGCATATAAGTACACAGGGAAGAGTTAAATATTTTCTCACATGTCATTTTAAATAAAAAATTATTTGTGCTATTTAAATTCCTTTTAAATCGTCACATCATGACGATCCAGTAGCAGGAGTCACTGGTCCACATACAAATCGAACTCTTGGAGTGTCCTGGATTTCCTCATAGATGACTTCTGTCTGCTGCACTGGGCGAGAAGTCTAGTGGCTGGAGTGTCTGTACATAATTTCCACATTTTTGTGTTGTGACGTATGCCACAAACAAATGCTACTACACTTGTGGTTAGGAAGAAGATAAACAGAAATATTTTTATGAATGGGAGTGACGTAAAGCTTTGCTTACGCTGTGCTCTTATCAGCTCTAGCTTCCTTTGCAGTTCAGTTATTGAGATAATATCAAGTGGGTCGGATACATTATTCAAAATTTCTTGTATGTCTGCAGTAAGATTGTCAGTTGAAGTTTCATTAGTTGGCTGGAATGTTTTTAATTCAGAAAACGTTAGGACATTTTGAATAAGTGGTATCACCACATGATTTGTTTGAATTTTTGTGAAAGTCTTTCCCTTTAATCGCGGGAGTAACATGAAGTATTTGGAGTATACATAACAATTTCGAGTATTCGGAAGAATTCCGGTGCTGCTTAGTAATTGTGTTTGCGAACGTATTTTCTCAAACTATTGAAGTTGAAGCAATACTCGGGTAGTCTTCAGCATCAGAGGCGCAACCGGGGGAGGGGGGTTGGGTAGAACCCCCCCCCCCGCGCCGAAAATCTGGAAAAAATTTTGTAATCAACGTATGTACAAATAGTAAGAACATAATAATTATAGTATCTTCTTTATATGTTAATTACTATATTCTTACAAAGTAACATTTTTACTATTACTAAATGATAAACTAAAATTCAGCATAGGTAAGTATACCAGATGTGAATAAACTGTTCTTTTGACAACAGCGCATGATATGTAATTGTCTTAGTACTTTTCAAAAAACACCAGTTTTCATCAAATCGTAGCATTTAGTTTATTGCTGTATTTTCCGTTTTTGGAGAGTGAACTGGACCAATCTGGGTGGCCTGTCAATTTCAGTGGAAAGGAAAGTCATACATAGAGTCGGAAAATAATGTATAACGTGTACAAGTTTATTAAATCAGAAGATAAGGGAATATCAGAAAGAAAGTTGCAGTAAAGGTAGCTCAGGCGTGCGGTGTGTCTCTAAGTAGTGTTTTTACTTCCATATTCCTTAAGGAATGGAGGTATGGTGATGGCAAAAAAAATCGTGTTCGAGATTATTGCAGATTCTGATTCTACTACACTCAAAACATGAAAAAAAGTCGTTTTCCGAAAAGTGTCTGTGTGTGTGTCTGTCTGTCTGTCTGTCTGTCTATGTGTCTGTCTGTCTGTCTGTGTGTGTGTCTGTCTGTAGATTTTTTTTCTATGGCAAACGATAACTGCCGAAAATTCAAACAGAATCAAATAATTTTTTGCATGCAGCCCTGATTTGCAGAGTACTCGCGACCTATTGTTTTTGGTGAAGATCGGTGAAGGGAAAGGGGTAGTTTACCTGCAACGGTTTTTTTTTAGCAAGGGTAATTTTGTTTGTTTGGCAAACGATAACAGCCGCAAATTCAAACAGAATCAAATAATGTTTCGCATACGGCCCTGAATTGTAGAGTTCTCAAGATCTGTTGATTTTGGTGAAGATCGGTTAAGGGAAAGGGGTAGTTTACCTGTAACGTTTTATGTTTTAACAAGGGTATTTCCTATGTCAAACGATAACTGCCGCAAATTCAAACAGAATCAAAAGATTATTTGCATACAGCCCTAAATTGTAGAGTTCTCAAGACCTATTGTTTTTGGTGAAGATCGGTTGAGGGAAAGGGGTAGTTTACCTGCAACGTTTTTTTAACGAGGGTATTTTCTATGGCAAACGATAACAGCCGCAAATTCAAACAGAATCAAATAATGTTTTGCATACGTCCCTGAATTGTAGAGGTCTCAATGACTTTCGATTTTGGTGAAGATCGGTTAAGGGGAAGGGGTAGTTTACCTGCAACCTTTTACGTTTTAACAAGAGTAAAGTACTTGAAAATTTATTTAAACTTTTTGAAACAATGGTAATTGTTAAAAATAAAATAATTTTGTTGCCAGGCAATAAAATTATAACTTTTTCATTTTAATGTAATATAATATTTTTCATTTAATACAGCAATAAAAAGGCAGGTAAGACACAGCCTGGCTGTTTGGGTGAAAATGATTTTAAATATAAATCTTAGAATATGGAAGTCATGTATGATTCTCCATACCGATATTTACTTCCATGTTCCTTAAGGAAATGGAAGTATGGTGATGGCAAAAAAATCGTGTTCGAGATTATTGCAGATACTGATTGTACTACACTCAAAACATGAAAAAAGTCGTTTTCCGAAAAGTGTGTGTCTGTCTATAGATTTTTTTTTATATGGCAAACGATAACAGCCGCAAATTCAAACAGAATCAAATAATTTTTTGCATACAGCCCTGATTTGTAGAGTACTCACGACCTATTGTTTTTGATGAAGATCGGTTGAGGGAAAGGGGTAGTATACCTAAAACGGTTTTTTTTATCAAGGGTAATTTTTTTTTTTGGCAAACGATAACAGCCGCAAATTCAAACAGAATTAAATAATGTTTGGCATACAGCCCTGAATTTTAGAGTTCTCAAGACCGATTGATTTAGGTGAAGATCGGTTAAGGGAAAGGGGTAGTTTACCAGCAACGTTTTATGTTTTAACAAGGGTATTTTCTATGGCAAACGATAACAGCCGCAAATTCAAACATAATCAAATAATTTTTTTCATGCAGTCCTGATTTGTAGAGTACTAAAGGCCTATTGTTTTTGGTGAAGATCGGTTAAGGGAAAAGGGTAGTTTACCTGCAACGGTTTTTTATCAAGGGTAATTTTTTATATGGTAAACGATAATAGCCGCAAATTCAAACAGAATAAAATAATGTTTTGCATAGAGCACTGAATTGTAGAGTTCTCAAGACCTGTTGGTTTTGGTGAAGATCGGTTAAGGGAATAGGGTAGTTTACCTGCAACATTTTATGTTTTAACAAGGGTAATTTTTTTTATGACGAACGATAACTGCCGTACATTCAAACAGAATCAACCTTCTGCATACCTTTTTGAATTATACAGAACTCAAGGTCTGTTGATTTTGTTAAAGATCGGTTAAGGGAAAAGGGTAGTTTACCTGCAACGTTTTATGTTTTAACAAGGGTATTTTCTATGGCAAACGATAACAGCCGCAAATTCAAACAGAATCAAAAGATTATTTGCATACAGCCCTATATTTTAGAGTTCTCAAGACCTTTTGTTTTTGGTGAAGATCGGTTAAGGGAAAGGGGTAGTTTACCTGCAACTTTTTTTAACAAGGGTATTTTCTATGGCAAACGATAACAGCCGCAAATTCAAACAGAATCAAATAATGTTTTGCATACAGTCCTGATTTATAGAGTACTCAAGGCCTATTGTTTTTGGTGAAGATCGGTTAAGGGGAAGGGGTAGTTTACCTGCAACGTTTTTTTATCAAGAGTAATTTTCTATGGCAAACGATAACAGCCGCAAATTCAAACAGAATCAAATAATTTTTGCATACGTCCCTGAATTGTAGAGATCTCAAGGACTTTCGATTTTGGTGAAGATCGGTTAAGGGGAAGGGGTAGTTTACCAGCAACCTTTTACGTTTTAACAACAGTAAAGTACTTGAAAATTCATTTAAACTTTTTGAAACAATGGTAATTAATTATTATTATTATTTTTTGTACCAACAGCGTAGTTAGGCCATATAAACTATAAATCATAGCAAACGAATTACAGTATATATTCAATTATATATTAAGTTAGTGAGGCTTTGGTGTTACGTGTCATGGAGACTGATAATGACAGTCAAGGAGTCCTGTGTTCTAATCACCACTGGCAATACAGTGGGTACACAGCCTTCCAGATGTATCTGGAACACTGGAATCATCCTAGGTGAGTACATGTGCACTGTATTTTTTACATATAGTATTAAAATGATTTAATTTTTAAGAGATTAGATTTACTAGGACCAGATTGTCTAGGGTTACTAACACATTATTATTATTTTATAGAGGGGCATTCAGAAACCTTAAAACACAAACGTACTGATAAATACTCTTAAATAAACCCACAAAAAATAATGTACTGAGTCTCATATATGATGCTTAAATGAACAAACAAGTAAAACATCCAAGTGTCCTCCCCAAGTTTTTTGGCCAGAGCCGCCACTGCCGACAGTAGCAGTAATAGGTGAAGAATCGGTGAGCTGGCCAGGCTCTTCCTCATCCATACCTAGTAATTTGCTCTCTATCCTATTGCTTATATTAATTATGTTATTACCAACATACACATTCTCTGTGGAGAAATCAATTCTCATCCCTAGTTCTTTCATCAAATCTACGCCTATTAATCTGTCATACCTCGTTTTAAGATCAGCTACAACAAAATCATGATATACTCTATAATTACTACTGACCGTTAGGCCTACTTTTTGTACTCCGTACACTATTGTGTGTCTTTAAACATCGTTTTATTATAAATCAACGATAATGGTATTTGTTGTTGTGTTATATTAGTATTTGTGTTTACAGTGTTTTAAGTATTTTATTTAACATTCGATAGTAGTTTGTGTTTTGTGTGCATATTCAGATTTGAGTCGGAATAATTAAAATGAAGATTTTCAAAGGAGTAATAACACCGCTGGATATACAAAGGTTTTTAAATACTGGAACAATTCCTGAAAAGTGTATAAAATCATATCAAAGTAAAAACTTTAAGAAACAATGTAAACTTAATGTTATTTGTGACAATAAACTGTTCACGATGATAAGAAAATACAAAAATTGTTAGAAGTAACCCACAAAGGTGCTGATACTAGCAAACAAGCGATTGGTACGTCTGCACATCGAGGAATAAATAGCACTGTTTCACAACGGTACTACTATAAAAATATAAAATTAAAGGCGACAGATTTTGTAAAAAATTATGAAGTGTGTCAGAAAGTTACGTCTCCATGGGTGTCCTATGTACCCGAAATGAAGCCAATTTCTATTCCGAAGAAAGTCATGGAACAAATTGGAATAGATGTTATGCAGTTACCAGAAGTGCAGGGCAAAAAATACATAGTGGTAGCAGTAGACTACTTTTCAAAGTGGGCTGAGGCCAAAGCCGTAAAAATAAGACGCACTGAAGTGGCTAAATTTATTTATGAAATTATATGTAGACATGGTTGCCCTAAAATACAAATTAATGATAATGGTCGTGAGTTTGTAAATCAAGTTTCTAAAGAATTGCATATACTGATGGGGACAACACAAAGATTAACGTGACCCTACCATCCACAGGCTAATGGATTAGTAGAGCGTCAAATTAGGACAATAAAAGGTAAACTGAAAAAAACTTTAATGGAAAACATTAATAACCGGCCTGATATTCTCGAGAGTGTATTATTTCGTACAGAACATCTGGACACAAAACATCAGGATTTTCACCTTATTTTATGTTATACAACAGAGAACCAGTTTTACCATTAGACCTTGTTGATGAAGATAATTTGGTTGATGAAAATGAGGAGCCTCTTCAGGTGATACTGTGGTGGCATGCCTGCCTGACTTTATGGTGTTGAGATCTCGACAAGGGAAATCCAGTAAGGTCGTGCAGGTGCAGCCGCAGTCACCGGACTAGGGGGTAAGTTACCCATGATTTTAATAAGGAATTACGAGGAGGGGGGTCATGGCGCCATATTCTTGCTGGTCCTCTTGGGTTTTAGGCAATGAGAGTTTTTCTGTTTCGGCAGAAAACCTCTCATTGGGGGGGGGGGTATTGTAACGGGGCAAACTAAGGGGTTTTGTAATTTCATAATTTTCTTGTAACAATTTGTAGCCAATACAATATTTTGTGGTTTTCCAATTATTAGTGGCTTATACAATTTATTATAATACCTAGTTTTACATACAGCCTGTGCAACTTGGTTATTGTGTTGTTTTCAATTCTATATTTTACTAATTTTTTTTGTTTTTGTTTACTAAGCAGCAGAGTGGCGCATTTTATAGTTTCTCTCCTGTCTGAGACATTATAACAGAGGGAACCAGTTTAATTGGTTACTTTCAATCAAACCGGCTGCCGATGTTAGTACAATTACTTACCAACAAATCTGAAAATATGTAGAACAGGAATTAGGATTAGGTTACGCAAATTTACTCACTCTCTGGTTATTTAGCAAAAACATCTCTTTATTATATTTTCTTGAATAATAATTTAAATATTATTGTCATTTTGTTTTATTACGTTAAAAAAAATAAATTACTCAAAAGTTCTGCATCAAATGCTCTTACGTCTTTTTAACATGTTACTCTGGTGAGCAAAATAAAAAATATATATATATTATCTACATTAAATACCTCGGATCCGGGTTTTAACTTAATAATGCTCTACAATAAGTCAACATTATGCAAGCTATTGGAATATTAGTTTGCTCAAATTTCGAATTACCTTTTACCTTTGACTATTATCAGATTACTATTTCATTATTGTACTTACAGACACTACTATGTTAACATTTACATGATTAGAATAAGTCTTTGCAAAAATATACTGCTTTTGTTGCCATTGTTAAAAAATATAATGGTTTGGTTTCACCTTGATACAATGTGATCAGCGGCAGGTTCTCTTGTTGTTACTCTTCAGTTGGGTTTCCTAGAAGTTCTATGATGTCGTTCGGGTGTCTCCATTTATTTTGTAGATTCTTAGTTGCGATCATGACGAAAGGATGCTGTTACCTGAAGCTCGTGAGTTTGTCGTTGTTGCTTCACTCCTGATGTACGGTGTTCACTTTTTTTTTTACATTTTACATTTTGCTTTTAACTGCACTAATGTTACTCTATAATGTTTGGATAGAACATACTTTACAATTTAAACATTTCGTTTCCTTTTTTAAAGAGATGTGTCGGCTAAGTTAGTTACTTTTAGTTATTTTAATACACTTTAACTACATAACTCGTTTTACTTTCACCACATTTCAATTACTTGTGGAGTCTGTCACCACGAAAGATTACCTTCAGTTACATCGTTATTATTTTTTTATATTTACACTTTTTCTTCATGACACATGGTAAAGCTGTTACCTTGTCTCTGATTCTGGCTCGACTGGGGTTGGTTTTGCGGCGGTTAGTAGGGAGAGGGAGCTGTTCGCGCAGAGAGAGAAAAGTAGTTCGTACTTTATTATTATTATTTTCATGCTAATTAACTACTATTAATAATACTACATTTTCTTTATTGTTAGGTATTTTTTTTATTATTATTACGTCTTTTTATTTAATTATCATAATTATTAATTTTCGCTTCAATACAGAGTAATTTTCATGTCCGTACTAGATTTTTACAAGTTGATACAGGCATATAAGTACACAGGGAAGAGTTAAATATTTTCTCACATGTCATTTTAAATAAAAAATTATTTGTGCTATTTAAATTCCTTTTAAATCGTCACATCACGATGATCCAGTAGCAGGAGTCACTGGTCCACATACAAATCGAACTCTAGGAGTGTCCTGGATTTCCTCATAGATGACTTCTGTCTGCTGCACTGGGCGAGAAGTCTAGTGGCTGGAGTGTCTGTACATAATTTCCACATTTTTGTGTTGTGACGTATGCCACAAACAAATGCTACTACACTTGTGGTTAGGAAGAAGATAAACAGAAATATTTTTATGAATGGGAGTGATGTAAAGCTTTGCTTACGCTGTGCTCTTATCAGCTCCAGCTTCCTTTGCAGTTCAGTTATTGAGATAATATCAAGTGGGTCGGATACATTATTCAAAATTTCTTGTATGTCTGCAGTAAGATTGTCAGTTGAAGTTTCATTAGTTGGCTGGAATGTTTTTAATTCAGAAAACGTTAGGACATTTTGAATAAGTGGTATCACCACATGATTTGTTTGAATTTTTGTGAAAGTCTTTCCCTTTAATCGCGGGAGTAACATGAAGTATTTGGAGTATACATAACAATTTCGAGTATTCGGAAGAATTCCGGTGCTGCTTAGTAATTGTGTTTGCAAACGTATTTTCTCAAACTATTGAAGTTGAAGCAATACTCGGGTAGTCTTCAGCATCAGAGGCGCAACCGGGGGGGGGGGGGTTAGAACCCCCCGCCCCGAAAATCTGGAAAAAATTTTGTAATCAACGTATGTACAAATAGTAAGAACATAATAATTATAGTATCTTCTTTATATGTTAATTACCATATTCTTACAAAGTAACATTTTTACTATTACTAAATGATAAACTAAAATTCAGCATAGGTAAGTATACCAGATGTGAATAAACTGTTCTTTTGACAACAGCGCATGATATGTAATTGTCTTAGTACTTTTCAAAAAACACCAGTTTTCATCAAATCGTAGCATTTAGTTTATTGCTGTATTTTCCGTTTTTGGAGAGTGAACTGGACCAATCTGGGTGGCCTGTCAATTTCAGTGGAAAGGAAAGTCATACATAGAGTCGGAAAATAATGTATAATGTGTACAAGTTTATTAAATCAGAAGATAAGGGAATATCAGAAAGAAAGTTGCAGTAAAGGTAGCTCAGGCGTGCGGTGTGTCTCTAAGTAGTGTTTTTACTTCCATGTTCCTTAAGGAAATGGAAGTATGGTGATGGCAAAAAAATCGTGTTCGAGATTATTGCAGATTCTGATTGTACTACACTCAAAACATGAAAAAAGTCGTTTTCCAAAAAGTGTCTGTGTGTCTGTCTGTCTGTCTATAGATTTTTTTTTATATGGCAAACGATAACAGCCGCAAATTCAAACAGAATCAAATAATTTTTTGCATACAGCCCTGATTTGTAGAGTACTCACGACCTATTGTTTTTGATGAAGATCGGTTGAGGGAAAGGGGTGTATACTTACGTTATTTTTGAATTTATAAATACGATATATTATATCTCACAAATGTGGTTATGTATACATAAACTAGGACGCCATCTTTATTTACTACCTAAGTCATGGGCCAGAATTTCGTTACGCGAAGTCATGCGGGAACAGAAATTGCTTGAAATAAAAACAGCTGTTCTGATTTTTACCAATGAAATACCCTTTTTATTATTTATTCATTTTACATACTTGTTTTCAACCCTATCTTTAACCCTTCCAAAATAAAAAACATAGTGTAATAATACCTTCGGTAAATATAATAAGTATATGACAAAATTATATATATATTTATATGTGTTGCAACTTCTGTAAGTATAATATGTATATGACAAAATTATATCTATATATATATTTTTATAGGTGTTGCTACACCCAGCACTTAGAAATAATTACGCACGCACACAACCACTCACCCTTTCATTCTCATGGTACAAACTTTTATTTAAATTTTGGAGCTCCTTTTATTAGATTGAAATTTTAAAATAAAATGAATTTCTACAATAAAATGATATTGGGAAATTATGAAATCAGGAATTAAGGAACGTTCTCACCAATTTCGTGTTGCTGGTTGTTATAGCTGGCGGTAAAACTTCGCGTCCAGTACCGCGAGTTTTACGTTTACTCGTCTCGGTCACATTTTTGTAATCGACGCACTGTACGGTGTTTTACACAGTTTATTAACCACCTACAGTGGTCTAAAAACTTAAAATTCACCCGGGAGTGAATTGGTTTTGCCGGCCGGCACTGATCAGTTGCTGCAGCGAAATGACGACAATTCCTTGTTGAATTCTGCGGAAGTGGGGTGTACTGACGTCACATTTTCTTTGTTTAACTTGTTGACATCGCCGTTTTGTCGTGGTCAACACATTCTCAGCCTCTGACGTAATTAAGGCTTGGCTTGCTTATCGCAATAACTGCACACTGTTTTAATGACATTTTACAGATTCTGCTACGAATTAGTTCAAATCCTGGCAAATATTGTGATATAGTCCACTCACTGTAAATTCGATATCGGGTGTTTGAGGTCGGGTTGGGTATGTCAAAAAATAGAAAAATACAATATTTATGATCTCGTTACCATATTTTAGGTAATTATAAAATGTACCATAATTGTACCATCACAAAACCCCCTCAATGAAAGATGGTGTGACGAAGCACACAAACTTTCATTGACCCTTTCATACTTCCTAAAGGGATCAGCCAGGACAAGTCGCCACAACCCCCTTACAAATTTACATAAAAAATAACAACAACTCACCCTTGGTCTGGTGATGATGACCGTACCTAGATGACCTTACTGGACTTCTCCTGCGAGATCCCAACACCATAAGGCCACTTAGGCTCTTAACGCCCCTGCTCTGACGCGTTGGCCAGCTCAGGACCGCTGTCATATCACCAAACACTGAAACAATATATAATAAATATTCAAATAGTGGCTTAGTAAATCACTCCATCCTCAACTGATCTAGTTCCCCTTAGCTAAGTGCTGGTTTGTGCCAATAAGCACTGGGTTGGCTTAATATATTTTAATACGCTTAATAAAATTATAAGATTATATATTATATCTCTTATATTATATTATATATAATATATTTTAAGAATTAAAAAGAATATCTCTTCTTCATATTAACAAATACTTCTACCCTGAGTTGAAAAATGGTTTCGATTCCTATCGATAATATTTATCTTCATTCTTTTACAATTACTATAATTGTAACACAAGCACCTTAGTATAATATAGTTACCAAAATTGAATAAAATATAATTGAAAATATAATAGGAAAATTACACATTATAATCTCCCAAATCTGGAGAAAAACAAATTATAAAAGAATTAATAACTCTATATATTTATTTATTGAATACTCTTAGTGCATGATAAAATAAAAAAATTTATTATTATTGTTATTATTATTATTATTAACAGGTAATTATTTGGCTGATAAATATTATTAACAGCGCCATTTAAAAAATTTTTTTTTTTTTTCTTCCTACACATATTATAACATCATGTTAAAAAGTTTTCAAATAAATACATAATACATTAATAATTAACACTGATATATTAATAATACAGTTAATACATTTTAAATACTCAATCATATTTAATCATATCTAAGATATGCATTAACATTTGTGTAATTTACTTAAAAGTTGTATTTAAATTAAAATTTACCATTGCAGTTATTAATTAAACATCAAATTTATTTATTTATGATAATAAAATACATTTTGAACTTATTGTTACTATTCATATTACATTATTATTTCATTATTCATTTTCTACTACCTCTCTCCTCTGAACTTTCTACCTCCCTAACTACCTAAACTCTCACCTTCTATTACTGTTTAGTCTGGATAACTCCTATATTCACTATACTTCATTATATAATTTTACTCACCTTCTTCTAACTGACCATCAAATTTACCTATCAATGACACCAATATCTCAATTATAAACTCCATTACTAATTCCATTTAAATCCTATGGCACCGCTCGTCTTTGCACTGGGTTGGGTGTTCCCTAACTGGCTATATACATCTCTAATATTTTTGCCCTTCCAAATAATTCGGCAAACACTCCCTTAAATTTATACTAATACCTGCCACAACACTATTGGTTGGCTACTCTTTATCACCTCACCCCCACTACAGAATTCATCAACAATAATTATATGTTTATACCTTTACTTAAACACCTTCTCTACAAATAATCACTAACTACTGTGTCCCTAAATATATAATAATTCTCTTTGTATTTTCTTAAAAATTCTTATCTTTCTAACTCCATTTACATTAATTAATTACTCACCTGCATTTTATCTATACCCAGTCTCTATTCCTGTTTAAACACTTACTGTAATCATTGACAATTCTCCTATAAAATTCCTCTCCTACCTACTTATAACAATACCTCATTTCAAAATTCAAATATAATTATTTATTTAAACATTCATTATTATTCATTAGTAATTAATTAAAATATTATTATTAAACATGTTACATATATAAAATATATAATAATACACACTGGGGTACCTGTAATACATAATACACATCAAAATACATGGATAAATACAATAAAAATATACACTCCAACTTCATTATTGTGTCATTAATCGAAATCAGTCCATAACAGTCCAATTCAAAACCACTTTTCATATTATTATTTAATTTTCATTTCACAATATAACAGTCTATCCACCATCATTAAACAACAAACGAATCTTAGGTCTATATAAATCATTTTTGATTAAATACATTATCTTATTATTATAAATGTAAAGGTTATTCAATTTTTTATAATTTTCCACAATACTATTATAATCAATATGGTCACTCCATATCATTATCTCATATAATTTGTCACGATCGATTATGGTCCTGTCACCTTTAGTATCATCTGTCACAACCAGGTAAGTTATAAAGTCATCATTAATAACATCATCTCCTCCTGCTGCTATATCAGCTTCAATATAGGGTAAGTACTTACAATAATTATTAATTCTCTCTCTACTCACTCTCTCTCTCTTAATTCTGTATAATTTCTCCCAACTTCAAACAACTCTAACTTACTATCACCATACCTATCTCTCTCAAAATATGCCTCATCATAACACCAAGTCACACTCTCTCTCTCCAGATATGCAGGGGTCCCTATCATAAAATTGTTGCACCTCTTCTTAGGTACACAAAAACATAAAGAAACTTTATTTGTAGAACTATCGTCTATCAAATATAAATTAAAGGCATTCTTATCCTTATAACAATTACATGAAGACTTGTCTTCACCCCCTAATACAACATTAAAAGAAAATTCTACCCCCTGCATTCCTTGTACTAAAATACTTTCTCTCCACTTTCTTTCTGACTTCATAAATTCAAATATTTCATTATCATTCATTATACTTTCATTATCATGTTTATCCTCTTCTAACACCACAATCTTACTACCTGTATTATTTGGATTATCTATAGTTTCTAAATTTTTAGTGATATCTATCACATTTATTTCAATGTTTTCTAAATGATTTTGTAACTTATCGAATTTGTCATTCAAATGTGTGAATTTAATATCAGTATCGCTTTTCTGTTCGTCTAGTTTTTTATCTAGTTTTAATAACAATTGTATTATTGCGTTACTTTCATCTGATTTACTGTCTAAATTAGTTGAAATGAATGTGTCAGTTTGCGTTATTTCGGCATACACAGGCGTATTTGCCCCGTCAGTCTGACTAATGGGATTTATTTGCATATCCATTCACCAGTTAAAGTTATGTCAGTGGTACTGGTTTTTATGTCAATATCGTCACTTGTACTCATTTTGGCAATTGTGTAATGCACGCATGCATACAATTGTCTAACCTAATTGTGGGGTTATGTTTACGAGTTATAAAATTTTGTGTCTGTTACCTCAAGCAATTTGTTCCGTTCTTTCTAGGCGTATATTAGGTAATAATACGTTTAAATAATACCACCTAATGTCCCTGTTCCCGAAGCCACCTGTATACTTACGTTATTTTTGAATTTATAAATACGATATATTATATCTCACAAATGTGGTTATGTATACATAAACTAGGACGCCATCTTTATTTACTACCTAAGTCATGGGCCAGAATTTCGTTACGCGAAGTCATGCGGGAACAGAAATTGCTTGAAATAAAAACAGCTGTTCTGATTTTTACCAATGAAATACCCTTTTTATTATTTATTCATTTTACATACTTGTTTTCAACCCTATCTTTAACCCTTCCAAAATAAAAAACATAGTGTAATAATACCTTCGGTAAATATAATAAGTATATGACAAAATTATATATATATTTATATGTGTTGCAACTTCTGTAAGTATAATATGTATATGACAAAATTATATCTATATATATATTTTTATAGGTGTTGCTACACCCAGCACTTAGAAATAATTACGCACGCACACAACCACTCACCCTTTCATTCTCATGGTACAAACTTTTATTTAAATTTTGGAGCTCCTTTTATTAGATTGAAATTTTAAAATAAAATGAATTTCTACAATAAAATGATATTGGGAAATTATGAAATCAGGAATTAAGGAACGTTCTCACCAATTTCGTGTTGCTGGTTGTTATAGCTGGCGGTAAAACTTCGCGTCCAGTACCGCGAGTTTTACGTTTACTCGTCTCGGTCACATTTTTGTAATCGACGCACTGTACGGTGTTTTACACAGTTTATTAACCACCTACAGTGGTCTAAAAACTTAAAATTCACCCGGGAGTGAATTGGTTTTGCCGGCCGGCACTGATCAGTTGCTGCAGCGAAATGACGACAATTCCTTGTTGAATTCTGCGGAAGTGGGGTGTACTGACGTCACATTTTCTTTGTTTAACTTGTTGACATCGCCGTTTTGTCGTGGTCAACACATTCTCAGCCTCTGACGTAATTAAGGCTTGGCTTGCTTATCGCAATAACTGCACACTGTTTTAATGACATTTTACAGATTCTGCTACGAATTAGTTCAAATCCTGGCAAATATTGTGATATAGTCCACTCACTGTAAATTCGATATCGGGTGTTTGAGGTCGGGTTGGGTATGTCAAAAAATAGAAAAATACAATATTTATGATCTCGTTACCATATTTTAGGTAATTATAAAATGTACCATAATTGTACCATCACAGGGGTAGTTTACCTAAAACGGTTTTTTTTATCAAGGGTAATTTTTTTTTTTTGGCAAACGATAACAGCCGCAAATTCAAACAGAATTAAATAATGTTTGGCATACAGCCCTGAATTTTAGAGTTCTCAAGACCGATTGATTTAGGTGAAGATCGGTTAAGGGAAAGGGGTAGTTTACCAGCAACGTTTTATGTTTTAACAAGGGTATTTTCTATGGCAAACGATAACAGCCGCAAATTCAAACATAATCAAATAATTTTTTTCATGCAGTCCTGATTTGTAGAGTACTAAAGGCCTATTGTTTTTGGTGAAGATCGGTTAAGGGAAAAGGGTAGTTTACCTGCAACGGTTTTTTATCAAGGGTAATTTTTTATATGGTAAACGATAATAGCCGCAAATTTAAACAGAATAAAATAATGTTTTGCATAGAGCACTGAATTGTAGAGTTCTCAAGACCTGTTGGTTTTGGTGAAGATCGGTTAAGGGAATAGGGTAGTTTACCTGCAACATTTTATGTTTTAACAAGGGTAATTTTTTTTATGACGAACGATAACTGCCGTACATTCAAACAGAATCAACCTTCTGCATACCTTTTTGAATTATACAGAACTCAAGGTCTGTTGATTTTGTTAAAGATCGGTTAAGGGAAAAGGGTAGTTTACCTGCAACGTTTTATGTTTTAACAAGGGTATTTTCTATGGCAAACGATAACAGCCGCAAATTCAAACAGAATCAAAAGATTATTTGCATACAGCCCTATATTGTAGAGTTCTCAAGACCTTTTGTTTTTGGTGAAGATCGGTTAAGGGAAAGGGGTAGTTTACCTGCAACGTTTTTTTTAACAAGGGTATTTTCTATGGCAAACGATAACAGCCGCAAATTCAAACAGAATAAAATAATGTTTTGCATAGAGCACTGAATTGTAGAGTTCTCAAGACCTGTTGGTTTTGGTGAAGATCGGTTAAGGGAATAGGGTAGTTTACCTGCAACATTTTATGTTTTAACAAGGGTAATTTTTTTTATGACGAACGATAACTGCCGTACATTCAAACAGAATCAACCTTCTGCATACCTTTTTGAATTATACAGAACTCAAGGTCTGTTGATTTTGTTAAAGATCGGTTAAGGGAAAAGGGTAGTTTACCTGCAACGTTTTATGTTTTAACAAGGGTATTTTCTATGGCAAACGATAACAGCCGCAAATTCAAACAGAATCAAAAGATTATTTGCATACAGCCCTATATTGTAGAGTTCTCAAGACCTTTTGTTTTTGGTGAAGATCGGTTAAGGGAAAGGGGTAGTTTACCTGCAACTTTTTTTTAACAAGGGTATTTTCTATGGCAAACGATAACAGCCGCAAATTCAAACAGAATCAAATAATGTTTTGCATACAGTCCTGATTTATAGAGTACTCAAGGCCTATTGTTTTTGGTGAAGATCGGTTAAGGGGAAGGGGTAGTTTACCTGCAACGTTTTTTTATCAAGGGTAATTTTCTATGGCAAACGATAACAGCCGCAAATTCAAACAGAATCAAATAATTTTTTGCATACGTCCCTGAATTGTAGAGATCTCAAGGACTTTCGATTTTGGTGAAGATCGGTTAAGGGGAAGGGGTAGTTTACCAGCAACCTTTTACGTTTTAACAACAGTAAAGTACTTGAAAATTCATTTAAACTTTTTGAAACAATGGTAATTAATTATTATTATTATTATTATTATTTTTTGTACCGACAGTGTAGTTAGGCCATATAAACTATAAATCATAGCAAACGAATTACAGTATATATTCAATTATATATTAAGTTAGTGAGGCTTTGGTGTTACGTGTCATGGAGACTGATAATGACAGTCAAGGAGTCCTGTGTTCTAATCACCACTGGCAATACAGTGGGTACACAGCCTTCCAGATGTATCTGGAACACTGGAATCGTCCTAGGTGAGTACATGTGCACTGTATTTTTTACATATAGTATTAAAATGATTTAATTTTTAAGAGATTAGATTTACTAGGACCAGATTGTCTAGGGTTACTAACACATTATTATTATTTTATAGAGGGGCATTCAGAAACCTTAAAACACAAACGTACTGATAAATACTCTTAAATAAACCCACAAAAAATAATGTACTGAGTCTCATATATGATGCTTAAATGAACAAACAAGTAAAACATCCAAGTGTCCTCCCCAAGTTTTTTGGCCAGAGCCGCCACTGCCGATAGTAGCAGTAATAGGTGAAGAATCGGTGAGCTGGCCAGGCTCCTCCTCATCCATACCTAGTAATTTGCTCTCTATCCTGTTGCTTATATTAATTATGTTATTACCAACATAAACATTCTCTGTGGAGAAATCAATTCTCATCCCTAGTTCTTTCATCAAATCTACGCCTATTAATCTGTCATACCTCGTTTTAAGATCAGCTACAACAAAATCATGATATACTCTATAATTACTACTGACCGTTAGGCCTACTTTTTGTACTCCGTACACTATTGTGTGTCTTTAAACATCGTTTTATTATAAATCAACGATAATGGTATTTGTTGTTGTGTTATATTAGTATTTGTGTTTACAGTGTTTTAAGTATTTTATTTAACATTCGATAGTAGTTTGTGTTTTGTGTGCATATTCAGATTTGAGTCGGAATAATTAAAATGAAGATTTTCAAAGGAGTAATAACACCGCTGGATATACAAAGGTTTTTAAATACTGGAACAATTCCTGAAAAGTGTATAAAATCATATCAAAGTAAAAACTTTAAGAAACAATGTAAACTTAATGTTATTTGTGACAATAAACTGTTCACGATGATAAGAAAATACAAAAATTGTTAGAAGTAGCCCACAAAGGTGCTGATACTAGCAAACAAGCGATTGGTACGTCTGCACATCGAGGAATAAATAGCACTGTTTCACAACGATACTACTATAAAAATATAAAATTAAAGGTGACAGATTTTGTAAAAAATTGTGAAGTGTGTCAGAAAGTTACGTCTCCATGGGTGTCGTATGTACCCGAAATGAAGCCAATTTCTATTCCGAAGAAAGTCATGGAACAAATTGGAATAGATGTTATGCAGTTACCAGAAGTGCAGGGCAAAAAATACATAGTGGTAGCAGTAGACTACTTTTCAAAGTGGGCTGAGGCCAAAGCCGTAAAAATAAGACGCACTGAAGTGGCTAAATTTATTTATGAAATTATATGTAGACATGGTTGCCCTAAAATACAAATTAATGATAATGGTCGTGAGTTTGTAAATCAAGTTTCTAAAGAATTGCATATACTGACGGGGACAAAACAAAGATTAACGTGACCCTACCATCCACAGGCTAATGGATTAGTAGAGCGTCAAATTAGGACAATAAAAGGTAAACTGAAAAAAACTTTAATGGAAAACATTAATAACCGGCCTGATGTTCTCGAGAGTGTATTATTTGCGTACAGAACATCTGGACACAAAACAACAGGATTTTCACCTTATTTTATGTTATACAACAGAGAACCTGTTTTACCATTAGACCTTGTTGAGGAAGATAATTTGGTTGATGAAAATGAGGAGCCTCTTCAGGTGATACTGTGGTGGCATGCCTGCCTGACTTTATGGTGTTGAGATCTCGAAAAGGGAAATCCAGTAAGTTCGTGCAGGTGCAGCCGCAGTCACCGGACTAGGGGGTAAGTTACCCATGATTTTAATAAGGAATTACGGGGAGGGGGGTCATGGCGCCATATTCTTGCTGGTCCTCTTGGTTTTAGGCAATGAGAGTTTTTCTGTTTCGGCAGAAAACCTCTCATTGGGGGGGGTATTGTAACGGGGCAAACTAAGGGGTTTTGTAATTTCATAATTTTCTTGTAACAATTTGTAGCCAATACAATATTTTGTGGTTTTCCAATTATTAGTGGCTTATACAATTTATTATAATACCTAGTTTTACATACAGCCTGTGCAACTTGGTTATTGTGTTGTTTTCAATTCTATATTTTACTAATTTTTTTTGTTTTTGTTTACTAAGCAGCAGAGTGGCGCATTTTATAGTTTCTCTCCTGTCTGAGACATTATAACAGAGGGAACCAGTTTAATTGGTTACTTTCAATCAAACCGGCTGCCGATGTTAGTACAATTACTTACCAACAAATCTGAAAATATGTAGAACAGGAATTAGGATTAGGTTACGCAAATTTACTCACTCTCTGGTTATTTACCAAAAACATCTCTTTATTATATTTTCTTGAATAATAATTTAAATATTATTGTCATTTTGTTTTATTACGTTAAAAAAAATAAATTACTCAAAAGTTCTGCATCAAATGCTCTTACGTCTTTTTAACATGTTACTCTGGTGAGCAAAATAAAAAATATATATATATTATCTACATTAAATACCTCGGATCCGGGTTTTAACTTAATAATGCTCTACAATAAGTCAACATTATGCAAGCTATTGGAATATTAGTTTGCTCAAATTTCGAATTACCTTTTACCTTTGACTATTATCAGATTACTATTTCATTATTGTACTTACAGACACTACTATGTTAACATTTACATGATTAGAATAAGTCTTTGCAAAAATATACTGCTTTTGTTGCCATTGTTAAAAAATATAATGGTTTGGTTTCACCTTGATACAATGTGATCAGCGGCAGGTTCTCTTGTTGTTACTCTTCAGTTGGGTTTCCTAGAAGTTCTATGATGTCGTTCGGGTGTCTCCATTTATTTTGTAGATTCTTAGTTGCGATCATGACGAAAGGATGCTGTTACCTGAAGCTCGTGAGTTTGTCGTTGTTGCTTCACTCCTGATGTACGGTGTTCACTTTTTTTTTTACATTTTACATTTTGCTTTTAACTGCACTAATGTTACTCTATAATGTTTGGATAGAACATACTTTACAATTTAAACATTTCGTTTCCTTTTTTAAAGAGATGTGTCGGCTAAGTTAGTTACTTTTAGTTATTTTAATACACTTTAACTACATAACTCGTTTTACTTTCACCACATTTCAATTACTTGTGGAGTCTGTCACCACGAAAGATTACCTTCAGTTACATCGTTATTATTTTTTTATATTTACATTTTTCTTCATGACACATGGTAAAGCTGTTACCTTGTCTCTGATTCTGGCTCGACTGGGGTTGGTTTTGCGGCGGTTAGTAGGGAGAGGGAGCTGTTCACGCGGAGAGAGAAAAGTAGTTCGTACTTTATTATTATTATTTTCATGCTAATTAACTACTATTAATACTACTACATTTTCTTTATTGTTAGGTATTTTTTTTTATTATTATTACGTCTTTTTATTTAATTATCATAATTATTAATTTTCGCTTCAATACAGAGTAATTTTCATGTCCGTACTAGATTTTTACAAGTTGATACAGGCATATAAGTACACAGGGAAGAGTTAAATATTTTCTCACATGTCATTTTAAATAAAAAATTATTTGTGCTATTTAAATTCCTTTTAAATCGTCACATCATGATGATCCAGTAGCAGGAGTCACTGGTCCACGTACAAATCGAACTCTAGGAGTGTCCTGGATTTCCTCATAGATGACTTCTGTCTGCTGCACTGGGCGAGAAGTCTAGTGGCTGGAGTGTCTGTACATAATTTCCACATTTTTGTGTTGTGACGTATGCCACAAACAAATGCTACTACACTTGTGGTTAGGAAGAAGATAAACAGAAATATTTTTATGAATGGGAGTGACGTAAAGCTTTGCTTACGCTGTGCTCTTATCAGCTCCAGCTTCCTTTGCAGTTCAGTTATTGAGATAATATCAAGTGGGTCGGATACATTATTCAAAATTTCTTGTATGTCTGCAGTAAGATTGTCAGTTGAAGTTTCATTAGTTGGCTGGAATGTTTTTAATTCAGAAAACGTTAGGACATTTTGAATAAGTGGTATCACCACATGATTTGTTTGAATTTTTGTGAAAGTCTTTCCCTTTAATCGCGGGAGTAACATGAAGTATTTGGAGTATACATAACAATTTCGAGTATTCGGAAGAATTCCGGTGCTGCTTAGTAATTGTGTTTGCGAACGTATTTTCTCAAACTATTGAAGTTGAAGCAATACTCGGGTAGTCTTCAGCATCAGAGGCGCAACCGGGGGAGGGGGGTTGGGTAGAACCCCCCCCCCGCGCCGAAAATCTGGAAAAAATTTTGTAATCAACGTATGTACAAATAGTAAGAACATAATAATTATAGTATCTTCTTTATATGTTAATTACTATATTCTTACAAAGTAACATTTTTACTATTACTAAATGATAAACTAAAATTCAGCATAGGTAAGTATACCAGATGTGAATAAACTGTTCTTTTGACAACAGCGCATGATATGTAATTGTCTTAGTACTTTTCAAAAAACACCAGTTTTCATCAAATCGTAGCATTTAGTTTATTGCTGTATTTTCCGTTTTTGGAGAGTGAACTGGACCAATCTGGGTGGCCTGTCAATTTCAGTGGAAAGGAAAGTCATACATAGAGTCGGAAAATAATGTATAACGTGTACAAGTTTATTAAATCAGAAGATAAGGGAATATCAGAAAGAAAGTTGCAGTAAAGGTAGCTCAGGCGTGCGGTGTGTCTCTAAGTAGTGTTTTTACTTCCATGTTCCTTAAGGAAATGGAAGTATGGTGATGGCAAAAAAATCGTGTTCGAGATTATTGCAGATTCTGATTGTACTACACTCAAAACATGAAAAAAGTCGTTTTCCGAAAAGTGTCTGTGTGTCTGTCTGTCTATCTATAGATTTTTTTTATATGGCAAACGATAACAGCCGCAAATTCAAACAGAATCAAATAATTTTTTGCATACAGCCCTGATTTGTAGAGTACTCACGACCTATTGTTTTTGATGAAGATCGGTTGAGGGAAAGGGGTAGTTTACCTAAAACGGTTTTTTTTATCAAGGGTAATTTTTTTTTTTTTGGCAAACGATAACAGCCGCAAATTCAAACAGAATTAAATAATGTTTGGCATACAGCCCTGAATTTTAGAGTTCTCAAGACCGATTGATTTAGGTGAAGATCGGTTAAGGGAAAGGGGTAGTTTACCAGCAACGTTTTATGTTTTAACAAGGGTATTTTCTATGGCAAACGATAACAGCCGCAAATTCAAACATAATCAAATAATTTTTTCATGCAGTCCTGATTTGTAGAGTACTAAAGGCCTATTGTTTTTGGTGAAGATCGGTTAAGGGAAAAGGGTAGTTTACCTGCAACGGTTTTTTATCAAGGGTAATTTTTTATATGGTAAACAATAATAGCCGCAAATTCAAACAGAATAAAATAATGTTTTGCATAGAGCACTGAATTGTAGAGTTCTCAAGACCTGTTGGTTTTGGTGAAGATCGGTTAAGGGAATAGGGTAGTTTACCTGCAACATTTTATGTTTTAACAAGGGTAATTTTTTTTATGACGAACGATAACTGCCGTACATTCAAACAGAATCAACCTTCTGCATACCTTTTTGAATTATACAGAACTCAAGGTCTGTTGATTTTGTTAAAGATCGGTTAAGGGAAAAGGGTAGTTTACCTGCAACGTTTTATGTTTTAACAAGGGTATTTTCTATGGCAAACGATAACAGCCGCAAATTCAAACAGAATCAAAAGATTATTTGCATACAGCCCTATATTGTAGAGTTCTCAAGACCTTTTGTTTTTGGTGAAGATCGGTTAAGGGAAAGGGGTAGTTTACCTGCAACGTTTTTTTTAACAAGGGTATTTTCTATGGCAAACGATAACAGCCGCAAATTCAAACAGAATCAAATAATGTTTTGCATACAGTCCTGATTTATAGAGTACTCAAGGCCTATTGTTTTTGGTGAAGATAGGTTAAGGGGAAGGGGTAGTTTACCTGCAACGTTTTTTTATCAAGGGTAATTTTCTATGGCAAACGATAACAGCCGCAAATTCAAACAGAATCAAATAATTTTTTGCATACGTCCCTGAATTGTAGAGATCTCGAGGACTTTCGATTTTGGTGAAGATCGGTTAAGGGGAAGGGGTAGTTTACCAGCAACCTTTTACGTTTTAACAACAGTAAAGTACTTGAAAATTCATTTAAACTTTTTGAAACAATGGTAATTAATTATTATTATTATTATTATTATTTTTTGTACCGACAGTGTAGTTAGGCCATATAAACTATAAATCATAGCAAACGAATTACAGTATATATTCAATTATATATTAAGTTAGTGAGGCTTTGGTGTTACGTGTCATGGAGACTGATAATGACAGTCAAGGAGTCCTGTGTTCTAATCACCACTGGCAATACAGTGGGTACACAGCCTTCCAGATGTATCTGGAACACTGGAATCGTCCTAGGTGAGTACATGTGCACTGTATTTTTTACATATAGTATTAAAATGATTTAATTTTTAAGAGATTAGATTTACTAGGACCAGATTGTCTAGGGTTACTAACACATTATTATTATTTTATAGAGGGGCATTCAGAAACCTTAAAACACAAACGTACTGATAAATACTCTTAAATAAACCCACAAAAAATAATGTACTGAGTCTCATATATGATGCTTAAATGAACAAACAAGTAAAACATCCAAGTGTCCTCCCCAAGTTTTTTGGCCAGAGCCGCCACTGCCGATAGTAGCAGTAATAGGTGAAGAATCGGTGAGCTGGCCAGGCTCCTCCTCATCCATACCTAGTAATTTGCTCTCTATCCTGTTGCTTATATTAATTATGTTATTACCAACATAAACATTCTCTGTGGAGAAATCAATTCTCATCCCTAGTTCTTTCATCAAATCTACGCCTATTAATCTGTCATACCTCGTTTTAAGATCAGCTACAACAAAATCATGATATACTCTATAATTACTACTGACCGTTAGGCCTACTTTTTGTACTCCGTACACTATTGTGTGTCTTTAAACATCGTTTTATTATAAATCAACGATAATGGTATTTGTTGTTGTGTTATATTAGTATTTGTGTTTACAGTGTTTTAAGTATTTTATTTAACATTCGATAGTAGTTTGTGTTTTGTGTGCATATTCAGATTTGAGTCGGAATAATTAAAATGAAGATTTTCAAAGGAGTAATAACACCGCTGGATATACAAAGGTTTTTAAATACTGGAACAATTCCTGAAAAGTGTATAAAATCATATCAAAGTAAAAACTTTAAGAAACAATGTAAACTTAATGTTATTTGTGACAATAAACTGTTCACGATGATAAGAAAATACAAAAATTGTTAGAAGTAGCCCACAAAGGTGCTGATACTAGCAAACAAGCGATTGGTACGTCTGCACATCGAGGAATAAATAGCACTGTTTCACAACGATACTACTATAAAAATATAAAATTAAAGGTTACAGATTTTGTAAAAAATTGTGAAGTGTGTCAGAAAGTTACGTCTCCATGGGTGTCGTATGTACCCGAAATGAAGCCAATTTCTATTCCGAAGAAAGTCATGGAACAAATTGGAATAGATGTTATGCAGTTACCAGAAGTGCAGGGCAAAAAATACATAGTGGTAGCAGTAGACTACTTTTCAAAGTGGGCTGAGGCCAAAGCCGTAAAAATAAGACGCACTGAAGTGGCTAAATTTATTTATGAAATTATATGTAGACATGGTTGCCCTAAAATACAAATTAATGATAATGGTCGTGAGTTTGTAAATCAAGTTTCTAAAGAATTGCATATACTGACGGGGACAAAACAAAGATTAACGTGACCCTACCATCCACAGGCTAATGGATTAGTAGAGCGTCAAATTAGGACAATAAAAGGTAAACTGAAAAAAACTTTAATGGAAAACATTAATAACCGGCCTGATGTTCTCGAGAGTGTATTATTTGCGTACAGAACATCTGGACACAAAACAACAGGATTTTCACCTTATTTTATGTTATACAACAGAGAACCTGTTTTACCATTAGACCTTGTTGAGGAAGATAATTTGGTTGATGAAAATGAGGAGCCTCTTCAGGTGATACTGTGGTGGCATGCCTGCCTGACTTTATGGTGTTGAGATCTCGAAAAGGGAAATCCAGTAAGTTCGTGCAGGTGCAGCCGCAGTCACCGGACTAGGGGGTAAGTTACCCATGATTTTAATAAGGAATTACGGGGAGGGGGGTCATGGCGCCATATTCTTGCTGGTCCTCTTGGTTTTAGGCAATGAGAGTTTTTCTGTTTCGGCAGAAAACCTCTCATTGGGGGGGGTATTGTAACGGGGCAAACTAAGGGGTTTTGTAATTTCATAATTTTCTTGTAACAATTTGTAGCCAATACAATATTTTGTGGTTTTCCAATTATTAGTGGCTTATACAATTTATTATAATACCTAGTTTTACATACAGCCTGTGCAACTTGGTTATTGTGTTGTTTTCAATTCTATATTTTACTAATTTTTTTTGTTTTTGTTTACTAAGCAGCAGAGTGGCGCATTTTATAGTTTCTCTCCTGTCTGAGACATTATAACAGAGGGAACCAGTTTAATTGGTTACTTTCAATCAAACCGGCTGCCGATGTTAGTACAATTACTTACCAACAAATCTGAAAATATGTAGAACAGGAATTAGGATTAGGTTACGCAAATTTACTCACTCTCTGGTTATTTACCAAAAACATCTCTTTATTATATTTTCTTGAATAATAATTTAAATATTATTGTCATTTTGTTTTATTACGTTAAAAAAAATAAATTACTCAAAAGTTCTGCATCAAATGCTCTTACGTCTTTTTAACATGTTACTCTGGTGAGCAAAATAAAAAATATATATATATTATCTACATTAAATACCTCGGATCCGGGTTTTAACTTAATAATGCTCTACAATAAGTCAACATTATGCAAGCTATTGGAATATTAGTTTGCTCAAATTTCGAATTACCTTTTACCTTTGACTATTATCAGATTACTATTTCATTATTGTACTTACAGACACTACTATGTTAACATTTACATGATTAGAATAAGTCTTTGCAAAAATATACTGCTTTTGTTGCCATTGTTAAAAAATATAATGGTTTGGTTTCACCTTGATACAATGTGATCAGCGGCAGGTTCTCTTGTTGTTACTCTTCAGTTGGGTTTCCTAGAAGTTCTATGATGTCGTTCGGGTGTCTCCATTTATTTTGTAGATTCTTAGTTGCGATCATGACGAAAGGATGCTGTTACCTGAAGCTCGTGAGTTTGTCGTTGTTGCTTCACTCCTGATGTACGGTGTTCACTTTTTTTTTTACATTTTACATTTTGCTTTTAACTGCACTAATGTTACTCTATAATGTTTGGATAGAACATACTTTACAATTTAAACATTTCGTTTCCTTTTTTAAAGAGATGTGTCGGCTAAGTTAGTTACTTTTAGTTATTTTAATACACTTTAACTACATAACTCGTTTTACTTTCACCACATTTCAATTACTTGTGGAGTCTGTCACCACGAAAGATTACCTTCAGTTACATCGTTATTATTTTTTTATATTTACATTTTTCTTCATGACACATGGTAAAGCTGTTACCTTGTCTCTGATTCTGGCTCGACTGGGGTTGGTTTTGCGGCGGTTAGTAGGGAGAGGGAGCTGTTCACGCGGAGAGAGAAAAGTAGTTCGTACTTTATTATTATTATTTTCATGCTAATTAACTACTATTAATACTACTACATTTTCTTTATTGTTAGGTATTTTTTTTTATTATTATTACGTCTTTTTATTTAATTATCATAATTATTAATTTTCGCTTCAATACAGAGTAATTTTCATGTCCGTACTAGATTTTTACAAGTTGATACAGGCATATAAGTACACAGGGAAGAGTTAAATATTTTCTCACATGTCATTTTAAATAAAAAATTATTTGTGCTATTTAAATTCCTTTTAAATCGTCACATCATGATGATCCAGTAGCAGGAGTCACTGGTCCACGTACAAATCGAACTCTAGGAGTGTCCTGGATTTCCTCATAGATGACTTCTGTCTGCTGCACTGGGCGAGAAGTCTAGTGGCTGGAGTGTCTGTACATAATTTCCACATTTTTGTGTTGTGACGTATGCCACAAACAAATGCTACTACACTTGTGGTTAGGAAGAAGATAAACAGAAATATTTTTATGAATGGGAGTGACGTAAAGCTTTGCTTACGCTGTGCTCTTATCAGCTCCAGCTTCCTTTGCAGTTCAGTTATTGAGATAATATCAAGTGGGTCGGATACATTATTCAAAATTTCTTGTATGTCTGCAGTAAGATTGTCAGTTGAAGTTTCATTAGTTGGCTGGAATGTTTTTAATTCAGAAAACGTTAGGACATTTTGAATAAGTGGTATCACCACATGATTTGTTTGAATTTTTGTGAAAGTCTTTCCCTTTAATCGCGGGAGTAACATGAAGTATTTGGAGTATACATAACAATTTCGAGTATTCGGAAGAATTCCGGTGCTGCTTAGTAATTGTGTTTGCGAACGTATTTTCTCAAACTATTGAAGTTGAAGCAATACTCGGGTAGTCTTCAGCATCAGAGGCGCAACCGGGGGAGGGGGGTTGGGTAGAACCCCCCCCCCGCGCCGAAAATCTGGAAAAAATTTTGTAATCAACGTATGTACAAATAGTAAGAACATAATAATTATAGTATCTTCTTTATATGTTAATTACTATATTCTTACAAAGTAACATTTTTACTATTACTAAATGATAAACTAAAATTCAGCATAGGTAAGTATACCAGATGTGAATAAACTGTTCTTTTGACAACAGCGCATGATATGTAATTGTCTTAGTACTTTTCAAAAAACACCAGTTTTCATCAAATCGTAGCATTTAGTTTATTGCTGTATTTTCCGTTTTTGGAGAGTGAACTGGACCAATCTGGGTGGCCTGTCAATTTCAGTGGAAAGGAAAGTCATACATAGAGTCGGAAAATAATGTATAACGTGTACAAGTTTATTAAATCAGAAGATAAGGGAATATCAGAAAGAAAGTTGCAGTAAAGGTAGCTCAGGCGTGCGGTGTGTCTCTAAGTAGTGTTTTTACTTCCATGTTCCTTAAGGAAATGGAAGTATGGTGATGGCAAAAAAATCGTGTTCGAGATTATTGCAGATTCTGATTGTACTACACTCAAAACATGAAAAAAGTCGTTTTCCGAAAAGTGTCTGTGTGTCTGTCTGTCTATCTATAGATTTTTTTTATATGGCAAACGATAACAGCCGCAAATTCAAACAGAATCAAATAATTTTTTGCATACAGCCCTGATTTGTAGAGTACTCACGACCTATTGTTTTTGATGAAGATCGGTTGAGGGAAAGGGGTAGTTTACCTAAAACGGTTTTTTTTATCAAGGGTAATTTTTTTTTTTTTGGCAAACGATAACAGCCGCAAATTCAAACAGAATTAAATAATGTTTGGCATACAGCCCTGAATTTTAGAGTTCTCAAGACCGATTGATTTAGGTGAAGATCGGTTAAGGGAAAGGGGTAGTTTACCAGCAACGTTTTATGTTTTAACAAGGGTATTTTCTATGGCAAACGATAACAGCCGCAAATTCAAACATAATCAAATAATTTTTTCATGCAGTCCTGATTTGTAGAGTACTAAAGGCCTATTGTTTTTGGTGAAGATCGGTTAAGGGAAAAGGGTAGTTTACCTGCAACGGTTTTTTATCAAGGGTAATTTTTTATATGGTAAACAATAATAGCCGCAAATTCAAACAGAATAAAATAATGTTTTGCATAGAGCACTGAATTGTAGAGTTCTCAAGACCTGTTGGTTTTGGTGAAGATCGGTTAAGGGAATAGGGTAGTTTACCTGCAACATTTTATGTTTTAACAAGGGTAATTTTTTTTATGACGAACGATAACTGCCGTACATTCAAACAGAATCAACCTTCTGCATACCTTTTTGAATTATACAGAACTCAAGGTCTGTTGATTTTGTTAAAGATCGGTTAAGGGAAAAGGGTAGTTTACCTGCAACGTTTTATGTTTTAACAAGGGTATTTTCTATGGCAAACGATAACAGCCGCAAATTCAAACAGAATCAAAAGATTATTTGCATACAGCCCTATATTGTAGAGTTCTCAAGACCTTTTGTTTTTGGTGAAGATCGGTTAAGGGAAAGGGGTAGTTTACCTGCAACGTTTTTTTTAACAAGGGTATTTTCTATGGCAAACGATAACAGCCGCAAATTCAAACAGAATCAAATAATGTTTTGCATACAGTCCTGATTTATAGAGTACTCAAGGCCTATTGTTTTTGGTGAAGATAGGTTAAGGGGAAGGGGTAGTTTACCTGCAACGTTTTTTTATCAAGGGTAATTTTCTATGGCAAACGATAACAGCCGCAAATTCAAACAGAATCAAATAATTTTTTGCATACGTCCCTGAATTGTAGAGATCTCGAGGACTTTCGATTTTGGTGAAGATCGGTTAAGGGGAAGGGGTAGTTTACCAGCAACCTTTTACGTTTTAACAACAGTAAAGTACTTGAAAATTCATTTAAACTTTTTGAAACAATGGTAATTAATTATTATTATTATTATTTTTTTTTGTACCAACAGTGTAGTTAGGCCATATAAACTATAAATCATAGCAAACGAATTACAGTATATATTCAATTATATATTAAGTTAGTGAGGCTTTGGTGTTACGTGTCATGGAGACTGATAATGACAGTCAAGGAGTCCTGTGTTCTAATCACCACTGGCAATACAGTGGGTACACAGCCTTCCAGATGTATCTGGAACACTGGAATCGTCCTAGGTGAGTACATGTGCACTGTATTTTTTACATATAGTATTAAAATGATTTAATTTTTAAGAGATTAGATTTACTAGGACCAGATTGTCTAGGGTTACTAACACATTATTATTATTTTATAGAGGGGCATTCAGAAACCTTAAAACACAAACGTACTGATAAATACTCTTAAATAAACCCACAAAAAATAATGTACTGAGTCTCATATATGATGCTTAAATGAACAAACAAGTAAAACATCCAAGTGTCCTCCCCAAGTTTTTTGGCCAGAGCCGCCACTGCCGATAGTAGCAGTAATAGGTGAAGAATCGGTGAGCTGGCCAGGCTCCTCCTCATCCATACCTAGTAATTTGCTCTCTATCCTATTGCTTATATTAATTATGTTATTACCAACATAAACATTCTCTGTGGAGAAATCAATTCTCATCCCTAGTTCTTTCATCAAATCTACGCCTATTAATCTGTCATACCTCATTTTAAGATCAGCTACAACAAAATCATGATATACTCTATAATTAATACTGACCGTTAGGCCTACTTTTTGTACTCCGTACACTATTGTGTGTCTTTAAACATCGTTTTATTATAAATCAACGATAATGGTATTTGTTGTTGTGTTATATTAGTATTTGTGTTTACAGTGTTTTAAGTATTTTATTTAACATTCGATAGTAGTTTGTGTTTTGTGTGCATATTCAGATTTGAGTCGGAATAATTAAAATGAAGATTTTCAAAGGAGTAATAACACTGCTGGATATACAAAGGTTTTTAAATACTGGAACAATTCCTGAAAAGTGTATAAAATCATATCAAAGTAAAAACTTTAAGAAACAACGTAAACTTAATGTTATTTGTGACAATAAACTGTTCACGATGATAAGAAAATACAAAAATTGTTAGAAGTAGCCCACAAAGGTGCTGATACTAGCAAACAAGCGATTGGTACGTCTGCACATCGAGGAATAAATAGCACTGTTTCACGACGATACTACTATAAAAATATAAAATTAAAGGTGACAGATTTTGTAAAAAATTGTGAAGTGTGTCAGAAAGTTACGTCTCCATGGGTGTCGTATGTACCCGAAATGAAGCCAATTTCTATTCCGAAGAAAGTCACGGAACAAATTGGAATAGATGTTATGCAGTTACCAGAAGTGCAGGGCAAAAAATACATAGTGGTAGCAGTAGACTACTTTTCAAAGTGGGCTGAGGCCAAAGCCGTAAAAATAAGACGCACTGAAGTGGCTAAATTTATTTATGAAATTATATGTAGACATGGTTGCCCTAAAATACAAATTAATGATAATGGTCGTGAGTTTGTAAATCAAGTTTCTAAAGAATTGCATATACTGACGGGGACAAAACAAAGATTAACGTGACCCTACCATCCACAGGCTAATGGATTAGTAGAGCGTCAAATTAGGACAATAAAAGGTAAACTGAAAAAAACTTTAATGGAAAACATTAATAACCGGCCTGATGTTCTCGAGAGTGTATTATTTGCGTACAGAACATCTGGACACAAAACAACAGGATTTTCACCTTATTTTATGTTATACAACAGAGAACCAGTTTTACCATTAGACCTTGTTGATGAAGATAATTTGGTTGATGAAAATGAGGAGCCTCTTCAGGTGATACTGTGGTGGCATGCCTGCCTGACTTTATGGTGTTGAGATCTCGAAAAGGGAAATCCAGTAAGTTCGTGTAGGTGCAGCCGCAGTCACCGGACTAGGGGGTAAGTTACCCATGATTTTAATAAGGAATTACGGGGAGGGGGGTCATGGCGCCATATTATTGCTGGTCCTCTTGGGTTTTAGGCAATGAGAGTTTTTCTGTTTCGGCAGAAAACCTCTCATTGGGGGGGTATTGTAACGGGGCAAACTAAGGGGTTTTGTAATTTCATAATTTTCTTGTAACAATTTGTAGCCAATACAATATTTTGTGGTTTTCCAATTATTAGTGGCTTATACAATTTATTATAATACCTAGTTTTACATACAGCCTGTGCAACTTGGTTATTGTGTTGTTTTCAATTCTATATTTTACTAATTTTTTTTTTTTTACTAAGCAGCAGAGTGGCGCATTTTATAGTTTCTCTCCTGTCTGAGACATTATAACAGAGGGAACCAGTTTAATTGGTTACTTTCAATCAAACCGGCTGCCGATGTTAGTACAATTACTTACCAACAAATCTGAAAATATGTAGAACAGGAATTAGGATTAGGTTACGCAAATTTACTCACTCTCTGGTTATTTAGCAAAAACATCTCTTTATTATATTTTCTTGAATAATAATTTAAATATTATTGTCATTTTGTTTTATTACGTTAAAAAAAATAAATTACTCAAAAGTTCTGCATCAAATGCTCTTACGTCTTTTTAACATGTTACTCTGGTGAGCAAAATAAAAAATATATATTTATTATCTACATTAAATACCTCGGATCCGGGTTTTAACTTAATAATGCTCTACAATAAGTCAACATTATGCAAGCTATTGGAATATTAGTTTGCTCAAATTTCGAATTACCTTTTACCTTTGACTATTATCAGATTACTATTTCATTATTGTACTTACAGACACTACTATGTTAACATTTACATGATTAGAATAAGTCTTTGCAAAAATATACTGCTTTTGTTGCCATTGTTAAAAAATATAATTGTTTGGTTTCACCTTGATACAATGTGATCAGCGGCAGGTTCTCTTGTTGTTACTCTTCAGTTGGGTTTCCTAGAAGTTCTATGATGTCGTTCGGGTGTCTCCATTTATTTTGTAGATTCTTAGTTGCGATCATGACGAAAGGATGCTGTTACCTGAAGCTCGTGAGTTTGTCGTTGTTGCTTCACTCCTGATGTACGGTGTTCACTTTTTTTTGTTACATTTTACATTTTGCTTTTAACTGCACTAATATTACTCTATAATGTTTGGATAGAACATACTTTACAATTTAAACATTTCGTTTCCTTTTTTAAAGAGATGTGTCGGCTAAGTTAGTTACTTTTAGTTATTTTACTACACTTCAACTACATAACTCGTTTTACTTTCACCACATTTCAATTACTTGTGGAGTCTGTCACCATGAAAGATTACCTTCAGTTACATCGATATTATTTTTTTATATTTACACTTTTTCTTCATGACACATGGTAAAGCTGTTACCTTGTCTCTGATTCTGGCTCAACTGGGGTTGGTTTTGCGGCGGTTAGTAGGGAGAGGGAGCTGTTCGCACGGAGAGAGAAAAGTAGTTCGTACTTTATTATTATTATTTTCTTACTAATTAACTACTATTAATAATACTACATTTTCTTTATTGAGTTAGGTATTTTTTTTTATTATTATTACGTCTTTTTATTTAATTATCATAATTATTAATTTTCGCTTCAATACAGAGTAATTTTCATGTCCATACTAGATTTTTACAAGTTGATACAGGCATATAAGTACACAGGGAAGAGTTAAATATTTTCTCACATGTCATTTTAAATAAAAAATGATTTGTGCTATTTAAATTCCTTTTAAATCGTCACATCATGATGATCCAGTAGCAGGAGTCACTGGTCCACGTACAAATCGAACTCTAGGAGTGTCCTGGATTTCCTCATAGATGACTTCTGTCTGCTGCACTGGGCGAGAAGTCTAGTGGCTGGAGTGTCTGTACATAATTTCCACATTTTTGTGTTGTGACGTATGCCACAAACAAATGCTACTACACTTGTGGTTAGGAAGAAGATAAACAGAAATATTTTTATGAATGGGAGTGACGTAAAGCTTTGCTTACGCTGTGCTCTTATCAGCTCTAGCTTCCTTTGCAGTTCAGTTATTGAGATAATATCAAGTGGGTCGGATACATTATTCAAAATTTCTTGTATGTCTGCAGTAAGATTGTCAGTTAAAGTTTCATTAGTTGGCTGGAATGTTTTTAATTCAGAAAACGTTAGGACATTTTGAATAAGTGGTATCACCACATGATTTGTTTGAATTTTTGTGAAAGTCTTTCCCTTTAATCGCGGGAGTAACATGAAGTATTTGGAGTATACATAACAATTTCGAGTATTCGGAAGAATTCCGGTGCCGCTTAGTAATTGTGTTTGCGAACTTATTTTCTCAAACTATTGAAGTTGAAGCAATACTCGGGTAGTCTTCAGCATCAGAGGCGCAACCGGGGGGGGGGGGGGGTTAGAACCCCCCCACCCGAAAATCTGGAAAAAATTTTGTAATCAACGTATGTACAAATAGTAAGAACATAATAATTATAGTATCTTCTTTATATGTTAATTACTATATTCTTACAAAGTAACATTTTTACTATTACTAAATGATAAACTAAAATTCAGCATAGGTAAGTATACCAGATGTGAATAAACTGTTCTTTTGCCAACAGCGCATGATATGTAATTGTCTTAGTACTTTTCAAAAAACACCAGTTTTCATCAAATCGTAGCATTTAGTTTATTGCTGTATTTTCCGTTTTTGGAGAGTGAACTGGACCAATCTGGGTGGCCTGTCAATTTCAGTGGAAAGGAAAGTCATACATAGAGTCGGAAAATAATGTATAACGTGTACAAGTTTATTAAATCAGAAGATAAGGGAATATCAGAAATAAAGTTGCAGTAAAGGTAGCTCAGGCGTGCGGTGTGTCTCTAAGTAGTGTTTTTACTTCCATGTTCCTTAAGGAAATGGAAGTATGGTGATGGCAAAAAAATCGTGTTCGAGATTATTGCAGATTCTGATTGTACTACACTCAAAACATGAAAAAAGTCGTTTTCCGAAAAGTGTCTGTGTGTCTGTCTGTCTATCTATAGATTTTTTTTATATGGCAAACGATAACAGCCGCAAATTCAAACAGAATCAAATAATTTTTTGCATACAGCCCTGATTTGTAGAGTACTCACGACCTATTGTTTTTGATGAAGATCGGTTGAGGGAAAGGGGTAGTTTACCTAAAACGGTTTTTTTTATCAAGGGTAATTTTTTTTTTTTTGGCAAACGATAACAGCCGCAAATTCAAACAGAATTAAATAATGTTTGGCATACAGCCCTGAATTTTAGAGTTCTCAAGACCGATTGATTTAGGTGAAGATCGGTTAAGGGAAAGGGGTAGTTTACCAGCAACGTTTTATGTTTTAACAAGGGTATTTTCTATGGCAAACGATAACAGCCGCAAATTCAAACATAATCAAATAATTTTTTCATGCAGTCCTGATTTGTAGAGTACTAAAGGCCTATTGTTTTTGGTGAAGATCGGTTAAGGGAAAAGGGTAGTTTACCTGCAACGGTTTTTTATCAAGGGTAATTTTTTATATGGTAAACAATAATAGCCGCAAATTCAAACAGAATAAAATAATGTTTTGCATAGAGCACTGAATTGTAGAGTTCTCAAGACCTGTTGGTTTTGGTGAAGATCGGTTAAGGGAATAGGGTAGTTTACCTGCAACATTTTATGTTTTAACAAGGGTAATTTTTTTTATGACGAACGATAACTGCCGTACATTCAAACAGAATCAACCTTCTGCATACCTTTTTGAATTATACAGAACTCAAGGTCTGTTGATTTTGTTAAAGATCGGTTAAGGGAAAAGGGTAGTTTACCTGCAACGTTTTATGTTTTAACAAGGGTATTTTCTATGGCAAACGATAACAGCCGCAAATTCAAACAGAATCAAAAGATTATTTGCATACAGCCCTATATTGTAGAGTTCTCAAGACCTTTTGTTTTTGGTGAAGATCGGTTAAGGGAAAGGGGTAGTTTACCTGCAACGTTTTTTTTAACAAGGGTATTTTCTATGGCAAACGATAACAGCCGCAAATTCAAACAGAATCAAATAATGTTTTGCATACAGTCCTGATTTATAGAGTACTCAAGGCCTATTGTTTTTGGTGAAGATAGGTTAAGGGGAAGGGGTAGTTTACCTGCAACGTTTTTTTATCAAGGGTAATTTTCTATGGCAAACGATAACAGCCGCAAATTCAAACAGAATCAAATAATTTTTTGCATACATCCCTGAATTGTAGAGATCTCGAGGACTTTCGATTTTGGTGAAGATCGGTTAAGGGGAAGGGGTAGTTTACCAGCAACCTTTTACGTTTTAACAACAGTAAAGTACTTGAAAATTCATTTAAACTTTTTGAAACAATGGTAATTAATTATTATTATTATTATTATTTTTTGTAACGACAGTGTAGTTAGGCCATATAAACTATAAATCATAGCAAACGAATTACAGTATATATTCAATTATATATTAAGTTAGTGAGGCTTTGGTGTTACGTGTCATGGAGACTGATAATGACAGTCAAGGAGTCCTGTGTTCTAATCACCACTGGCAATACAGTGGGTACACAGCCTTCCAGATGTATCTGGAACACTGGAATCGTCCTAGGTGAGTACATGTGCACTGTATTTTTTACATATAGTATTAAAATGATTTAATTTTTAAGAGATTAGATTTACTAGGACCAGATTGTCTAGGGTTACTAACACATTATTATTATTTTATAGAGGGGCATTCAGAAACCTTAAAACACAAACGTACTGATAAATACTCTTAAATAAACCCACAAAAAATAATGTACTGAGTCTCATATATGATGCTTAAATGAACAAACAAGTAAAACATCCAAGTGTCCTCCCCAAGTTTTTTGGCCAGAGCCGCCACTGCCGATAGTAGCAGTAATAGGTGAAGAATCGGTGAGCTGGCCAGGCTCCTCCTCATCCATACCTAGTAATTTGCTCTCTATCCTATTGCTTATATTAATTACGTTATTACCAACATAAACATTCTCTGTGGAGAAATCAATTCTCATCCCTAGTTCTTTCATCAAATCTACGCCTATTAATCTGTCATACCTCATTTTAAGATCAGCTACAACAAAATCATGATATACTCTATAATTACTACTGACCGTTAGGCCTACTTTTTGTACTCCGTACACTATTGTGTGTCTTTAAACATCGTTTTATTATAAATCAACGATAATGGTATTTGTTGTTGTGTTATATTAGTATTTGTGTTTACAGTGTTTTAAGTATTTTATTTAACATTCGATAGTAGTTTGTGTTTTGTGTGCATATTCAGATTTGAGTCGGAATAATTAAAATGAAGATTTTCAAAGGAGTAATAACACCGCTGGATATACAAAGGTTTTTAAATACTGGAACAATTCCTGAAAAGTGTATAAAATCATATCAAAGTAAAAACTTTAAGAAACAACGTAAACTTAATGTTATTTGTGACAATAAACTGTTCACGATGATAAGAAAATACAAAAATTGTTAGAAGTAGCCCACAAAGGTGCTGATACTAGCAAACAAGCGATTGGTACGTCTGCACATCGAGGAATAAATAGCACTGTTTCACGACGATACTACTATAAAAATATAAAATTAAAGGTGACAGATTTTGTAAAAAATTGTGAAGTGTGTCAGAAAGTTACGTCTCCATGGGTGTCGTATGTACCCGAAATGAAGCCAATTTCTATTCCGAAGAAAGTCACGGAACAAATTGGAATAGATGTTATGCAGTTACCAGAAGTGCAGGGCAAAAAATACATAGTGGTAGCAGTAGACTACTTTTCAAAGTGGGCTGAGGCCAAAGCCGTAAAAATAAGACGCACTGAAGTGGCTAAATTTATTTATGAAATTATATGTAGACATGGTTGCCCTAAAATACAAATTAATGATAATGGTCGTGAGTTTGTAAATCAAGTTTCTAAAGAATTGCATATACTGACGGGGACAAAACAAAGATTAACGTGACCCTACCATCCACAGGCTAATGGATTAGTAGAGCGTCAAATTAGGACAATAAAAGGTAAACTGAAAAAAACTTTAATGGAAAACATTAATAACCGGCCTGATGTTCTCGAGAGTGTATTATTAGCGTACAGAACATCTGGACACAAAACAACAGGATTTTCACCTTATTTTATGTTATACAACAGAGAACCAGTTTTACCATTAGACCTTGTTGATGAAGATAATTTGGTTGATGAAAATGAGGAGCCTCTTCAGGTGATACTGTGGTGGCATGCCTGCCTGACTTTATGGTGTTGAGATCTCGAAAAGGGAAATCCAGTAAGTTCGTGCAGGTGCAGCCGCAGTCACCGGACTAGGGGGTAAGTTACCCATGATTTTAATAAGGAATTACGGGGAGGGGGGTCATGGCGCCATATTCTTGCTGGTCCTCTTGGGTTTTAGGCAATGAGAGTTTTTCTGTTTCGGCAGAAAACCTCTCATTGGGGGGGTATTGTAACGGGGCAAACTAAGGGGTTTTGTAATTTCATAATTTTCTTGTAACAATTTGTAGCCAATACAATATTTTGTGGTTTTCCAATTATTAGTGGCTTATACAATTTATTATAATACCTAGTTTTACATACAGCCTGTGCAACTTGGTTATTGTGTTGTTTTCAATTCTATATTTTACTAATTTTTTTTTTTTACTAAGCAGCAGAGTGGCTGGAATGTTTTTAATTCAGAAAACGTTAGGACATTTTGAATAAGTGGTATCACCACATGATTTGTTTGAATTTTTGTGAAAGTCTTTCCCTTTAATCGCGGGAGTAACATGAAGTATTTGAAGTATACATAACAATTTCGAGTATTCGGAAGAATTCCGGTGCCGCTTAGTAATTGTGTTTGCGAACTTATTTTCTCAAACTATTGAAGTTGAAGCAATACTCGGGTAGTCTTCAGCATCAGAGGCGCAACCGGGGGGGGGGGGGTTAGAACCCCCCCACCCGAAAATCTGGAAAAAATTTTGTAATCAACGTATGTACAAATAGTAAGAACATAATAATTATAGTATCTTCTTTATATGTTAATTACTATATTCTTACAAAGTAACATTTTTACTATTACTAAATGATAAACTAAAATTCAGCATAGGTAAGTATACCAGATGTGAATAAACTGTTCTTTTGACAACAGCGCATGATATGTAATTGTCTTAGTACTTTTCAAAAAACACCAGTTTTCATCAAATCGTAGCATTTAGTTTATTGCTGTATTTTCCGTTTCTGGAGAGTGAACTGGACCAATCTGGGTGGCCTGTCAATTTCAGTGGAAAGGAAAGTCATACATAGAGTCGGAAAATAATGTATAACGTGTACAAGTTTAATAAATCAGAAGATAAGGGAATATCAGAAATAAAGTTGCAGTAAAGGTAGCTCAGGCGTGCGGTGTGTCTCTAAGTAGTGTTTTTACTTCCATGTTCCTTAAGGAAATGGAGTATGGTGATGGCAAAAAAATCGTGTTCGAGATTATTGCAGATTCTGATTGTACTACACTCAAAACATGAAAAAAGTGTCTGTGTGTCTGTCTATAGATTTTTTTTTATATGGCAAACGATAACAGCCGCAAATTCAAACAGAATCAAATAATTTTTTGCATACAGCCCTGATTTGTAGAGTACTCACGACCTATTGTTTTTGATGAAGATCGGTTGAGGGAAAGGGGTAGTTTACCTAAAACGGTTTTTTTTATCAAGGGTAATTTTTTTTTTTTTTGGCAAACGATAGCCGCAAATTCAAACAGAATTAAATAATGTTTGGCATACAGCCCTGAATTTTAGAGTTCTCAAGACCGATTGATTTAGGTGAAGATCGGTTAAGGGAAAGGGGTAGTTTACCAGCAACGTTTTATGTTTTAACAAGGGTATTTTCTATGGCAAACGATAACAGCCGCAAATTCAAACATAATCAAATAATTTTTTTCATGCAGTCCTGATTTGTAGAGTACTAAAGGCCTATTGTTTTTGGTGAAGATCGGTGAAGGGAAAAGGGTAGTTTACCTGCAACGGTTTTTTATCAAGGGTAATTTTTTATATGGTAAACGATAATAGCCGCAAATTCAAACAGAATAAAATAATGTTTTGCATAGAGCACTGAATTGTAGAGTTCTCAAGACCTGTTGGTTTTGGTGAAGATCGGTTAAGGGAATAGGGTAGTTTACCTGCAACATTTTATGTTTTAACAAGGGTAATTTTTTTTATGACGAATGATAACTGCCGTACATTCAAACAGAATCAACCTTCTGCATACCTTTTTGAATTATACAGAACTCAAGGTCTGTTGATTTTGTTAAAGATCGGTTAAGGGAAAAGGGTAGTTTACCTGCAACGTTTTATGTTTTAACAAGGGTATTTTCTATGGCAAACGATAACAGCCGCAAATTCAAACAGAATCAAAAGATTATTTGCATACAGCCCTATATTGTAGAGTTCTCAAGACCTTAAATGTTTGGTGAAGATCGGTTAAGGGAAAGGGGTAGTTTACCTGCAACGTTTTTTTTAACAAGGGTATTTTCTATGGCAAACGATAACAGCCGCAAATTCAAACAGAATCAAATAATGTTTTGCATACAGTCCTGATTCATAGAGTACTCAAGGCCTATTGTTTTTGGTGAAGATCGGTTAAGGGGAAGGGGTAGTTTACCTGCAACGTTTTTTTATCAAGGGTAATTTTCTATGGCAAACGATAACAGCCGCAAATTCAAACAGAATCAAATAATTTTTTGCATACGTCCCTGAATTGTAGAGATCTCAAGAGGACTTTCGATTTTGGTGAAGATCGGTTAAGGGGAAGGGGTAGTTTACCAGCAACCTTTTACGTTTTAACAACAGTAAAGTACTTGAAAATTCATTTAAACTTTTTGAAACAATGGTAATTAATTATTATTATTATTATTTTTTGTACCAACAGTGTAGTTAGGCCATATAAACTATAAATCATAGCAAACGAATTACAGTATATATTCAATTATATATTAAGTTAGTGAGGCTTTGGTGTTACGTGTCATGGAGACTGATAATGACAGTCAAGGAGTCCTGTGTTCTAATCACCACTGGCAATACAGTGGGTACACAGCCTTCCAGATGTATCTGGAACACTGGAATCGTCCTAGGTGAGTACATGTGCACTGTATTTTTTACATATAGTATTAAAATGATTTAATTTTTAAGAGATTAGATTTACTAGGACCAGATTGTCTAGGGTTACTAACACATTATTATTATTTTATAGAGGGGCATTCAGAAACCTTAAAACACAAACGTACTGATAAATACTCTTAAATAAACCCACAAAAAATAATGTACTGAGTCTCATATATGATGCTTAAATGAACAAACAAGTAAAACATCCAAGTGTCCTCCCCAAGTTTTTTGGCCAGAGCCGCCACTGCCGATAGTAGCAGTAATAGGTGAAGAATCGGTGAGCTGGCCAGGCTCTTCCTCATCCATACCTAGTAATTTGCTCTCTATCCTATTGCTTATATTAATTATGTTATTACCAACATAAACATTCTCTGTGGAGAAATCAATTCTCATCCCTAGTTCTTTCATCAAATCTACGCCTATTAATCTGTCATACCTCGTTTTAAGATCAGCTACAACAAAATCATGATATACTCTATAATTACTACTGACCGTTAGGCCTACTTTTTGTACTCCGTACACTATTGTGTGTCTTTAAACATCGTTTTATTATAAATCAACGATAATGGTATTTGTTGTTGTGTTATATTAGTATTTGTGTTTACAGTGTTTTAAGTATTTTATTTAACATTCGATAGTAGTTTGTGTTTTGTGTGCATATTCAGATTTGAGTCGGAATAATTAAAATGAAGATTTTCAAAGGAGTAATAACACCGCTGGATATACAAAGGTTTTTAAATACTGGAACAATTCCTGAAAAGTGTATAAAATCATATCAAAGTAAAAACTTTAAGAAACAACGTAAACTTAATGTTATTTGTGACAATAAACTGTTCACGATGATAAGAAAATACAAAAATTGTTAGAAGTAGCCCACAAAGGTGCTGATACTAGCAAACAAGCGATTGGTACGTCTGCACATCGAGGAATAAATAGCACTGTTTCACAACGATACTACTATAAAAATATAAAATTAAAGGTGACAGACTTTGTAAAAAATTGTGAAGTGTGTCAGAAAGTTACGTCTCCATGGGTGTCCTATGTACCCGAAATGAAGCCAATTTCTATTCCGAAGAAAGTCACGGAACAAATTGGAATAGATGTTATGCAGTTACCAGAAGTGCAGGGCAAAAAATACATAGTGGTAGCAGTAGACTACTTTTCAAAGTGGGCTGAGGCCAAAGCCGTAAAAATAAGACGCACTGAAGTGGCTAAATTTATTTATGAAATTATATGTAGACATGGTTGCCCTAAAATACAAATTAATGATAATGGTCGTGAGTTTGTAAATCAAGTTTCTAAAGAATTGCATATACTGACGGGGACAAAACAAAGATTAACGTGACCCTACCATCCACAGGCTAATGGATTAGTAGAGCGTCAAATTAGGACAATAAAAGGTAAACTGAAAAAAACTTTAATGGAAAACATTAATAACCGGCCTGATGTTCTCGAGAGTGTATTATTTGCGTACAGAACATCTGGACACAAAACAACAGGATTTTCACCTTATTTTATGTTATACAACAGAGAACCAGTTTTACCATTAGACCTTGTTGATGAAGATAATTTGGTTGATGAAAATGAGGAGCCTCTTCAGGTGATACTGTGGTGGCATGCCTGCCTGACTTTATGGTGTTGAGATCTCGAAAAGGGAAATCCAGTAAGTTCGTGCAGGTGCAGCCGCAGTCACCGGACTAGGGGGTAAGTTACCCATGATTTTAATAAGGAATTACGGGGAGGGGGGTCATGGCGCCATATTCTTGCTGGTCCTCTTGGGTTTTAGGCAATGAGAGTTTTTCTGTTTCGGCAGAAAACCTCTCATTGGGGGGGTATTGTAACGGGGCAAACTAAGGGGTTTTGTAATTTCATAATTTTCTTGTAACAATTTGTAGCCAATACAATATTTTGTGGTTTTCCAATTATTAGTGGCTTATACAATTTATTATAATACCTAGTTTTACATACAGCCTGTGCAACTTGGTTATTGTGTTGTTTTCAATTCTATATTTTACTAATTTTTTTTTTTTTTACGAAGCAGCAGAGTGGCGCATTTTATAGTTTCTCTCCTGTCTGAGACATTATAACAGAGGGAACCAGTTTAATTGGTTACTTTCAATCAAACCGGCTGCCGATGTTAGTACAATTACTTACCAACAAATCTGAAAATATGTAGAACAGGAATTAGGATTAGGTTACGCAAATTTACTCACTCTCTGGTTATTTAGCAAAAACATCTCTTTATTATATTTTCTTGAATAATAATTTAAATATTATTGTCATTTTGTTTTATTACGTTAAAAAAAATAAATTACTCAAAAGTTCTGCATCAAATGCTCTTACGTCTTTTTAACATGTTACTCTGGTGAGCAAAATAAAAAATATATATTTATTATCTACATTAAATACCTCGGATCCGGGTTTTAACTTAATAATGCTCTACAATAAGTCAACATTATGCAAGCTATTGGAATATTAGTTTGCTCAAATTTCGAATTACCTTTTACCTTTGACTATTATCAGATTACTATTTCATTATTGTACTTACAGACACTACTATGTTAACATTTACATGATTAGAATAAGTCTTTGCAAAAATATACTGCTTTTGTTGCCATTGTTAAAAAATATAATTGTTTGGTTTCACCTTGATACAATGTGATCAGCGGCAGGTTCTCTTGTTGTTACTCTTCAGTTGGGTTTCCTAGAAGTTCTATGATGTCGTTCGGGTGTCTCCATTTATTTTGTAGATTCTTAGTTGCGATCATGACGAAAGGATGCTGTTACCTGAAGCTCGTGAGTTTGTCGTTGTTGCTTCACTCCTGATGTACGGTGTTCACTTTTTTTTGTTACATTTTACATTTTGCTTTTAACTGCACTAATATTACTCTATAATGTTTGGATAGAACATACTTTACAATTTAAACATTTCGTTTCCTTTTTTAAAGAGATGTGTCGGCTAAGTTAGTTACTTTTAGTTATTTTACTACACTTCAACTACATAACTCGTTTTACTTTCACCACATTTCAATTACTTGTGGAGTCTGTCACCATGAAAGATTACCTTCAGTTACATCGATATTATTTTTTTATATTTACACTTTTTCTTCATGACACATGGTAAAGCTGTTACCTTGTCTCTGATTCTGGCTCGACTGGGGTTGGTTTTGCGGCGGTTAGTAGGGAGAGGGAGCTGTTCGCACGGAGAGAGAAAAGTAGTTCGTACTTTATTATTATTATTTTCTTACTAATTAACTACTATTAATAATACTACATTTTCTTTATTGAGTTAGGTATTTTTTTTTATTATTATTACGTCTTTTTATTTAATTATCATAATTATTAATTTTCGCTTCAATACAGAGTAATTTTCATGTCCGTACTAGATTTTTACAAGTTGATACAGGCATATAAGTACACAGGGAAGAGTTAAATATTTTCTCACGTCATTTTAAATAAAAAATTATTTGTGCTATTTAAATTCCTTTTAAATCGTCACATCATGATGATCCAGTAGCAGGAGTCACTGGTCCACGTACAAATCGAACTCTGGAGTGTCCTGGATTTCCTCATAGATGACTTCTGTCTGCTGCACTGGGCGAGAAGTCTAGTGGCTGGAGTGTCTGTACATAATTTCCACATTTTTGTGTTGTGACGTATGCCACAAACAAATGCTACTACACTTGTGGTTAGGAAGAAGATAAACAGAAATATTTTTATGAATGGGAGTGACGTAAAGCTTTGCTTACGCTGTGCTCTTATCAGCTCTAGCTTCCTTTGCAGTTCAGTTATTGAGATAATATCAAGTGGGTCGGATACATTATTCAAAATTTCTTGTATGTCTGCAGTAAGATTGTCAGTTGAAGTTTCATTAGTTGGCTGGAATGTTTTTAATTCAGAAAACGTTAGGACATTTTGAATAAGTGGTATCACCACATGATTTGTTTGAATTTTTGTGAAAGTCTTTCCCTTTAATCGCGGGAGTAACATGAAGTATTTGAAGTATACATAACAATTTCGAGTATTCGGAAGAATTCCGGTGCCGCTTAGTAATTGTGTTTGCGAACTTATTTTCTCAAACTATTGAAGTTGAAGCAATACTCGGGTAGTCTTCAGCATCAGAGGCGCAACCGGGGGGGCGGGGGGGTTAGAACCCCCCCACCCGAAAATCTGGAAAAAATTTTGTAATCAACGTATGTACAAATAGTAAGAACATAATAATTATAGTATCTTCTTTATATGTTAATTACTATATTCTTACAAAGTAACATTTTTACTATTACTAAATGATAAACTAAAATTCAGCATAGGTAAGTATACCAGATGTGAATAAACTGTTCTTTTGACAACAGCGCATGATATGTAATTGTCTTAGTACTTTTCAAAAAACACCAGTTTTCATCAAATCGTAGCATTTAGTTTATTGCTGTATTTTCCGTTTTTGGAGAGTGAACTGGACCAATCTGGGTGGCCTGTCAATTTCAGTGGAAAGGAAAGTCATACATAGAGTCGGAAAATAATGTATAACGTGTACAAGTTTATTAAATCAGAAGATAAGGGAATATCAGAAAGAAAGTTGCAGTAAAGGTAGCTCAGGCCTGCGGTGTGTCTCTAAGTAGTGTTTTTACTTCCATGTTCCTTAAGGAAATGGAAGTATGGTGATGGCAAAAAAATCGTGTTCGAGATTATTGCAGATTCTGATTGTACTACACTCAAAACATGAAAAAAGTCGTTTTCCGAAAAGTGTCTGTGTGTCTGTCTGTCTATCTATAGATTTTTTTTATATGGCAAACGATAACAGCCGCAAATTCAAACAGAATCAAATAATTTTTTGCATACAGCCCTGATTTGTAGAGTACTCACGACCTATTGTTTTTGATGAAGATCGGTTGAGGGAAAGGGGTAGTTTACCTAAAACGGTTTTTTTTATCAAGGGTAATTTTTTTTTTTTTGGCAAACGATAACAGCCGCAAATTCAAACAGAATTAAATAATGTTTGGCATACAGCCCTGAATTTTAGAGTTCTCAAGACCGATTGATTTAGGTGAAGATCGGTTAAGGGAAAGGGGTAGTTTACCAGCAACGTTTTATGTTTTAACAAGGGTATTTTCTATGGCAAACGATAACAGCCGCAAATTCAAACATAATCAAATAATTTTTTCATGCAGTCCTGATTTGTAGAGTACTAAAGGCCTATTGTTTTTGGTGAAGATCGGTTAAGGGAAAAGGGTAGTTTACCTGCAACGGTTTTTTATCAAGGGTAATTTTTTATATGGTAAACAATAATAGCCGCAAATTCAAACAGAATAAAATAATGTTTTGCATAGAGCACTGAATTGTAGAGTTCTCAAGACCTGTTGGTTTTGGTGAAGATCGGTTAAGGGAATAGGGTAGTTTACCTGCAACATTTTATGTTTTAACAAGGGTAATTTTTTTTATGACGAACGATAACTGCCGTACATTCAAACAGAATCAACCTTCTGCATACCTTTTTGAATTATACAGAACTCAAGGTCTGTTGATTTTGTTAAAGATCGGTTAAGGGAAAAGGGTAGTTTACCTGCAACGTTTTATGTTTTAACAAGGGTATTTTCTATGGCAAACGATAACAGCCGCAAATTCAAACAGAATCAAAAGATTATTTGCATACAGCCCTATATTGTAGAGTTCTCAAGACCTTTTGTTTTTGGTGAAGATCGGTTAAGGGAAAGGGGTAGTTTACCTGCAACGTTTTTTTTAACAAGGGTATTTTCTATGGCAAACGATAACAGCCGCAAATTCAAACAGAATCAAATAATGTTTTGCATACAGTCCTGATTTATAGAGTACTCAAGGCCTATTGTTTTTGGTGAAGATAGGTTAAGGGGAAGGGGTAGTTTACCTGCAACGTTTTTTTATCAAGGGTAATTTTCTATGGCAAACGATAACAGCCGCAAATTCAAACAGAATCAAATAATTTTTTGCATACGTCCCTGAATTGTAGAGATCTCAAGGACTTTCGATTTTGGTGAAGATCGGTTAAGGGGAAGGGGTAGTTTACCAGCAACCTTTTACGTTTTAACAACAGTAAAGTACTTGAAAATTCATTTAAACTTTTTGAAACAATGGTAATTAATTATTATTATTATTTTTTTTTTTTGTACCAACAGTGTAGTTAGGCCATATAAACTATAAATCATAGCAAACGAATTACAGTATATATTCAATTATATATTAAGTTAGTGAGGCTTTGGTGTTACGTGTCATGGAGACTGATAATGACAGTCAAGGAGTCCTGTGTTCTAATCACCACTGGCAATACAGTGGGTACACAGCCTTCCAGATGTATCTGGAACACTGGAATCGTCCTAGGTGAGTACATGTGCACTGTATTTTTTACATATAGTATTAAAATGATTTAATTTTTAAGAGATTAGATTTACTAGGACCAGATTGTCTAGGGTTACTAACACATTATTATTATTTTATAGAGGGGCATTCAGAAACCTTAAAACACAAACGTACTGATAAATACTCTTAAATAAACCCACAAAAAATAATGTACTGAGTCTCATATATGATGCTTAAATGAACAAACAAGTAAAACATCCAAGTGTCCTCCCCAAGTTTTTTGGCCAGAGCCGCCACTGCCGATAGTAGCAGTAATAGGTGAAGAATCGGTGAGCTGGCCAGGCTCCTCCTCATCCATACCTAGTAATTTGCTCTCTATCCTATTGCTTATATTAATTATGTTCCAACATAAACATTCTCTGTGGAGAAATCAATTCTCATCCCTAGTTCTTTCATCAAATCTACGCCTATTAATCTGTCATACCTCATTTTAAGATCAGCTACAACAAAATCATGATATACTCTATAATTACTACTGACCGTTAGGCCTACTTTTTGTACTCCGTACACTATTGTGTGTCTTTAAACATCGTTTTATTATAAATCAACGATAATGGTATTTGTTGTTGTGTTATATTAGTATTTGTGTTTACAGTGTTTTAAGTATTTTATTTAACATTCGATAGTAGTTTGTGTTTTGTGTGCATATTCAGATTTGAGTCGGAATAATTAAAATGAAGATTTTCAAAGGAGTAATAACACCGCTGGATATACAAAGGTTTTTAAATACTGGAACAATTCCTGAAAAGTGTATAAAATCATATCAAAGTAAAAACTTTAAGAAACAACGTAAACTTAATGTTATTTGTGACAATAAACTGTTCACGATGATAAGAAAATACAAAAATTGTTAGAAGTAGCCCACAAAGGTGCTAATACTAGCAAACAAGCGATTGGTACGTCTGCACATCGAGGAATAAATAGCACTGTTTCACGACGATACTACTATAAAAATATAAAATTAAAGGTGACAGATTTTGTAAAAAATTGTGAAGTGTGTCAGAAAGTTACGTCTCCATGGGTGTCGTATGTACCCGAAATGAAGCCAATTTCTATTCCGAAGAAAGTCACGGAACAAATTGGAATAGATGTTATGCAGTTACCAGAAGTGCAGGGGAAAAAATACATAGTGGTAGCAGTAGACTACTTTTCAAAGTGGGCTGAGGCCAAAGCCGTAAAAATAAGACGCACTGAAGTGGCTAAATTTATTTATGAAATTATATGTAGACATGGTTGCCCTAAAATACAAATTAATGATAATGGTCGTGAGTTTGTAAATCAAGTTTCTAAAGAATTGCATATACTGACGGGGACAAAACAAAGATTAACGTGACCCTACCATCCACAGGCTAATGGATTAGTAGAGCGTCAAATTAGGACAATAAAAGGTAAACTGAAAAAAACTTTAATGGAAAACATTAATAACCGGCCTGATGTTCTCGAGAGTGTATTATTTGCGTACAGAACATCTGGACACAAAACAACAGGATTTTCACCTTATTTTATGTTATACAACAGAGAACCAGTTTTACCATTAGACCTTGTTGATGAAGATAATTTGGTTGATGAAAATGAGGAGCCTCTTCAGGTGATACTGTGGTGGCATGCCTGCCTGACTTTATGGTGTTGAGATCTCGAAAAGGGAAATCCAGTAAGTTCGTGCAGGTGCAGCCGCAGTCACCGGACTAGGGGGTAAGTTACCCATGATTTTAATAAGGAATTACGGGGAGGGGGGTCATGGCGCCATATTCTTGCTGGTCCTCTTGGGTTTTAGGCAATGAGAGTTTTTCTGTTTCGGCAGAAAACCTCTCATTGGGGGGGTATTGTAACGGGGCAAACTAAGGGGTTTTGTAATTTCATAATTTTCTTGTAACAATTTGTAGCCAATACAATATTTTGTGGTTTTCCAATTATTAGTGGCTTATACAATTTATTATAATACCTAGTTTTACATACAGCCTGTGCAACTTGGTTATTGTGTTGTTTTCAATTCTATATTTTACTAATTTTTTTTTTACTAAGCAGCAGAGTGGCGCATTTTATAGTTTCTCTCCTGTCTGAGACATTATAACAGAGGGAACCAGTTTAATTGGTTACTTTCAATCAAACCGGCTGCCGATGTTAGTACAATTACTTACCAACAAATCTGAAAATATGTAGAACAGGAATTAGGATTAGGTTACGCAAATTTACTCACTCTCTGGTTATTTAGCAAAAACATCTCTTTATTATATTTTCTTGAATAATAATTTAAATATTATTGTCATTTTGTTTTATTACGTTAAAAAAAATAAATTACTCAAAAGTTCTGCATCAAATGCTCTTACGTCTTTTTAACATGTTACTCTGGTGAGTAAAATAAAAAATATATATTTATTATCTACATTAAATACCTCGGATCCGGGTTTTAACTTAATAATGCTCTACAATAAGTCAACATTATGCAAGCTATTGGAATATTAGTTTGCTCAAATTTCGAATTACCTTTTACCTTTGACTATTATCAGATTACTATTTCATTATTGTACTTACAGACACTACTATGTTAACATTTACATGATTAGAATAAGTCTTTGCAAAAATATACTGCTTTTGTTGCCATTGTTAAAAAATATAATTGTTTGGTTTCACCTTGATACAATGTGATCAGCGGCAGGTTCTCTTGTTGTTACTCTTCAGTTGGGTTTCCTAGAAGTTCTATGATGTCGTTCGGGTGTCTCCATTTATTTTGTAGATTCTTAGTTGCGATCATGACGAAAGGATGCTGTTACCTGAAGCTCGTGAGTTTGTCGTTGTTGCTTCACTCCTGATGTACGGTGTTCACTTTTTTTTGTTACATTTTACATTTTGCTTTTAATTGCACTAATATTACTCTATAATGTTTGGATAGAACATACTTTACAATTTAAACATTTCGTTTCCTTTTTTAAAGAGATGTGTCGGCTAAGTTAGTTACTTTTAGTTATTTTACTACACTTCAACTACATAACTCGTTTTACTTTCACCACATTTCAATTACTTGTGGAGTCTGTCACCATGAAAGATTACCTTCAGTTACATCGATATTATTTTTTTATATTTACACTTTTTCTTCATGACACATGGTAAAGCTGTTACCTTGTCTCTGATTCTGGCTCGACTGGGGTTGGTTTTGCGGCGGTTAGTAGGGAGAGGGAGCTGTTCGCACGGAGAGAGAAAAGTAGTTCGTACTTTATTATTATTATTTTCTTACTAATTAACTACTATTAATAATACTACATTTTCTTTATTGAGTTAGGTATTTTTTTTTATTATTATTACGTCTTTTTATTTAATTATCATAATTATTAATTTTCGCTTCAATACAGAGTAATTTTCATGTCCATACTAGATTTTTACAAGTTGATACAGGCATATAAGTACACAGGGAAGAGTTAAATATTTTCTCACATGTCATTTTAAATAAAAAATTATTTGTGCTATTTAAATTCCTTTTAAATCGTCACATCATGATGATCCAGTAGCAGGAGTCACTGGTCCACGTACAAATCGAACTCTAGGAGTGTCCTGGATTTCCTCATAGATGACTTCTGTCTGCTGCACTGGGCGAGAAGTCTAGTGGCTGGAGTGTCTGTACATAATTTCCACATTTTTGTGTTGTGACGTATGCCACAAACAAATGCTACTACACTTGTGGTTAGGAAGAAGATAAACAGAAATATTTTTATGAATGGGAGTGACGTAAAGCTTTGCTTACGCTGTGCTCTTATCAGCTCTAGCTTCCTTTGCAGTTCAGTTATTGAGATAATATCAAGTGGGTCGGATACATTATTCAAAATTTCTTGTATGTCTGCAGTAAGATTGTCAGTTGAAGTTTCATTAGTTGGCTGGAATGTTTTTAATTCAGAAAACGTTAGGACATTTTGAATAAGTGGTATCACCACATGATTTGTTTGAATTTTTGTGAAAGTCTTTCCCTTTAATCGCGGGAGTAACATGAAGTATTTGGAGTATACATAACAATTTCGAGTATTCGGAAGAATTCCGGTGCCGCTTAGTAATTGTGTTTGCGAACTTATTTTCTCAAACTATTGAAGTTGAAGCAATACTCGGGTAGTCTTCAGCATCAGAGGCGCAACCGGGGGGGCGGGGGGGGGGGTTAGAACCCCCCACCCGAAAATCTGGAAAAAATTTTGTAATCAACGTATGTACAAATAGTAAGAACATAATAATTATAGTATCTTCTTTATATGTTAATTACTATATTCTTACAAAGTAACATTTTTACTATTACTAAATGATAAACTAAAATTCAGCATAGGTAAGTATACCAGATGTGAATAAACTGTTCTTTTGACAACAGCGCATGATATGTAATTGTCTTAGTACTTTTCAAAAAACACCAGTTTTCATCAAATCGTAGCATTTAGTTTATTGCTGTATTTTCCGTTTTTGGAGAGTGAACTGGACCAATCTGGGTGGCCTGTCAATTTCAGTGGAAAGGAAAGTCATACATAGAGTCGGAAAATAATGTATAACGTGTACAAGTTTATTAAATCAGAAGATAAGGGAATATCAGAAATAAAGTTGCAGTAAAGGTAGCTCAGGCGTGCGGTGTGTCTCTAAGTAGTGTTTTTACTTCCATGTTCCTTAAGGAAATGGAAGTATGGTGATGGCAAAAAAATCGTGTTCGAGATTATTGCAGATTCTGATTGTACTACACTCAAAACATGAAAAAAGTCGTTTTCCGAAAAGTGTCTGTGTGTCTGTCTGTCTATCTATAGATTTTTTTTATATGGCAAACGATAACAGCCGCAAATTCAAACAGAATCAAATAATTTTTTGCATACAGCCCTGATTTGTAGAGTACTCACGACCTATTGTTTTTGATGAAGATCGGTTGAGGGAAAGGGGTAGTTTACCTAAAACGGTTTTTTTTATCAAGGGTAATTTTTTTTTTTTTGGCAAACGATAACAGCCGCAAATTCAAACAGAATTAAATAATGTTTGGCATACAGCCCTGAATTTTAGAGTTCTCAAGACCGATTGATTTAGGTGAAGATCGGTTAAGGGAAAGGGGTAGTTTACCAGCAACGTTTTATGTTTTAACAAGGGTATTTTCTATGGCAAACGATAACAGCCGCAAATTCAAACATAATCAAATAATTTTTTCATGCAGTCCTGATTTGTAGAGTACTAAAGGCCTATTGTTTTTGGTGAAGATCGGTTAAGGGAAAAGGGTAGTTTACCTGCAACGGTTTTTTATCAAGGGTAATTTTTTATATGGTAAACAATAATAGCCGCAAATTCAAACAGAATAAAATAATGTTTTGCATAGAGCACTGAATTGTAGAGTTCTCAAGACCTGTTGGTTTTGGTGAAGATCGGTTAAGGGAATAGGGTAGTTTACCTGCAACATTTTATGTTTTAACAAGGGTAATTTTTTTTATGACGAACGATAACTGCCGTACATTCAAACAGAATCAACCTTCTGCATACCTTTTTGAATTATACAGAACTCAAGGTCTGTTGATTTTGTTAAAGATCGGTTAAGGGAAAAGGGTAGTTTACCTGCAACGTTTTATGTTTTAACAAGGGTATTTTCTATGGCAAACGATAACAGCCGCAAATTCAAACAGAATCAAAAGATTATTTGCATACAGCCCTATATTGTAGAGTTCTCAAGACCTTTTGTTTTTGGTGAAGATCGGTTAAGGGAAAGGGGTAGTTTACCTGCAACGTTTTTTTTAACAAGGGTATTTTCTATGGCAAACGATAACAGCCGCAAATTCAAACAGAATCAAATAATGTTTTGCATACAGTCCTGATTTATAGAGTACTCAAGGCCTATTGTTTTTGGTGAAGATAGGTTAAGGGGAAGGGGTAGTTTACCTGCAACGTTTTTTTATCAAGGGTAATTTTCTATGGCAAACGATAACAGCCGCAAATTCAAACAGAATCAAATAATTTTTTGCATACATCCCTGAATTGTAGAGATCTCAAGGACTTTCGATTTTGGTGAAGATCGGTTAAGGGGAAGGGGTAGTTTACCAGCAACCTTTTACGTTTTAACAACAGTAAAGTACTTGAAAATTCATTTAAACTTTTTGAAACAATGGTAATTAATTATTATTATTATTTTTTGTACCAACAGTGTAGTTAGGCCATATAAACTATAAATCATAGCAAACGAATTACAGTATATATTCAATTATATATTAAGTTAGTGAGGCTTTGGTGTTACGTGTCATGGAGACTGATAATGACAGTCAAGGAGTCCTGTGTTCTAATCACCACTGGCAATACAGTGGGTACACAGCCTTCCAGATGTATCTGGAACACTGGAATCGTCCTAGGTGAGTACATGTGCACTGTATTTTTTACATATAGTATTAAAATGATTTAATTTTTAAGAGATTAGATTTACTAGGACCAGATTGTCTAGGGTTACTAACACATTATTATTATTTTATAGAGGGGCATTCAGAAACCTTAAAACACAAACGTACTGATAAATACTCTTAAATAAACCCACAAAAAATAATGTACTGAGTCTCATATATGATGCTTAAATGAACAAACAAGTAAAACATCCAAGTGTCCTCCCCAAGTTTTTTGGCCAGAGCCGCCACTGCCGATAGTAGCAGTAATAGGTGAAGAATCGGTGAGCTGGCCAGGCTCCTCCTCATCCATACCTAGTAATTTGCTCTCTATCCTATTGCTTATATTAATTATGTTATTACCAACATAAACATTCTCTGTGGAGAAATCAATTCTCATCCCTAGTTCTTTCATCAAATCTACGCCTATTAATCTGTCATACCTCATTTTAAGATCAGCTACAACAAAATCATGATATACTCTATAATTACTACTGACCGTTAGGCCTACTTTTTGTACTCCGTACACTATTGTGTGTCTTTAAACATCGTTTTATTATAAATCAACGATAATGGTATTTGTTGTTGTGTTATATTAGTATTTGTGTTTACAGTGTTTTAAGTATTTTATTTAACATTCGATAGTAGTTTGTGTTTTGTGTGCATATTCAGATTTGAGTCGGAATAATTAAAATGAAGATTTTCAAAGGAGTAATAACACCGCTGGATATACAAAGGTTTTTAAATACTGGAACAATTCCTGAAAAGTGTATAAAATCATATCAAAGTAAAAACTTTAAGAAACAACGTAAACTTAATGTTATTTGTGACAATAAACTGTTCACGATGATAAGAAAATACAAAAATTGTTAGAAGTAGCCCACAAAGGTGCTGATACTAGCAAACAAGCGATTGGTACGTCTGCACATCGAGGAATAAACAGCACTGTTTCACGACGATACTACTATAAAAATATAAAATTAAAGGTGACAGATTTTGTAAAAAATTGTGAAGTGTGTCAGAAAGTTACGTCTCCATGGGTGTCGTATGTACCCGAAATGAAGCCAATTTCTATTCCGAAGAAAGTCACGGAACAAATTGGAATAGATGTTATGCAGTTACCAGAAGTGCAGGGCAAAAAATACATAGTGGTAGCAGTAGACTACTTTTCAAAGTGGGCTGAGGCCAAAGCCGTAAAAATAAGACGCACTGAAGTGGCTAAATTTATTTATGAAATTATATGTAGACATGGTTGCCCTAAAATACAAATTAATGATAATGGTCGTGAGTTTGTAAATCAAGTTTCTAAAGAATTGCATATACTGACGGGGACAAAACAAAGATTAACGTGACCCTACCATCCACAGGCTAATGGATTAGTAGAGCGTCAAATTAGGACAATAAAAGGTAAACTGAAAAAAACTTTAATGGAAAACATTAATAACCGGCCTGATGTTCTCGAGAGTGTATTATTTGCGTACAGAACATCTGGACACAAAACAACAGGATTTTCACCTTATTTTATGTTATACAACAGAGAACCAGTTTTACCATTAGACCTTGTTGATGAAGATAATTTGGTTGATGAAAATGAGGAGCCTCTTCAGGTGATACTGTGGTGGCATGCCTGCCTGACTTTATGGTGTTGAGATCTCGAAAAGGGAAATCCAGTAAGTTCGTGCAGGTGCAGCCGCAGTCACCGGACTAGGGGGTAAGTTACCCATGATTTTAATAAGGAATTACGGGGAGGGGGGTCATGGCGCCATATTCTTGCTGGTCCTCTTGGGTTTTAGGCAATGAGAGTTTTTCTGTTTCGGCAGAAAACCTCTCATTGGGGGGGTATTGTAACGGGGCAAACTAAGGGGTTTTGTAATTTCATAATTTTCTTGTAACAATCTGTAGCCAATACAATATTTTGTGGTTTTCCAATTATTAGTGGCTTATACAATTTATTATAATACCTAGTTTTACATACAGCCTGTGCAACTTGGTTATTGTGTTGTTTTCAATTCTATATTTTACTAATTTTTTTTTTTTTTTACTAAGCAGCAGAGTGGCGCATTTTATAGTTTCTCTCCTGTCTGAGACATTATAACAGAGGGAACCAGTTTAATTGGTTACTTTCAATCAAACCGGCTGCCGATGTTAGTACAATTACTTACCAACAAATCTGAAAATATGTAGAACAGGAATTAGGATTAGGTTACGCAAATTTACTCTCTCTGGTTATTTAGCAAAAACATCTCTTTATTATATTTTCTTGAATAATAATTTAAATATTATTGTCATTTTGTTTTATTACGTTAAAAAAAATAAATTACTCAAAAGTTCTGCATCAAATGCTCTTACGTCTTTTTAACATGTTACTCTGGTGAGCAAAATAAAAAATATATATTTATTATCTACATTAAATACCTCGGATCCGGGTTTTAACTTAATAATGCTCTACAATAAGTCAACATTATGCAAGCTATTGGAATATTAGTTTGCTCAAATTTCGAATTACCTTTTACCTTTGACTATTATCAGATTACTATTTCATTATTGTACTTACAGACACTACTATGTTAACATTTACATGATTAGAATAAGTCTTTGCAAAAATATACTGCTTTTGTTGCCATTGTTAAAAAATATAATTGTTTGGTTTCACCTTGATACAATGTGATCAGCGGCAGGTTCTCTTGTTGTTACTCTTCAGTTGGGTTTCCTAGAAGTTCTATGATGTCGTTCGGGTGTCTCCATTTATTTTGTAGATTCTTAGTTGCGATCATGACGAAAGGATGCTGTTACCTGAAGCTCGTGAGTTTGTCGTTGTTGCTTCACTCCTGATGTACGGTGTTCACTTTTTTTTGTTACATTTTACATTTTGCTTTTAACTGCACTAATATTACTCTATAATGTTTGGATAGAACATACTTTACAATTTAAACATTTCGTTTCCTTTTTTAAAGAGATGTGTCGGCTAAGTTAGTTACTTTTAGTTATTTTACTACACTTCAACTACATAACTCGTTTTACTTTCACCACATTTCAATTACTTGTGGAGTCTGTCACCATGAAAGATTACCTTCAGTTACATCGATATTATTTTTTTATATTTACACTTTTTCTTCATGACACATGGTAAAGCTGTTACCTTGTCTCTGATTCTGGCTCGACTGGGGTTGGTTTTGCGGCGGTTAGTAGGGAGAGGGAGCTGTTCGCACGGAGAGAGAAAAGTAGTTCGTACTTTATTATTATTATTTTCTTACTAATTAACTACTATTAATAATACTACATTTTCTTTATTGAGTTAGGTATTTTTTTTTTATTATTATTACGTCTTTTTATTTAATTATCATAATTATTAATTTTCGCTTCAATACAGAGTAATTTTCATGTCCGTACTAGATTTTTACAAGTTGATACAGGCATATAAGTACACAGGGAGAGTTAAATATTTTCTCACATGTCATTTTAAATAAAAAATTATTTGTGCTATTTAAATTCCTTTTAAATCGTCACATCATGATGATCCAGTAGCAGGAGTCACTGGTCCACGTACAAATCGAACTCTAGGAGTGTCCTGGATTTCCTCATAGATGACTTCTGTCTGCTGCACTGGGCGAGAAGTCTAGTGGCTGGAGTGTCTGTACATAATTTCCACATTTTTGTGTTGTGACGTATGCCACAAACAAATGCTACTACACTTGTGGTTAGGAAGAAGATAAACAGAAATATTTTTATGAATGGGAGTGACGTAAAGCTTTGCTTACGCTGTGCTCTTATCAGCTCTAGCTTCCTTTGCAGTTCAGTTATTGAGATAATATCAAGTGGGTCGGATACATTATTCAAAATTTCTTGTATGTCTGCAGTAAGATTGTCAGTTGAAGTTTCATTAGTTGGCTGGAATGTTTTTAATTCAGAAAACGTTAGGACATTTTGAATAAGTGGTATCACCACATGATTTGTTTGAATTTTTGTGAAAGTCTTTCCCTTTAATCGCGGGAGTAACATGAAGTATTTGGAGTATACATAACAATTTCGAGTATTCGGAAGAATTCCGGTGCCGCTTAGTAATTGTGTTTGCGAACTTATTTTCTCAAACTATTGAAGTTGAAGCAATACTCGGGTAGTCTTCAGCATCAGAGGCGCAACCGGGGGGCGGGGGGGGGGGTTAGAACCCCCCACCCGAAAATCTGGAAAAAATTTTGTAATCAACGTATGTACAAATAGTAAGAACATAATAATTATAGTATCTTCTTTATATGTTAATTACTATATTCTTACAAAGTAACATTTTTACTATTACTAAATGATAAAACTAAAATTCAGCATAGGTAAGTATACCAGATGTGAATAAACTGTTCTTTTGCCAACAGCGCATGATATGTAATTGTCTTAGTACTTTTCAAAAAACACCAGTTTTCATCAAATCGTAGCATTTAGTTTATTGCTGTATTTTCCGTTTTTGGAGAGTGAACTGGACCAATCTGGGTGGCCTGTCAATTTCAGTGGAAAGAAAAGTCATACATAGAGTCGGAAAATAATGTATAACGTGTACAAGTTTATTAAATCAGAAGATAAGGGAATATCAGAAAGAAAGTTGCAGTAAAGGTAGCTCAGGCGTGCGGTGTGTCTCTAAGTAGTGTTTTTACTTCCATGTTCCTTAAGGAAATGGAAGTATGGTGATGGCAAAAAAATCGTGTTCGAGATTATTGCAGATTCTGATTGTACTACACTGAAAACATGAAAAAAGTCGTTTTCCGAAAAGTGTCTGTGTGTCTCTCTGTCTATCTATAGATTTTTTTTATATGGCAAACGATAACAGCCGCAAATTCAAACAGAATCAAATAATTTTTTGCATACAGGCCTGATTTGTAGAGTACTCACGACCTATTGTTTTTGATGAAGATCGGTTGAGGGAAAGGGGTAGTTTACCTAAAACGGTTTTTTTTATCAAGGGTAATTTTTTTTTTTTTGGCAAACGATAACAGCCGCAAATTCAAACAGAATTAAATAATGTTTGGCATACAGCCCTGAATTTTAGAGTTCTCAAGACCGATTGATTTAGGTGAAGATCGGTTAAGGGAAAGGGGTAGTTTACCAGCAACATTTTATGTTTTAACAAGGGTATTTTCTATGGCAAACGATAACAGCCGCAAATTCAAACATAATCAAATAATTTTTTCATGCAGTCCTGATTTGTAGAGTACTAAAGGCCTATTGTTTTTGGTGAAGATCGGTTAAGGGAAAAGGGTAGTTTACCTGCAACGGTTTTTTATCAAGGGTAATTTTTTATATGGTAAACAATAATAGCCGCAAATTCAAACAGAATAAAATAATGTTTTGCATAGAGCACTGAATTGTAGAGTTCTCAAGACCTGTTGGTTTTGGTGAAGATCGGTTAAGGGAATAGGGTAGTTTACCTGCAACATTTTATGTTTTAACAAGGGTAATTTTTTTTATGACGAACGATAACTGCCGTACATTCAAACAGAATCAACCTTCTGCATACCTTTTTGAATTATACAGAACTCAAGGTCTGTTGATTTTGTTAAAGATCGGTTAAGGGAAAAGGGTAGTTTACCTGCAACGTTTTATGTTTTAACAAGGGTATTTTCTATGGCAAACGATAACAGCCGCAAATTCAAACAGAATCAAAAGATTATTTGCATACAGCCCTATATTGTAGAGTTCTCAAGACCTTTTGTTTTTGGTGAAGATCGGTTAAGGGAAAGGGGTAGTTTACCTGCAACGTTTTTTTTAACAAGGGTATTTTCTATGGCAAACGATAACAGCCGCAAATTCAAACAGAATCAAATAATGTTTTGCATACAGTCCTGATTTATAGAGTACTCAAGGCCTATTGTTTTTGGTGAAGATCGGTTAAGGGGAAGGGGTAGTTTACCTGCAACGTTTTTTTATCAAGGGTAATTTTCTATGGCAAACGATAACAGCCGCAAATTCAAACAGAATCAAATAATTTTTTGCATACGTCCCTGAATTGTAGAGATCTCAAGGACTTTCGATTTTGGTGAAGATCGGTTAAGGGGAAGGGGTAGTTTACCAGCAACCTTTTACGTTTTAACAACAGTAAAGTACTTGAAAATTCATTTAAACTTTTTGAAACAATGGTAATTAATTATTATTATTATTTTTTGTACCAACAGTGTAGTTAGGCCATATAAACTATAAATCATAGCAAACGAATTACAGTATATATTCAATTATATATTAAGTTAGTGAGGCTTTGGTGTTACGTGTCATGGAGACTGATAATGACAGTCAAGGAGTCCTGTGTTCTAATCACCACTGGCAATACAGTGGGTACACAGCCTTCCAGATGTATCTGGAACACTGGAATCGTCCTAGGTGAGTACATGTGCACTGTATTTTTTACATATAGTATTAAAATGATTTAATTTTTAAGAGATTAGATTTACTAGGACCAGATTGTCTAGGGTTACTAACACATTATTATTATTTTATAGAGGGGCATTCAGAAACCTTAAAACACAAACGTACTGATAAATACTCTTAAATAAACCCACAAAAAATAATGTACTGAGTCTCATATATGATGCTTAAATGAACAAACAAGTAAAACATCCAAGTGTCCTCCCCAAGTTTTTTGGCCAGAGCCGCCACTGCCGATAGTAGCAGTAATAGGTGAAGAATCGGTGAGCTGGCCAGGCTCCTCCTCATCCATACCTAGTAATTTGCTCTCTATCCTATTGCTTATATTAATTATGTTATTACCAACATAAACATTCTCTGTGGAGAAATCAATTCTCATCCCTAGTTCTTTCATCAAATCTACGCCTATTAATCTGTCATACCTCATTTTAAGATCAGCTACAACAAAATCATGATATACTCTATAATTACTACTGACCGTTAGGCCTACTTTTTGTACTCCGTACACTATTGTGTGTCTTTAAACATCGTTTTATTATAAATCAACGATAATGGTATTTGTTGTTGTGTTATATTAGTATTTGTGTTTACAGTGTTTTAAGTATTTTATTTAACATTCGATAGTAGTTTGTGTTTTGTGTGCATATTCAGATTTGAGTCGGAATAATAAAAATGAAGATTTTCAAAGGAGTAATAACACTGCTGGATATACAAAGGTTTTTAAATACTGGAACAATTCCTGAAAAGTGTATAAAATCATATCAAAGTAAAAACTTTAAGAAACAACGTAAACTTAATGTTATTTGTGACAATAAACTGTTCACGATGATAAGAAAATACAAAAATTGTTAGAAGTAGCCCACAAAGGTGCTGATACTAGCAAACAAGCGATTGGTACGTCTGCACATCGAGGAATAAATAGCACTGTTTCACAACGATACTACTATAAAAATATAAAATTAAAGGTGACAGATTTTGTAAAAAATTGTGAAGTGTGTCAGAAAGTTACGTCTCCATGGGTGTCCTATGTACCCGAAATGAAGCCAATTTCTATTCCGAAGAAAGTCACGGAACAAATTGGAATAGATGTTATGCAGTTACCAGAAGTGCAGGGCAAAAAATACATAGTGGTAGCAGTAGACTACTTTTCAAAGTGGGCTGAGGCCAAAGCCGTAAAAATAAGACGCACTGAAGTGGCTAAATTTATTTATGAAATTATATGTAGACATGGTTGCCCTAAAATACAAATTAATGATAATGGTCGTGAGTTTGTAAATCAAGTTTCTAAAGAATTGCATATACTGACGGGGACAAAACAAAGATTAACGTGACCCTACCATCCACAGGCTAATGGATTAGTAGAGCGTCAAATTAGGACAATAAAAGGTAAACTGAAAAAAACTTTAATGGAAAACATTAATAACCGGCCTGATGTTCTCGAGAGTGTATTATTTGCGTACAGAACATCTGGACACAAAACAACAGGATTTTCACCTTATTTTATGTTATACAACAGAGAACCAGTTTTACCATTAGACCTTGTTGATGAAGATAATTTGGTTGATGAAAATGAGGAGCCTCTTCAGGTGATACTGTGGTGGCATGCCTGCCTGACTTTATGGTGTTGAGATCTCGAAAAGGGAAATCCAGTAAGTTCGTGCAGGTGCAGCCGCAGTCACCGGACTAGGGGGTAAGTTACCCATGATTTTAATAAGGAATTACGGGGAGGGGGGTCATGGCGCCATATTCTTGCTGGTCCTCTTGGGTTTTAGGCAATGAGAGTTTTTCTGTTTCGGCAGAAAACCTCTCATTGGGGGGGTATTGTAACGGGGCAAACTAAGGGGTTTTGTAATTTCATAATTTTCTTGTAACAATTTGTAGCCAATACAATATTTTGTGGTTTTCCAATTATTAGTGGCTTATATAATTTATTATAATACCTAGTTTTACATACAGCCTGTGCAACTTGGTTATTGTGTTGTTTTCAATTCTATATTTTACTAATTTTTTTTTTTTTACTAAGCAGCAGAGTGGCGCATTTTATAGTTTCTCTCCTGTCTGAGACATTATAACAGAGGGAACCAGTTTAATTGGTTACTTTCAATCAAACCGGCTGCCGATGTTAGTACAATTACTTACCAACAAATCTGAAAATATGTAGAACAGGAATTAGGATTAGGTTACGCAAATTTACTCACTCTCTGGTTATTTAGCAAAAACATCTCTTTATTATATTTTCTTGAATAATAATTTAAATATTATTGTCATTTTGTTTTATTACGTTAAAAAAAATAAATTACTCAAAAGTTCTGCATCAAATGCTCTTACGTCTTTTTAACATGTTACTCTGGTGAGCAAAATAAAAAATATATATTTATTATCTACATTAAATACCTCGGATCCGGGTTTTAACTTAATAATGCTCTACAATAAGTCTACATTATGCAAGCTATTGGAATATTAGTTTGCTCAAATTTCGAATTACCTTTTACCTTTGACTATTATCAGATTACTATTTCATTATTGTACTTACAGACACTACTATGTTAACATTTACATGATTAGAATAAGTCTTTGCAAAAATATACTGCTTTTGTTGCCATTGTTAAAAAATATAATTGTTTGGTTTCACCTTGATACAATGTGATCAGCGGCAGGTTCTCTTGTTGTTACTCTTCAGTTGGGTTTCCTAGAAGTTCTATGATGTCGTTCGGGTGTCTCCATTTATTTTGTAGATTCTTAGTTGCGATCATGACGAAAGGATGCTGTTACCTGAAGCTCGTGAGTTTGTCGTTGTTGCTTCACTCCTGATGTACGGTGTTCACTTTTTTTTGTTACATTTTACATTTTGCTTTTAACTGCACTAATATTACTCTATAATGTTTGGATAGAACATACTTTACAATTTAAACATTTCGTTTCCTTTTTTAAAGAGATGTGTCGGCTAAGTTAGTTACTTTTAGTTATTTTACTACACTTCAACTACATAACTCGTTTTACTTTCACCACATTTCAATTACTTGTGGAGTCTGTCACCATGAAAGATTACCTTCAGTTACATCGATATTATTTTTTTATATTTACACTTTTTCTTCATGACACATGGTAAAGCTGTTACCTTGTCTCTGATTCTGGCTCGACTGGGGTTGGTTTTGCGGCGGTTAGTAGGGAGAGGGAGCTGTTCGCACGGAGAGAGAAAAGTAGTTCGTACTTTATTATTATTATTTTCTTACTAATTAACTACTATTAATAATACTACATTTTCTTTATTGAGTTAGGTATTTTTTTTTTATTATTATTACGTCTTTTTATTTAATTATCATAATTATTAATTTTCGCTTCAATACAGAGTAATTTTCATGTCCGTACTAGATTTTTACAAGTTGATACAGGCATATAAGTACACAGGGAAGAGTTAAATATTTTCTCACATGTCATTTTAAATAAAAAATTATTTGTGCTATTTAAATTCCTTTTAAATCGTCACATCATGATGATCCAGTAGCAGGAGTCACTGGTCCACGTACAAATCGAACTCTAGGAGTGTCCTGGATTTCCTCATAGATGACTTCTGTCTGCTGCACTGGGCGAGAAGTCTAGTGGCTGGAGTGTCTGTACATAATTTCCACATTTTTGTGTTGTGACGTATGCCACAAACAAATGCTACTACACTTGTGGTTAGGAAGAAGATAAACAGAAATATTTTTATGAATGGGAGTGACGTAAAGCTTTGCTTACGCTGTGCTCTTATCAGCTCTAGCTTCCTTTGCAGTTCAGTTATTGAGATAATATCAAGTGGGTCGGATACATTATTCAAAATTTCTTGTATGTCTGCAGTAAGATTGTCAGTTGAAGTTTCATTAGTTGGCTGGAATGTTTTTAATTCAGAAAACGTTAGGACATTTTGAATAAGTGGTATCACCACATGATTTGTTTGAATTTTTGTGAAAGTCTTTCCCTTTAATCGCGGGAGTAACATGAAGTATTTGGAGTATACATAACAATTTCGAGTATTCGGAAGAATTCCGGTGCCGCTTAGTAATTGTGTTTGCGAACTTATTTTCTCAAACTATTGAAGTTGAAGCAATACTCGGGTAGTCTTCAGCATCAGAGGCGCAACCGGGGGGGCGGGGGGGGGGTTAGAACCCCCCACCCGAAAATCTGGAAAAAATTTTGTAATCAACGTATGTACAAATAGTAAGAACATAATAATTATAGTATCTTCTTTATATGTTAATTACTATATTCTTACAAAGTAACATTTTTACTATTACTAAATGATAAAACTAAAATTCAGCATAGGTAAGTATACCAGATGTGAATAAACTGTTCTTTTGCCAACAGCGCATGATATGTAATTGTCTTAGTACTTTTCAAAAAACACCAGTTTTCATCAAATCGTAGCATTTAGTTTATTGCTGTATTTTCCGTTTTTGGAGAGTGAACTGGACCAATCTGGGTGGCCTGTCAATTTCAGTGGAAAGAAAAGTCATACATAGAGTCGGAAAATAATGTATAACGTGTACAAGTTTATTAAATCAGAAGATAAGGGAATATCAGAAAGAAAGTTGCAGTAAAGGTAGCTCAGGCGTGCGGTGTGTCTCTAAGTAGTGTTTTTACTTCCATGTTCCTTAAGGAAATGGAAGTATGGTGATGGCAAAAAAATCGTGTTCGAGATTATTGCAGATTCTGATTGTACTACACTGAAAACATGAAAAAAGTCGTTTTCCGAAAAGTGTCTGTGTGTCTCTCTGTCTATCTATAGATTTTTTTTATATGGCAAACGATAACAGCCGCAAATTCAAACAGAATCAAATAATTTTTTGCATACAGGCCTGATTTGTAGAGTACTCACGACCTATTGTTTTTGATGAAGATCGGTTGAGGGAAAGGGGTAGTTTACCTAAAACGGTTTTTTTTATCAAGGGTAATTTTTTTTTTTTTGGCAAACGATAACAGCCGCAAATTCAAACAGAATTAAATAATGTTTGGCATACAGCCCTGAATTTTAGAGTTCTCAAGACCGATTGATTTAGGTGAAGATCGGTTAAGGGAAAGGGGTAGTTTACCAGCAACATTTTATGTTTTAACAAGGGTATTTTCTATGGCAAACGATAACAGCCGCAAATTCAAACATAATCAAATAATTTTTTCATGCAGTCCTGATTTGTAGAGTACTAAAGGCCTATTGTTTTTGGTGAAGATCGGTTAAGGGAAAAGGGTAGTTTACCTGCAACGGTTTTTTATCAAGGGTAATTTTTTATATGGTAAACAATAATAGCCGCAAATTCAAACAGAATAAAATAATGTTTTGCATAGAGCACTGAATTGTAGAGTTCTCAAGACCTGTTGGTTTTGGTGAAGATCGGTTAAGGGAATAGGGTAGTTTACCTGCAACATTTTATGTTTTAACAAGGGTAATTTTTTTTATGACGAACGATAACTGCCGTACATTCAAACAGAATCAACCTTCTGCATACCTTTTTGAATTATACAGAACTCAAGGTCTGTTGATTTTGTTAAAGATCGGTTAAGGGAAAAGGGTAGTTTACCTGCAACGTTTTATGTTTTAACAAGGGTATTTTCTATGGCAAACGATAACAGCCGCAAATTCAAACAGAATCAAAAGATTATTTGCATACAGCCCTATATTGTAGAGTTCTCAAGACCTTTTGTTTTTGGTGAAGATCGGTTAAGGGAAAGGGGTAGTTTACCTGCAACGTTTTTTTTAACAAGGGTATTTTCTATGGCAAACGATAACAGCCGCAAATTCAAACAGAATCAAATAATGTTTTGCATACAGTCCTGATTTATAGAGTACTCAAGGCCTATTGTTTTTGGTGAAGATCGGTTAAGGGGAAGGGGTAGTTTACCTGCAACGTTTTTTTATCAAGGGTAATTTTCTATGGCAAACGATAACAGCCGCAAATTCAAACAGAATCAAATAATTTTTTGCATACGTCCCTGAATTGTAGAGATCTCAAGGACTTTCGATTTTGGTGAAGATCGGTTAAGGGGAAGGGGTAGTTTACCAGCAACCTTTTACGTTTTAACAACAGTAAAGTACTTGAAAATTCATTTAAACTTTTTGAAACAATGGTAATTAATTATTATTATTATTTTTTGTACCAACAGTGTAGTTAGGCCATATAAACTATAAATCATAGCAAACGAATTACAGTATATATTCAATTATATATTAAGTTAGTGAGGCTTTGGTGTTACGTGTCATGGAGACTGATAATGACAGTCAAGGAGTCCTGTGTTCTAATCACCACTGGCAATACAGTGGGTACACAGCCTTCCAGATGTATCTGGAACACTGGAATCGTCCTAGGTGAGTACATGTGCACTGTATTTTTTACATATAGTATTAAAATGATTTAATTTTTAAGAGATTAGATTTACTAGGACCAGATTGTCTAGGGTTACTAACACATTATTATTATTTTATAGAGGGGCATTCAGAAACCTTAAAACACAAACGTACTGATAAATACTCTTAAATAAACCCACAAAAAATAATGTACTGAGTCTCATATATGATGCTTAAATGAACAAACAAGTAAAACATCCAAGTGTCCTCCCCAAGTTTTTTGGCCAGAGCCGCCACTGCCGATAGTAGCAGTAATAGGTGAAGAATCGGTGAGCTGGCCAGGCTCCTCCTCATCCATACCTAGTAATTTGCTCTCTATCCTATTGCTTATATTAATTATGTTATTACCAACATAAACATTCTCTGTGGAGAAATCAATTCTCATCCCTAGTTCTTTCATCAAATCTACGCCTATTAATCTGTCATACCTCATTTTAAGATCAGCTACAACAAAATCATGATATACTCTATAATTACTACTGACCGTTAGGCCTACTTTTTGTACTCCGTACACTATTGTGTGTCTTTAAACATCGTTTTATTATAAATCAACGATAATGGTATTTGTTGTTGTGTTATATTAGTATTTGTGTTTACAGTGTTTTAAGTATTTTATTTAACATTCGATAGTAGTTTGTGTTTTGTGTGCATATTCAGATTTGAGTCGGAATAATAAAAATGAAGATTTTCAAAGGAGTAATAACACCGCTGGATATACAAAGGTTTTTAAATACTGGAACAATTCCTGAAAAGTGTATAAAATCATATCAAAGTAAAAACTTTAAGAAACAACGTAAACTTAATGTTATTTGTGACAATAAACTGTTCACGATGATAAGAAAATACAAAAATTGTTAGAAGTAGCCCACAAAGGTGCTGATACTAGCAAACAAGCGATTGGTACGTCTGCACATCGAGGAATAAATAGCACTGTTTCACAACGATACTACTATAAAAATATAAAATTAAAGGTGACAGATTTTGTAAAAAATTGTGAAGTGTGTCAGAAAGTTACGTCTCCATGGGTGTCCTATGTACCCGAAATGAAGCCAATTTCTATTCCGAAGAAAGTCACGGAACAAATTGGAATAGATGTTATGCAGTTACCAGAAGTGCAGGGCAAAAAATACATAGTGGTAGCAGTAGACTACTTTTCAAAGTGGGCTGAGGCCAAAGCCGTAAAAATAAGACGCACTGAAGTGGCTAAATTTATTTATGAAATTATATGTAGACATGGTTGCCCTAAAATACAAATTAATGATAATGGTCGTGAGTTTGTAAATCAAGTTTCTAAAGAATTGCATATACTGACGGGGACAAAACAAAGATTAACGTGACCCTACCATCCACAGGCTAATGGATTAGTAGAGCGTCAAATTAGGACAATAAAAGGTAAACTGAAAAAAACTTTAATGGAAAACATTAATAACCGGCCTGATGTTCTCGAGAGTGTATTATTTGCGTACAGAACATCTGGACACAAAACAACAGGATTTTCACCTTATTTTATGTTATACAACAGAGAACCAGTTTTACCATTAGACCTTGTTGATGAAGATAATTTGGTTGATGAAAATGAGGAGCCTCTTCAGGTGATACTGTGGTGGCATGCCTGCCTGACTTTATGGTGTTGAGATCTCGAAAAGGGAAATCCAGTAAGTTCGTGCAGGTGCAGCCGCAGTCACCGGACTAGGGGGTAAGTTACCCATGATTTTAATAAGGAATTACGGGGAGGGGGGTCATGGCGCCATATTCTTGCTGGTCCTCTTGGGTTTTAGGCAATGAGAGTTTTTCTGTTTCGGCAGAAAACCTCTCATTGGGGGGGTATTGTAACGGGGCAAACTAAGGGGTTTTGTAATTTCATAATTTTCTTGTAACAATTTGTAGCCAATACAATATTTTGTGGTTTTCCAATTATTAGTGGCTTATATAATTTATTATAATACCTAGTTTTACATACAGCCTGTGCAACTTGGTTATTGTGTTGTTTTCAATTCTATATTTTACTAATTTTTTTTTTTTTACTAAGCAGCAGAGTGGCGCATTTTATAGTTTCTCTCCTGTCTGAGACATTATAACAGAGGGAACCAGTTTAATTGGTTACTTTCAATCAAACCGGCTGCCGATGTTAGTACAATTACTTACCAACAAATCTGAAAATATGTAGAACAGGAATTAGGATTAGGTTACGCAAATTTACTCACTCTCTGGTTATTTAGCAAAAACATCTCTTTATTATATTTTCTTGAATAATAATTTAAATATTATTGTCATTTTGTTTTATTACGTTAAAAAAAATAAATTACTCAGAAGTTCTGCATCAAATGCTCTTACGTCTTTTTAACATGTTACTCTGGTGAGCAAAATAAAAAATATATATTTATTATCTACATTAAATACCTCGGATCCGGGTTTTAACTTAATAATGCTCTACAATAAGTCTACATTATGCAAGCTATTGGAATATTAGTTTGCTCAAATTTCGAATTACCTTTTACCTTTGACTATTATCAGATTACTATTTCATTATTGTACTTACAGACACTACTATGTTAACATTTACATGATTAGAATAAGTCTTTGCAAAAATATACTGCTTTTGTTGCCATTGTTAAAAAATATAATTGTTTGGTTTCACCTTGATACAATGTGATCAGCGGCAGGTTCTCTTGTTGTTACTCTTCAGTTGGGTTTCCTAGAAGTTCTATGATGTCGTTCGGGTGTCTCCATTTATTTTGTAGATTCTTAGTTGCGATCATGACGAAAGGATGCTGTTACCTGAAGCTCGTGAGTTTGTCGTTGTTGCTTCACTCCTGATGTACGGTGTTCACTTTTTTTTGTTACATTTTACATTTTGCTTTTAACTGCACTAATATTACTCTATAATGTTTGGATAGAACATACTTTACAATTTAAACATTTCGTTTCCTTTTTTAAAGAGATGTGTCGGCTAAGTTAGTTACTTTTAGTTATTTTACTACACTTCAACTACATAACTCGTTTTACTTTCACCACATTTCAATTACTTGTGGAGTCTGTCACCATGAAAGATTACCTTCAGTTACATCGATATTATTTTTTTATATTTACACTTTTTCTTCATGACACATGGTAAAGCTGTTACCTTGTCTCTGATTCTGGCTCGACTGGGGTTGGTTTTGCGGCGGTTAGTAGGGAGAGGGAGCTGTTCGCACGGAGAGAGAAAAGTAGTTCGTACTTTATTATTATTATTTTCTTACTAATTAACTACTATTAATAATACTACATTTTCTTTATTGAGTTAGGTATTTTTTTTTATTATTATTACGTCTTTTTATTTAATTATCATAATTATTAATTTTCGCTTCAATACAGAGTAATTTTCATGTCCGTACTAGATTTTTACAAGTTGATACAGGCATATAAGTACACAGGGAAGAGTTAAATATTTTCTCACATGTCATTTTAAATAAAAAATTATTTGTGCTATTTAAATTCCTTTTAAATCGTCACATCATGATGATCCAGTAGCAGGAGTCACTGGTCCACGTACAAATCGGACTCTAGGAGTGTCCTGGATTTCCTCATAGATGACTTCTGTCTGCTGCACTGGGCGAGAAGTCTAGTGGCTGGAGTGTCTGTACATAATTTCCACATTTTTGTGTTGTGACGTATGCCACAAACAAATGCTACTACACTTGTGGTTAGGAAGAAGATAAACAGAAATATTTTTATGAATGGGAGTGACGTAAATCTTTGCTTACGCTGTGCTCTTATCAGCTCTAGCTTCCTTTGCAGTTCAGTTATTGAGATAATATCAAGTGGGTCAGATACATTATTCAAAATTTCTTGTATGTCTGCAGTAAGATTGTCAGTTGAAGTTTCATTAGTTGGCTGGAATGTTTTTAATTCAGAAAACGTTAGGACATTTTGAATAAGTGGTATCACCACATGATTTGTTTGAATTTTTGTGAAAGTCTTTCCCTTTAATCGCGGGAGTAACATGAAGTATTTGGAGTATACATAACAATTTCGAGTATTCGGAAGAATTCCGGTGCCGCTTAGTAATTGTGTTTGCGAACTTATTTTCTCAAACTATTGAAGTTGAAGCAATACTCGGGTAGTCTTCAGCATCAGAGGCGCAACCGGGGGGGGGGGTTAGAACCCCCCACCCGAAAATCTGGAAAAAATTTTGTAATCAACGTATGTACAAATAGTAAGAACATAATAATTATAGTATCTTCTTTATATGTTAATTACTATATTCTTACAAAGTAACATTTTTACTATTACTAAATGATAAACTAAAATTCAGCATAGGTAAGTATACCAGATGTGAATAAACTGTTCTTTTGCCAACAGCGCATGATATGTAATTGTCTTAGTACTTTTCAAAAAACACCAGTTTTCATCAAATCGTAGCATTTAGTTTATTGCTGTATTTTCCGTTTTTGGAGAGTGAACTGGACCAATCTGGGTGGCCTGTCAATTTCAGTGGAAAGGAAAGTCATACGTAGAGTCGGAAAATAATGTATAACGTGTACAAGTTTATTAAATCAGAAGATAAGGGAATATCAGAAAGAAAGTTGCAGTAAAGGTAGCTCAGGCGTGCGGTGTGTCTCTAAGTAGTGTTTTTACTTCCATGTTCCTTAAGGAAATGGAAGTATGGTGATGGCAAAAAAATCGTGTTCGAGATTATTGCAGATTCTGATTGTACTACACTCAAAACATGAAAAAAGTCATTTTCCGAAAAGTGTCTGTGTGTCTGTCTGTCTATCTATAGATTTTTTTTATATGGCATACGATAACAGCCGCAAATTCACACAGAATCAAATAATTTTTTGCATACAGCCCTGATTTGTAGAGTACTCACGACCTATTGTTTTTGATGAAGATCGGTTGAGGGAAAGGGGTAGTTTACCTAAAACGGTTTTTTTTATCAAGGGTAATTTTTTTTTTTTTGGCAAACGATAACAGCCGCAAATTCAAACAGAATTAAATAATGTTTGGCATACAGCCCTGAATTTTAGAGTTCTCAAGACCGATTGATTTAGGTGAAGATCGGTTAAGGGAAAGGGGTAGTTTACCAGCAACGTTTTATGTTTTAACAAGGGTATTTTCTATGGCAAACGATAACAGCCGCAAATTCAAACATAATCAAATAATTTTTTCATGCAGTCCTGATTTGTAGAGTACTAAAGGCCTATTGTTTTTGGTGAAGATCGGTTAAGGGAAAAGGGTAGTTTACCTGCAACGGTTTTTTATCAAGGGTAATTTTTTATATGGTAAACAATAATAGCCGCAAATTCAAACAGAATAAAATAATGTTTTGCATAGAGCACTGAATTGTAGAGTTCTCAAGACCTGTTGGTTTTGGTGAAGATCGGTTAAGGGAATAGGGTAGTTTACCTGCAACATTTTATGTTTTAACAAGGGTAATTTTTTTTATGACGAACGATAACTGCCGTACATTCAAACAGAATCAACCTTCTGCATACCTTTTTGAATTATACAGAACTCAAGGTCTGTTGATTTTGTTAAAGATCGGTTAAGGGAAAAGGGTAGTTTACCTGCAACGTTTTATGTTTTAACAAGGGTATTTTCTATGGCAAACGATAACAGCCGCAAATTCAAACAGAATCAAAAGATTATTTGCATACAGCCCTATATTGTAGAGTTCTCACGACCTTTTGTTTTTGGTGAAGATCTGTTAAGGGAAAGGGGTAGTTTACCTGCAACATTTTTTTTAACAAGGGTATTTTCTATGGCAAACGATAACAGCCGCAAATTCAAACAGAATCAAATAATGTTTTGCATACAGTCCTGATTTATAGAGTACTCAAGGCCTATTGTTTTTGGTGAAGATCGGTTAAGGGGAAGGGGTAGTTTACCTGCAACGTTTTTTTATCAAGGGTAATTTTCTATGGCAAACGATAACAGCCGCAAATTCAAACAGAATCAAATAATTTTTTGCATACGTCCCTGAATTGTAGAGATCTCAAGGACTTTCGATTTTGGTGAAGATCGGTTAAGGGGAAGGGGTAGTTTACCAGCAACCTTTTACGTTTTAACAAGAGTAAAGTACTTGAAAATTCATTTAAACTTTTTGAAACAATGGTAATTAATTATTATTATTATTATTATTTTTTGTAACGACAGTGTAGTTAGGCCATATAAACTATAAATCATAGCAAACGAATTACAGTATATATTCAATTATATATTAAGTTAGTGAGGCTTTGGTGTTACGTGTCATGGAGACTGATAATGACAGTCAAGGAGTCCTGTGTTCTAATCACCACTGGCAATACAGTGGGTACACAGCCTTCCAGATGTATCTGGAACACTGGAATCATCCTAGGTGAGTACATGTGCACTGTATTTTTTACATATAGTATTAAAATGATTTAATTTTTAAGAGATTAGATTTACTGGGACCAGATTGTCTAGGGTTACTAACACATTATTATTATTTTATAGAGGGGCATTCAGAAACCTTAAAAACACAAACGTACTGATAAATACTCTTAAATAAACCCACAAAAAATAATGTACTGAGTCTCATATATGATGCTTAAATGAACAAACAAGTAAAACATCCAAGTGTCCTCCCCAAGTTTTTTGGCCAGAGCCGCCACTGCCAATAGTAGCAGTAATAGGTGAAGAATCGGTGAGCTGGCCAGGCTCCTCCTCATCCATACCTAGTAATTTGCTCTCTATCCTATTGCTTATATTAATTATGTTATTACCAACATAAACATTCTCTGTGGAGAAATCAATTCTCATCCCTAGTTCTTTCATCAAATCTACGCCTATTAATCTGTCATACCTCGTTTTAAGATCAGCTACAACAAAATCATGATATACTCTATAATTACTACTGACCGTTAGGCCTACTTTTTGTACTCCGTACACTATTGTGTGTCTTTAAACATCGTTTTATTATAAATCAACGATAATGGTATTTGTTGTTGTGTTATATTAGTATTTGTGTTTACAGTGTTTTAAGTATTTTATTTAACATTCGATAGTAGTTTGTGTTTTGTGTGCATATTCAGATTTGAGTCGGAATAATAAAAATGAAGATTTTCAAAGGAGTAATAACACCGCTGGATATACAAAGGTTTTTAAATACTGGAACAATTCCTGAAAAGTGTATAAAATCATATCAAAGTAAAAACTTTAAGAAACAACGTAAACTTAATGTTATTTGTGACAATAAACTGTTCACGATAAGAAAATACAAAAATTGTTAGAAGTAGCCCACAAAGGTGCTAATACTAGCAAACAAGCGATTGGTACGTCTGCACATCGAGGAATAAATAGCACTGTTTCACAACGGTACTACTATAAAAATATAAAATTAAAGGTGACAGATTTTGTAAAAAATTGTGAAGTGTGTCAGAAAGTTACATCTCCATGGGTGTCCTATGTACCCGAAATGAAGCCAATTTCTATTCCGAAGAAAGTCACGGAATAAATTGGAATAGATGTTATGCAGTTACCAGAAGTGGAGGGCAAAAAATACATAGTGGTAGCAGTAGACTACTTTTCAAAGTGGGCTGAGGCCAAAGCCGTAAAAATAAGACGCACTGAAGTGGCTAAATTTATTTATGAAATTATATGTAGACATGGTTGCCCTAAAATACAAATTAATGATAATGGTCGTGAGTTTGTAAATCAAGTTTCTAAAGAATTGCATATACTGACGGGGACAAAACAAAGATTAACGTGACCCTACCATCCACAGGCTAATGGATTAGTAGAGCGTCAAATTAGGACAATAAAAGGTAAACTGAAAAAAACTTTAATGGAAAACATTAATAACCGGCCTGATGTTCTCGAGAGTGTATTATTTGCGTACAGAACATCTGGACACAAAACAACAGGATTTTCACCTTATTTTATGTTATACAACAGAGAACCAGTTTTACCATTAGACCTTGTTGATGAAGATAATTTGGTTGATGAAAATGAGGAGCCTCTTCAGGTGATACTGTGGTGGCATACCTGCCTGACTTTATGGTGTTGAGATCTCGACAAGGGAAATCCAGTAAGGTCGTGCAGGTGCAGCCGCAGTCACCGGACTAGGGGGTAAGTTACCCATGATTTTAATAAGGAATTACGGGGAGGGGGGTCATGGCGCCATATTCTTGCTGGTCCTCTTGGGTTTTAGGCAATGAGAGTTTTTCTGTTTCGGCAGAAAACCTCTCATTGGGGGGGTATTGTAACGGGACAAACTAAGGGGTTTTGTAATTTCATAATTTTCTTGTAACAATTTGTAGCCAATACAATATTTTGTGGTTTTCCAATTATTAGTGGCTTATACAATTTATTATAATACCTAGTTTTACATACAGCCTGTGCAACTTGGTTATTGTGTTGTTTTCAATTCTATATTTTACTAATTACTTTCACACTTCTTCTTCTTCTGATAGTTCCTATCCGTTTCGGATGTTGGATATCATACAGACTATTTTAACTTTCTGTACTGCTGGACAGAATAAGTCGCCAGTTGTATTCATGCCAAGCCAAGTCCTTAAATTTCTCAGCCATGATATTCTCGGTTGCCTAACTCCTCTCTTTCCAAGTACTTTTCCCTGTCTGGCCTACGTAAAATTTATTGCTATCTGGACATTCTATTTTGTAAACTCCATTTTTATTGTGAATGTTGAAATTAGATTTAGTTTTTATTTTATTAAAAACAAAACTATTTGTTTTATAAGATATTTTTAAATTTGTAACTTCAAATAGTTTGCTTAGTTTATGAGTAGTTTCCATAATAAGTAAAGTTGATATATTTTATAATATCATTAAAAGGTAGATTTTTACATGAAGGTTTGTATGGTGTTTGGTTAGTGAGTTTATCATCCTTTATTTTATTTTCTAATTTATTAATTTTTTATTTTGTATCCATTGTCTATTGCTATTTGTTTGATATTTCTTTCTTTGTTTCTTCCTTGTTATATATATACATATGTTGTTACATATGTATATATATATATATATATATATATAACAAGGAAGAAACAAAGATAAGGAGTACAAGGAGCACATAAGGAGTGCAAGAAAATTATATGAAAAGATAAATGTTCATTTTAAATTATTTTTTTGTTCAGAGAACATATTGAAAAGAAAAGAAAAAAATTAACTGCTTCATGTAATAACAGTATTCATACATGAATACATAACTATCATATCTTCGGAACAATTCAGGAAAATTGTATGAGATAAAGTGAACAATTTATATATAGCAAGTAATTGTCATTTCAACTGAAACGTCATATTGCCCAAGTTCTGTATAAAAATTCTACTGAAATTGACAAATCGTGGAGAAAGCTGATTTCTCAGTTTATGGGAGGAACGTGGAGAAATTTATGGACAGAAAATGTGCCCTAATTTTAAATAAAATAATTAGATGATAACTTTACTAAACTGCCAGAGCAATTTTGGAAGTGCCGCATATAGACTTCATTAATGTTAACGAAGAAGATATTCAGGAGCTTTTAACATCTCATACAAAAGATTTAATTGGATGAAAAATACATCCTGAGGAACCAGCTGAAAGAAAGAATGTCAACTTGGCAGATTCATGATAAGTAAAGATCTGATACACATGCAACTTATTACCATTTTTCTTAAGAAGAATGGGCATAACAAACTGCAAAGAGCAGACATAAAAAGAGAAGTAGGACATGTCATTAAATATTTATTGTGAGCTGTATAAGATCAAATCCTTTAAATAGTAATCTATTTAGATTCTTTTAAAAAAATTCTAGTATAACATTGAGCAAAATACAAGTGCTCTGTGTCTATTCCAAACATGTCAAATGACAACACTGTACCACATGGGAGACATTTCCCACACTAAATCGTTATGTATTTTAGACATTTAATTGTAAATAATTGTACATTAACAATTCATTTTACTTTTTTATAATAATGTATTAAATTTATATTTTAAAACCTTTAAGTAAAAATAGTTGAAAAATGCGCTTACTTAATGAAGTGTTTAGGCATAACATTGCTTATATATGGTCATATTTTTGTTCAGGACATTGGACCTGCTCCTCTTCATTGAAGTTTCAGTGTCTCACACTTCACACTCACCCTCATGTTAGTAGCAACACACTTTTAGTACGCTGTTATTAATCCATTTTGTTCACGTGTTCAGCATTATATATACCCATACTTTTTTGGCAGGGGCTCCACATTCGGCTCATTCCTTATAGTTTTATATATTGTTTAATTCTTTGAACATACGTTATCTCTGATGTTTGGAATGTTTGTTTGAGTTATGTACACTTTTCATTCATGTAGAATACTACCAAGAGCTCACATATTTTTGTTAACTATTAAGCAAACATTAAAATTTGCTTTTAAGAAATATTTAATTCATAGAAATCTTATGTTTCATATATTACACAGTAATAAGGAAAAGACCTAAAGCAACTAATTAAAAAAAGTCAGTATCAACTGTAGTGAATATTATTTAGTTATTGTATTGTTTAGAAACCAACTGTTTTCAGTCATTTGTGGAACTGACTGAAGTTCTTGCATAACAAAGGTTTTCAGCATGGTGACATACTGAGCTGACACCATGGTACTCATAAGACCATTCTGATTCTCAAAAAAATAAGGGTTTAAGGGCTTTATGATGTCACAGCGCATCACACAGCAATCTTTTTGCTATGGAATGTATGCAGGTGTAGTTGAACAGGATTTTGCTGAATCCAATAATGCAAATTTTTAGATTTTGAACTTTTGTGCAACCAATCATTCATAGAATTGTCATCACATTGGGTTTCAAATCCTAGATGATCAGCAGCTTGTATGGTTGGTAATGTAAGTCCTGTAACAATATTCTTTGAATGCTCAAAAGATCCAACTATCAAGACACTGACTGACAGTAATCTGAATGTTATGAGCTTCTTATGAGAACAGCTCAAAAACCTTGATGGCTGAAGACTTTATTTCAAAGCCAAATGTTTCATTAAAATTATGTACCCATTATGTACCATGATAGTACTGGTATGCTATCTTGATGTTCATTAAATTAAAGTACAGTAAACCCTCGATTTAATGGACCTAGGTTTAAAAAAAAAAAAAAAAAAAAAAAAAATGATATAGTTTTTAGGCTTTTGAAATGTATAATGTGCAGAAACTGCACTCTCCTGTTCTGGCGATATTGCTTGGCTATCGCAGCATTCTTTAGTTTCTTTTCTTCTTGTTTTGAAACACGCAAATTTTCTCATCTTCAGTTGTATTCATCAAGAATTCATTTAATTCTTCATGATCCCTGTCTTTGCGTTGTCGTTGACGCAGGTGTTGCACATGTTCAGTGGAAGACATCACGACGACTAACACTGAACAATATACACTGATATGCATCTTATTTCACTGTGAAATATTCGTCCATCGGATAATACAGCAAGCATTACAGTGGCACGTAATTTTTCATTTCCCGTAATCTTTACTGTTACAGATTTGGTTCCCTTTTGGTCCACCGTAAATAAAAAATATGGGCGTTTCATCGGCATTTCCCATGTGTTCAAGTGAATAATTATGCTTCTTGCGTAAATGAATGACAAACCGCTGATACTGTAGGAGTTTTTCTTCGTAGTCACTCGGTAGTTTTAGCGCGAGTGATGTACGTCATTTAAGCGCAAATCCATTTCGCCGCATCATTCGTCTTTTAACCGGAGACTTTTAATTATTCTGCGATTTCTAAAGCTTTTAATTTTAAAACATGTCTAGTGACAGGGAGTCCTTGCCTTCTTAAAAGCTGTATGTATTCATAGGCGCTGGACTCTACTGCTACAAAACGCCCAACTTGAGGTCCCGTGAATGCTCGTTGCGCAGTATTTGCATTTAAAAGTCGTTCCTTCTGTTTTCTCCATCGTCGAATAAAGGATTCATCAATATCGAATTTCCTTGCGGCTTCACGATTGCATGTTTTTTCTACATTTTGTATCACAATTAATTTATAATTCGCATCGTACGGGTTACGTTTAATTTGATTTGACTGCGTGCCTTTAGTCTCCACAATATCACTCATACCGCAAACACACTACAAAACGCCGAATGAAAACAAAGTACAGATAAGCGATGTTGTCGCTGTTACAATAGAAAACCACACTGGCAGTTTACCCGGTATTTAGAAACATGTTACTTACACCCACTCTACTCATCCTTTGTCTTGCTGCCTACAGAAGGGTGCGAGCACGCGTGCGTGCGCACGCACTTACACTTTATCTTCCTATTCTTTCTTCAGTTTGCTGTTAAAACATTCGGTTGTAGTCATAAATCATAACGCCAGAGTTAACTACAGCCAGGCAAACTGCTGTTGCTTAGGCAGTAAACAACTCATAGATACCAAAAGCGTTCGTCCCGCCAGAAGTCAGGTATAACTTCGAATTTCGTTAGCGCGCGAATGCAAGCCGCAGGCCAAATTAGCGACCATGTTTTTAGGAGAAAAAGTGCGGCTTGTATTCGGAACAATACGGTATTTGCATGATATTAATAGTACTAAAATTTCAAGTGTTATAGGCCTATTTTATTTAAATAAATCCTCAAAAAACAAAATTTGTGATTTAACGGACTTTCGATTTTACGGACACCCCTCAGCCCCAATTAGTCCGTTAAATTGAGGGTTTACTGTAATGGCAAAATTCACTATATGCAGTCTCCTCACTGTTATTATCCTTATAAAATGCTTCAACTACACAAGCATGCTGCACACCACTCCCATGATCAGTTATAACTAAAAGGCAAGGTGAAGTAACTGGATTCTTCTGCTACTCAGTGCCAATAATTGGCCATAGCTACCAACAGTTTGCAAAATTTCATATTTCCCTGAGACACCTCTTTAATTGACGCATATGATAATTTGATTGAGGTTAAAAACGGTGTTAATGCTTTTCATGATTCTATGAATTTACAACAAAGTTTATTTGAATTCCATGATTTTATGTTAGCTTTATTTTATTTATTTCTATAAATTTATTTCATTAACTTCAACTAATACTTTTATAAATATTTTCTTAAAGTATTGAGTTAACATTTAAATTGATTTTTGTACTTAAATACATTTTTGATAATTTTATGCCACACTTAAAATTATGAACCAACATTCGTAACTACTTTCCTAATAACTTTTCCATTATGTTGTTTGACACTTCATTTTAAATATTAATTTTCACTACTGACTTTTATAATTATTTATTTCCATTATTTTGGCTAATTCTAGTAAGGGAATAACCTTACCATTTATCAAATTTTATTAAAAAATTATTATTAGCGAATTAGATATCATATTCACAACAAAAACAACTATCAACATAATAAGATAATTTATTTTTATTATTTGTGTTAGTTTATTAGTATACCACATAATACGGGTGGAGAGTTTCATACTAGTGCTGTAGCCCATCTTTTCCAACACAGCTAATGACTTTGAGCTTCTTAATTTTCTGTAAGGTATTTTCAGGGGGCATCCTTCTTTTTACTGACACAAGTCTTACTGAGTGATTACTGAGACTAGTTTCATTCTTAGTCATTTGCTAAATTGACCAAAAGCAATGGTAAATTATTATGATATGTAATGAGAATTTAGGTTGTTTATATGTACAATATAAAAGATTATTTATATTTGATTTTAGTAGTTTTCTCAGGCACGTTGTCTACTGCAACACATCAGCATAATTACATACACAGGATCAAAGCCATTGTGTGAACAGTGGGAGGCTCCTTTTATGATAAATTCAGTAAGAATTTTAAAAAAATTAATAGATTTGGAACATATTTTTTCAAGACATAAAAAATTTTCTATGCTGTTTTAATATGCTTCACAGGATTCCCACAATGTTGCAAGAAAGTTATTAAAAAGCTATGAAATGTGTACCTTTCCTTCAACCATCTTCACAATTAAAGACCCCTTCTCTTAATCAAGTTTTGGATTTAACATGGAACTTGTAGACCTCTGAGATTCATCACATGTATGACTTATGAAGAATGTTCATGTTCAGAAAAAGGTGAGTTTATGTCTGGAAAGAAAAAAATATATACAATATGTACTATGGCGTATAGTTGTGTATTTTGTATCTACTTGTGCTTTGATCTACCCTTCTCAAAAGAGGAAAATTCAGTTCATAACGTTTGACGCAGTTTGCAAAATTAAAATTGAAAATAATATAAATTTAAACACAAACACATGACAAAGTACTTGGTAATTGTCTAATGGCAAAACCTATTTTTATTGTATATATATACCATCAATTGGCCATTAAATAAGAAGATCCATCTAATTAATTGCTATCTCATAGTTGGAAACATTATTGGCTGGGCTGTTAGGTTGTAGTCTAGCCTTACCATGGTAAGTCTATGCTGACAGATGTTTCGGCCTTGCCATCAGAGGCCATCGGTAACAATTGGCATGATGTCTGCCAATTCATGCCACTGATGAGATACAGATTGTATATTTTTGTTTAAGAAGACCCATTTATATAGACTTGTATAAACAAAAGTATACTGGGTGAATTGTTGGGAGACCGTGCCAGTTGTTACTGACACTGATGATGGCCTCCAATGGTGACGGTGAACGTCTGCCAGCATAGACTCTAGACCACTACCTAACAGCCCAGCCAATAACGTTTCCAACTATATGGACGCTGGCCGTGAAAGCCTTAGGAACTGCTTACCTCATGCTCTGACAAATGCAACTTAAATGTAGGTATTTAGCTAATTTTTTCACTTTAAATATACTGTGGACAGAGAAAAAATATTTGTTCTTTTTATAAAATTGAACACTCAAGAGGTTTCTAGTTAAACATATTACTTTAAAGAAATGAACGAACGTTTGTGTTTTCTATATAACGCAGACATGTCTAAAGATAATGTGTGGCCTCAAATGAAGATTTTCCATTTGTACATTGTTAAAAAGCTTAATAATAAGTTGTGAGTAAAATGCCTGTATTTATTTATAACCATACATTTCTTTACACTGTGGTTTCATATGATGGTGTGTTACATTTAATATGTTTGCTTCATACTAATAAAAAATTGTGACAAAAATTAAACAAAATTTTGTAGGTATTAAATTATTTTATCTGTGGTCCCTCCCCCCTGAAATTTTAAGTCATCTCATAGATTTGAAGACAGCTTTTACAACACTTTTTTATTTAATAATTACAATTTAATGAAACAAAAATATTTCGCTGTTCATTATTACATACTTCATACAAATAAAAACCTTCAGACTGTATACTTGTTTAACAAATATAATAGCATCAGAACATCATTCACTATAAAGGTTTAAACCATTTTGGCATCTTATTTACAGTCTGACCATTAGCATTCCGTTGCATTCCACTAGTGCTTGGTTCACTCTGTATACTATCATAAGATTTTCGTTGTTTTTTATCTTGATCAGATAATTCATTGCTGACATTTAGTGTTGAGCATGGTGTATAATTGTCTGCTTTGTCTGTACTCTCGCTTCGATCTAAACTTCTGAAAAAAAAGAAGAAAAAAATATGAAACTGAAATTGAAAGTAACATAAATTTCATACACACACACACACACACACACACACGCACGCGCGCGTGCGCACGCACAAATACTTAACTTCCAGTATACTTGGCTATTGTCTTATGATTTGTTATTGAATCTCTGCCATCAACTGGCCACTAAATAGGCTATCCATCTTCTTGCAACCTCAAACTAGGGGACTCGGATTCTGAAAATGTACATGGTAGGCCTACTTACAAAAGTGGATTTATCATGTCATCCTGATATTTAGCCTCAGTTATTTTTTTAAACTATATCTTATAACCACTTGACCAAGTACTTATTATTCCCTCATTCAAACCAACACCAGCAATCAAAGAAATTCATATCAGTGGTACTTAATTTTTAGTATCACCAGTGTAGTAACTTGCTGACATGTTCTTGACATTGTTGACAATGATCTGCAGATCATTAAACAAAAGCTACACTAATAGCAGAATGATGCACTAAGGGTTGGCTGCAAAGTGGTAAGCTGTGATTGATGAATATAATTCTGGCAATGTCAAGTTGTTTACTAAAAACAAGAACATTTTTTTACTATTGAAACAATCTGGTTGATGCACAGAGACAGTGTCTGGAGAGTGCTACAGTTAAAGAACACAGTACATCAAAGGCTTCTGAATGTTATCCATTCGGCCATCGCAGTATTATCTTTTCCCACCATGCTTTCCCTCAAACACCACATCATATACTGGCCCAGTCTTTAATATTTCTTTCTAATAAAGCTTCCTACAGTCTTCACAATTCACTGTATTGTCTTAAAAAAACCTCCATACTCTCTTCTAGTGCAAACATAAAATGTTTCCTATTACTATTATCTCCCGTCTCTCTTCATCTTGGCTATGATTCATAGCCTTTTCAAACAAAAATTTTACAAGATTTTTCCTTGTTTTGCATCCAACATTTCTTGAAATATTTCACCTTTTCTGTCTCTCCATAATCATACAATTACAATGTATTAACAAACAGTGAACAAAATTGATACCATAGTAAAGAAATATTCACAAGATAAATGGATGACTTTACCAATCCAGTCACATAACATCCAATATTGTGAGAAATCTAGTGTAACAATATGTAACGGGGCAAAAGGGAGACGTTTTATTATATTAAATTTTTTGTAACAATTTATTTCATATGCGTGGCCAGTCACAGTTTGAATCTACATCGTAGCGAACCAAGGACTCATAAGGCGAAGTTAATACAATGGAATGCGGTAACGTGCAATCACGCCATACCATTCTGAGAATTTTGAGACTGTGTGACACATACCCACAAACGCCCAAACGCACTAACATCGGCGGAGCGCAGAACCCACGCCAAGAAGCGAAAAACAACATGGCTTGAAGCTGATATTTTTCTAACATGTGCGTGTGTGACGGCGGAAGTCTTGACGAAGTCCCGCCTCTTTTGTGACATAAACCTCTGGACACCAAATATCATCAATGTCCAGCACACGTGAGTTTGCACTTGTTAAATGTGCCACAGCTATGACTTTAACGAATAAGGCATTGGTTTCCGCCTGGTCCGACAGAAATGTAATTGGGGGAACTTGGTGAACTTGGTTTCTGCCCAGTCTCTTACTAACGCTCGCCTGCGCAGGCAGCCGGCCAAACAGGGCCTACTAATAAATTTGCAATATTAAGTAAAGTGAGTGCCGCTGTGTCAAAAATGCGGAAGTAAGCACCGTTTTCAAAAAATGCAGTAGTGAGAGCAGTATCGCAGAAAAAAATGAATTAACAAATTGTTTCGGATCAATATAGTGAACTTGTAAGTGCGGAACCATGAGGTCGGAAAACACCACGATGCCGGCGAGGGTGTTATGTAAAGTATTCAACATGTTAAATAAATAAAAAGGGGTTTTGTTTTGTTTTGTAATGGTTTGTGTGTGTGTCTGAACAGGCTGGGCTGTTTTCTTTAGGATAAGATGTAATAGAATTTTAGTAATACAGTAGAACTTGGCTAATTCGAAGCTGAAGGGACCAGTAAAAAATTCGAATTATCCAAAAATTCGAATTAGGAAAACTTTTAATAACGGTAGAAAAATCAAATCAAAAACCGAAATTCAGTAAAGCAATATGTTATTTTAATAAACAACTTCCTTATACATATGTATTACAAACGTATAAACATGTTTCAGTACAAAATATAGCATTTACAGTTTTTTAAAAAAGCTAGAAACTTTTGATTGCATTTTGCAGTTAATACACTGAGTTGTAGTAAACTCTTCAAGTTTATTAAGTGCTTGGAAAATAGCGTCACTTACGTTCTGCTGTCCTTCAACAAACCGTCTCAAGTCTTGAATGTAATTTGATGCCTGTGAAGCCGTTGGAATCGGTATCTCTGGAAGTTCTAGCTGGTCCCCTTCTTCATCTGAAGATGTACCATCATTTCTTTTGTTCATAACATCAGCCACGATCTCCGCATCTGTCTGTTCACCGCACACCGCCAAGTCTTCATCCATGTTTACAAACTCTTCGTAACGAATGCCTGCGTCATGTCCAACATCTTCCCAGTTATCCATAGTGGGTACGACTTCTCTAGCAGCTTTATTCTCCTCTTCACCTTCAATGTGGCAGAAACCACCTTTACGAAAACAATTAGCAATTGTTTTTTGCGTAACTTGGTTCCAAGCACTGTTGCACATGCGGGCAGCTTGAAGGATGTTAATCTTGATATTTTCGTGCTCATCTAAATAAGCACCTGACAGAATGTTTTGGACCACAAGCCGTCTGTAAAAATGCTTAAAATTTTTTATTACACCTTGGTCCATAGGTTGAACTACTGAAGTCATGTTTGGAGGGAAAAACACAACCTTTACATTTTCCATCACAGGAATAGTGTTGTGCGCTGTACAGTTGTCAATAAACAAGACGATTCTTCTGTTTTGATTCCGAAATTTCCTGTTGATTTTCAAAAGCCATCTTTCGAAAATTTCACCTGTCATCCAGGGTTTATTGTTTGATTCATATTCAACTGGTTTCGTTTTTACATTTTTGAAACAACGTGGGTTGGCTGACTTCCCTATCATTAGCAAAGGCAGTTTTTCTGAGCCATCCATGTTTGCTCCGATTAAAAGTGTTATGCGCTCCTTGCTGTGTTTGCCGCCACTACAACTTTCTCCTTTAAAAGCAAGTGTTTTGTCGGGGGTGCATTTGAAGAATAAGCCCGTCTCGTCTACATTAAAAATGTCTGTAGCGTCTCTATCAGAAATCATTTGCAACAAATCGTCTTTCCATGAATTTGCAGCTTCAACGTCAACAGATCCACTTTCCCCACAAACAGTTTTGAAAGACATGCCATTCCTTTCTTTAAAACCATCGAGCCAACCAGTGCTGGCCTTAAAATCATTTTTCCCTAAGCTAGATGCGAATTCCTCAGCTTTGGCTCTGACAAGGGGCCCACTGACTGGAATTTTTTTGTCCCTTGCTTGCTTAAACCACTTCACTACACATTCATCCACGTCAGGATTTTCTGGTCCTCGCGCTCTTTTCCTATCTTTGTCGCTGGCTTTACACACACTATTCAAAATCTTCTCTTTATTTTTTAGATACGTTGACAGCGTATTTGGCGGTATCCCGAATTCCTTGGCAATTTCAGATTTCTTTTTTTGTCCCTTTTCCACTTCCCGTATAACGGCAACTTTTTCGGCAAATGTCAATGATTTGTATTGGGTCCGTGTTGGTTTTGAAAGGGCCATGATGAACACACAACACAATAAAACTGCACAATAAGTGTCACTAAAACACAGCAGTCTGTATATACAGTACTGTATAAAGAAAGGAACGGTCTCTCACTACAGGACACAGCTCGCACAGTAGAAACTCAAAAAGACTTAACACTTCCACGAATGCAGACAGACTGAACTGAAAGCAACAGTGAGGGTGGCTGACTGACAAGGCGTGGAACAAGGGACAATGGCGGATGGTACCGTTACACGAGCCAGTCATGTGTTATCGCCAGATACTGACGGCAATTCCACGAATTTGACACAAAAGACAAGCATCTGTTCACAAAGGGCGATGCCTGCTTGTCTGTTTCCAGTCGTGTCTCTATTGTTACGTGGTCTAGCCCATACAGCAGGCGATTTTTTGTAGTTAGAGCAAAATTTTTATTTCGAATTAACCAAAAAAAGTTCGAATTACAGACGATGTTTTTGCATGGTTTTACATAGGATATTCAAGGGACCACGGTAAAAGTTCGAATTATCCACGAATTCGAATTATGCACGTTCGAATTAGCCAAGTTCTACTGTATATAACCATGTCATAAATATCGTCAGAATGTTTTGTTTATTTTAAATTTTGGCAAGAAGTAATTAAATGGTTAAAGAGGTGAATAACCAACATGTTAAAAAATCTAAAAAATTTAATAAAATTTAATTTGTTTTTTCTCTTCCTAAATACGAGTTGCGTATATTATTAGTGTAACCTTGCAATCATGTTTGCATTCATAGTTCATGTTGGGACCCTGGACCGAAGTTAAGGTAAGTGAAAAATAATACAATTTTATAATCCGTAATAAAAAAAAAAGAACGTAATATCACATTTGGCGCCCGAACAGGGACGAATTTTAGAAATTCAATAATTAAAATTCCACACCTACAGATGAATGCAAGCATGATTGGATTGTGTTACTGTTAAGTGACAGTACGAAAAATTACGTAAAGTACATAAACGTGTGTGTATATGTTGTAGATGTAGATTGAAAGTTAGTGAAACAAAATTTTGTAAAATTACCATTTAAAAATGGCAGGAAATAATGAAACAATATCAATGAAATAACTAGTGTTGACAATTTTGATGAGTCAGTTGTTATGCATAATATTGAGGTCCACTCGACTCCAAACGTGAGTCAGGACAATCAAACAAAAATCAATGTAGATGAAACAAATAGTACAGAGGATTCGGGGATTCAGATGATCCCAAAATTAATTAAGGAAAGTAATCAACCTGAAAATAATATGATGAAATATCTATGTAGCATGCTGTACAGTTTGAATAATAAATTTGATAAATTGAGCAGTGACGTTAGCGAAGTCAAGAGTAGTTTTGAGGAACAGAATAATAAATTTAATGAATTAAATAATCGTTTTGACAATAACGATATAAAATTGAATGAAATTAAAAGTGAATTTAACTGTAAATTTGACGCTAAATTTGATGTACTTAAATTTGACATTAATGAGGTAAAAATGAAATGCGAAAGTAATTTTAATGAATTGAAATTTGAATTAAACGAAAAGTTGAGTCATTCATTAAATAGTATGAATAATAGAACTGACGAAATAGAGAGTAGTGTGGTAGAAAAAATCGATAAACAAATACAGGAAGTAACTGAAAATGTTGAACGTAAAATAGATGAATGTAATGCTAGTAGTGAGTACAAGTTTAATTGTGTAGTTGATAAGATTGAAACATATGAAACTAGTACTAATGTCAAAATAAATGAAATCGAAAGCAATTGCAAAACAGAGATACAAGCTATACAAAATATAGTGAATAGTCTAGATAAGCGTAATGAACAAAGTTGAGTGTTTAAATAATAATAAATTTATAGCAATGGAGCAGAGCATAGTCAATGTTAAAGATGAATTGAATGTAGTCATAAATAAAAAACTTAATAATGTTACTGAACAAATAGTCATTACTAAAGATATGAATAGCGATATTGATTTAGAGTTGTTTAATTGTGAAAACAGGGGGGTACACCCTATGCAGTTTTTAAATAGAGTTAAAGAATTCAATCAGTTTTGTAGAAGTAGTTGGGAAGTACCGTTGCTAAAAATAATGAAGTGTTTTAGAGGGAATTCCGCGGTATGGGCGGAGGTACATAAAGTAGAGTGGGTGAATTATCAGAGTTTTGAGACGGCCTTTAGAGAGAAATATTGGTCGGAAGAAGAACAAGAAATATTGCGGAGTAAAATTATGGGACCAGGTAATTTTGGGACCCAAGGGGGCAACGTAACCATGTACGTGATGCGATTATACAATGAGGCCGAATATTTAGAGCCACCATTACCGTTTCGATCATTCATCCGTCACATAAGTAAGCATTTGCCTAGAGAAATACAGATCACACTAATGACCCGAGAGATTCTAGAGGTTACAGAATTAGAGAAAATATTGGATACTTTTCAAAATATACGGGAACGTGATATGAGTAGGCGAATAAACACACCAGTAACACATATGAATGGTAATCATAATCAATCCCGGGGAATACCAAACTTTCACCGAGGGGCACGTGGGGGAATTAATGATAATCGAGGCGAGGGTTGGAGATGCGCCGACTGTAATGTTGATAACTATTCAATAAGAACCACTTGTTTTAGATGTCACAAACCAAGAGAATGTCAACGCAGTGAGAGAACGTATCAGCCACAAAATCAACCGCAGAGAGGAGGCGAGAACACTAGAGGAGCACCGAGGGGAAATGGAAGTGGAAACAGAGGCAGAGGTGGATACAACCAGGCAGTAGCAGGTCCATCCACGGGAAACTAGAAGAGACAATGGGGAACCGGGCCCATCCATTGTCGGAGGAGAACCTGGGGGTCCAAGAGGAGTATAACTACCGCAGCAACATAATTATCAAAGACATGGCGGAGGAGTTACTGGAGGAGGACGCTGCCGAAATGACAGAAACCAAAACGGGACTGACGGAGGTATTTGTAACCATAGAAGGTAAGAATTACAAAACATTATTGATACAGGTAGTGAGATATCAGTAGTTTCAGAGAATGTACTGGGTGAATTACAAAGGGTAAATAAGAATATTCCATCATTACCAGTTGCGGGAGTAACAGTAGTGGGGGTGACTGGAGTACGAAGTAAACGAGTCACTAAACAAGTACAATTAAACATATACATTAATGAAATAGAATTTGAGAATACGTTTCTAGAGGTTAAGGGTTTGAATTTAGATATAATTCTGGGAAATGATTTTTTGGAGAGAAATAAAGCAGTAATTGATTTTAACCAGAGAATAGTAGAATTTAATAAGGGGCATGAACCAGTCAGGGTAGATTTTAAGAGGGTGTTAGATAAAATTAGAGTTACGGGTATAAAGATGATACAAAATCGAGTAGGCGAGGGAAGTATAGAAACAAGAGTGAATGTATGTCAAGAGAGTGAGAGTTTGGAGAATGATGAGAGAGTATGGGAAAATAGGGCAGATAAATTTTTTAATGAGGGTGGAGTTGTAGGGAGTCCCCAACGACAGGAGTTGTGGGCAGTTATTGAACGTTTTAGAGATGTGTTTGCTGAGTTGCCTGGAAAAGCCAGGGACTATGTATGCGAGCTGAAGATTCGGGAGCACTCACCCTACATGCAGAGAAGTTATCCAGTGCCATTTTCGAAGAGGAGAGCCGTTCAAGAAGAGTTGGACCACATGATGGAAGGGGACATCATTGAAAGATCCATTTCGCCTTACTCGAATCCATTGGTAGTGGTCATCAAAAAGGATGGAAAGGTAAGATTGTGTTTAGACGCCAGAAAAATTAATCAAATTATAATACCTGACCGGGAGTCACCGGAAGCCATGAACGAAATTTTTCAAAAGTTTAGTGGAGTCAGATATATGACGTCTTTAGATTAACAGTGGGCTACTGGCAGGTTCCACTAGCACCAGAGAGCCGTAAATTTACTGCGTTTCTTTTCAATGGTAAAAACTATCAATTTAAACGCCTGCCATTTGGACTAAACACTAGCGTAGCCAGTTTTATAAAATGTTTAGATATGATTTTACAACCCTAGGATTTAGATTTTTTAATTGTATATGTTGACGACATACTAATAGCATCAAGAACATTCTCTGAACACTTAGAATATGTTTTAAATAAATTGCAACAAGGGGGATTAACCGTTAATTGGGATAAATCAAAGTTCTTACAATCAGAAATACATTTCTTAGGTTTCATTATTACGCAAGAGGGAATATTAGCTAACCCGGACACGGTAGAAGCTATTATGCGCTTCCCAGAACCAAAAAACATTAAACAAGTGCAAAGCTTTTTAGGTCTGTGCAATTTCTATAGAAAGTTCCAAGAAAATTACGCAAACACAACATCGAAACTAAGTGCAGTACTCCAGAAGAACAAGCAGTGGAGACGGGGAGAAACGGAACGCGACGCATTTAATGAAATTAAGAGAAAATTTAGCCATATGATTATGATGAATCATCCTGATTTTAATAAAACTTTTTACTTACAGACAGATGCAAGCAACGTAGCTTTAGGGGCGGAGCTCTACCAGGAGGACTGCGATAAGGAACATCTTACCATCGCCTTCGCCAGTAGGTCGCTTCTGTCTGCGGAGAAAAATTATACAACCACCGAGAAAGAACTTTTGAGCATTGTGTTCACCGTGGGGAAGTTCAGGACGTACATCCTGGGAAATAAAACGGTAATCAGAACGGACCACAAGGCACTGTCATTTCTGAATTCTTGCAAATTAACGCACAGTCGTCTAACCAGGTGGGTATTAGCTTTACAAGAATACAACTTTTCCTGGGAGTACATAAAGGGGTCAGATAATAAAGTACCAGACACACTTTCCAGGGTAGATATTATAGAAAATAAAACAGGTAGGGACCTTAAAGAGATAGAAATTTTTAGATTAACTAGAGAAGATAGAATTTTTGGTGAAGAGTTAAGAGACATTAAGAATATGCAAAGATCTGAAAGTAAATTGGGTAAAATAATTGTTAGTTTAGAAGTGGAGGTAGATGGGTCTGAATATAGTACACGTTTTCAAGTATATCAAGGGATTCTGTTTAAAAAAGTAGAAGGGGGAGCGTGATTGGAGGCTAGTTATACCAGAAGGGTTGGTAGATAAAATTATTTGGGATTGCCATATAAGGTATGGGCATTTTGGGGCAAGAAAGTGTGCTAATGTTTTAAAGGAATCATGTATATTTAAGAATATGGAGAGGAGAGTTAGAAGAGTGTTAAGAGTTTGTGATTTGTGTCAGAAATCAAAAGTAGTGAATTATAGAGTAGAAGGGGAGATGAATTATATAAAAGTTGAGAGACCATTTGATTTAGTTGCAGTTGATTTGTATGGGTCATTACCCAGAGGTAGAGGTGGTGTATTGTATGTATTTGTAGTTTTAGACACTTTTTCGAAATTTGTTAAGTTGTATAGTATTAAGAGAGCGACGAGCAAAGTCCTCAGCGAAAAAATAGTAAGAGATTACATGATTAATGTAGGGAAACCAAAAATAATTTTATCTACCATGGACCACAGTTTATAAGCGGCAAGTGGCGACAGACGCTTGGATGGGAAGGCATCATACCCAAGCATACAGCAGTTTACCATCCACAGTCGAACCAGGCAGAACGGGTGATGAGAGAGATTGGTAGGATATTCCGGGCATATTGTCATGCCAAACATACAGAATAGCCATCCTACATTAAGAGAGTAGAGGAGTGGCTGAATTGTACCACCCATGAATCCACCGGATTTATGTCGCATGAATTGATCAGAGGAACAAGGCCACCCAGAATATTGGAACAACTTTTTGAATACCCACCAGAAAATCAAATTATCGATGTAAACATGAAGATCAGATTAGCAAATGAAAATTTACTTACAAAAGGAGAACGGAGGAAGCAGAGGCATGATGCGAAAGGTAAATGGACCAAATATGAGGTAGGTCAATTAGTGTTGGTAAAGAGGCATGATTTGTCAAGTGCACAAGATAAAGAGATAAAGAAGTTTTTCCTGTTATATGAAGGGCCATATGAAACTGTGGAAGTAAAGATGCAAAATGCGTATGTGTTACGGGATCAACCAACGCAGGAGATAGTGGGTACACAAAATGCGACGAACTTGAAGTTATATAGGTCACTTTAAATGTTTGAATTTGAGAGAAAATATTAAGATGTTGTTTTATGTTTCAGAAGGGACTCTCCCCCATTTTCGGGCGGTCACGACCTTACCAGTCCTGGCCGTGGTTTTCGGCAATTGGAGGCGGGCCATGGTTGGCAGAGCTTCCTTCGGGTGGTGAAACAACGATGGTCCGGCTCCACCAAAATTGGTCAAAATTTGAAATTTACAACACATTTGAACGGGGAGGGGGACCCCTAAAGGTACGTGACATAAATTAATTTTTTTTTTACACTCAAGGTGCAGCGGCCAGGTGTACCTGTCACGTACCTGCACTGCCTCAGAGTGTTTGTAAATAATGGAGGCTATATATATATATAAGAAAGGCAGTGCATGCAAATTAAAATTTTAGTGTCAATGGCGAAGCTGATTTTAGCCATGGACAACAGTTTCAGTGTGGTCTGAAAAGACGAATTTTGTGGCAAGGGAGCTGGTGATAGAATAGACGGCAGGTTTGAATAAATGGTAGGAAAGGGGAAGTAGATTTGGTTTAGAAAGGGGGAAGTGAATTCACAAAGTGGGTCTATCCTGTCGCCAAGTTTCCCTTGCAGCAAAACCCCGTCTTTCAGGGCGATTACTGCCTTACTACCGCTAATAGTAATAAGAATAGACAGCCTCCCATATAAATAGATATCAAAATATATTTTGGAATGTTTATAGTTTTAAATTTATATCAACTTTAGTAAATAAGTGACCAAATAATTGTAAAGTTCATAGTATCAGTGAGAGTTGGAACGTGTTGAAGTGGGTTAAATAAAATAAAAACTTGTTGTCATACAAGATATTTGGGCAATTTTGGGGGGTTGAGTGGTGTTAATAAGAAGTGCTATACTTAGGGAGTGCAGAAACTGCAAAAGTAGACTGGTTAGTTTAGTTATTAAGTGGCTAGTACGGTGGTGGCATGTGCCACCGTAGGTAGCGGTAAGTGTTGGGGGTAACAGAGAGTGTTACGTCCATCGGAGGCCAAAAGGGCGTAAAATACACGGCACACCCTTTTATATAATTTTGTATTATATACTGATAGATTGCCGTGCCATGTATAATAATGATGTAGAGAACATGCTTGAATTTAGAGTTGATTTCCCCGACTTTTCGGGCAATTACTGCCTTACCAGCACTAATCGTGGTTTTGGCTAGCGATCATCAGCTATGGCCATAAATTAAGAACCTTGACCATAGCTGGCTTGAAATTGGTTTATATTTGAAATTGATGGGGGGTGAATGTAGGGGAAATCCCCGGAACTATGGAACAGCGGCTGCCACTCTGTTCGAGTAGGAACAGCAAGGCCAGGTGGTAGTCCCGTTTTAAGGGCATGTAAAAATATAACACAGATATGATGATATCTAAATAATATTAAAATGTAACGCTGAAGCAAGGACACGGAGATGATAAATTCCTCCACCAATGCCGTCCTTGTGGCGGCAAATGGGCGCAACAGTCCACCAGAAAAAAACAATAGTGTGTGTGGCAGGGAGGTTGTTCAGGGGAGCAACGAATTAAAATTCTTGTAACTTAGAAATGGCAACTCGCTCTTGAAGTAATTAAATAATTGTTTGATTTGAGAAAATGGATACTGTAGATGTTTATTATGTTTTGGTTATCATGCTTTAGTGGGTTATTAATCTTGTTATGTTAGAGTGTAAGGATTATAAATATATGTTATATATTTTTTGTTATATAATTTTGGGTAGCATTTTTGAACAAAGGTCATTCACCCGACCTAGAGCATCAGCTGGAGTTAGATGTGTAGAATGTCACTTATAAATTGTTTGCAAATTTCCAAGGTAACTAATGTTTGAATATAATGATTTTAATGTGTTAAAAGATTTTAATTTAAATGAAGGAAATAATGTAAGATAGTTGAGAATTTTAAATGATTTGTAAAAGATAGTGGATGGGAGATTTTGGGTGATTAATATTTTGTTAGGACACGTAGATCAGTCCAAGTTGAGTTTAAAGGGGTACTAGAGAGAATAATATTGTTATGAATAATGTAATGTAGAATTTGAGAAGTATTGATAGTGACACAGTAGCTATGGGGAATTTGTAGAGTATTGATTGATATATTGATGTAATAAGTAAATGGAGATATTTTGTAGTTGACAGTGATGTATTGGGAGAGTAATTAGAGTTGATGGGAATTTTGTAAGGGGGTGATGTGGTAGGAGTCCGCAACAAAAGGGTTGGGACGGGAAGGGACCATTTAGCGCCGGAAAGGGTTGCCTAGGTAGAATCCAGGGACCAGATAAGGGAATGAGCTTTGGGAGGGAAACACACATCCTGAGTACAAAGCGTTAGAGAGTATTTTTTTTATATAAGGGTAGAATGATGCGAATGGAACTGAGTAGTAAGTTGGGTTTAGAGAATGTTTGATAGATGTTTTTGATAGAGATGGGTGTCATGTTAGTTAAAGCTGTTAGTGATATTAGAGTCATAGGGGGAAGATTATAAATGTATGAATGCCAAGTGGTAAATCAAGTAGTATGAATAATTCAAATTTATTGAAGATGTTAAAGAAAGTAAATCATAGTTGAAATATAAAAATTAATGGAAACAAGTGACAGATTTTAATAGAAGTTGAAACTAATTAGAGCAATAAATGTGTAATTTTGGTTAATTTAAATGTCAGTTCTATTGTTAATTGTAATAATACTATGTCAATTTTAAATATCATGTTTTAGTATGTTATTATGTTTGAAGAAAAATTTTAAAGATGTTTAATGTATTTTATGATGTAGCCTATGTATAACCTATGTAGGTCAAGGTTGTTGACTTGACCCAGTTTGATCAGCTGATGGTTGATGGTATAAACTAGACCAGTTTTGGCAATGAAGTAATGCAAATTTGGTTGTTTAATTGATTTAAATAATTTTAAATTTTCTGAATATTGAGAAAAGTATATTTTAATAAATTTAAAATTTGTTTGAAAAAAAATTTTGATTTTTTTTTTGGCGCCTGCCATTTTAATTGATGTTTTGAATTTTGATTATATTATTGTTTATGTGTATCACTAGTGTTATTTAATTATATTGTTCAGAATGTATGTGTAAACAAATGTTAGGATAAGTGACTTCATGTTTAATAAGATGTTCAGTTTGTTTTTTCTTTGTGATTGTTGTAGTGGAGGAAATTAATAGAGTTACTAAAGTCATGTAAAAGATTTTATTTTTTGATTTTGAAGAAAGTAATGGAGATAGAGCAGTTTGATTTCAACTTAAATAAACTTTTTGAATGTAAGAATAAATTTTTTGTTAGGATGTAGTAATAAGTGTGTGTGCAAGCCCAGTAACTGCTAAAGGCAGCCCAGTGTGCATGGTAAGGGGGAACATATCGGTCGAGGATCTGGCATGGAGTAAGGCCAGGGATTTGGAGTTTGGGGAGGCATATTAGAGGGTTGGGTGCGCTGTGGTGCGTGTCTGTTCGATTTTATGGTGTTGGGATCTCGAGTAGAGAAGTCCAGTAATCTCCTTCAGGTGCGGCCATGGTCTCCGAGCCAGGGGAGTAGTTTACCCATGATGTATAAGAACTAATGGGGGTTTGTTGGCACCATATCCTCACCGATCCTCTTAGGGGTTTAACAATGAGATTTCTTCTGTTTCGACAGAAGATCTCTCATTGGGGGGTATTGTAACGGGGCAAAAGGGAGGGGTTTTATTTTACTAAATTTTTTGTAACAATTTATTTCATATGCATGGCCAGTCACAGTTTGAATCTACATCGTAGCGAACCAAGGACTCATAAGGCGAAGTTAATACAATGGAATGCGGAAACGTGCAATCACGCCATACCATTCTGAGAATTTTGAGACTGTGTGACACATACCCACAAACGCCCAAATGCACTAACATCGGCGGAGCGCAGAACCCACGCCAAGATGTGAAAAACAACATGGCTTGAAGCTGATATTTTTCAAACATGTGCGTTTGTGATGGCGGAAGTCTTGACGAAGTCCCGCCTCTTTTGTGACGTAAACCTCTGGACACCAAATATCATCAACGTCCAGCACACGTGAGTTTGCACTTGTTAAATGTGCCACAGCTATGACTTTAACGAATAAGGCATTGGTTTCCGCCTGGTCCGACAGAAATGTAATTGGGGGAACTTGGTTTCTGCCCAGTCTCTTACTAACGCTCGCCTGCGCAGGCAGCCGGCCAAACAGGGCCTACTAATAAATTTGCAATATTAAGTAAAGTGAGTGCCGTTGTGTCAAAAATGCGGAAGTAAGCACCGTTTTCAAAAAATGCAGTAGTGAGAGCAGTATCGCAGAAAAAAATGAATTAAATTGTTTCGGATCAATATAGTGAACTTGTAAGTGCGGAACCACGAGGTCGGAAAACACCACGATGCCGGCGAGGGTGTTATGTAAAGTATTCAACATGTTAAATAAATAAAAAGGGGTTTTGTTTTGTTTTGTAATGGTTTGTGTGTGTGTCTGAGCAGGCTGGGCTGTTTTCTTTAGGATAAGATGTAATAGAATTTTAGTAATATATAACCATGTCATAAATATCGTCAGAATGTTTTGTTTATTTTAAATTTTGGCAAGAAGTAATTAAATGGTTAAAGAGGTGAATAACCAACATGTTAAAAAATCTAAAGAATTTAATAAAATTTAATTTGTTTTTTCTCTTCCTAAATACGAGTTGCGTATATTATTAGTGTAACCTTGCAATCATGTTTGCATTCATAGTTCGTGTTGGGACCCTGGACCGAAGTTAAGGTAAGTGAAAAATAATACAATTTTATAATCCGTAATAAAAAAAAAGAACGTAATATCACAAATATTAATGTCTTTAAACAGAAAAGATTGCAGTATTACAAGGAAACAAATAAAGAAGTGTGTAATATAATATGAAGTAAAAGTACAACACGAAGAATGGCACTGAGATTAGTGCAGAAAGTGCTGTAGCTTAAGACAAAAAATTACTCAAAAGGTTGTAATAAGTACATATGTTGTACTATTTAGTAATGAGAAAATCTACTGTAAATTCGCGGATATTATATTTTTACTTTCATGTTCCCTAAGGAAATGGAAGTACAGTGATCATGAAAAAAAAATCATGTTCGACATAAAGGCTGATTCTGAGTTATTACCCTCAAAACAGAAGAAAAGAAATTTTCTGAAAAGTGTCTGTGTATAGAATTTTGTCTATGGCGAATGATAACTGCCACAAATTCAAATGGTATCAAATAATTTTTTGCATATGTGCCCAAGTTGTAGAGAACTCAAGGCCTATTGATTCTGCTGAAGATAGGATAAGGGGGGGGGGTATTTGATTCACGTTTGGTATTGATCTAATAAGTTTGACAAAATTAAAATATCGGTATGGAGAACCATACATGACTTCCATGTCCTAAGATTTATATTTAAAATCATTTTCAAAATAAAATATTTCCACAGAAATTAGTTCCTTCTTCAGCCTTAACCACAGTACTGTGTTCACTAACGTATACCACCTCCAGTTAGTGGATTCGATTTTCACTGATGATGGCAGGCGATGACACTGCCAAAACGTCTGGTTTTTCATAAAGCATTGGACCTTGGCCAAGCACCTTGGGAAGGAATTTTAACAACAAAGTACTTCTTTGTTGCCGATAATGTAGTACACATAAAAATATGCATAAAATTAATGGCTCATAAAAGTTAATGTTTGATCTCCATGAAGTAGTGCTCAAGTTTCCAAAGTTTTAATATTATGATGTCCATAATCAAAACATCAGAGCAGGTTTTAGTGTGTATGAGGTACACCATGAACAAAAATTTTCAACATTGCCTATGAGTTGCTCATTACACTGTTGCTCAGAGTAAAGCTGAGAATCTATAGTGTACGCTTCATAGAACAAACACGCGGAAAAGAAGGAGCGCTCCGAAGTCTCTCATGGACCCTGAGCATCTTGCATAGGGTTCATTCTCTAAAGATGAAAAGTCTGTCTATGAACCGTTCCTCTGTAAACACGTGCAGTTACACTAGCCAGCAAACCACAGGAAGCAAATCGCTGGACAACTTTTTGGCTTGCACGCATTGTGTTGGTGTGGGTTTTGGCACTTTCCATTTAAAAAGAGTGCAAATGTAAGAAAATAAAAATGAGTGAGGCCAGAAATAACACATATTTTGTGTGTGTGTGTGTGTGTGTGTGTCCTGCCTGCCTTTTACTTCCATGTTCCATAAGGAAATGGAAGTATCGTCATGGCGAAAAAAATCTTGTTCGGGATAACAGCTGATTCTGATTGTACTACCCTCAAAACATGAAGAAAAGTCATTTTTACTTCCATGTTCCTTAAGGAAATGGAAGTATGGTGATGGCAAAAAAAATCGTGTTCGAGATTACTGTAGATTCTGATTGTACTACACTCAAAACATGAAAAAAAGTCATTTTTCGAAAGGTGTCTGTGTGTCTATAGATTTTTTTCTATGGCAAACGATAACACCCGAAAATTCAAACAGAATCAATAATTTATTGCATACAGCCCTGATTTGTAGAGTACTCAAGACCTATTGCTTTTGGTGAAGATCGGTTAAGGGAAAGGGGTAGTTTACCTGCAACGGTTTTTTTTTTTAATCAAGGGTAATTTTTTTCTATGGCAAACGATAACAGCTGCAAATTCAAACAGAATCAAATAATGTTTTGCATACAGACCTGAATTGTAGAGTTCTCAAGACCTATTGTTTTTGGTGAAGATCGGTTAAGGGAAAGGGGTAGTTTACCTGCAACGTTTTATGTTTTAAAAGGGAATTTTCTATGGCAAACAATAACAGCCGCAAATTCAAACAGAATCAAATAATTATTTCCACACCTTCCTGACCTATAGAGAACTCAATGTCTGTTGATTTTGGAGAAGATCGGTTAAGGGAAAGGGGTAGTTTACCTGCAACGTTTTATGTTTTAACAAGGGTATTTTCTATGGCAAACAATAACAGCCGAAAAATCACACAGAATCAAATAATGTTTTGCATACAGCTCTGAATTGTAGAGTTCTCAAGACCTATTGTTTTTGGTGAAGATCGGTTAAGGGAAAGGGGTAGTTTACCTGCAACGTTATATGTTTTAAAAGGTTATTTTCTATGGCAAACAATAACAGCCGCAAATTCAAACAGAATCAAATAATTATTTCCACACCTTCCTGACCTATAAAGAACTCAATGTCTGTTGATTTTGGTGAAGATCTGTTACGGGAAAGGGGTAGTTTACCTGCAACGTTTTATGTTTTAAAAGGGTATTTTCTATGGCAAACGATACCAGCCACAAATTCAAACAGAATCAAATAATGTTTTGTATACAGCCCTGAATTGTAGAGTTCTCAGGACTTATTGTTTTTGGTGAATATCGGTTAAGGGAAAGGGGTAGTTTACCTGCAATGTTTTATGTTTTAAAAGGGTATTTTCTATGGCAAACGATAACAGCCGCAAATTCAAACAGAATCAAATAATGTTTTGCATACAGCTCTGAATTATAGAGTTCTAAAGACCTGTTGTTTTGGTGCAGATCGGTTAAGGGAAAAGGGTAGTTTACCTGCAACGTTTTATGTTTTAACAAAGGTATTTTCTATGGCAAACGATAATAGCCGCAAATTCAAACAGAATCAAATAATTATTTGCATACAGTCCTGATTTGTAGAGTACTCAACACCTATTGTTTTTGGTGAAGATCGGTTAAGGGAAAGGGGTAGTTTACCTGCAATGTTTTTTATCAAGGGTGTAACGTGTCAAAAATGGGTATTTTTATTAATTGCATTTATGGGGTTTTATAAAAAATATTTGTAAATTCATTTCTCAACGGTAACCAGAACACGTGGCAAATAGAACAGTTTATAACAAAGGAGAAATACGCAGTATGACATTGTGCAATCTGTAAGCAAGAATTCACCAAGCCCTCAGTTCCAAGAACTTTGTTTCTGTATGACAGCGCGCACGCACGCGTCAAGTGAGTATACGCTCGGACTGACGCGGTTGTGAACCACCAAGGTGGTGAAAATTACAGTTTCTGTTTCGTCTACTTGACTGAAACGGCGGATATGAAAACTTAAGGCCCGCCCATATCGTGACATCAAGCCAAAAGCGCCTAAATATCGTGGGCGCACACTACAGAAACAACCACTATGTATCAGGCGCCTAGCGAATAAACTGCAACAACTCAAGCATGAGCGTCGACGAAATTCGTCCGGCAGGACATCTATATCCGCCCACGACAAATAGACTTTTTTCCCAGTTCGTCGTTGATTGTGTCGGCCGACACAGCGCCAAGTGCGCCCTGCTAATCTTTATCAGTTTTTTTGATACAACAGTGCAATAACAGTAAAAAATTATGTGACCGCGGTCGATTAAAGATGCAGAACATATTTATATATTTTTTCGGACACTAAAAAAAAAGAAATCTAAAAGAATAATGAGTGCGCGCGAAAACCACGTTGCTGGCGGGTTTCATTCCAACAAAAGTGTAAGGGCTGTGGGGTATTAAAATGGTCTGGGGCTTTTAAAAAATTAAATTGAATATATGTGAGAAAGGCAGGCTGGGCTGTGTATGTTTGTGTGAGTTATATAGAAGGTAAGGTAGTTGTTATGTTTTTGTATTAATCATCATCTATGCCTAAGGCTGTAATTGAAAATTTAAAAGAAAAACCAGTGGAGAGAATAACAATTCTTTTTGATTTTATACCTGTTTAAGATGTTCAATCACCATAAAAAATAAAAACCATTATCTTTCTAAGGATGAATTTTGGTATTTAAATTCCTTCAAAACCTTATTTCATTTGATGTACTGTCAAGTTCGTCCCCACTATGCGATCCGGCCAGATCGAAGATTGAAGGTAAGTGGAAGTTTCAATTTAGTTAATTAATCAATAACAGAAAGTAAATAAAGTTACAAGGGTAATTTTGTCTATGGCAAACGATAACTGCCGTATATTCAAACAGAATCAACTACTTTTTTGCAAACCTTTTTGAATTATACAGAACTCAAGGTCTGTTGATTTTGTTGAAGATCGGTTAAGGGAAAGGGGTAGTTTACCTGCAACTTTTTTTATCAAGGGTAATTTGTTTTTCTATGGCAAACGATAACAGCCGCAAATTCAAACAGAATAATATAATGTTTTGCATACAGCACTGAATTGTAGAGTTCTCAAGACCTGTTGGTGTTGTTGAAGATCGGTTAAGGGAAAGGGGTAGTTTACCTGCAACGTTTTATGTTTTAACAAGGGTAATTTTTTTCTATGACGAACGATAACTGACGTAAATTCGAATACAATCAAATACTTTTTTGCATGCGGTCCTGAATTGTAAAGAAGTGAAGACCCGTTGATTTTGGTGAAGATCGGTTAAGGGAAAGGGGTAGTTTACCTGCCTCTTTTTACATATGTGCCTGTGTTGTAGAGGACTCAATGCCTATTGATTTTGGTGAACATCGGTTAGGGGGAAAGGGTAGTTTACCTGAAACATTTTTTGATGTAACAAGAGTAAAGTACTTAATTTTGATAAATAAAGTATCCTGATAAGAAGATCTTAATAATGCACTGTAGAAACGTAGATGAAATATCTATAAATGAAGAGGCTAGTTGATCGGGGTGGGAGTAATTTTCTATAAATGAAAATTATAGTTGAAGGGGGAGGGGATAATGCTTTATATATGTACTACGTTATCGGCTACAAAGAAGTAGTTTGTTGTTAAAATTCCTTCCCATCATGTTTGGCCGTAGACCAAAGTTTTCTGCAAAACCTGACGTTTCGGCAGTGCCATCGACTTCTATCATCAGTGAAAATCGAGTGCGATAACGTGAGGTGGTACACGTTAGTGACCATAGTACTGTGGTTAAGGCTGAAGCAGTAAGTAGAAAGAAGTAGTTTCTATGAACTATTTAATTTCAAAAATGATTTTAAATATAAATCTTAGAACATGGAAGTCATGTATGGTTCTCCATACTGATATTTTTCTATGGCAAACGATAACAGCCGCAAATTCAAACAGAATCAAATAATGTTTTGGATACAGCCCTGAATTGTAGAGATCTCAAGACCTATTGTTTTTGGTGAAGATCGGTTAAGGGAAAGGGGTAGTTTACCAGCAACGTTTTATGTTTTAAAAGGGTATTTTCTACGGCAAATGATACCAGCCGCAAATTCAAACAGAATCAAATAATGTTTTGCATACAGCCCTAAATTGTAGAGTTCTCAGGACTTATTGATTTTGGTGAAGATCGGTTAAGGGAAAGGGGTAGTTTAACTGCAACGTTTTATGTTTTAAAAGGGTATTTTCTATGGCAAACGATAACAGCCGCAAATTCAAACAGAATCAAATAATGTTTCGCATACAGCTCTGAATTATAGAGTTCTCAAGACCTTTTGGTTTTGGTGAAGATCAGTTAAGGGAAAGGGGTAGTTTACCTGGAATATTTTATGTTTTAACAAGGGTAATTTTTTCTATGACGAGCGATAACTGCCGTAAATTCAAACAGAATAAACTACTTTTTTGCATACCTATTTCAATTATACAGAACTCAAGGTCTGTTGATTTTGTTGAAGATCGGTTAAGGGGAAGGGGTAGTTTACCGGCAACGTTTTATGTTTTAACAAGGGTAATTTTTTTCTATGACGAATGATAACTGCTGTAAATTCAAGGAGAATCAAATAATGTTTTGCTTACAGCCCTGAATTGTAGAGTACTCAAGACCTGTTGTTGTTTGGTGAAGATAGGTTAAGGGAAAGGGGTAGTTTACCTGCAACTTTTTTTTTATAAAGGGTATTTTTTTTTATATGGAAAACATTAACAGCTGCAAATTCAAACAGAATCATATAATGTTTTGCATACAGCCCTGAATTGTAGAGTTCTCAAGACCTGTTGGTGTTGGTGAAGATCGGTTAAGGGAAAGGGGTAGTTTACCTGCAACATTTTATGTTTTAACAAGGGTAATTTATTCTATGATGAATGATAACTGCCATACATTCAAAGAGAATCAATTACGTTTTTGCATGCGGTCCTGAATTGTAAAGAAGTGAAGGCCTGTTGATTTTGGTGAAGATCGGTTAAGGGAAAGGGGTAGTTTACCTGTAACGTTTTATGTATTAACAAGAGTAAAGTTTTGATTTTATCAATTGTAAATTTTGATAAATAAAGTATCCTGATAAGAAGATCAAAATAATCCATTGTAGAAACGTAGATGAAATATCTATAAATGAAGAGGCTAGTTGAACTAGGTGGGGGTAATTTTCTATATATGAAAATTATAGTTGAAGAGAGAGGGGAGAATTTGTTATATGTGTACTATGTTATCGGCAACAAAGAAGTAGTTTTTTGTTAAAATTCCTTCCTGGGCTGTTTAGCCTAGTTTTTTGTTAAAATTCCTTCCTGGGCTGTTTAGCCGTAGTCCAATGTTTTCTGCAAAACTAGACGTTTCGGCAGTGCCATCGACTGCCATCGTCAGTAAAAATCGAGTGCGAAAATGTGAGGTGGTCTACGTTAGTGACCACAGTACTGTGGTTAAGGCTGAAGCAATAAGTAGAAAGAAGTAGTTTCTATGGAAATATTTTATTTCGAATATGATTTTAAATATAAATCTTAGAACATGGAAGTCATGTATGGTTCTCCATACCGATATTTTGAAAAGTGTGTGTGTAGAATTTTTTCTGTGGCAAACGATAACAGCCCCAAATTCAAACAGAATCAAATTTTTTTTTGCATACATCCCTGAATTGTAGAGAACTCAAGGCCTTTTGATTTTGGTGAAGATCGGTTAAGAGGAAGGGGTAGTTTACCTGCAACGTTTTATGGTTTTAACAAGGGTAATTTTTTCTATGACAAATGATAACTGCCGTAAAGTCAAACAGAATCACATAATTTTTTCATACATCCCTCAATTATAGAGGGCTCAAGGCCTGTTGATTTTGGTAAAGATCGGTTAATAGAAAGGGGTAGTTTACCTGTAACGTTTTATGTATTAACAAGAGTAAAGTTTTGATTTTATCAATTGTAAATTTTGATAAATAAAGTATCCTGATAAGAAGATCAAAATAATCCATTGTAGAAACGTAGATGAAATATCTATAAATGAAGAGGCTAGTTGAACTAGGTGGGGGTAATTTTCTATAAATGAAAATTATAGTTGAAGGGGGAGGGGATAATTTTTTATACGTGTGTTCTACGTTATCGGCAACAAAGAAGTAGTTTGTTGTTAAAATTCCTTCCCAGGCTGTTTGGCCATAGTCAAATGTTTTCTGCAAAACCAGACATTTCGGCAGTGCCATCGACTGCCATCATCAGTGACAATCGAGTGTGCTAACGTGAGGTTGTATACGTTAGTGACCACAGTACTGTGGTTAAGGCTGAAGCAATAAGTAGAAAGAAGTAGTTTCTATGGAAATATTTAATTTCGAAAATGATTTTAAATATAAATCTTAGAACATAGAAGTCATGTATGTTTCTCCATACTGATATTTTATTACTGTAATCATAATAATAAAACTTTGCAAACGTAAAAATTACATTATTGAGATATGCTTGCCTGCCAGGAACGATATATTTTCACTCTTATATGATTTAAATTAAAATGAAAAAAATTATAATTCTATTGCCGGGCAACAAAATATTTTATTTTTAACAATTACCATTGTTTGAAAAAGTTTAAATGAATTTTCAAGTACTTTCCTCTTGTTAAAACGTAAAACGTTCCAGGTGAACTACCCCTTCCCCTTAACCGATCTTCACCAAAATCAATAGGCCTTGAGCCCTCTATAATTCAGGACTGTATGCAAAAAATTATTTGACTCTGTTTAAATTTGCGGCAGTTATCGTTTGCCATAGAAAAAATTCTACACACAGACACTTTCCAAAAAATCGGTATGGAGAACCATACATGACTTCCATGTTCTAAGATTTATATTTAAAATCATTTTTGAAATGAAATATTTATATAGAAAGTACTTCTTTCTACTTACTGCTTCAGCCTTAACCACAGTACTGTTGTCACTAATGAATACCACCTCACGTTATCGCACTCGATTTTCACTGATGATGGAAGTCGATGGCACTGCCGAAATGTCTGGTTTTGCAGAAAACATTGGTCTAAGGCCAAACAGGATGGGAAGGAATTTTAACAACAAACTACTTCTTTGTTGCCGATAACATAGTACAGTAGAGTCGCGATTATCCGACCTAAACAGCCCGGCCGAAAGTCGGATAAGCAAAAAGGTCGAATAATAAGGAAAGAAATAAAATACTAATATTTACTGACACATAATGTATTTTTACGCCAATATATTAGTAGTGTATTTACAACACATACAATAAAGTTGCAAGATAATAAGTTAATACATAACAGATTACGTATGTTTAAAAAAACTGGTGACATTTGTTTGCTTGCCTGCCGAATTACGTCTTCTCGCCGCTATGTCTCGTAGCCTCTGAAGTAGCAGGACGTCAGTGCTTGTCGAATCTCTTTGTTGCTCCACGTACGTCAATGCTGTTTGAAGGGCTTGAAATCCTTCGTTGTGGGTAATCTTAGTTTCAGATTCACTGTTGCTATTTTCGTCTTCTTCTGCGTTGTTATCAGTGCTGTTGACAATGTTGACGATATCTTCATCAGTCACTTCATACTCTTGATCTAGGGTAAACCATTCGTTGACATCTTCAACTGTCGCATCTTCGCATCCAGGAATTTGTTTTAACAAAGGCAACAAACTTTCATTATCTTCTGAGGCGGATTCTTCACTATGAGGTTTCTCACCCAATAAAACATTCCACGATTTAGCAATTGTTCCTGCACAAACACTTTCCCAGGATTGTGCAACAAAATAAGCTACATCTTTGAGATTTATCTTGCGCAATTTCTCAATCATGTTCTCTCCTTGGTCACTTGAGTCAATCAGAGAAGACAAAAGCTGCCTGCGGTAGTTTCTTTTTATAGTTTCCAGTACACCTTGGTCCATTGGCTGACAAATGGACGTAACATTAGGAGGTAAAAACATCGTCATGATCTCTTCTTCTCTAAGTTCGTCTTCACTTGGATGAGTGGGGGTGTTGTCCAATAACAAAATGGCTTTTCTTGGCAATTGCTTTTTTCCAAGAATGTTTCCACCTTTGGTACAAATTCACCAAAAAACCAGTTCTTAAAAATATCTGAGCTCATCCATGCACTCTTTTGGTTTGAATATTTTACTGGCAACGCATTTTTAGAAACCTGTTTGAAAGCTCTAGGATTCTTTGATTTCCCAATCAATAGAAGTTTCATCTTTAGGTTGGCAGTAGCATTACTACTAGCAAGAATTGTGACACGTTCCTTACTTCGTTTATGACCAGGGGCTGCTGTTTCTGCCTTAGCTGCAAGGGTTTTGCTTGGAAGAAGCTTATAATTAAGGCCAGCTTCATTGCAATTAAAGATTTGATAACCAGTCAATCCTTCTGTATCAACCCATGACTGTAACCTTTGCTTAAAGAATTCTAAACTGTCACAATCAGCAGATAGTTTCTCACCGGAAATATTAAGCTGGCGAACTCTGTACCTCTTCTTCCACCGATTATGCCATCCAACACTTGCTGTGAAATTAGTGTCTCCTTCCTTAAATTCTTAATGAAACTTCAATATTGGCATACCATCGCCTCTTTTTTGCACGAACCAAAGATATAACGCTTCACTAACCTTTTTGTATTCACACTTTTTCATACTTTTTCTTCCTTGCAAAACTTTGTCAGTCACTCTTTCAGAACACCATTTCTGAATTTGCGTTCGGTTCCTCTTCCAGTCGCCAACAGTAACACGCCCAACGCCACAGTCTTGCGCCACTTTTAATAATGTTTCACCTTCGTCTGTTCTTTTTAAAGCCTTTAGTTTCTCCTCCATAACCACGACAACCTTTTTTCTTTTCGAAGCCATCACTACAGACACTGTACCACACGAGTTTGGATAAACGAAACGAGCTAAACAAGTTAAGACAGATGAGAAAAAACTGATCAGTACACAGTCACTATTAACACTGATGGGTTGTTTACAGGTTAGGGCTGATGACTCATGGTGAAAGATGTCATGTGACTCAGCGGTCATTCACTTACTAATCCTATTAGTCACGGGTGACTGACAACACTCAAAAATGAAACTTTCCAGCCGACTGTGTACTGTACTACCTTGAGAATTCTAAGAATTCTTCTCAGTAGCACGTGCAAAATGATAACTGACTGTTCCGTAAATTTTAGTTTTTTAAGTAACGATGGTGTCGGATAATTCAGAATCTCGAATAATCGCGACTCTACTGTTCATATATAAAAAATTATCCCCTCCCCCTTCAACTATAATTTTCATTTATAGAAAATTACCCGCACCCCGTTCAACTAGCCTCTTCATTTGTAGATATTTCATCTACGTTTCTACAGTGGATTATTAAGATCTTCTTTTCAGGATACTTTATTTATCAAAATTAAGTACTTTACTCTTGTTACAACAAAAAATGTTTCAGGTAAACTACCCTATCCCCGTAACCGATCTTCACCAAAATCAATAGGCCTTGAATCCTCTACAAATCAGGCAGATATGTAAAAATATTTGATTCTGTTTGAATTTACGGCAGTTATCGTTCGTCATGAAAAAATTTCTCTTGTTACAATATAAAAAGTTGCAGGTAAACTACCCCTTTCCGTTAACCGATCTTCACCAAAATCAACAGGCCTTGAGTCCTCTACAATTCAGGGATGCATGCAAAACATTATTTGATTCTGTTTGAATGTGCGGCAGTTATCGTTTGTCACAGAAACAATTACTCTTGTTAAAAAATAAAATGTGGCAGGTAAACTACACTTTCCCTTAACCGATCTTCACCAAAATCAATAGGCCTTCAGTCCTTTACAATTCAGGAACATATACAAAATACTCTTGTTAAAACATAAAATGTGGCAGGTAAACTACCCCTTTCCCTTAACTGATCTTCACCAAAATCAATAGGCCTTCAGTCCTATAAAATTCAGGAACGTATGCAAAAAATATTTGATTTTGTTTGAATGTGCGGCAGTTATCGTTCGTCATAGCAAAATTACCGTTGTTAAAACATAAAGTGTTGCTGATAAACTACCCCTTTCCCTTAACCGATCTTCACCAAAATGAACAGATCTTGAGTACTTAACAATTCAGGAACGTATGCAAAAAATTATTTGATTCTCTTTGAATGTGCGGCAGGTATCATTCGTCATAAGAAAAATTACCCTTGTTAAAACATAAAATGTTCCAGGTAAACTACCCCTTTCCCTTAACCGATCTTCACCAAAAACAATAGGGCTTGAGTATTCTACAATTCAGGGATGTATGCAAAAAATTATTTGATTCTGTTTGAATTTGCAGCTCTTATCGTTTGCCATAGAAAAAAACTACAGACAGACAGACACACACACAGACACTTCGAAAAATGACTTTTCTTCATGTTTTGAGGGTAGTACAATCAGAATCTGCAATTATCTCGAACACGATTTTTTTTGCCATCACCATACTTCCATGTTACTTATGGAACATGGAAGTAAAAAATCGGTATGGAGAACCATACATGACTTCCATATCCTAAAATTTATATTTAAAGAAGAAAATTGACTAGTATAGAATTGACAGGAAAGACTTTGATAACACTATAGACATCATTCATCCTTGGCAACACTCACAGCGAGAGCCTAATTTCATTACAGGAATCAGATCACAGCTCCCTTTGGCCAGCTCTTCGTTCGACCTACCGTTTTGATTTTATCCAAAAGTACAGTCCTTTCTCATGAAGGTTGAAGATAGTCTTCATCCACCCTGACATGGGGGTACCATTTTAGCTGATACATCATTTCTTCAGAACTCAAGAATTCACTTATTTAATTAATATTTAAATGATTTTAAAATTCAGTTTTCTTACCATTCATCTTCTGATTTCCTGAATGACGATTCTGTTCACCCGTATAATTACAAATTTCTCAGCAAAACATTTCTTCCTTAATACGTTTGTGTCTTCTGTTTAACACCCACCATTCTTATCCATGTCATAATGCTATATTCCACACAGGCTAGTAAATAACTAGCCATCAGGGAGGTCAAAATATTTGCCAGGAGGGGCAAACAATTTACCAGAGGAGAAAATATTTGTATATTTTTCATACATACACACATGCACATATTAGTTTGTAATTCTTATATTATAACAGAAATAGGTACACAGATTGTATTAATTTATTAAAACATTTATTGCTTCAAAATATGCATAAAATTAATGGCGTATAATTTAAGGTAATTAATTTATTAAAATTAATGGCTTGTAAAAGTTAATGTTTGATCTCCATTAAGTAGTGCTCAAGTTTCCAAAGGTTTAATATTATGATGTCCATAATCAAAACATCAGAGCAGGTTGTAGTGTGTATGAGGTACACCATGAACAAAAATTTTCAACATTCCCTATGGAGCGTTGCTCAGAGTACAGCTGCGAATCTACAGTGTACGTTTCACAGAACAAACACATGGAAAAGAAGGAGCGCTCCGAAGTCTGCCATGGACCCTGAGCATCTTGCAGAGGGTTCATTCCCTAAAGACGAACAGTCTATGAACCGTTCCTCTGTAAACACGTGCAGTTACACTGGCGAGCAATCCACAGGAAGCAAATCGCTGTCCACGCTGGACACCTTTTTGGCTTGCACGCGTTGTGTTTGTGTGGGTTTCGGCACTTTCCATTTAAAAAGCGTGCACACGTACGAAAATAAAAAATCGGTATGGAGAATCATACATGACTTCCATATTCTAAGATTTATATTTAAAATCATTTTCGAAATGAAATATTACCATAGAAACTACTTCTTTCTACTTACTGCTTCAGCCTTAACCACAGTACTGTGGTCACTAATGTATACCACCTCACGTTATCGCATTCGATTTTCACTGATGATGGAAGTCGATGGCATTGCCGAAACGTCTGGTTTTGTAGAAAACATTGGACTACGGCCAAATATCCCAGGAAGGAATTTTAACAAAAACTACTTCTTTGTTGCCGATAACGTTGTACACATATATATAAAATATATGCATAAAATTAATAGCTTGTATAAGTTAATGATTGATCTCCATTAAGTAGTGCTCAAGTTTCCAAAGTTTTAATATTATGATGTCCGTAATTAAAACATCAGAGCAGGTTTAGTGTGAATGAGGGTACACTGTGGACAAAAATTTTCAACATTTCCTATTGAGCGTTGCTTAGAGTAAAGCTGCGAATCTACAGTGTATGTTTCACAGAACAAACACGCGAAAAAGAAGGAGCGCTCCGAAGTCACTCATGGACCCTCAGCATCTTGCAGAGGGTTCATTCCCTAAAGACGAAAAGTCTGTCTATGAATCGTTCCTCTGTAAACACGTGCAGTTACATTGCCCAGCGATCCACAGGAAGCAAATTGATGTCCAATTTTTTTGGCTTGCACGCGTTATGTTGGTGTGGGTTTCGGCACTTTCCATTTAAAAAGCGTGCAAATGTAAGAAAATAAACATGAGTGAGGCCAGAAATAACGTGAATTGTGTGTGTGTGTGTGTGTGTGTGTGCGTGTGTGTGTGTGTGTGTGTGTGTGTGTGTGTGTGTGTGTGTGTGTGTCTTACCTGCCTTTTTATTGCTGTAGGCATAATAATAAAATGGAAACGTAAACATTACATAACTGAGATATGCTTACCTGCCACGAACGATATATTATTTTATACATGGAGGAGTTCAGTGACATACACACGTACAGAAGAATTATATATATAAAGATATTAACTCATACATAATTTACATAAAATGAAAAAATTATAATTTTATTGCCTGGCAACAAAATTATTTTATTTTTAACAATTAACATTGTTTTAAAAAGTTTAAATGAATTTTCAAGTACTTTACTGTTGTTAAAACGTAAAAGGTTGCAGGTAAACTACCCCTTCCCCTTAACTGATCTTCACCAAAATCGAAAGTCCTTGAGACCTCTACAATTCAGGGACGTATGCAAAAAATTATTTGATTCTGTTTGCATTTGCGGCTGTTATCGTTTGCCAAAAAAAAAATTTCCCTTGATAAAAAAAAACCGTTGCAGGTAAACTACCCCTTCCCCTTAACCGATCTTCACCAAAAACAATAGGTCTTGGGTACTCTACAAATCAGGGCTGTATGCAAAAAATTATTTGATTCTGTTTGAATTTGCGGCTGTTATCGTTTGCCATAGAAAATACCCTTGTTAAAAAAACGTTGCAGGTAAACTACCCCTTTCCCTTAACCGATCTTCACCAAAAACAATAGGTCTTGACAACTCTACAATTTAGGGCTGTATGCAAATAATCTTTTGATTCTGTTTGAATTTGCGGCTGTTATCATTTGCCATAGGAAATACCCTTGTTAAAACATAACACGTTACAGGTAAACTACCCCTTTCCCTTAACCGATCTTCACCAAAAACAATATGTCTTGAGAACTCTACAATTCAGGGCTGTATGCGAAACATTATTTAATTCTGTTTGAATTTGCGGCTGTTATCGTTTGCCAAAAAAAAAAATTTCCCTTGATAAAAAAAAACCGTTGCAGGTAAACTACCCCTTTCCCTCAACCGATCTTCGCCAAAAACAATAGGTCGTGAGTACTCTACAAATCAGGGCTGTATGCAAAAAATTATTTGATTCTGTTTGAATTTGCGGCTGTTATCGTTTGCCATAGAAAATATTCTACACAGACACTTTTCGAAAAATGACTTTTTCATTTTACTTCCATATTCCTTAAGGAATGGAAGTATGGTGTTTTGATGGCAGTACAATCAGAATCTGCCGTTATCTCGAACACGATTTTTTTCGCCATGACCATACTTCCATTTCCTTATGGAACATGGAAGTAAAAATGACTTTTCTTCATGTTTTGAGGGTAGTACAATCAGAATCAGCCCTTATCTCGAACACGATTTTTTCCGCCATCACCATACTTCCATTTCCTTATGGAACATGGAAGTAATAAATGCATTTAAACTTTTTTAAACAATAGTAATTGTTACAAATAAAATAATTTTACTGCCAGGCAACCACGCATAGTATCGATGAAACAGATGGTATGCTCATAAAGATGGGAATTCAAATGGTTCCACAGCCCATGATGGCGAAGAAGAGGGGTTTTAGTGAGCAAGAGTCCCACACGTCTAGTGTACATGGGTACACAGGTGTCCATAATGGATTTCTCCTCTTAAAAACAAGGGAAGGAGGGTTTCGGTAGACACAATTGCATAAACAAAATAAAATAATTAAGATCATTAAACGATACAATAGCACTTACATTTTAGTAATTTATGATGTGTAAAGTAAAGCATTTAACGCGAGCTTTGGTTTCATTAAGTAATTAATTGTTGATTTAGTTCTGTTTAAATATAAGAAATGTATCAAAATCTTCCAATTAACTTGATTTTAAAAACATCACAGCTAAATAGAAAAAATCGCCAATTTTAAAACAATTTATGATTGAGTGGTGGACCACGCATGGCAGATTATTTGTAAACTCATGTTTTATGTTGTTATGTGTTTGCATTGTTATGCTATGACTACTGGCTACTAATATGTTTGTTTATCATTTTATTCTTTCACTACCACTAGACCTGTAATCTGGGAAAATTCAATGATGGATAACAAGCCACATTCAGTCTTTAAGCTTCCTCCTTCCTGTTCGTGATGTGTACGATTTGATGTTTATATTGGATCTGATGCTTCAGTTAGGTGTTGTGCAAATTAAGTCATCCTGAATTTTTGTATAACCAAGCTCTGTAATACTGGTTGAAAATTATTGCCCAAATTACCCCCCCCCCCACACACACACACACAACTTCCCATAGCATAACTTATGAATCCCACACCGTTTCTTCAAGTCAATTTCGCCCTTATTATAAAATGTACACACTTTATCATTTATGTTCCCTTTTCTCTGTGTTTCCTAAGTATGGCATAAGAGAACTAGCTTGTGCCGGGTTTTTGATGACCCGGCGTTTGTATAAAATAAAAAAATTCGATATATAGTTATAAGTTATTAATGTCATCCACGAAATTGTTACGCGGCGCCGATCTGTGTTATCGTGTTGCCCCTCTGCATGCTAGCGCGGCCTGTTGAGGGAGATGAGGAACTAACTTGGCTGATCAGGCTTGCGTCGGGCCTGTCGGAATTAGTCAGTCGCCCGCTTCGAAACCGAAAACAACTCCCTCTTCTCGGCGGCAGAGCTTTTCTAAATTGTGGTTTTCTTCTCTTTAATGGCTGAGTAAACGCCCTAAGACCTTCTGGTAAGTACTTTAAAGATATATTATTAATTTGGTTGCAAAAAGTTTAAATTCATACTATAATTAATTTCGATGTGAACAGATTTCTCTGATATGAATGCACGTGGCGTGGCGATCGGAAATGTATAGTTATTGTTAAATATTTGCTTTATTTAAATAAGAATACAGCCTGTTACTTTGTATTTGGTAATTAGTAATTGTGTATGAAAAAGAGATGTACGAAATTATGTAATTTTGTGGAACTGGGGGACTTTGTTGGATTGTCTGTGTGAGCACGTGGTGGTGACCGGAAATATATTGGTTATTGTGAAGTATTTAATTTATTTTAAACTCTAAAACAGCCTATACTTAGTATTTGGTAATTACCAATTGTCCGTATCTAATGGGCGTAATAAAGAATTATGTATTTTGCGAGATTTTGGTGAATTGACTGTGCGAGCACAAGGCGGATGAATTTGCTACCTGTTGTGATATGTTAACTCTGTATATGCCTGTGAGTGTGCTTTATAATTTGAGCCAAATCAAGAGTGAGATATAATTATATTAATTGAAAAATAAAAGAGAGAATGTGTCACCTAAATTTTGATGAACTGTGTTGAATGGTCAGGTGCGGCCAGGGCGTGATTCTGTCATACACGCTTCGTATGTGACGTGTGTGTTATGGTTTTGTGGTCAGTCAACTAATTATTACTAATGTCCAGGGTTCCCGAGGTAGACGGAGATTTGACCACAGTGTGGTGTATCTACAACTTCACCATGTTCTGAACAACTTAAACTTTAGTTCTGCCGCTGCTGAGGGGACACCACTGTAAACCATAACCCTGTGACCACCTGGATCAGAATGAGGTGATATTTAAACTTTTTTTACTCTCACCTGGCCTCGGCAGGAAACATTAGGTTCTGCGCATGTAACATACAGTTCGATTGACTTTTATACTGTTAGACCGTTTAATCGGGTGTGTGCCGGCTGGACAGTTTCGATGTAACCTGAGTTTAATAATACAGTTAGTACAAGTATAATTGTAGACCCGCCCGCGGGAGGTGTCCAGCGTGCATTAATTTTATGCTTTATAATGGATGCAAAAGTTGTGGGGGGACAGTTTTTTTTTTTGAATTAAGTAGATGGGTTTGGTTTAATTTTTTTTATCACGGGATTTTTACACTTAATCACTTTCTTTTCACACAAGGGCTGGGGTTTTTTTTTTTGCTTCAGGTCTAGTTACTTTATAAATTTCACAAACCAAGGGGTGGGCACCTGTCGGTGCCATTTCATGCAAGCTTCTGACGTGTCATCCTATGTCGGGTCAGGCATGTGCTGGAACACTCTTGCGGCCGGGTCAATTCAGCATCTCTTTAAATTTTTATATATATTGATAAAATTAAAATTTTACTATTTTTATAAAATTGTACAGGCGGTACTGACACTTCAATTTATGATTGCATTTTCTGGCTGTTATGTTAAAATCAGATGTCTTTAAAATTGTATATCTTAATAAAATTAAGGCTTCTACAATTTTTATGAAATTCATACAGGCTGTGATGACATGTTAACTTTGTTATTGTATTTTTGCTATCATGGGTCAAACCTGATTTTCTTAAAATTATCAATTTTCCAATTTTTGTAAAATTATGCAGGCTGTACTGACACTTAAGTTACAATTAGACTTTCTTTTTATTATGGTCAAGCCAGATTATTTTAAATTTCTGAATGTATCTGTAATAATACTATACAGGCGGCAAGGACAATTTGCATTTGTAATTTTTCATTATTATGGTCAATTCCGATTTTCTTTAAATATCTATATTTTATAAAATTAAGAATTTTTACAATTTTTACAGAATTATACAAGCTGTGCTAACACTTTAACTTGGAATTGTATTTTGCTATTATGGGCCACTCAGATTGTCCTTCAAATCTATAAATCTACGTTTGATAAAATTATATAGAATTGTTACAGCATTTTAAAATTATGTTTGTGGTATTTATGAGTAAGCTATACATGCTGGCTACAGGCATTTTCACCTTATACATGGTTTCCCTTTAATAACACTAGCAGGGTTGCTGGCAGCCATTTGAAATTTCTAAATTGCATGCCGATGAAAATACACAGCCGGGCCGCAATGCTTTTATATTTATAAAATAAATATCGGGGATTTATATTTGTTATTTTGTGCATTTTGTGTGATTTTCATGTTATGTTATGTGTTATGAGAATGGATAATATATATATAGTAACGTTACATAACCCAGTCCCAATAAAGGATAACTCTTATACTACCATAAAGGTCAGAAATGGGTAAACTATAACTAGCTATAAATGAAGTTATATCACTAAACATTATAAACGATATTGAAGTGATATACAGTGACAAGTGAGTTATAGTGTACCCAGTGCGGAAATAAGTGAATGTGAAGGAACTTCTTACAGACTTGTGCTGTAGATGTGGGAATTATGGATGGTAATAGTAGACTGTGATGCTACTAACTAATTATGTATTTTGTTTAGATTGTAGGATTTATATTGTGTAGGCAACAAAATTTAGTACCTATGTTAATTTTATATTTAATAAAATAATTGTGTTATTATATAAGATAACCCAGGGTTTTTAAAAAATAAAAGATTTAAATATCAGATGATAATAAAAAATAAAATAATACTGTATGAGGAAAATGGCAGAAGAAAATAGTGCAGTGTAAGAATACTATAAGAGATTAATAAATAATATATAAATTCATTTAAAGTTAATAATAATATTACAGACATATCTAAAGTTATAAGAAAATAAACGAAAAACTATTATGTAAATCAAATTGGGAAAGAAACCAAAATTAAAAAGAATTATTTTTCTGTAAATAAAAAATAAATTTATAATAATTAAAAACGGCCTATATACTAAAAAGTAAATAGCAGCACCAATAAAAAATGATATAAAAATTATGGGTTACTAACAGTACCGAAATAACAACATATTGTTTAATCGAAATTGAGATTGAAAACTGTTCGGTTGGAAAACGTTATGAGACAAAACTTGTATTAAAAAACCTTTGGAAACATTTGGAACAGTACAAAATTATCACAAAATTTAACTAACAGTATAAACATTACGTACCACAACTTTAAATATCAAATGTAACTTGCTTTACCCCATAACAAAAGTGAAAAACCATTTTTAAGATCAGGCCTAGCCAAGCCGCGTTTCGAGTTTTTGACGAGATGGTATCTGACAGACGGTCATGAAATTACAAAACAACTAAGAACACCACACGAGAAAACCACTTCACACAAGTAAGAACTTCGAGGAAAGAGGTAATATAAACATTTCTTTTAATATTTAACCAAGAAAACCTCAAATCAAATCGTCGTGCAGTACAGAAATTTCTAAAGTGTAATCATATGTTTAATAAAACATAATCTGCTCTCTCGCGGACAAATCTGGAACTATGTACTCAAAGAATAAACAAATTTTCGAAGTTGATTATTTTATTTTGTAAAGCGTAGTATATAATTATCCATTTCTGACCATCTCATAACACAAAGAACTTACCCTTAACCCTGGGGAATTAAATAAAACTAATTATATGTTAATTGATGTTTAAATAAAAGATAAAATTGTAAAATCAGTAAAAACCAAATTTTATGATAATTCCATGTTTACACAATGAAGTCGATATCATGTATTAGTTATTGAAAGGATCGATTGTAATATTTGTATGTTATTTATATTTGTATCAATAATATTATAAATAAATACTATTAAGAATTTATATTGAATAATAAAATGTGTTTCCTTTATTGTAGCGGGTAGTTGTGGTAGATTTCAGTAAAATAAGAAGAGGACTATCCATCAGGTAGTATTAAGGAACAGTGTCGTTTGGTTAACCTATATTTGGAGACTAATGTCAAAATCAGCTGATCCCATTCACGGCGAATATTTAAAAAATTAAGAAATCGTCTACTCCGAGGGTAAACCAACGGTACTCGCTCTCTCTTCCAAATAAGGCTAAACACTTACTTAATCTTGACCCAAATCACACACACTCGATTTCTGCTTCGTTTGGGTAACATTACGATCAAATTTATTTAAACCTTAGTATTTATAATTCATAAGTGGCGATTGGTAAGAGGTGTTCTGACGGATCAGAGACACACTCGAAGTGAGACGTTACAAAATTGACGCATACAACGTGGCGCATATAATATAACTCTACTATACCTCATAGTCGTTACGTTACAATATATATATATATATATATATATATATATTGTAACATGACCAAGTGTTACATAACCTAGACATATACCCATAGAATTAATAAATACATGAAGGTAATGTAAGTAGATAATATGATGATGAAAGTAGCGAAGAAGAGAAGGACCAACGAAGAAGAAAGAAGAAGAAGTGCCACAAGAAGCAGTAAACAAGACACTGCTTGACACTACAACCAATACTATTACTGACACAAACTAATGGACAAGCTAAGTTCACTATAAGCTGTCAAGCGAGTCAGTGAATGACTAAAATGTAATTTTACATGTTAATAAAAATAATTAAGTAATGACCTGAATAATATAATATCAGCAACAGTATTTGGCTGAGAATAAATAAACAATGACTAGTGACTATCAATGCCTATGACTAAGATTACCTATGGCCACAATATAAAATTGAAACTTGTATTACAATCTCAAATGTACTCATAAGAAGTAAAAATAATTGTAAGAGGGAACCTTATATAAATAAGTTACCTCATAAATGTACCAAATGTAACTAACGACTATTATTAAGGCATAAACCCGATGTGAAAGGTATGCCTAGGCTACGCCTAAAACGAACGATTGTCAGTAAGGTGATAAGTAGAAAGGACTACTAGTGTAAATAACATACACTGAACAATCATTATACCCAGTGTAGCAATAAGTATTATTAATGTATTATAAAAGTAACAACTCAATTATTAATGAATAGCATAGAGCGAAATAGTATAAACAAAATGTAATTAGGAAGTAAGGATAGTTCATAGCAATGTATTACATCAGTTAGTTAAGATTTAATAATCAGGTTCACTAAATAAGTATAAAGACGGATATATTAGTGTTCCGACACAGACGTTTAAGTGAAAACGCGATGTGAAACACAAATAATTTATTGATAAGAAAGATTCGTGGCCGGCGTCACTAGCAGACGACAGCGCGAAGCCATATATCTGAACATTATTTATTAAGAAATGTCAGTGAAAGTGCAAATAAAACCAGTGTAAAACTATGTCAAATTAAAGCGTAAAAAATATCCTTTAATTTGATAGCGATACAACCACGATCGCAACTATAATAAGTGCGTGACATGCGATAGCATCATTTGTAAATAGAAAGTAAGAAATTTGTTTGTCAACAATAACAACAACGTCAACTCTCAATCATCTTAGCCAAAAGACGGTTAATGACGGTTGGAAAAACAATGCGTCATTTTCGTAACGTCTGGTTGAGCCAATCAAAAAATAGCTTACTAAATGAAACAATCACCTAAGCCTCATCAAAGCAGAGGGTATATAACGGGAATGCGAGTAATTCCGTAAACCACTTTTTGACAATCATCTCGAGCGAGAAGGTGTCGCTCGTCACCTCAAAATTTTTATTAACTTATAGTATCATGTAATAGTGCATCCATTGAATCATTTCGGCAACAACAAGTAACTACAATACAGTCTACCTAGAATCAGTGCATCGATGTGAAGTATTTATTTTATTTAGTGCGGGATATATCGAACAAGAGAAAATAATTAACCAGTATTATAAATAGTCCAATTTAGTTAGAAGCGGACAATTATTCTCTGTTCAAAGTGCGTGTGCAGTGTAAAACCAGGGTCACTATAATCCGACCCCTGGAGTGTTCAATTAAATTTTAATCTAAAAAGATTAAAATAAAGAGGTAACATCATGACAATTTATTCCATTAATCTGAGTGCACTGATATATGTTTTAAACAAAATTTCTACTGACGCATAACACCAAAACTTTTTCTATGTTACACAATGACTGAATTTATTTAGTGGATTTGTCAATCCTATTTAAGAATGATTTTAGTCTTAAGTGGTCTATATAACTTTTGTGAATAATTAAGCAAGCGTGACGAACGCCTAACCTATAAATAGGTTTGATTTTTTGTTAGTAAACAACAAGGCCGTATTAGTAAATATTGTTTTATGAAATAATTAACTTCTGTGTAGGCATGAACATTCTTTCTTGTGTTTAAAGAATTTACGCCCGAGATATAAATAAAATTAAAGTTTAAATTAAAGTTTATCTGGACATAACCAGAAAAGTTGTTTATGCTCTGAGCTAGTGTAGTAGGGTAAGTGAACGAAATAATTTCAATTGTATATCCATGTATTTTCTTACTTATGTTTGTTTGAATTCATTATCAAGGGTACAAATAAAACCCAGTTATTAGCAGCATAACTTTGACTTAATTTATTTCGAAAAGTAAATAAATAATTAATTCAGAATAATCAAAGTAACTCTTAGTAGAAATCATACGTTGTTGAATTTGAATTGCCATAAGGGCAATAAACACAATTTCAGTTTTTTAAAGAAGAGAATTAATAATTATTTGATTCTATTAATGGGTTTTACACGGGATTTTCCCGAAATAAACCTGTGTGGCGCCCATTATTAAACAAGGAAACCTAACCTTGTAAGTAAAGCAAGCTGGTTTTGTAAACCGTCTTGGCAGCTTATTAATTTATAAAAAAAAAAGTGAACTTCCGAACTTCCAGAAACACGACCAGGTACGTGGAAGTGTATTTTATTAATTTTATTGTCCAGACGTGACTTGACTTTACGTACTTAGACGACGGACGACCTGGAGGAGGAGTTTCGCTGCCAGAATCGACGCGACGGCTACCTTCATCAAGTGACCAGCTAGTACGCTTTATTTATTGAATTAAGCAACGTTATTGTTCAAACAACATTACTGCAATTATTTTTATTTTTATTCAAAGGAGTTCTTTTAAGACAATTATAATTTTTTCGATTCATCATAACTTGTAACTTTGACTTTCAATTGTAAACTTATAACACACTTTTTCATTCAAATATTAAACACATTATATAACACATTAATACACAGAGAGAATCTAGTTTAATTACAAATTGGCTAGCCCAACAGTGGGGCTTTAAGGGGAGTAAACTGAAGTTACTTACAAATTGGCGACCAGCAACGTGAGGCTGAAAAAATATTAGACAAAAATATTTTTTATATTTATAATCAGCCCGGCAAACACAAAAGAACAACCACGCCTTACATACACAGACAACAATATATACAGAGTCAACTAGAACAAAGATGTACCGGAGAAATAGAAGGAGAAGGGAGAGAGTAGACTGGGACCAAATATACAGGTTATTGAAAATAGATGGCGAAGAGTTGAACCGAAAAATGGAAGAGGAAAAGAGATGGATGAAAGAGGAGTCAGACCAGTTAAGACGTAAGATGGAAGAAGGCTTTGCAAGACTCCACGAATGGGAAACCCCACAAACAAAGAAGAACCGGAATACAAGATGGTATAATAACCAACAAGCATGGCGAAACGAAGAGAAGAGGGACTACCGTTACCAGAGATGGGAAGATGAGCGTAGAAGAAAAGAAGCATTCGAAGAGGAATTGAGATACAACAAAATAAGACGAAATGAAGAAATGTTCTACAGCCAAGCAGCACAACGGGACGAAGAGGAAGTGAGCTATCAGAACCAGAGACGAGAAGAGGAGCGGAAGCGAAGAGAAGACTCCGAAGAAGAATTGGAAAAAGCTAAGAAATTACTGAACGAGAAGAAATCGATGAATGAAGATTTAATGAAAAATAAAGAGGATACCGAAGAAAACGAGAACCACATTAACGAAGAATTTGAAAACTAGTATAGACAGAAGGATTCCATGGAACCACTACCAGAAAATATAGATAAGGATACCCAAGACCAAGAGGGCAATAAGAAGAACCAGGAGGAGGAAATAATAGATATCGACCCATTAATCGAAAAAATAACGGAGGATGACAATAATGGAATACTTGAATCTCTAAATGAACCCAATGAAACTATGAGTAAAGACACGAAAACGCCTGAAGGAGAGGTTACCGCAGGTGACACCATAGAAAACCTACTTAAGGAACCAGAACCAACAAAGTTACTAAGTTTCCAGGAGATGATGGTGGAATGTAGGAGGGAACAGTTCCCCCAACCCGTAGAGAATAGCTTTGAGAAGGCAAGAGAGGAAATGATAAACGATATCAGATTATGGAGAGAAGAAATCATCCAACAATGGAGGGAAGAAATGAAAAATGATAATAAACCAGCAGAAAAACAACAAGACATAAATACACTATCATCTGAAAATGAGGGTGACAGAAACCAGGAAGATATTCAATATAAGGAGATCGACGCCGAAGGTATAAAGAAGACTTAGGTAATTAAAGAAGCGGAAGAGTTATTAGCCGAGAAGGAAGAATTAGAACAAAATAATCTGCTCATGTGTGATGATCAAGGGGAGACCAAAGAATTACCCAGAAATAAAACCACCGAACCAGTGAATTCGAAAATTAAAATTTACAAAGAAAGGAACAAAATTATTAAGAAAACAGAAGGAAGAAGGATAGTACGCCCCAAGAAGACAAGGATCACAGAAGAATTAGTAGAAATGACTCGAAGTGATCTAGTTAATATGAGTAACTTCCCAATTGTCGACCGTGAAGAAGGTATCTATAGGGAGGAGTACCGAAGGAGCTTCATGAAGATGAACGAAGAGAAGAAATGTGCTACCACGAAGAAGACTATAACCAATAAAATACTTAAAGCAGATATTTCCAAAGGGAAAATAAGGCATTCCAAGAAAAGGAAAGGGTATCAAGAACAACTGGACCGGATCATTGAAGGGTATGCCCAAGAAATAAAAGAATTGCGGAAGAAGAGGGACCAATTAATGGAAAAATCCGACCAGAAAACTAATGACGATCCACCAGAATTGGAAGAGGTACTGGGAGTCAATAATAATAAAGACCAGAAGGACACTGGACACATGGATACCGAAGATGATGAGAAGAAGAAGGCGAGAAAACGGGAAGCCGATGAAGATCTGATAGCCGCAAAATGGAAGAACCACATGATAGGCAGGTATCTCCAAAACTACTAGTACTGTACATAGGCCCTTATACCATAACAAAGGACCATGAAAATAAGGTGTAAGGAAATTTGTTATGAGATGTTATTATAGGGTGCCAAATATCATAAACATGTTGTACTAGAGACAGCTATAAAAAAGGGTACCTGTGAAACGTAATTGTCCCAACCAATAAACCCAATAGAATGGAGAAGCCCAATAGAACCCCAACGTATAAACTATAAATGTAATGATTATTATAAAAGGACAAATTATATTGTTGTACGACGATTACCAAGAGTGTTTAGTGTATAAGAAATTTTAAAAGTGTCTACCGTAAAAAGATTAAACTAGTGATCAGGAGGGTCATTTATTATACCCAAGGTATTGAAAGTGTCTAATCGCCTATAGCCAGCCTGTTTACCATATTGTGTTATAAAAAGGAGTGTGTATTATAAATATATGTACCTAAACTATCTGTTATATATTAAATGAGAACCAGACTTATCATATTAGATGATAGAAAAAAATGAATATTATAAACCAAATAATTTAATGATAAGAAGGATATCTATTATATTGTATAGAACAAAAGAGTATCGTATAACAAAAATGTACATAAGATAGTGATATAAAGTTACTCTAATACTCCTATATTAAGTACAACCAATGAAGAAATATATTAAAATCATCCAGAATAAGTGTAAATTATCAGACACTTGAAGGAGTAGAGAGGAAGAATACCAAAGAGAGTTAATTAGAAAGATGGCTACTATTAGTATGGAACGAAGAGAAAGGAAAATGTTATTGAATTACCAAATATTGTAGGTAACAAAAATTTAAATGATTATTATTATTATGGAATGAAGGGAAAGAAAGTCAACTATTGTCTATTAATATGTTAGAATAATATCGTTATATGGTATCTTAATTATCAAGTGTTATTCAAATATTGTTGAATGATTATTATCTGAAATAATGGAGAAAAATGTCTATGTATAAATAACAAAAATAATTGTCAAAATGCTACTGTTATCGAGGAATATAAAAAATATTAATTAAGCGATGAAGAAAGTATCCAATTGTATTTACCAACAAGATATGTCAGAGAATATCTAACAAAAATGTTTAGTATATGAATACTGTAAACCCTGGTAATTCAGGATAATTGTAAACTATTGATGAGAGTAAAACTTGTAAACTATGGTAAGAGTGAAATATTGTAAACTCTATATTTAAGAAACAACTGCATGATTGTATGATGATCAAGATAAGTGTGTAAATTTATGAATATGCAAATGAACCAAAACAAATTACCAACTAGTATAGAAAAGTAACAACAAGGCTAACAAAGAACATAGCCAATATGTCAAGTCTGAAAAGGAATAATTACCTGTGAAAGGAAGTATGTTAGCTAAAGTATAAAAGAATGAAATGTGATACAAATGAAACCTCTAATACCTTGAATGTTATATTGAATATGTTATATTATTGAAAAATGAATGATATGTTATATTTTATGTGTTGTGATAGTGCAACTGTTGCTACGTGCAATTTTTATTTTGTCCCAGACAGAGATGAGGATGCCTCTGATTCTGAGGACGTGTAGTTGAGGAACGGCGGAGAAAGGATGCCAAATAGAGCCCCTCTGACTCCGAACCCACTACAAATGTTAGGGAATTAAATGATAATATATCAAGGATTATTAATAAAAAATCTGTGAGGTAAAAAATGAAAGAACCATAGAGTTTATCACGAAAATAAAGATATGTAATAAGAAAGAAAAATGTATTATTGTAAGACAGGAAATTGTTAATTTAAGAAGTGAAACCTATTGTAACTAAATGACTTAGAATATGAGACACTTGAAAAATACTAGTAAACTAAAAATTATATCACTAGCCAAGAACTCAATCTAGTGCAACACACTAATAGAATGTTAAATTCAATGCAGAGAGTACAAGAAAAAAAGCAGTAATAATGTACTAAAACTAAAATGAAATGATAATTTTATCAAATGTAAAATTTCTCTCAAATTATCAATTTTGAGACGGGAGTATATGTAACATGACCAAGTGTTACATAACCTAGACATATACCCATAGAATTAATAAATACATGAAGGTAATGTAAGTAGATAATATGATGATGAAAGTAACGAAGAAGAGAAGGACCAACGAAGAAGAAAGAAGAAGAAGTGCCACAAGAAGCAGTAAACAAGACACTGCTTGACACTACAACCAATACTATTACTGACACAAACTAATGGACAAGCTAAGTTCACTATAAGCTGTCAAGCGAGTCAGTGAATGACTAAAATGTAATTTTACATGTTAATAAAAATAATTAAGTAATGACCTGAATAATATAATATCAGCAACAGTATTTGGCTGAGAATAAATAAACAGTGACTAGTAACTATCAATGCCTATGACTAAGATTAGCTATGGCCACAATATAAAATTGAAACTTGTATTACAATCTCAAATGTACTCATAAGAAGTAAAAATAATTGTAAGAGGGAACCTTATATAAATAAGTTACCTCATAAATGTACCAAATGTAATTAACGACTATTATTAAGGCATAAACCCGATGTGAAGGGTATGCCTAGGCTACGCCTAAAACGAACGATTGTCAGTAAGGTGATAAGTAGAAAGGACTACTAGTGTAAATAACATACACTGAACAATCATTATACCCAGTGTAGCAATAAGTATTATTAATGTATTATAAAAGTAACAACTCAATTATTAATGAATAGCATAGAGCGAAATAGTATAAACAAAATGTAATTAGGAAGTAAGGATAGTTCATAGCAATGTATTACATCAGTTAGTTACGATTTAATAATCAGGTTCACTAAATAAGTATAAAGACGGATATATTAGTGTTCCGACACAGACGTTTAAGTGAAAACGCGATGTGAAACACAAATAATTTATTGATAAGAAAGAATCGTGGCCGGCGTCACTAGCAGATGACAGCGCGAAGCCATATATCTGAACATTATTTATTAAGAAATGTCAGTGAAAGTGCAAATAAAACCAGTGTAAAACTATGTCAAATTAAAGCGTAAAAAATATCCTTTAATTTGATAGCGATACAACCACGATCGCAACTATAATAAGTGCGTGACATGCGATAGCATCATTTGTAAATAGAAAGTAAGAAATTTGTTTGTCAACAATAACAACAACGTCAACTCTCAATCATCTTAGCCAAAAGACGGTTAATGACGGTTGGAAAAACAATGCGTCATTTTCGTAACGTCTGGTTGAGCCAATCAAAAAATAGCTTACTAAATGAAACAATCACCTAAGCCTCATCAAAGCAGGGGGTATATAACGGGTATGCGAGTAATTCCGTAAACCACTTTTTGACAATCATCTCGAGCGAGAAGGTGTCGCTCGTCACCTCAAAATTTTTATTAACTTACAGTATCATGTAATAGTGCATCCACTGAATCATTTCGGCAACAACAAGTAACTACAATACAGTCTACCTAGAATCAGTGCATCGATGTGAACTATTTATTTTATTTAGTGCGGGATATATCGAACAGGAGAAAATAATTAACCAGTATTATAAATAGTCCAATTTAGTCAGAAGCGGACAATTACTCTCTGTTCAAAGTGCGTGTGCAGTGTAAAACCAGGGTCACTATAATCCGACCCCTGGAGTGTTCAATTAAATTTTAATCTAAAAAGATTAAAATAAAGAGGTAACATCGTGACAATTTATTCCATTAATCTGAGTGCACTGATATATGTTTTAAACAAAATTTCTACTGACGCATAACACCAAAACTTTTTCTATGTTACACAATGACTGAATTTATTTAGTGGATTTGTCAATCCTATTTAAGAATGATTTTAGTCTTAAGTGGTCTATATAACTTTTGTGAATAATTAAGCAAGCGTGACGAACGCCTAACCTATAAATAGGTTTGATTTTTTGTTAGTAAACAACAAGGCCGTATTAGTAAATATTGTTTTATGAAATAATTAACTTCTGTGTAGGCATGAACATTCTTTCTTGTGTTTAAAAGAATTTACGCCCGAGATATAAATAAAATTAAAGTTTAAATTAAAGTTTATCTGGACATAACGAGAAAAGTTGTTTATGCTCTGAGCTAGTGTAGTAGGGTAAGTGAACGAAATAATTTCAATTGTATATCCATGTATTTTCTTACTTATGTTTGTTTGAATTCATTAACAAGGGTACAAATAAAACCCAGTTATTAGCAGCATAACTTTGACTTAATTTATTTCGAAAAGTAAATAAATAATTAATTCAGAATAATCAAAGTAACTCTTAGTAGAAATCATACGTTGTTGAATTTGAATTGCCATAAGGGCAATAAACACAATTTCAGTTTTTTAAAGAAGAGAATTAATAATTATTTGATTCTATTAATGGGTTTTACACGGGATTTTCCCGAAATAAACCTGTGTGGCGCCCATTATTAAACAAGGAAACCTAACCTTGTAAGTAAAGCAAGCTGGTTTTGTAAACCGTCTTGGCAGCTTATTAATTTATAAAAAAAAAAGTGAACTTCCGAACTTCCAGAATCACGACCAGGTACGTGGAAGTGTATTTTATTAATTTTATTGTCCAGACGTGACTTGACTTTACGTACTTAGACGACGGACGACCTGGAGGAGGAGTTTCGCTGCCAGAATCGACGCGACGGCTACCTTCATCAAGTGACCAGCTAGTACGCTTTATTTATTGAATTAAGCAACGTTATTGTTCAAACAACATTACTGCAATTATTTTTATTTTTATTCAAAGGAGTTCTTTTAAGACAATTATAATTTTTTCGATTCATCATAACTTGTAACTTTGACTTTCAATTGTAAACTTATAACACACTTTTTGAATTCAAATATTAAACACATTATATAACACATTAATACACAGAGAGAATCTAGTTTAATTACAAATTGGCTAGCCCAACAGTGGGGCTTTAAGGGGAGTAAACTGAAGTTACTTACAATATATATATATATATATATATCTTTAAAATGTTGAAAGAATTATTATGTCTGTGATACTATTTTGGGGGGTGTGCTATTTAAACAATTATGCATTTATGACATATGAATATGATTTAAATACATAAAAAAGATTTGAGAAATGTCAACATAAAACTATGTGAATTGTGGGAATTATGGAAATTAATAAAGAGTTATTTGTTTGCTAATAGACAGTTTTAATTGCAAGTCCCGTCTCACTGGACCCAGCACATTTTATGCTTCTTCTAGGCCTTCTGCCTAGTCATAAATATCTAGTACCCTCTCTTAAAAAAAAAAAAATAAATTATAACAAACAAATAAAAAATAAGGAGGAGTTACAAATGGTAGCAGAGCGTAGTTCTATCTAGGGTTGAACCCTTGGGTGTGACGGGGCTTGCAAACTCGGAAACAGTCTGGGAAAGTTGAAACTTAGAAAAATTTTAAAGAGATTAACATATATGCATATGTTGTGTCATGTTCAATGATTTTATATATTATGTGGATGTATGATGGTCCGCCTGTTTGAACTTGTAAATTGCGTGCTGCCACGAGGCATGCATTTTTAGTTGGGATTTTTTTTTGAGACGTTGAACTACCGGAGATCTGGGGCGTTGTGATGAGGATGGATTTCATTGTGTTTTTTGATATGCGCATAATAGCGCGTTTGCTTAGCGGGATGCGGTATGGCCCGACCGGAAGTCGGTATGTTAGGGCATACCGACAGAGTTCGTTGTTTGAAAATTTTGGGAATTCAATGTTGGCTTTTGATGGTTGTTAAGTAGGTGTTTCTGAAATGTGATATGTCATGATAGGTGTTAGGTGTTGTGGATTTCATGTATTATGTTAGTGTCCAAGGTTGGTTGGTCCTCTTGTGTGGTGTGAACGAGAGTTAGTTCAGGAGTGGGTCAGGTCTCCGCAGCACTAGGGAACCCGGAGGTCTACTTGAAGGAAGAATAGTACTCAGGTTTTTCTGATTTTCTTGATTGTAGTCTTGTGGTATTGTGGTTTGCGTTGTGTGGTGTAGGACTATCCGGGCGGCTCAGGGATGAGTGGGATTAATCCTGATTTATTCCTCAAACACGAGCTCGAGTTCGAGATTAAGTCCCGGGGTGGGAGGCCCCAGGGGGACGTCGCTTCCCTGAGGAAGCAGTTAAGGGACGCCCTCGCCGCCGGAGGGGTGACGTCCATTGTCAAAGTGACTGATGTGACGGCGGAAGTAGAACTGTGCCAAGAGAAGTGGGGGGAGTTGCGGGAGCTCATTGAGGGCCTTGAGTCGGCCCCACCCACCCTACGGGCCAGGCAGAGGGTCCGGCAGCATTTGGAACACCTACAACACCGACTGGAGAACTTGTCCGCCCAGACGACTATCGCAGAGATCAGCACCACACTTAAGTCACTTATGGAGCAAGTGGTGAAGGCATTGCTGGGCTTTGAGCCGGGCCAATCTCGCACTCCCGTGGCTTCTCCCCAGCCTCCTGAGTTGGATACGGAGCAGACGCAAAATCTACCGGCTCAGTTGCCTGCTTTCTCGGAGATGTCGGGCACCTCTTATAATAAGTTGCCGAATCCTCTCTCTACTATCATCCAGCAGCTGCCGGTGGTAGATGGGCTGGATGTAGACAGATTAATGTCGTTTTTTAAAATTCTTTTCCAGTTGTCTGACTTTCCGGGCATGTCAAGCTGACCACACCCTCCTCAAGCTTGTGTATCCCTACTGTCAAGGGTCCATGGCTGAGCGGGTCGCGCAGACAATACGATGTGGCGGCAGTGTGACGTCTTTCCATCGGGGGGTGTTGGACGCATGCGTGCCCGGCAGATTGTGTAAGCAATTAAGACACAAACATTTCTACTGGGTACAATTGAACGGGGAGAGTTTCGCTGAGTTTGTACACAGCATCCGCGATTCTGCGCGAATATTGGGGTTGGGGCTGTCCGAGATAGAGGTCGTCCAGATTATTTTAGAAGGTGTGATGCCTCAGGAGAGGTCACGCTTGGTCTTTGCAGAGCGGCCGCGCAGTTTTGGAGACCTTGATAAGTTGTGTGTGTTATCCCGGGCTATACAGGTTAATGACGAGTAAAGAGGATCCGGAAGGATGAGTCTGCCCGATTTTCGAAGGGAGGAGTGACGTGTAGTTCAGTCCCAGCCCCGACCGGGGCGGTCCACCGGTGACAGGGGTGGCATTTCTAGAGGTGTCATTTGTTTCCGCTGTAATAGACAGGGGCACGTTGCCCGAAATTGTCCGGAGGGTGGTGTGCGTCCAGCGCTTTCCCCGAGGGTCCGGTCTCCAAAAAACTAAGCAGCCAGGGGAAGATATGTCGGAGGATGTCTTCCTCTCGGACTGGCTCTTTTCCGTGTCCTATTACCTCCAGGCCAGTGATAGGACCCGACTCTTCTGACAGCAAGGTCCTGACGACTATCCCGCAACATACTTTCGTATGCCCCTTTCTATCGCTCGAGGTAAAGGGGGGTCAGCTCAGAGCTTTGGTTGACTCCGGTTCAGCCCGATCTATCATCTCATCTCGAGTGTGTGCGGACCTTGAAAAGCAGGGCTTAATAAAGAGGTCGGATCTGTCTTCAGTGGTATGCTGGACTGCATCACGGGAAATCCTGCCCATCTCCCAGGTGATTTCCTTTAAATTCAAAGTCGATGGTTTTTCCTGGGTGTGGCCTTTTCTGGTTTCTACAGCTCTGGGAGTAGATTGTATTATTGGTGCAAACTTCATCGCTAAAAGTGGTCTCGTGTTGGACATCCATGGGCACCAATGTTATTTTAAGTTCAATCGGGGAGTCGTTATTCCATTCCTTGGATACTAGGGAGCTAAGGGAGGTATCCAAGAGGTGGCTTGTCCCGATTCTGCACGAGACCATCTCACTCCGTCCCAGCAGAAGGCCCTAGACCAACTGTGTGAAGAATTTCCCTCGGTGTTAACTCCTACCTTGGGACTCACACATTTGTTGGAGTATAAAATCCGTCTTACCGACTTCAAAATAGTGAGGTCACATCTGTATAAATTCGCACCTCTGAAAATGGCCGTTCTGAGGGAGAAGGTTCAAGAGCTGTTAGAGCAAGGGGTCATTGAACCTTCTAATTCTAGCTATGCAAGTCCAGCGTTTCTGGTACCCAAGCCTGGGGGTAAACACCGAGTGGTAATTGATTATAGAAAATTGAATGCGAATATTGAAGTGGATTCGGTTCCCCTTCCGGATCTCCACTCAGCTTTTGACTGGTTTAGCGAGGCCAAGTACTTCACCGTGATTGACCTCAATGCTGCATATCACCAGATCCCTTTATCCAAGGAAAGCAGACCATACACGGCGTTCTGTGTACCATAGAATTTGTATCAGTACACTCGAGTTCCCATGGGCCTGGCAGTGGGGGCCCAACCCTCACGCGTCTACTCGACCGTGTATTTCACGATGTCAAGTTTAAGTTTATTTTCAACTATTTAGACGACTTGCTCGTGTATAGCAAGACTTATGAGGAACATCTATGTCATCTAAGGGAGGTGATGTGCAGATTGAGATGCGCGGGTATCACGGTTAATCCGGAGAAGGTGCGTTTCGCACAAGAAAGTATTTCCTTTTTGGGGCATCTTGTCTCGCACCGGGGTGTCACAGTGGATCCCGAAAGGACACAAGGCATCCGGGATTTTCCACCTCCTAGGGATGCCAAAGGCATTGCTAGATTTGTTGGCATGGTGAATTTCTACCGTAGATTTATTCCGAATGCAGCGTCGCTGCCCCATTAAACGAATTGAGAAAAAAGCGACCAAGTTTGTGTGGGGTGAGAGACAACAGAAGGCCTTTGATACCTTGAAGGAGGCTATCATCTCCCCACCGGTGCTACAGATGGCAGATTTTTAACAGCCTTTCATACTGCAGACGGACGATAGTTCAGTGGCGCTCGGGGCGGTTCTGTACAAGTCGTTGATGGTGCTAGGCAGCCTGTGGCCTTTATATCCCAAACGTTGACCCAGCAAGAAAGAAAGTCTTCAGTGTATGAGCTAGAGTGTTTAGCTGTTGTGTACGCTCTAGATAAGTTCAGGCGTTTTCTGGAACATGCTGAGCTCCTGCTCAAGACCGACAACCAGGCTCTCTCTTGGCTTCTTGCTCATCCCTGGCAACTGGGTAAAATTGGTAGATGGGTGATCAAGATCTCATCCTTCAAGTTCAAAGTGCAACACATTAGGGGAACTCAAAATGTGGTTGCAGATGCTTTATCATGCACGTTTTCCCAGTACAGTGAAGTCCAATCTGAGCAACCCTGTTCAGTTCTGTTAGATTTTCCGTTAGCCTTCACTGATGTGTTACCCCATCAGTTGGATGACGAAGAGCTGGGTCCAATCATCCAGGTACTCGCTCTCTCTTCCAAATAAGGCTAAACAACTTACTTAATCTTGACCCAAATCACACACACTCGATTTCTGCTTCGTTTGGGTAACATTACAATCAAATTTATTTAAACCTTAGTACTTATAATTCATAAGTGGCGATCGCTAAGAGGTGCTCTGACCGCTCCGAGACTGTCAAAAGACGGACGTCACACACACAATACCCGCGATACGTTACAAATGACGTACTAACAATGGGGCTGAATTAAATATAAATCAGTAATTGTAAGACACTCCGGAGAGTACTCTCACATTTATAAGCGTTACGTTACAAATGACGCATACAATGTGGGGCATATAATATAACTCTACTATACCTCATAAGCGTTATGTTACAAAATGGCGCTCAACGTAAAAAGGCTGTAATTAGAAAAGAATTTTGATATATTTAATAAATTAATATACCAAAAAACCTAATTATCGTCGGCTGTTATGAGAAAACAAGAAATGCATAATACCAGAGGCAGATCGAAGAAGAGGGCAGAAGAAAAGGAGAAGGAAGAAGGTGGACAGGAACGAGAGATAGGAATATTTACAGACAGTGAAATGGAACAACCGATGGGTGATAAAGAAGAAACTGAAGCAATTATGAACACGGAAAAGGAAATAGTGGAAGAGGATGCCCAAGGGGACCAACCAGATAAAGCGGAAGCCAGGAGAGAACCAAATTGGCAAGACATGATGAGATTTATAGCCGAGAAATTTGACAAAATAGATGAAAACCAAGGAAACAAAATGAAACCTTGAGCGAGAAATTTGACAAAATAGATGAAAACTCAAGGAAACAAAATGAAACCTTGAGCGAAAAATTTGACAAAATAGATGAAAATTTTAGGAGACAGGAGGAGAACTCAAGGAAGCAAAATGAAACCTTGAGGGACAGTTTAAAACAAATTGAGAAAATAAACGAAGAAAGTTTAAAGCGGATTGAGGGTAAGATGGAGAAGTTCAATAAGGAGATATGGGAAACTTTTGGAGAGAAGTTTGAAAATGTTAATACGCTTAGCCAAAAATCAGATACATACAAGGAGGAGACAAATAAGAAAATGGACAGTGGTTTCAAGAATTTGGATGAAACACTAAACAGCACTTCCGAAGGTACTAAAGAAGACCAAAGTGCATTGTTATCTGAAGAGAAACCTAACAGAGAGAAAGAAAAGATAATGCCCATAGAAATTAACATTAAGGGAGTAAAGAAACAAATAATTAAGAAAACGAAAGAAAGAAGAATAATACGTCTTAACAAAAGGAAAAATACATGGGAAGAAGTAGATATGATTAAGAGTGGGCTGGTTAATGTACTTAATCTCCCAATCGTTAATTACAGAGAATTGACTGTTTTGAAAAGTTATAGAAAAAACTTAACTAAATCTATATTTAAATTAAATATACCAGTAAATAAAAGGTCAGTTACATCACCAGTAAATGATATATCATCAACATATTTATGTAATAGACTACATATAAATATGATAGAAATAAGTGTATTAGAAAAATTACAAGACATGGTAGTAGAAGAATATGTTACAAACGTGAAAGAAAGAGTTTGGAAAACGATGGTAACCATTGAATTTAAGGAAAATTCAATATCAGCAGAGTTACAATATCAGATGATAGAGCTATTTAACAAGGACAAAAATCATTATGGACACCACAGTAATCCGAGAACATGGAGTACCTGAGTTAATGGACCATGGTTAACCTAAGTAATAACCAACCAGAAAAAAAGGGGACTGAAATTTTGAAAACCGACCAAGCAACCCATTGAATAGCGGAAGAGAACCCCAAAATTCAAAAAGTATGTAAGTACAACTTACTTAAGATATTTCCAAACCATTTAATTTAACAAAAAATAAGAACAGATTATTCAATAATATTTATAAAGAATGGATTTAAAATGAAATAATAGGAAACAGTAATATTTTCTGGTAACAAGCAGAAGAAGGGGAGGGGGAGGGGGAGGGGGAGGGGGAGGAGGAGGGGAGGAGGAGGAAAAATATATAAATAAATGCAAACAGCTACAGTATGAAGAATCCCAAAGGTGTTTAGTATTAGTCGCTAATTGATTACTTATAATCTTTTTATTTTTATGTATTGACCGTAGAAATGTTCCGGCAATAATTTTCCTGAGCAGGGATGATGTTCCCCTGGTCTCAGAAGGTGTAAGGATGGACAGCGGAGTTATGGACTCAAAAGTGGCCACCCGACTGGTACCACCGCACAAGATAGGGAAAAATGTTAGGGAAATTGAATATATAAGGGATAATAATTATAAAATAGCTGAAAAGAGTGATATTAGATTCCAGAAGTATAGATGAAGAAAATAGAAGGAAGATAGCAGATCGAAGCTTAATTGATTAAGCGAATTTATAGAAGTAAATAGAAATGAGTGTTAAAACAAGTTTAATATGATTAGTGTGACCAGTACTTATCAAGTAAAATGTGGAAGTACCACTACCCAGAGAAATAGATCATTAATGAATTTGCCTCCAAGAGAGAGAGAGTTGAGTAAGAAAACAGCAATTACCACCAGTCTGAAATACCAGTCAGTATATAACCAGTCTGAAATGAAGGAAAATATTATGAAGATATAAAACCAGGAATATTATGAAAATTGAAGCAATCAACAATTTATTTTGGTAAACAAGTAAAACAAAAATAAATTTGTTCTAGTGGGGGGGCTTTATGTAACGTTACATAACCCAGTCCCAATAAATGATAACTTAATTATACTACCATAAAGGTCAGAAATGGGTAAACTATAACTAGCTATAAATTAAGTCATATCACTAAACATTATAAACGATATTGAAGTGATATACAGTGACAAGTGAGTTATAGTGTACCCAGTGCGTAAATAAGTGAATGTGAAGGGAACTTCTTACAGACTTGTGCTGTAGCTGTGGGAATTATGGATTATAATAGTAGACTGTGATGCTACTAACTAATTATGTATTTTGTTTAGTTATTGTATGATTTATATTGTGTAGGCAACTAAAATTTAGTACCTATGTTTAATTTTATATTTAATAAAATAATTATGTTATTATATAAGATAACCCAGGGTTAAAAAATAAAAGAGTTAAATATAAGATGATACTAAAAAATAAAATAATACTGTATGAGGAAAATGGCAGAAGAAAATAGTGCAGTGTAAGAATACTATAAGAGATTAATAAATAATATATAAATTCATTTAAAGTTAATAATAATATTAAAGACTTATATCTAAAGTTATAAGAAAATAAACGAAAAACTGTTATATAAATCAAATTGGGAAATAAACCAAAATTAAAAAGAATTATTTTGCTATAAATCAAAAATAAATTTATAATAATTAAAAACAGCCTATATACTAAAAAGTAAATAGCAGCACCAATAAAAAATGATATAGAAATTATGTGTTACTAACAGTAACAGAATAACAACATATTGTTTAATCGAAATTGAGATTGAAAACTGTTCGGTTGAAAAACGTAATGAGACCAAAATTGTATTAAAAAACCTTTGAAAACATTTGGAAACAGTACAAAATTATAACAAAAATTAACTCACAGTACACACATTATGTACCACTCCTTTAAATATCAAATATAACTTGCTTTACCCCATAACGAAGTGTTAAAAACCATTTTCAAGATCAGGCCTAGCCAAGCCGCGCTTCGAGTTTTTAACGAGATGGTATCTGATAGACGTTCATGAAATTACAAAACAACTAGGAACACCACACGAGAAACCGCTTCACGCAAGTAAGAACTTCGAGGAAAGAGGTAATATAAACATTTCTTTTAATATTTAACCAAGAAAACCTCAAATCAAATCGTTGTGCAGTACAGAAGTTTCTAAAATGTTGTCATGTGTTTAATAAAAACATAATCTGCACTCTTGCGGACAAATCCGGAACTACGTACTAAGAGAATAAACAAAAATTTGAAATTGATTATTTTTATCTTGTAAAGCGTAGTATATAATTATCCATTTCTGACCATCTCATAACACAAAGAACTTACCCTTAACCCTGGGGAAATAAATAAAACGAATTATATGTTGATTGATGTTTAATAAAAAATAAAATTGTAAAATCATTAAAAAACCAGATTTTATGATAATTCCATGTTTACCCAATGAAGTCGATATCATGTATTAGTTATTGAAAGGATCGATTGTAATATTTGTATATTGGCCGAAGAGAAAATCAATATTATACAAATAAATACTATTAATAATTTATGTTGAATAATAAAATGTGTCTTTTTTATTGTAGAGGGTAGTTGTGGTAGATTTCAGTAAACTAAGAAGAGGACTATCCATCAGGTAGTATTACGGAACAGTGTCGTTTGGTTAACCTAACATTTGGAGATTAATGTCAAAATCAGCTGATCTCATGAACGGCGAATATTTAAAAAATTAAGAAATTGTCTACTCCGGGTGTAAACAAATGGTACTCGCTCTCTCTTCCAAATAAGACTAAACAACTTACTTAATCTTGACCCAAATCACACACACTCGATTTCTGCTTCGTTTGGGTAACATTACAATCAAATTTATTTAAACCTTAGTACTTATAATTCATAAGTGGCGATCGCTAAGAGGTGCTCTGACCGCTCCGAGACTGTCAAAAGACGGACGTCACACACACAATACCCGCGATACGTTACAAATGACGTACTAACATTGGGGCTGAATTAAATATAACTCAGTAATTGTAAGACACTCCGGAGAGTACTCTCACATTTATAAGCGTTACGTTACAAATGACGCATACAATGTGGGGGATATAATATAACTCTACTATACCTCATAGTCGTTACGTTACAATATATATATATATATATATCTTTAAAATGTTGAAAGAATTATTATGTCTGTGATACTATTTTGGGGGGTATGCTACTTAAACAATTATGCATTTATGACATATGAATATGATTTAAATACAAAAAAAGATTTGAGAAATGTCAACATAAAACTATGTGAATTGTGGGAATTATGAAAATTAATAAAGAGTTATTTGTTTGCTAATAGAGAGTTTTAATTGCAAGTCCCGTCTCACTGGACCCAGCACATTTTATGCTTCTTCTAGGCCTTCTGCCTAGTCATAAATATCTAGTAGCCTCTCCTTAAAAAAAAAAAATAAATAAATAAAAAAAAATTAAAAATAAGGAGGGGTTACAAGCTTGCCTATAGCTGTGTGAGGTATATTAAAAAATTCCCCAACTTTTTAAGTTATGTATCACAATAGCATTTGGCACACCAATATAGGATCAGCCTTAATTATTTTTCTGCTAACAAAAAAATCTTTAACTCCCTTAACTCCCTTTAATTACAACTGCTGTTTGGAATAAAGAATGATAATAGAAGATTATTACCTGACTTGCAGTGCAGCTGCAGATGCCTGTTTCTGGGTAGTGACTGATGAAATGAAAGTACTTTTCAAATATTTCTGTTGTTGTTGACTAGACGCCTGGCATACTCCAAAATAAAGCAATGCACGAGGCACACACTCTGCTTCAACAAGTCGTTGTTCCCGTTGTAAAATACGTTTTGGAGGCGTGCTATCTAAAATAAACATGCAAATATAATGATAATATATAACATTTTTACCCTACATTGTAACAAAACAAATTTAGTGATCAATACAAATGAGTTGAAACTATCCCATATTCAGATTTTCAAATGACATAATTTAAATAGGAATTAAAAGTGAAAATTGACATTGACAAAATGGTATTGATTAAAAGTGAAAGTTATAAAAGGATAGTTTGCTTATTATAGAAGACAAAACATGCGCACACAAGTGATGGTAGTCCGAACTGACTCACACAAATTTGGAGACACAAAGTTGAGACAGATAAAGAATTTCAAGTATATAGGTAGCAAAATGTCAGTGGATTATAAACACTGGAAACATTACGTCTATAAATAATAGTGCAGGCATCAGAAAAAAGTTGTTAACCTACAGAACTGAACTCAAAACAAGGGAATATCTTATAAGGCCTTTTATGTGCAGTATAGCTCTGAATCATCTTAGACAATGGGAGAAACTATTGAATCAAACTTTAAAAGCAAATATTAGTGGCTTTTGAAACTCACTGTCATCACTGTTCCATTTTTATACACGTATATCAACATTCCATTTATACACACATATTCAAACACTTTTTGCTACAGTCTATTTCTTGAGTCATATATAATATATTTAATATTTATAATTACTTTACCTCAAGATGTTTTCCCCTTATTTGGGACATGTTTAGGAAATCCTATTGTTCTCATCCTCAGCTTCCCACCATTAGAATAAGGACTTTTAAAATGCATATGGTGATGCAAAATTATTGCAGAAAAGTGCAATAATAAAGATGTCATACAAATTAAAGTTAATTACTACCACAATTAGCTAGTAATTAACGCGTGTGATATATGTAAATAACGAGTGAAAAATTATGAAGACTATGCAACCATTAGCTAAAGATCAAGTTTTTGGTCTAAAAAGTGATCAGTTAAAAAAGGACACTCCACATGAATTGACAAAAGGTTAACATGTCAAAAACAATATGTGACATGTCAGTTTGTTGTCTACTATAAACACCTCCGGCAATTTTGGACGAGGTCAGACTCAAGGTATCTTTACACGATGTCACTATGTCTATCTGCTGATTGACTTGAACATCATCATCATCATCATCATCATCACCATCATCTGCAAAACACTACAATTGATGGAGGAGCATAGGAGCACAGGCTACAGAATACCGTGGAAGTGGCTTCATCATCATCATCATTACTGTCATCATTCAGGAGAGCACACACACACACACACACACACACACACACACACACACACACACACACACACACACACACACACACACACACACACACACACACACACACACACACACACACACACACACACACATGGAATGGTAACGTCAAACTTCAACAATACGGAGGTGACAAAAGAATTATATTTTTGTGTTAAACAAAGGACTTATAAAGAACAGAATATCAGATAAACCAATATAAAGACTTAAATGTAAATAGTATAAATATTCAGAGTAAAAGATGTAATTGTAAGTTGGTGTTAAAAATAATATTTTTGTCTAATTTTAAAAATTGGGTGTCATTATAAGTCATAAATATTCTTATAATAAATATTATTTTTTCTAAAATATAAATAGCAACCATTCAATTTTTATTTGGTAAAGTTAATGTTATTTTTTATAGATGAGTACAAATTTTTAATAATGATTCAAAGTCAGACACCCATGTGATATAAAAGAATTTTATAATTTGTTCGTCATATATGTTTATATATTTAAGACTATATGTTGCTGAATAGCAAAGATATGCTATGTTTTCAGAGTGTAACCTTATACAAGAGAATATTTTGAATTTTCAAATTTTAAATTTTAATAATCAATTAATTTTCTTTACAATATTTAACAAACCAGTGAATTATCCGTTACTATGTGTTTATTAATTATTTTATGGCATTAACGTCTCACTCCTCTTTTTTTAAAATACGTTTATTGTCCAACCACATATAAATAATCCAACGAACACACAAAAATCCTACGACCTAGCCGGTGTTTAACACTATACAGTTGCGCTAGGTACATGGACAGAAGTGTATTCATTTTATAATACATGTAATGTTGCAATATATATATATATATATATATATATTGTAGCGTGACAGAAAATCCACTACATTTTAAGTCATATGAAATCATAAAGTTTAATTACACCAACAAATGTTATAATAATATTGAATGACATTTAAATAAATCAGAGGAATGAAACAGATAAAATAACAATCCTCATTACATTATATATAAAAACCACTGTTTAAAAAACCAAAGAAAGTATCGAAGCAACTCATAGTATAATATCAGTAAGTTCCCAGGAAGCTCAGAGCAGTAAACCAGTTATATAAGACCATATCAAGAAAAAAGAGACTCAATTAAAGAGTGGTGAATACCAAAATACCCCAAAAACAAGAAGAGGGAAGAATAAAGTTTGTGATCAGGAAGAAAACAATACCCTGAAACCTGTATAGAAGAATAAAGTCAGTTCAGTGAATAAATTACATGCTCCAAACTAAACCTCAGTCGAGATAACACCAAGTACCTTGGTTTACCCAAGAATGAGGAAGGAAGACCAGAAGAGTGAAGACTAGACGAGGGACAAGAATGAAGACTAGAAGAAGGACAAGAAGGAAGACCAGAAGGAAGATACGAAGAAGGACAAGAAAGAAGACAGGAGGAGAGGAAGAAATAGTATGAAAGAAACACCGTTGTAAAACCTATTATTATATAAACTACTATCAACCCCAAACCCACAAAAACTATACAAAAGAAAGTATAACATACCCAAAATCCTATAAAATGTAATTATTGAGAAAACTAAAGTGCTGTATAGCGTTATAAGAAGTGAACCGACTAAAGCTATTGTGTAATAAAGAAAATAAACTAGTCTTAACATGATCCATGTGTGTGTGTGTGTTAGTCCATGATTACTAAAGGTCTGGTCTGAGATAATAAGACTCAAAATATCAGAACCAACAGTGAAAGTGAATTTGTGTAAGTGTTTTTTAAAAATGCAATAAACTTAAAGTTGGTGATACTATAACTTATCAGTATGCTATATCACAACTTTAATATCTAATAATAAACAGCATAATAAAATAATAAAATGGAAGATTTCCAGTATTTTATTATTTTAATGGAAATCTTTATTTACAGGACATTTGTAAAAAATGATAATAAATAGAGTATGGGAGTTAATGTTTACTGATGTAGGGGATCACAATAATAATGGTTTAAACCAGAAAGGACTGGCATTAATATAGTATTAATAAGTGTAAAATGTTTAAATAGACTGTTTATTCACAGTCCTAAAATCAATGTGTTAATAAAATGTATTTGTAAGGGTTATTAGAAAATAAGATTTATGTTATGTGTTTTAAAAAGAATTATGTTTGATAAATAATAGCCTACATACCATTAATAATGTTCTAATAGGTATGTTATATTAGCTCAAGAATAGTTAAAAGATGTATGTTCAAACCATGTCTGCAATATGTTCAATTGTGCAGATTGCTAAACAATGTTCATAATTAATTATTTTAATAACTGTAGTGTTAATTAACTACTACACCACACAATAAGCCAATAAACCATGTTATTTTCATATAATTGTAATTATGTAAAGTCAGAGGAGGAATTAAGTTTAAATTTATTTGAGAAAGAAAGAAATATAAAATTCTAAAATCTAGGCCATTTGGTGAATTCACAGAACCAATATAAACTAGTATAATTCACTTATAAATCCTGTAAACTACCAAGATATAGATAAGGTAACACAGTTAAACACTACTGGAAATGATCCTATGAGTTAAAATGATAATAAGGAAATATACCTTAAAACATTGTAAATTTTCAAAATATATAAATTAATTAATTTTAAAGAGCAATGTCAAATTTACAGATTAACACAAAAAACCAGTTCAAAGGTGTAGTTTATATGTATTTGGGGAGGGGAGGAGGAATATGACTGATTAAAGTTTATTGTGGTAGTATTGATAATACCTAAAATGGAGGGAATTCGTATAAAGACAGAAATCCAATTTTGAGCCTATATTTCCAAAAAGTAAAGAATTGTTAATTTCCACAAAATATCTACAGATATGGACTATAATACATCAATTTAAAGGGAATGAGATGATTAAACCAATAATAAGGTTAATAATTCATAAAAGTGATGAATAAAATAGATAAATTCCATATATAATGTAATATTTTATCATGTGTATGGGAAGTCGAAATATGTTAACAATACTTTTTCAAAGATTAACTGGGCCAGATTTATGACCAAGTTAATTAGTCTTTTGTTGAATATCAAGCTGAACAGTTGAGTGACAAAACGTTCTTTAAATCGAATCGAAAATGGTACTAGCGTTTAGCCATTGAAATAAGTGAAACGAGAGTTAGACGAATTAGACACTTTTTAAAACTAAAGCTATCAATACATTCACGACAATAGTGAAAACAAACACTTAACTCCATAATACGAGTGATAGAAACAAGTAAAACATTATATTTAAACTGATTCATTCTGCAATTCCTAACCATAACTTGAGAACTTAACCGCAGAAGAGAACACATACAAAATAAACTAACTAACACAAGTTTACACAGAACACTTCGCCAGAATACACCAAATAGCTTAACAGACATATTACACCAGTGCGGGGACATTTCAAACCTTAATGAAGGTAATTTTATTGTGATTTTCTGACGCGACGCATTTGCAGTAACCTAGTCCAACTCGAGTAGCGGCCATCTTGAAAACGGAGCCTGCTTCCTACATCGCAGTGACGTCAGTCTTCATTGGTTCGACAAAACATTTATTCAAATATTATATACTGGAATTATTTAAATACTATTGAATAGTAATTATTGTATTTATTTTTAATTGTTAATGTTATACTTTCTCGTCACCCTTCTCTGACTATTAATTCTAATCGCTCAAAGAACCTGTCTTTTAATATAATATATCATAAATTTTGTTCTGTATGACACAATCGATAATTCCCGAGACAGAGTCGATAATTGCTCTCCATCGATAAAATATCGATTATTTATTTAAATTGTCAATAAATCTTTATATTTCCATTATTTCGTATCTGTTACTTATTTCACAGGTTAATTTAAGAGTGTTTATTAAGGTTGAAGGACTTAAATAAGAAGAATATATCTTATTTGAACAAGATATTGGACCAGTCAGAAAAGTCACCAATCGATTATTAACTGGAGTTAATCTATTTAACTCCAGACTTGGTTCAAATCTTCAAGAAGTGCTCGACGGTCAATAAATACCTACCTGTTATTAAAATTTTTACAAGAACCTTTTAAAACAGATTTATTTCTTATACACACCTCTATAAACATCAACAAGATTTCTTACTATTTGAAAATTCTATTTTTTATAAAATTTTCCTTTTACATTTTATTCTTTTGTAACGACCGGCATACAGAGGTCCTGTTACAAAGTGGCGTCCAACTTAGAGGGCTTGATAATATAAGCCTGGCAGCGGTTATACAGTCGGGAAGAAGGGCAATTACGACAAGCAAAATGGCAGAACTTACAATAGAAGAGAGGTGGAACAAGATAATGGAAATGGGCCAACGAATAATAGAGAAACTAGATGACCAGGATAAGAAAAGGAGAGAGGACAGATTAAAAAGCGAAGAATTAAGAAAGAAAAAGACAGAAGAATTAAAAAATGATAGCAAACCAGAACCAGAAGAGATACCAAACGAAAAAACAATTGAACCAGCTATAGTATTACCTGAAAAGAAAACTAACGGCAATACAGAAAATACTAAAGCTATGGAAGTGGAACCAAGGGAAAGGAGGAAAACGCTTCCAAGGAAATTAATGAAAACAAAGGAAGAAATAGAAATGATGAACCATGGTTTAATGGATGTCAATAATATTCCAATTACCGACCATGAAGAAATCAGGAATTCCAGAAGTTATGGAAGGAGATTAAAAATAATCTCAGAAATAAAGTGCCAACAGACAATAGTTTACCAATGGGGAAGGACCAGAGGTAAATGGAATACGATATGTGGACCAGATCAGTTTCAGTGCTGGACTGGACAGTGTATTTCAGAAAGATGGAAATATAACATCTTATCAGACTGTGACGATGGCACTGGTGAATCACCAGAGTGTGTTCCATTAGTGCGCCATCCAGGACTATTTCAGTGTACAATTACACAAAAAGGTATACCTTCCGGATGGATATGTGATGATGAACCAGATTATGGGGATTCAGAGAAGCAAATAATTGATAAACCAGATGAAGACCCTCACAGATATTTTTCAGGTCATACAGCATATGGACCAGAGACATATTGGAATATAAGACAATATAATAATGGGAACAATACTAATTACAATGATAATAATAATACGGGTCCAAATTATCAAAACCCGAATCGACCCTCAAATGGTTATCAGGGTAACCGCAATCCCTACCCTAATAATGTAAATAGTCAGAGAAGCCCCAATTATGGTAATAGTCCTTACCCTAATAATACCAACCGTACGGGTCCCAATAATGGTAATTTTAATAATAATAGGTTTCCTCGCCCTAGAGTGAACTTCATACGAGCCACAGATGGAAGACAGCGAGGATTCAACCACAATCGACGAAGCAGTTACCGCGGATACGAAGAAAGGCGGAGGAGCCTAGAACGTGACTAACCGAGGTACTATCCGACGCGTAGGAGCAATAGTTTGGACAACACTGAACGGAGGTCGAACCAAGAACGACCGGAAGACTATAGGACAGATCGGCAGGTAACCACTCTGAGCATCCCGAATGAGGCATCGACTAGTATGGCTCAAAGGAACAATGATGCCGAGCCTTCAAACGGGCACAGGCAGTAATAAATCGCCAGAACCCGTTACTGCTACTGACTACTGGGTATAATAAGAATAATGAGTGCAATTTTGAGAATAATCACAATCGTATTACAATCATCGGGTGCAACTACCTGAAGGACATCAGACAGGAGTTATTGAAAGAAGAATAACAAGAAGAATTTTGAAATAATCCCCAAAATTCTAAAACAAAGGTAAGCCCATCTTACATAAAAAAGAAAAAATATTTGAGAAGAAACATTTTGAAGGTAGAATAACAAGAAGAAATTAGAATAAAATCCCCTAAATTCTAATAACAATGTAAGCCAATTACATACAATTTATTTGAGAAGAAACATTTTGGAAGAAGATATATAAAACAGAATTTTGAATATAAATTATCCAAATTCTGAACACAAAGTAAGCCAATTACATACAATTTATTTGAGAAGAAACATTTTGGAAGAAGATATATAAAATAGAATTTAAAATCCCCAAAATTCTAAAATACATGTAAGCCAACCTTACATAAAAATTATTTAAAGGAAAACCATTTAGAAGATATGCATAAGAAGAAGTTAGAATAAATTACCTAAATTCTAATAACAATGTAAGCCAATTACATACAATTTATTTGAGAAGAAACATTTTGGAAGGAGATATATAAAACAGAATTTTGAATGTAAATTATCAAAATTCTAAAACACTTGTAAGCCAATCTTACATAAATAATTATTTGAAGAAAAACTTTATGGTATAATATAATAATAAAGAAGGAGAGAATTTAGAAATAAAACCATCTAAAGTCAAAAACAAGTAAGGACAGCTTACTAAATATTTATTTGAAGAGAAACATTTTGACAATAATATCAAGAGAATTTAGAAAAATAAAACCAGCCAAAACACATGTAAGCCCACCTTATATACAAATAATTTGAGAAAACTTTATGGAATAATATAAGACGAGTGAATTTTGAATTATGAATAAATCAAGTTTCCAAACCAAGTATAAATACAACTTACCAACCAATTATTAATAAAACACTTTGGTGAGATAAACTGAAGAGATTTCAAACCATATTTATGGTAAGCATAGAATATAATTACCATGGTAACAAAGGATCATAATGGGATGAAGAAAGGAAACAGATTTAGAATTAAAACAAATAATTCTGGACAGTATGATCATGTCTAAGTTCAATATGAAGAGGAAAAACCTTTCCATAAAATGATGCTAAATAAATAAAAAAGAAAAATTTCTTTAATACGATTTGAGTGATTGAATATAATAAAGTACAAAAACTTCTTTGGAATTATGAGAGAATGAAACTTTGAAGTGGTATGAAGAGAAATGATGACCTCATTATGAAATTAATAAAAAACCATCATTTGCAAGTATAATAGCAATGACAGGAATAATGTGAAAATAATGTCAAAGATTTATGTAATTAAACGAATTAATATAAAATGATTTATGAATTAAATGACAATTATGATAATGACAGTTATAAAAATTCTAGAAAATAGAACAAGTGGAAATTTAAGAACAAAGAAACAGTCTAAAAATGTCATAAAGATATGCTACTATAAATAATGCAGATTATAATAAAAAAACCAGAAGGTAATAAAGAATTTATAACCAAAAGATTTATATGATAAGAAAAGTTGAAAAATGTAATAATAGAAGAGCTTCCTACCATAATATCAAATGAAAGAAACATCCAGATAATGAGTCAGAAGAACAACTGAGATAGAAATATTAAAATCTCTGAGAAGTATAATAAGTAATAAGTGAAGTATCCCAAAGATATTTTTTTAAATAGTAACAAATGTGTACTATTCTGAATAATTTTTTAATCTGTCTGAAGATAATTCCAGCAGGATTAATATGTTTTTTGAGCAGAGATGATTTGCCTCTGTACTCAAATATGTGTGAAGTATTGGACAGCAGAGGAAAGTAGCGTACAGTGCCTCTCTGAACTGAACCAGCTCACAAAGTAGGGAACGATAGGGAGGAAATATCCCAAGGAGAAAATACTAAGAAGAAATATGAAAATGAAATAATAAATATGAAACTCAGATGACTATTACTATCAAGGAAGATCAAGTGAGAATGATATAGACTCAAATATAAATAAGAAAATTTTTAAATGGAAGGAAGTCCAAAATAGTAACAAACATAGAATAATTATCATAAGCAATTGTTTCAGACAAAGCAAGTATAGTCTGAAAAAATTACTTCTGGAGAAGGGCATTCTGTAGCGTGACAGAAAATCCACTACATTTTAAGTCATATGAAATCATAAAGTTTAATTACACCAACAAATGTTATAATAATATTGAATGACATTTAAATAAATCAGAGGAATGAAACAGATAAAATAACAATCCTCATTACATTATATATAAAAACCACTGTTTAAAAAACCAAAGAAAGTATCGAAGCAACTCATAGTATAATATCAGTAAGTTACCCAGGAAGCTCAGAGCAGTAAACCAGTTATATAAGACCATATCAAGAAAAAAGAGACTCAATTAAAGAGTGGTGAATACCAAAATACCCCAAAAACAAGAAGAGGGAAGAATAAAGTTTGTGATCAGGAAGAAAACAATACCCTGAAACCTGTATAGAAGAATAAAGTCAGTTCAGTGAATAAATTACATGCTCCAAACTAAACCTCAGTCGAGATAACACCAAGTACCTTGGTTTACCCAAGAATGAGGAAGGAAGACCAGAAGAGTGAAGACTAGACGAGGGACAAGAATGAAGACTAGAAGAAGGACAAGAAGGAAGACCAGAAGGAAGATACGAAGAAGGACAAGAAAGAAGACAGGAGGAGAGGAAGAAATAGTATGAAAGAAACACCGTTGTAAAACCTATTATTATATAAACTACTATCAACCCCAAACCCACAAAAACTATACAAAAGAAAGTATAACATACCCAAAATCCTATAAAATGTAATTATTGAGAAAACTAAAGTGCTGTATAGCGTTATAAGAAGTGAACCGACTAAAGCTATTGTGTAATAAAGAAAATAAACTAGTCTTAACAGTCCATGATTACTAAAGGTCTGGTCTGAGATAATAAGACTCAAAATATCAGAACCAACAGTGAAAGTGAATTTGTGTAAGTGTTTTTTAGAAACGCAATAAACTTAAAGTTGGTGATACTATAACTTATCAGTATGCTATATCACAACTTTAATATCTAATAATAAACAGCATAATAAAATAATAAAATGGAAGATTTCCAGTATTTTATTATTTTAATGGAAATCTTTATTTACAGGACATTTGTAAAAAATGATAATAAATAGAGTATGGGAGTTAATGTTTACTGATGTAGGGGATCACAATAATAATGGTTTAAACCAGAAAGGACTGGCATTAATATAGTATTAATAAGTGTAAAATGTTTAAATAGACTGTTTATTCACAGTCCTAAAATCAATGTGTTAATAAAATGTATTTGTAAGGGTTATTAGAAAATAAGATTTATGTTATGTGTTTTAAAAAGAATTATGTTTGATAAATAATAGCCTACATACCATTAATAATGTTCTAATAGGTATGTTATATTAGCTCAAGAATAGTTAAAAGATGTATGTTCAAACCATGTCTGCAATATGTTCAATTGTGCAGATTGCTAAACAATGTTCATAATTAATTATTTTAATAACTGTAGTGTTAATTAACTACTACACCACACAATAAGCCAATAAACCATGTTATTTTCATATAATTGTAATTATGTAAAGTCAGAGGAGGAATTAAGTTTAAATTTATTTGAGAAAGAAAGAAATATAAAATTCTAAAATCTAGGCCATTTGGTGAATTCACAGAACCAATATAAACTAGTATAATTCACTTATAAATCCTGTAAACTACCAAGATATAGATAAGGTAACACAGTTAAACACTACTGGAAATGATCCTATGAGTTAAAATGATAATAAGGAAATATACCTTAAAACATTGTAAATTTTCAAAATATATAAATTAATTAATTTTAAAGAGCAATGTCAAATTTACAGATTAACACAAAAAACCAGTTCAAAGGTGTAGTTTATATATATTTGGGGAGGGGAGGAGGAATATGACTGATTAAAGTTTATTGTGGTAGTATTGATAATACCTAAAATGGAGGGAATTCGTATAAAGACGGAAATCCAATTTTGAGCCTATATTTCCAAAAAGTAAAGAAATTTGTTAATTTCCACAAAATATCTACAGATATGGACTATAATACATCAATTTAAAGGGAATGAGATGATTAAACCAATAATAAGGTTAATAATTCATAAAAGTGATGAATAAAATAGATAAATTCCATATATAATGTAATATTTTATCATGTGTATGGGAAGTCGAAATATGTTAACAATACTTTTTCAAAGATTAACTGGGCCAGATTTATGACCAAGTTAATTAGTCTTTTGTTGAATATCAAGCTGAACAGTTGAGTGACAAAACGTTCTTTAAATCGAATCGAAAATGGTACTAGCGTTTAGCCATTGAAATAAGTGAAACGAGAGTTAGACGAATTAGACACTTTTTAAAACTAAAGCTATCAATACATTCACGACAATAGTGAAAACAAACACTTAACTCCATAATACGAGTGATAGAAACAAGTAAAACATTATATTTAAACTGATTCATTCTGCAATTCCTAACCATAACTTGAGAACTTAACCGCAGAAGAGAACACATACAAAATAAACTAACTAACACAAGTTTACACAGAACACTTCGCCAGAATACACCAAATAGCTTAACAGACATATTACACCAGTGCGGGGACATTTCAAACCTTAATGAAGGTAATTTTATTGTGATTTTCTGACGCGACGCATTTGCAGTAACCTAGTCCAACTCGAGTAGCGGCCATCTTGAAAACGGAGCCTGCTTCCTACATCGCAGTGACGTCAGTCTTCATTGGTTCGACAAAACATTTATTCAAATATTATATACTGGAATTATTTAAATACTATTGAATAGTAATTATTGTATTTATTTTTAATTGTTAATGTTATACTTTCTCGTCACCCTTCTCTGACTATTAATTCTAATCGCTCAAAGAACCTGTCTTTTAATATAATATATCATAAATTTTGTTCTGTATGACACAATCGATAATTCCCGAGACAGAGTCGATAATTGCTCTCCATCGATAAAATATCGATTATTTATTTAAATTGTCAATAAATCTTTATATTTCCATTATTTCGTATCTGTTACTTATTTCACAGGTTAATTTAAGAGTGTTTATTAAGGTTGAAGGACTTAAATAAGAAGAATATATCTTATTTGAACAAGATATTGGACCAGTCAGAAAAGTCACCAATCGATTATTAACTGGAGTTAATCTATTTAACTCCAGACTTGGTTCAAATCTTCAAGAAGTGCTCGACGGTCAATAAATACCTACCTGTTATTAAAATTTTTACAAGAACCTTTTAAAACAGATTTATTTCTTATACACACCTCTATAAACATTAACAAGATTTCTTACTATTTGAAAATTCTATTTTTTATAAAATTTTCCTTTTACATTTTATTCTTTTGTAACGACCGGCATACAGCGGGACTGTTACAATATATACATATATATATATATATATGCATATATAATAGACATCATACTGTAATTATACTACAAAAAAAACTTTAATGAAAAATTGCACAGAAACTTCTATGCAGACCACTTTTTTATCTAGATTTAGGTCTGACAGTAATTATTAAATAATAATAATAATAATAACTATTATTATTATAGATTCATTTTACTATCAAATTGGTACTGCGGAGAGAGCTAAGTGTTGTATAAGGAAAACAGGGCAAAGCAGGATAGTGTGACCAACACAATGTTTCAGCCACCCATTATTAAGCCAAGATGACATTTCTTCTTCTTCTTCTTCTTCTTATTATTATTATTACTACTACTCAGGAAAGTTGATCTGGGGCTGGAAAAACCAATGAATCTGCTGCTTCACAGGATGAAACCTTTAATGTCTAAACTAATGCCCAACCACAATAACAGTACTAGTTCCAAAATATGTGTCTACTTTTGTAACTACAAAACCAGAAGCAAAAGCTCAATCTCAACAGTTAATAGGGAGAATGAACATACAAATAAAAATAAAACTGAAGCATTTGAATTCCCAAATTTTGTGCTCAGTTAGCCTAACATACAGAAAAATGTATGGCACAGGCATAACAGAAAAATTGAAAAGAATTGAAAAAAAAACTATTTCACAACATTCTATATAATAACATGTACATTTTTATTCCTGTGAAAAAAGGGATCAGATAGCTCGGTCTTAAGTGAATCGTCTTGACTAAGGAAATACGAAAAGACTCATTAATAGCAATTTCTAGAGACATGTTGAATCTCAATACAAGGTAATAACACTTTAATCATAAAAAGGTTTCCTACCAATTAACATTTTGATGACAATGGGTGTCAACTGACATCCTTTCTGAGTATACTCACAGATGTCAAATGATGTCCTGCAGTTTCACTATGTTTGTATATGGTACTGTGTGTATAAATACGAATCTAGATCTGTTTTAAAACAAAATATGTTTTTATAGTATTCAAATTGTACACTAGACTGCAGTGCCATTCACTTTCCTAACAACAGCTGACAACAACTCAGCACATGTTGTGTTTAAAATTCTATTATGCTTGGGGCCATATTTTAAATTATTTCACTAAGAACAAAAAAAAATGTAAATTTCTAAAGACTGATTATAGCACAAACATTATATAACAATATGGTTCATGTGTTTATATTATAATGACATTGTGAGTCTTGGTAGATTCACAATTTTTAGTAGATTCACAATGTCATAGTATCAGCCAATTTTGTTGTTTTCCCTAAACATTGATTTTTTGAAAAGTAATTAAAGGCAACATCAACACCTAAATCATACACAGCATGTAATATTTTAAACAGGACTTTTAGATCTTTATAAAGATATAGCTGACATATATTTTTACTGTAGAAGCTACAGCATTTTAAATGAATGGAAAAAAAGTCCAGCCTGGGCGAAGTACAGCCAGCATCAAAGTGTTACGATGTTAAGTATAACTTAATTAACTGATGAAGCTATGACTGATACTAAAATATTTCTTGTGTGTGTGTGTGTGTGTGTATTGGCTGTTGGATCTAAAACATACACATCTAAACATCCAACTGCTATTAGGTTAAGAAAATTCTTGATGCAATTAGGTTCCTTTTAGTTTACAAACACTTTTTTACATTTAAATAGTTACAATCCAATTAGTATCAATTTTAAGTTAATTTTTATAAAAATTACAACATACACTCTAATAATTTCTGAACCAATTTCAAAAAACAAGTTAAGTTTTTGTTAAAAAAAGGTACTGATTTACAAATGGATCCAAAATCTTGTAAAAGTTGCTACACTTGATAAAGACCGAGTATATCCTTATGTTCTACAGAAGTATAATTTTACTATTTTATAACAGGTTTGATAATGATTCCATATACGATACTTACAAAGATAAAATGGTAGGTCTGGTTGCTCTAAGAATTGTTTCACAAATTCCGTAACAGTTTCAATGGTGTCTAGAGGTGAGAAAACTGCTTGCAACACGAGCCTATCAGGAAACTGAATACGTATCACTGTGTGCTTATAGTTGTGTAATAAACTCAGTGTCGTAGACGATGTGATCAATTCTTTTGTTGCACTTGTAGACAATGGCTGGTTTTCAATGTCTTCTCTAAAACAAGAAATAAATATATACAGAAAATAGACAGAAGGATCTTTTCTGACAGTCCTCCCACTTCCTACTTCTTACATGCAGGTGTTACGTTTTCTTATATACCTAATACACAAAGAAATAAATAATAAAGGTAAATATATATCATCTACTTGTAAATTTATCTTTGCCTATACTCTAATGACACATTACTTCTTCTGAACTAATCAACACCAATCAAAATTGTCACTTCTGGGTTACTAGACCTTCTTCATCCCCTGTGGAGTTGTTGCCATTTACAGCAGTCTTGAGTATTCAGAATTCTTTGTAATCATTGTAATTAGTGTTTTATAATTTTCTGAATCAGCATGCATATTTTATTTATTTCTTTACAGTTAGCTGTACTGACTTGCGAAGGACCAGATTTTGAAATAGCCCGGGTCGCCACTCACACTTGATAGATAGCATATGAGAGCCGTATATTATCCCAACTTAAATGTGTCCCCAAGTACAGGTTAGGTCGGGGTCAGGTGACAAATAAAAACACTTATTCTAGCATTATTGATTTTATATTACTATCCACAAAACAAATGACAATAAGAACTCATTATATTCAGTAAAATTTACACCAGAAGACTCAATTTGATTACTTCAATTTCAATATGTTTTTTAACTTATAAAACTCTCCACATTCTCCTCAAAATTCTCTACTTACATACCCAAAAAACAAAATACAACAAAGGAAAAATTGTTATCTCCATAACCCCAGAATAACACCAACACTTTCATATTCTTATACTAATATACTGTAATATTTGAAGACCCTTTATTTTCTCCTCACACACACACACACATTTATCTTTTCCATGGCCATTACATTTTTACTAAATTTGTTGTATGACTAATCATACCTGTTTTTATTCTCTGATTACCCACAACTTTGTGGCGCAGCTCCCCGGTGATGTCACTTCTCTCTCTCTCTCTCTCTCTCTCTCTCTCTCTCTCTCTCTCTCTCTCTCTCTCTCTCAAACTCACCCTCTCTCCTCCATGAATTTTGTTTAGTTTTTCCAATGATTTCTATGGATTTAACTTTTCACATCTATCGTTTTAATTAATGTTCCCTAATTCACTTCAAAACTGTACAATGCTGCTACGTGGTTGAAAAACAACACCAAGATTGTTTACATTTTATTAACTATTTCTGACATACACCACTGGACCTACTTCCATTTGTTATTTCTTTTGTTTCTTGTTACTAACTATGCGCTTTTGATCGAACTCACACACACTATCCGCCTTTTTGAGCTTAGTTTTGCTCTACCTTGTACAAAAGCATATTCACAACCATGCCATTGTTCAGAGAGCAACTGTCGAATCCCTCTCGTGGCATCGTCATACACGGTGTCATCTTTTTCAATGCCTCGTTTCAGCTGGCAGCCTTTACTAAAACTCTGTTTAAAATAGTTTCGTTATAAACACCATCACATTGTTATAGATATTATATCAGTTTTAACCCAATAACTGCCCATGATCTTCTCCTGTTCTGATGATATATGGTGAACTACTTCGCCCTATGGAAGTACTGTCCTGCACTATTTGCACCCACGTCACTGATCCCGATCACATATTACTTGCATTTTCATCCAAAATTATCACAAAAAACCATAAAAATAAATTTTCTTTGCTATTTTATAATTTTATTTAATAACATTTTTTTCTGTTTTCTTTTCTCACACGCACACGCTCATTCACTCACACCACTGGGTGCTTAATGTACATTTTCCGGTACCTTTTTGATGCAGAATTTTGAAATTGTAGTATATACAGGTCATGTACTATTACACTTTTTTTTTAGCAAAAGCGAGGTTGGTACAAGAGCCTGTGTTCATCAGAGGATTTACATCGCTCATCATCTGGTAATCACACTAGCCAACAATGATGATTTTATAATTAAAATTTTTTTACCTTAATCCATCACTGTGACCGCTTGGTTTCTGTCTTCTAACGCGTTTCGGATTAGATTTAATCCATCATCAGAGTAAAAATTCGTCAGTTGACTTCGTTAAAACATTAAAAAGACACTAAAATACATCTATGTATATGTTGTACAAACACAGCGACGTACGCAGATGTGAGTGCGCACTCAACACCGGTTGACGACGTATACAGACGGTAAACAAAGTAAGACAGAAACCAAGCGGTCACAGTGACGGATTACGGTAAAAAAATTTTAATTATAATAATTGTGACGCGGATACCAGTACAATGACTTTAAAATGATGATTTTACAGGCATAAGTGAGGTCTTATATCTTACTATGTAAATATGAATTTGTAATACAATGAACAAAGTGACTGGCAAACCTAATGATTCAAATTATCTGCAGTGATCACAAAACGGTAACTTTCACTCATTTTTTAATAGACAGCACATGATAACATTTAAGGACAAATGAAAAAGTAAGAGAAATAAATTTGAGTTTCCAATTGCTATTAACAAAACATAATAAACAAAAATGAAAATACAAAGAAATACGCAACTTTCACATTCATAAACAATGCAATGAAGAAACATATAACACTATTTTAAAAATACAGATGAAATTAGGATATAAAACAAATTACAATACACAAAAATATAATTCATACAAAATAACCTTAAAAAAATGGTATTTACAAAATTGAATGCAAAGGTTATGACAAATTTTATTTGAACAAAAATTGATAAAATTCTACTTACCAAAAATCATTTACCAAAAATTTACCAATAACTATCATTTACCAAAAATTCACAAATCCAATTTAATAATAAAGGTTAAATATAGATTATGACTTTCAATACATTCACATACTATACAAGTAAAGTTATTCCATACAAAGGTACTATGATCAATATTTCTGGGAGAGCCTAAATATATATAAACATAAATTCATGTCAATACAAAACACAATACTATTTTTAAGACATTAGATACTGCACATTCATAAACAAAAAGTATCCATCGAATCAAATACATAAACAACATGAGCCTATGTTCTATTCATACTTAGATGATGACTCACATAAGATTGTCTCACATTAAAATTATATAAAAACTACACAGCACTATAAATTATTTGTTATCCATATTGTTAAAAACTACATTTTTAAAATTCGTGGACTATAAGTTTAAAATAAAAAGTATGAAGCTTCCAGTTTCTTTAATGTGTAAACTACGGTAATTTTATTTATTATCGATAACCCTATTACCATTCAATGATATAGGGTACATCATATTACATTACAGTACATTAAATTAAATTTTAAGCTTACACATTTCTTCCTCTTTCTTCCCTCTCCCCAACCTCACTTCTTCACATTGTTCTATTGTTTTTTTTTTAATAAAATTTTAGCAAATATTTAATCCCATGGTTTTTATTTAGTCTTCTTATTTTTCCCTCAATTCTTTTTACAGGCAGTCTATAAACTACAAAGTACTGTAGATATATTAAGCAGGTTACATGTTATATCTACAATGATTTTCACTATTTTTCAAAAACAGAGCCTGAAAACGTACCATAAAAGTAAGATTAGTGAACAAATTTTTAAAAAACAGTAACTTTTTAAAAGCCAGTTATTTAAATATAATTTTTAATTTTTTACTATGGACAATTAATCTACTAGGAAAATATTTTTACTATTTAACAATTAATCTATTAGAAAAAATACTACAAGGGTTTATGACTTTATCAGTTTTTCAGTAGATAATTAAACAGTTCAATAACTACTTTTGAACAACCAAACTACTACTTTTTCATAACTACTTTTGCACAAACTTTTATGCCTGAGAAATTAGATTAAAACTTTTTTTAGCTCATTTATCAAGATGAAAAAATAATATTTTATGGAAACATTTGGCATTAGTACCACAAAACCTTTTTCTTTATTTTAGGTGCATTAATGTAACTACATGTAAATTTTCATACAGTTTGGAACAACTGAGATTTTAAAAAAATTGTTTTTTTTTTCTATATTTGGACTAAAACGTCTTGTGTAATTGTAACATTATGGAGTTATCTACACTGTCCATCATGATGAAGATTTTTATCAAATGGTACCCAGGTCAAGCAGGGTCAGATGCCCTTAACTAAAAAATTGAAATTATCCCCTAACATTTGTTTACTGGATCATAAGACAATTTTTGATAAGTACTTGTCATAAGACAAATAATGATATATAAGAGCTGCTACATGACAACTATATCCAATGGCCCTCAGGCCATTTGCACACTTGCAACAGTAGGCTGTAATTGCAGATATCCCAACATCAGTAGCATTATAATGATATAAAATAGCCCTTAGTATATATAAAGTTTCAGCTAATTGGTTATATTCAGATTAAATGTTGTCCCCTCTTTACTCATACATTTTTGACAACAAAAATATTTTTTTTAATGCCTTGCAGGCTTTCTTACAAACAAAATTTAATTCTTAAAATTTAGTTCTTGAAAAAACAATTTAATTCTTAATAAAAACATAAAAATAAAAAACTTAAAAAAAAATTTTTTAAGACTATAAAACAGTCAAAACTGGCAAAAAAGAAAGAAAATCAACTTTTCAGACATAACACAAAAAATCGAACATCTAAAAAAATCATGTAAGTGTCCAACAAAATCCACAATAAAAAATAAACACAAAAAATGTTATAGAAATTTTTTAAAATAAAAAACTGAACCTTTTTTATTTCTTAAGTTTTTTGAAAGCCTAAAAAACTTCCTGGAAAAAAGGGCTTTAGGACACACCATCTATATATACTATATGGATCGCGTGCTGACAGGCAAAGTGAACGGCAGAAAACGTTCCGAAGCACGTACAGCTTCCCCCACCATCGGTGGAATAAGCGTTTGGCGTTAACACGTGTACTAAACGAGTCATTCAGTCAGTAATGCACTTGTTTTGCCACCTTACAATTATTACATTTGGGACAATTCTACTGAAAATTTGTGCTTATCTCTAAAAAAAGTAACTGTTTAGATTTTGATTTCATTAATCAAACTTCAATAATACGTTTTTCAGAAGTAGAGAAAGATTTCAATGAAACGGATATTGAGGAAATTAAATCTTTATGGGAATTATGAATATGGTTAAAGACGTTAGGTCATACTATAAGGATAACATTCTGTATTATCTGTGTGGCTTTATTGTGAAAAAAAAATATTTCGAAGTTAAGGTGTGAAGAGTGCGTGCATTCATTTACTGATAACAGATGACAATAACTTAAGCGTTTACACTCATTTTACTGACTTTGTGTCAAGCAGAAAATTTTTAAAGATTGCAAAATATGTGTATAATTTATTGACTATATCTGACAGTAAACTTAATACCAAAAAAATGATTATATCAGCTTCCAAAAACTTTGCTGGCACAGTGTTTAGAAAACATATTTCAAACAATGATTTTTCTGCAGACAGCCATAAAGTGAAACTTATCAAATTAATAGGGACATTATTTTATAAAATCTTGTGCTATGATATTGCTATGGAAAAAACTGCTGCAGCTACCTTCTCTAAGCTTGGTGTCCACAAAAAGTTAAATAATTTTGTATTATTTAGTAATGTTTAATGTAAACAATTTGTATACAGTTAATACGTAGCCAATTAAATAATTATATTATTATTATATGTAGCCAATAGCATTACTTATTGAACACTTTAACGACCATGACGAGCGTATATGCAGCTTCTTTTATGCAATAAACATTTTAAAGTTTACGGCTCATGTCTTTTATTCTTTGTTTCCCTTATTCTTATCTTTATTCGTCTGGCTTCAACATTAAATGTTCATAAATAAGAACGCAACAGAACTTAGCGATAAACTGAAATAATGTGTCAGAAAACTGAAATCTTCCAGTGAAACAAATGTGTTTATTTTGGAAAAGAACTTGTTAAAACATCCCACTTTGGAGTCATTAATTGTTAAAATGACATAGCTATACCATTTAATGCAAAATATGCTCCGGTAAAGCAACTAAAGCTATAAAAAAGCATAAAAGTCAGACTTTGTACAGGTACAGTATATAGCATAGGCCGTGTTCTTGCCCGCCACTGGTACAGCGGTCAGACCGAATTCAGTGAATGCAGCACGCGATCCATATAGTATACATCGATGACACACACACACACACACACACACACACACAACTGCTCACATTATTCTTGTTCTTATAAACAACATTAATAATAAACAATATTGTATAATTTTCAGCAAGAATATATTTTTTTATTTATTTGTATTTACACTACTGTCAGTCTTCATTACTGTCAGTTTTCATTACAATTTATCAAGTTTGCTGTACTGTTTACAGCACCAAGTTTGCAGAAACATCAATGAGCGTAATTAAAATTGATGAAACAGTGTGAATACAAATAAATAAAAAACAATATTCTTGTTAAAATACAAAATGCCGTTTATTATATGAGTATGTGTGTGTTCACACACTTATCACTACACTTCTTTTCTTGATAAGAAAATTACTTAATATAATATTAGTTTATAATCAAGATTTTTTTTTTCATACTTGGAACATGTTTTGAGCATCAAGCAGTTTGCCCATTGTCAGCCATGTTGTTGTTTTAAGTCTTGTGACATATGTGTGTCTGGTTGGTTGCTGCTGTTAGATTCAGTTGGCTTTTGGTTGGTTATACTGATATTATTGTGAATAGATGTGGTGTATTAATTTTTTTTAAGTGTTTCCAATAGTGTTTTAAAAATTGTGTCGTGTTTTGTATTGATTTGTACTTATTCTGGTATTTGTTTTGTATTTCTGGTATCTGTTAGTTTGTTACACAATACCCACAAACTACTGTACTATAATATCAACTAAACGCTATGTAACTCACCGTCTGTGGCTTAAGTAAATGTCTTTATACAACTGACATGTTTCGGGACACTTGTCCCATCCTCAGAATATTTTAAAAAGTCTCTTCATACCATCATACGATGGCACAGTCGTCAATATATTAAAAATATTATAATATTAACAATATATTTAAAATATACGAAGTCGCACGACGGAAAATAAAAATAGGTAAGTTTGTACCTTTGTATTAGAGCGCGACTTGGAGACAAAACAATAAAATGTAAAAATATTAAAATCCACATACACAATTACACTACACAAGTGTCCCGAAACATGTCAATTGTATAATTGTATAAAGACATTTACTTAAGCCACAGATGGTGAGTTACATAGCGTTTAGTTGATTATAAAATACGTGGCTTGGACTATAAGCGGATTTATTCCATTAACAATACTATAATACTACATACTACAAAAATTCAATAATAAAAAATAAATGGTAACAAAATGAAAACCAAAAAACCCCCCTTGCCAGGAGGATGGAGAAGCAGGATATTAACCTTGGTGTGCATTATCTATGAACCAGTAAACAAAATTTAGTGAGTAATTTCAAGTTTTTAAGTTAAGGGCATTTGAGGTCTTGTAACTAATAATACCCTATTTCTTATTCCTAACAGAATCAAAATATTTTTACATATTGAAGACACACACACACACACACACACACACACACACCCCAAGGCCGTGCACAAGGGGGGGTTTGGGGGTTTAACCCTCCCCATTTGGGAAGAGAAATCAGCGAGTTTGGAAGTGAAATAGTGATTGTTTGAATCTGATATAAAATACCGGAGGTATTCACATCATTTGAACTCGTGAACAATTCCCGCCTTGCGCAGCAAACACGGCAGTGCTCCGTCTTTCTCACACGTTAGTAGTATACGTAGTTCATTCGGCATGCCAGTTCTCTATTTTCGTGTGGTTCGCGCAGTATTGACTGACTTGTGCATTAATCATTAATTATCGCTACCACCAATAGACTACGGACTGTGTATTCCTAGTTCGTTTTGCTATTTTGTGCTGAACAATTAGTAAAATATGTCCAGTAAACGAACGAATTCTTTGTTAAATTACTTTTGCAAAAAACAACGGACAGAAGAGGTAAGTTATTATTAATATTTTTCATAATTCTTCTCTTCGAAGTTTTGTGACAAGCGTAAAACAAAAAGGTTTATTTATTAAAATTTTATTATTTTACGCACATGCAAATAAAACACAAATAAACCTCAGTACACGTTGCTTTCTCATCTATTTTTAAACGTCTAAATGACAACGACCTTGGCGATAAAACGGTCCATGCTGATTCCCGGAAAATGATGATGCTATGCCTCTTGTCACATTTTATTGTAATCTAAGCTATTCAGCAGGTCAACTAATAAAGTCAGCAAGAACATTTTAGTGAGTAGCGCGTTATGGCCCATATATGGTACGAACAATTTTTTGTACTAAATAATTAAATAAAAATCTCGGAGTATGTAGACTATAAAAAAATTAAGCAGTTTATTTACAAAAATAGCGAAAACTCACATCCGCATAGTAGACAAATTTACCGAAAATGACCACCGCACCACAAGAAAATCAATTACGGGACGTATATACCCCGTAACGCAGCGAACGTGTTAAAATTCATGTTATCAAATCAAATACAGTAATTTATTTCAAAGTTGACAGAAAATCTCATTCAATACATCATAATCATGCGTTGCATAAAAAAGTATAAGGTAGCCTATCAAATAATAATAGTCTTCATTCATTTATTTATTTGCTTACAGCCAAAATCAGGATACAGTTCTCAATCAAGTCCGACAAATGAAGATAATGAAGTATCAAATCCAGCACAGTCCAATGCTGAATCGCTGACAGAAACAGATACCAACCAACCAACAATTAGTGGTAGCTTACATCAAATCCATCCTTAGGATGTGGCACTATTTTTAAACAAGGAATTGGAAATGAGTATCATGAACGCATACAAATCCATCTGGTCTCCTCCAGAAAAGTATAAATTTCCTTGCTCTGGAGAAAGGAATCTACGTTTCCAAGGACATTGGCTGAAGACTTACCATTGGTTGGCCTACTCGAGAAAGGAGGATGCAGCTTTCTGTAAAGCATGTTTGTTGCAATGTAAGAAGACTGCTGGTGTCGGTTCTCAACCTCTCAAAGGATTGGTAAATGAAGCGTACAGAAACTGGAAGAAAGCACTCGATTACTTCAAGAAGCACGAATCGACTGTTTACCATAAAAGCAGCATGTTGGCATTAGAAAATATCAGAAAAATGGATGAAGGAAAAATGGTGCCTATTGATGTACAATTAAGTTCGGAGAAGAAAAAAGTGATCGAGGAAAACAAGAAGAAACTCATGGATATTGTAGAAACGGTAAAACTTTGTGGACAGCAAGGCTTAGCCTTGAGAGGCTCAAAGGAAGGTGGCCAAATAACACCTGAAGTGCCTGCTGTAAATGATGGCAACTTCCGGCCCCTTCTCCGTTTTCGTGCTACAACAGATGACCTACTAAAAAAACATTTGGAGACTTCGTCAAAGAATGCGGTATATACAAGCAATAGAATTCAAAATGAAGTCATCTCTATATTTCACAAGAAAATCTTAAGAAATTTTGTAGACAAATAAATCCAAAGCTTTCTCACTACTTGCTGATGAAACATCAGACATTTCTGGTTTAGAGCAACTTTCCATATGTGTGCGTTATACAGCAAACGAAGGTGAGAAATGTGTGGTCAAAGAAGATTTTATAGGCTTTGTACCTGTGTAACAGACTGCATGGGGAAAACCCTAGCCACAACTGCAGTCAACTTTTTGCAAGAGAATGGAATTGATACATGTTATCTATATGGTCAAGGCTATGATGGAGCGGCGGCCATGAGTGGGAAAATGCATGGAACTCAAGCCTACAGTCAAGCAGATCACCCTCTGGCTCTCTATGTCCATTGTGCCTCTCACAGCCTTAATCTTGCTGTGAGTTCGGCTAGTAATATTTCAGCCATTAGAAATTGTTTGGGAACCATTGAATCCGTATATAACTTTTTCAACTCCACCAAGCGGCAGGCTATTCTGCAAGAAACCATAGCTGAAGTATTACCAGAGGCGAATCACTCCAAATTGAAAAAATACTGTCCAACCAGATGGATTGAATGTCATCAAACCGTATCAATTTATTGTGAACTTCAAGAAGGCGTGATAGAGGCCTTAGGAAAAATTTCTCAGCTGCGAGAGGCAACAATGGCAGCTCAGGCGTTTCAACTACTGAGTGCAATTAAAAATTGCCAATTTCAAATTTGCTGCCAAATCCTTCTAGCATGCCATGCCATTTTAACACCCCTGAGCGTGTCTCTTCAGCGAGAAGACACTCCTCCATCTGACCGAAGCCATACTCCTTGCAAAACATTCTTTAGAGGAACTTAAAAACATGAGGAAGTCTGCCAGTGAAATGTTCCGCAATATACTTGAGAAAGCAAAGTCTGTTATGGAGGATTCCGACATCGCTCTTAGTGTTCCACGATTAAGTAAGAAGCAGCAACACCGAAGCAACGTTGAAATCGCGTCACCAGAATATTACCGTGTGACAATGTTCATACCATTTTTAGATGAACTTAATAGTCACATTGAATCTAGATTCATCAAGCATGGTGAAATTCTTATCAGTTTCAACTGTCTGTTACCTCAGAGGCAGGCGCATTTCAATGAAGACAACTGTCGGACCCTATACAGAACTTATGAGTCAGTCCTCGAATGCATCAATGAAGATGAATTCCTAGCTGAAATTAAAATGTGGCGAAGAAGAATTGGAGATTGTAGTGGAAAGAAAGGAGACCTCATCTTCCATGCATTGGATACTTGTGAAGCAAGTGAAGCCTTCCTCAGTGTAAGGAAACTTCTGAAAATCCACCACAGCGACAGCAGAAAGATCATTCTCCACCCTACGCAGGCTGAAAACATATATTAGGAATTCCATGTCAGAAGAAAGACTAAATGGCCTTGCATTATTGAACATCCATAGAGAAATTAATGTCTCTAGTGAAGAGATCGTTAATGAATTTGCCAATTCAAACAGAAAAATGTTACTATGTTAATAAAAGGAATTAGTGTAATGTATACAATTTTTATTAATATTGTTTTCGTTCATTTCCTCTCAAGTCTACTTATTATGTGTTACTCCATATTGTAATTCATAAACAGTTTATTGAAATTTTCATTATAGACTACTTTATGGAAAAGAAATTTTCCACTTCAGAACCCCTCCCTTTCAAAAATCCTGCGCACGGGCCTGACACACACACACACACACGCACGCGCACACACGCACACACACACACACACACACAGATTTTACAAGTCGCACATTAAAGAAATTGAAAACTACATACTTTTTTTTATTTGTAAATAGTTTGGACAGAACTGAACAAGCTGAGAGATGCAACAAAACAAATACACACACACCATGATAGTTATGCGCCTGTTAACTGTGCCTGTACATAAATAATGTGTGTTGACCAAGGTTATGAGAAAGAAGGGTGGTTCACATAGAAAGCGAGCTAAGCTAAGCTTCACTATGTTGCACTCGGTTTTGTCAATGTATTTTCAGTATCACCTTTCAAACGCCTTAGAATGATGCCATTGCCTTAGCCCGGCTGTACACTGGAGCAACATTTTGTTTTCCAACAAAACAATTTTGACGAATCGTACTGCAAAGCATCAGTTCAATGGAGAGAGACTTGAGACATTGGCCACAACAAAACAATTTCTCATTAGTTGTTTTTGAACTGTAAAAGTGTGAGGTTTATGGATTCATGATAGGCATTATTGTACATATATTTCAGTTTCAACTACACCTACACCTGTTTCCATTTTATACTCAATAGCAATAAATAATAAACACACAACAGTATGTGAGAATCAGAGCAAAAGGACAATGAACACACTTTCCACATAGGACTAAGTAAGTGTAATATAAACTCCCACCCTTGTGTGGTTAGAATCCAGCACACGTGCAGTTCAGAATGTCTCAGGCAATGTGTGGTGCTTTATAGATCTTAATAGCAGTAGAGTCATCTGCGATACAATGTGCCAAAATGGTTCTGTTGCCAAACAATGTCGCTCCAGCGTGCGGCCGGCCTTACTGCACCCAGTAGCAACTGACCACATGAACTGTTTGCTTATTGGACATATTGTCTCTGGTCTCTTCAAGTGAATTAAAAGTTTTAAAAGTTAATTTGGGATACAGTTCAGCAATATAGTCATAGCAAAGTGACAGCTCCAGTAATTTTCTATATAGTTTATATGTATCCAGTATCTTAAAAAAAATCAATTAGACACAATCAAAAGTTAAGACTGCCATCATTCATGAATAGTGTACAGTACAGTTTCAGTTTGCTGTTGAGTCAAATCTCTACTGATACTTGTCAGGCCCCTTTCAGATAATATACTGTGCCACCACTCCACCACACAGTGCGTTCCAAAAACGTGGATCACACAACTTTTTGCTACGGCACCAAAGTGTATTTTTGCACTATACTGACAATCTTCGTGTCTCAGACAGTTGTGAGAGGTTCTTATACTCATGTCTTTTTATAATAACAACTGATCAAATTCTAGTTTTCTCAAATGGGTTCTTGTGATCCAAGAAATATGAGCTTCTGTGTGACAATGGGTACACAATGGAAACAAAATACAGACACCAATGAAATCACTAATTACCAGCTTTTAATGAGTCACAAATAACAATTTGAAATCAATAACATACTCCTGTACTCAATTCTAGTTAAATATGTCCACAGGCAATAATAATCTCAACTGTTAAAGAGTCCTGCACTAATTACACCATAATAATCATTTTTCACTAATTTTCAACAACTCTAAAGAACTAAAGAAATCGCTTAACGTAACTGTCTGACAAAGCCAGCTGCTGTGGGTTATATAACTAGCAAAGGTGTTCCAGAATAACTTTCCATCCTTACTGCGCAATGCCAGCATAATCTGTATTTACAAGTGCTCTTGAACACTCTGGAAGGTACTTAAGTGCTATGTGACTGGTCGACCTTGTACAGACAAGGCATGCTGGGCTAGTCGAGAAGCATGTAGAACGACACTCACCTTTTCAAGAGAATTCCATCGTTAAACTGCCCCCTCCATAAGCCTGTTCCTCATCAACTAGCAAACCTCTGAAGTAATACTTGGCCAGGCGATCTAGGCAGTTGGTCTACTTGCGAAGAACAATTCTCCGGCTCTTCAAATTTAGACTTGTGTGATCTGAACGTCAAGTTCCCAGAAAAACGAATCTTACGCTCAACCACTAGTTTTGCTGGAATCACTCCCATTGCATCATGCACTGACGACCTATACACCATTAGCTGGTCCAAGTCTATTTGGTCCTCGTTCACAACCTCTTGTGTAACTTCATCTTCAGTAACTTTTGTCCCGGGCACTTCCATTAACTCAGGAACAAACAAGAGCGTTTCCTCAACATCCATAGTTGGTTTTCCAATCACTTCTTTTGTTGTTATACACATTGGTACTTCCTCTGCTAGTTCTTCTTCCATTTCCGCTTGCAATAGGAAGGGTTCCTCTTGACCACGTCTGTTGACTTCTTCGGCCAATGCTACTAGCTTGATCGAATGGTTGGTGGACCCTGTCATTTTAGCCATGCAAAGCTTTATCTTTTCTAGGCCAACCCCCCGGACATTCTCTCTTAAGTCCACAACAAATCCGTAGGCATTCGTAATGCCCGTGCCAAGAATCACTTCAGCAACAATGTCTGCAACGAGTGTTTGGTGGCTAAACTGAAAGAGACTCAGGCGTACAAAGACGTTTACCTTTCCTAACATTTTGATAAGACTTAGAGTCACAGTCTGTACTGTACAAGAGCTAAATTGCGGCTGGCAGTTGCTGATTAAGTCAGGGCACACAATGGACACTGTTGGGCCCATGTCAACTGTAAAAGCTGCAGTTTTGTCTTTAATTAATCCTTTGACAATCAGGTTACCTGTGGTTTTATGAAGCGTGCAGATTGTGTACAGTTCTGTATCTTTACATCACCAATTGCTGCATTTAAGCTCTTCTCTGATTTTTCGCCTGCCAACAATCTGCTCGAAGATGACCACTTTTTCCACAATTGTAACACTTAGGTCTTTTGTCTTTATCGTTTGGTTCGAAAGATCATTGTGGTGCTACTGACTTCTTAAACTGTTGTTCTTGACTCGTCTCTTATTCTATCCATAATGGTGATACTGGATCTATTTGGCTACAACATGATGACATAATTTTATTAATGTAGGTCGCAGACTTGGCAGCTTCAAAATGGAAGGCATGAACAAGAGCGTCTGAGCTATTATGATGCCATCCCATTCTTAACACTTGTTGTAACTGACTATCTCTGACACCGTAAATAAACACAATGTGAGGAATCCATGTTCGGAGTCCTCTGATACTTCGGGATAAGCCAATCTTGTCAGTCAGTCAACATTTGCTTCAAACTCTTGAAGGGTCTCCCCTGAATGCTGTTGCCTTACTTTAAGTTGAACACGGTACACATCGCATAGATGTTCTGGCTACAGATGGCACTTTTTGTATATTAGCTCTACGGCAGGTCCTTTTAAAGCAAGAACGAGTGAAGCGCCTTTCTCTTCTGCTGTTCATTTATTTAAGTGAGCAGCAGCTTCAAATTAGCAAAAGATAAGTTTTCCAGTGAGTGCTTCCATCAAACATTAGGGCTTTGTTGTATAGTTTTTGAAATAGTTTAGAAATAGGTTTTGGGGCATTCTGAAATAGTTTTTTTATCTTCTTCAGCATTTATTAATGGTCTTGGTTTATTTCTTTCACTAAATGTTTTTGACTTCCATTATAATTTGTTTTACTGAATTTGTAATAGAATCTTCTAAACTTAACATACTTGCTTTTTCATTTTTATGCTTACATTTTTTGTTCTATCGTTTCTACTTCCCGTCAGCGACATTCCTCGATCTGCAGTAGGATTGCTTGGAATGCTTCTCTCATCTGACTGGTATCCATTCTTTTTTTTATCAGTTACCACTCACACTACAAGCAGCAGTGGACGATGAGAATTCAATCACTTCTGTAATCTTTTGTTCCGGAAAATGTGTAAACATTGTCGCTGTGTAAATAATAATAACCATTCACACTACTCTTCTACAAAGTGTCCACTGTCTCCACTGTTAAAGTTTCTGTCCCACTTCTCACCCACTGTTAAGATGGTCTCACTGATCGTCATATGGTACAGTGGAAACAAAATACAGATACCAATTAAATCACTAATTACCAGCTTGTAATGATTCACAAATAACAATTCGAAATCAACAACAGCGTATAGCAATTCTAGTTAAATTTGTTCATACACAATAATAATGTCAACTGTTAAGCTCCTGCACTACTTATACCACAATAATCACTTTTCACGAATCTTCAACGACTCAATCCGCACTAAAGAAATTCCTCAATGTAACTGTCTGAAAGAGAGTTCCATCATTACAATATACTTACAACATAAGAAGTGATGAAACAGGTAAAGAAAGTGGGTTCATTCATTGAACTTCAAAGACTCACACATGGTGCTTCTGTCATATTACTTAATGATTTGAGAAATTGTGAAAGTATGTTTTTCCAATACCATTTTAGGATTTCAATGTCATCTTGGAATGAATTTATGAATAAAATATACTGACAAATTGTAAGAAACAAAAATAAAATGAGGGACCCCATTTCACCAAATGAAAGACTACCATTAACTCTGATATAAGTGGTTTTAGAAATGACTCTGTTGTTTATACTCAGAGCATGGTAACTGTCGTTACATCACAGCAAACAAATGAATATGTCAAATTGGAAGTGTAACCAACCAATTCATAATTCTACAATATTACTCTTTTATGTGTGCTATCAACCTGCCAAGAATTCTTTTTAGCTCAACAATTTCTGCCGTTATTTCAGGCACCAGATTTATGAACATGTCAAATCATTGAAAGGTTTGTGTCTGCGTCATCACTGTACCTGCTTGTTACAGAAACATGTTATTAACATCTGACAATCTGATCATTTCTTACTTCAGGTCTTTTATGCTCATATAAACACTATTGTACGTGATACCTGTTTTAGTTGTTTAGTTATAAATGGTATTTCATAATGAATTTAAAAATTTTCTGTATTCAATTTTACTTTACTCTTACAGTTTACTTTTATAATGTTACTTGCAATTTTCTTTTTGAATTTAACTGCAATTGAAATTGAAATTTTCTCATTTTTCTATTTTGAATTAAATTGTAGAGAGTTAAAATGACCACGTAGTTCTAACACTCACAGCTATTATAAAAATATTATCAAAGATAACTGTAAACAGAACTGTCAGACTGTGAGGGCAAATAATTGCTCAGGCTCTTTGAATAAGCCGGGCAACGTTTTACAGACTCAAGATATAATCTAAAGCAGGCCCAAAGAAGGTCTAGTTGTTATACCAATAAAGCTAGGAAAGGACTTTTACTTACAAGCAGCTGTTAAATCAAATATGATGACTTTGTTAGGAGCACAATTCGTCCAAAAGTCCACCACTTTTTTTTTAGAAGAAATGTGCTGTCTACTGTGAATTCAGTGCTAAAGAGTGTCAAAGTGATATCACCGTGCCAAATTTTAAAAGAACGTTTTACCGCTTATTAAAAGAAATAAGGTTTTAATATGAAGATATTCATACACTGTTTTTATAGCAATTAATGTGTTGCTTTTGTCTGCCTTTGCAACTGGTTAATATTTTATTTTGTATGCTTCGAATTATTTTGTTGTTATTACTTTGTTTTTTTATTACTTTTTTCTATTATTTAATTTATTTCATTTTCAAAATACAGTCTTACTTTCCTTCTATTACTTACACACTATATACATTCCTTCAAATAATAATTATTTGTATTTATTAAATAATTTGTTACAATTTATGATTTCCTAAATGCTGCAGACAAGATTTACTCTTCTATCAGATGTATTTCTAACGATTTCAGTAACAGTCTTATGCAATAATTGAAACACATCATGATTAACACAGTTTGGAAAGGACGGGAATTGGATGAGCGCCAGTATGGAGCGCGACCGCTGAAGTATGTTTGTACGATTCGCTCAATAATTTGGAAACCAATAAAGATAAAACATTGGGAGTTAGATCAAAATTAAGAGAGCTTCAATTCCGCAAGAAAAAAATCTGTTGGTTTTAGCTGGAGAGCCATTTATGCACCACTGTTTTCACCTGGTCGTCCATAGAAAATTTCATGCCTCCCAGAGCCTCCTTAAGTGGTCCAAAAAAGGTGATAATCACTTGGTGCAAGGTCAGGTGAATAAGAGGATGTGGAATACACTGAATGTGGAGATCTGAAATTTGTTTGACCATTATCGAGATATGTGCAGCCACGCATTATCACGGAGTAACAACGTAGAACTGAGTAAACCATGATATTTAAACAAACATTATTGTAGGTTTCAAATGGTTCTGTAGGAGGTCACAATATGTGTCACTGTTCACTGTTGGTCCTCAGGGTATATAATGTTCAAAAATAATTATCTTAAGGTCCTAGAACAGCGTGAGCATCACTTTGGGAGGCAACAGAGTTGCACAGAATTTTTTTGGTTTTGGTGAATTTGCTTATTCGCTTAGTTTCCGATTGAAAATAATGAACCCACACTTTGTCGCCAGTAACTATCCGTTGCAGAAAGTTATCTCCCTCAGCTTCCACCATTGCAATAGAGCTCTACAAGAATTAACATCAAGATCTTTCATGCCAGAGGTTAGCTGCTTAGGTACCCATCTAGCAGAGACTGTGAAACTGTACGACCTCGCTGGTTATGTAATGTGCTGAACTATAACTAGTTGATACTATTTCAGCCACTCCCATTGACTGTCACCTACCTGTCGGCCTTGCATCAACTGCACTCATTGTCTCAGGAGTAGTCACAGTTTGAGGCCACCAGAGTGAGCTGAATTGGTCACACTTTTTACACCACTTTTTTCCTTTGCCACACATACACTTTTAATGATAAACAGCTTTCCCCGTACTGCTGTTGCATTTTCGATGAATATCAACTGGTGTCTCACCTTCACTGCTCAAAAATGTATAACAGCACGCTGGTTGTCTTTAGAGCAAGTAGAAAGCGGAGCTGCTATCTTTACACTACTGCCTTCTCTTTGTAAGACGCTTTAGCTTTGTACTGCTCCTGTCAGCCGCTCTTTAAACTATAACCATCAGTGGTGCCAACTTATAAGACAATTGCATTGAGGATTTAAGCTTTTAAAGCACTTCTAAGGTTCTTTTTTGACCCTCCATTGTATTCAGTAAGGTCTCAAATTACCCGAGTTGCACTTAACGGGGATTCACATATTCATGTCATTTCACAAAAAAATCTGTTTTTTACGTGATTGTGAAAAGATTAGTGTATATTACGATTAAGGTAATGTACAGTATAATACGTATGTGTTATTGGAACCTTAGATTAAAAAAATCATATTTTATTAAAATGAAGGCAAGGTACTGAAGTTATGCAACTTCGCTACAGAACAATCTCTGGATGTCTTACTGTAATTATTCATCATGTTTTAAAAGTAAATTATCATGTCTTGAAAAACCTTATTAAATAACCTTGCATGTGAATGTGTTGTACGTTTGTTCGTGAATCATTGTTTACATCATGTTTATGCACTTGTAGGAAAGACGTGGTCAGAGTGAAGTAGCATATGGAAGGCGACACTGTTCCTATTTCATTAGAACTGTCAATACCAAGCTAGTTTTAATATTACTATAGCATGGGTGATAGTTCAATGCCACTACCTATCTTCCTGGCAACCATGAAACTTGCAAAACCTGTGTTTTGTGTTTCTATATGTATATAAGTGGGTACTAGGTGCAGGTGCGTAAAAACCCACAAAAGAGTGCACAAACAAATTTCATGAAACCAACATACAAAAACTGTGTCTAGTGGAAGTCAGATTAGACATTAGTAGACTATGTATACTACAGACCTAACTAGGTGTGGTCATGTAAAATCCATGTAACTTTCTCTTTACCAAGTTCTCAAAAATCAATCTTATAAAACAAAACTTGTAAAAACTGTGTTTGTGCATTACTTTTCACTTTAAACGACTGTTTTTTTTTTTTTGAAAATTTCTTGATTAACACCTGTTGCAAAATGTAATTTCATATACAACTGCTTGGTTCATGAGTAAGTGTATTAGGAAAAACCAATTGTGTTAGAAAGTGAATTCTGTTACACAATAAGAGTTGTTTGGCTTGCTTGCTTTGAGTTGCGTATTACTTGGTGTTTCTAAAATAGAGGTGAGTATGTATTATGTTCAAGTATACCATCGTTTTATTAAAAATATTATGATCCAGGATGTTTGGATACGGTCAATTGCTTAAATTTACTTCTCTGAATGTTTTGGCCATACCTCTGGAGGGCATCAACTTTCAGCAGAAAAAAAGAAAGAAAGAAAAGGATTGTAAGGATAAAAAGCCGAACGCACCTCCCAGTTATACATGTAAATCGTATACTACACGGTGTGAACTGTGAGGTATGTTCAGCATATCACCCTTGCGAACATTTTCTTCTTTTCTTTTTTTCTACTGAAGATGGCCTCTGGAGGTATGGGCTCTCTACTTAAATTCAGAGAAGTAAATTTAAGCAACATCCCAACATAGAACCAGAACATACTCTGTCCAAAACATAGTATTTTTAATGATGTTCACTCCAGCCATGATAGCCTTCGTAATAAATATACATTGTCTTATTATTATACAAAGTAAATAACTGCTTTTACATTATATTATTATATTATATAAAACAAACATATTACTGCCTCACATAAAAGAAAAGTTTGGATGTTCACTTTCAAAAATTTAGTTTTTTAAATTGTGAACTATTTTCTCCTGATTTCTTTGCATCCACACCTAGTTTTACCCCTTAGTATACATAAAATAAATAAAAAATTGTTTCTGCAATTTTCGTGGCTACCACAACTGGGTAGCAACAGTAAACTATTGCCTAAGTGCAAATACTATAACATGCACTTTGACTGGAGCAGAAAAGATTCCTGTATAAATCATGTACAGGACAGTGCCAAATACAAACACAATAAATCTACACCAAAGGAAACGGTGAATTATTATTTTGACAGTTGTCCATGGCTGATTCATTATATTAATTTTATGCTACTTTTATGTTAATTGTAACATGAATTTAGATTATGGAACCTTCTTTTATTTATTACTACTGTGACTTGTGAAGATACAAACATTTATCATTTTTTAAAACAAAAACGCATGATCGGCTATGGAATTTTTTGTACGTGTCTTACACGCTGGGAACGTCGGCCCACACGTGCGCTCGTACGCATGAATACGCACCCTACTGACAATTCGCATTTTTGTAACATGCTGTGCCAGTCACAGAACTATAGTCGGTGACCAAAAATATACTCTGGTTAAATACAAAATGAAAAAACTTGGAAATTATAGACCCTCATCAGTTTGTACCGTTACAGACTGTTCACCCACCAGACTAAGCCTTTTATACCACTTTTCAGGTAAACAACTACACATAACTGGACTGTTAATAAACTAACTAACCAACAGGAAACTAGAAACATGATAATAAAAAATGAACAGTGGCTTAGAGATGCACAGTATAGAAACACCTCGTTGGGACGCTAACAAAATTTTCAGTCATTTCGCACATGCGCACAGTCTTGTACAGTCTTTCATAGTGTGAACATCAGCTGCAACAAGACTGGCGAGAACAATACAAGCACGTGTGTGACAAAGACAGAGGTAGTACACAAGTGAGATGGTGTACTGTTATCGTGTTGTCACGTTGAGACAAAACTTAGCTATATTTGTAAGTGGGGGTAATTCATGCATTGGGTCGGCACAGATGACTGTTCAGGAAACACTGTTGGGCCTATACCTGTTACATAAATTACCAGATTTTCCTAATTTTCTAATGTTCTTCAAAATCTCATTAGATCATCGTTTAGACATTTATATTAACTATCCAAATTTGGTGTCCACAGAAAAATCTGTTCATGAGTTTACTGTGTTTTACAGAGTGGGGGTTTGTATGATAGTCTTTGATTTACTTATACAATTAAATCAAGCACTTGTAGAGTTTTCAAAATTAAGAGTTTTAATTACTAAATACAGTAGGACCCTGTTTATCCGGGGTTTACTTAACTGGAACCCGGGTTAACCGCAATGATTTTCGTGTAAAAAAAATAAAAAACATCGTCTAAATCAGTTAATAGTACGAGAAAAGCCGCACAGTCTAGGGTCTTGGAGCAGCGGGTGGAAGGGCCGACTGGACGGAGGCATTGTTACTAGGGTCAGTGACATGCCGTGCCACTTTCACCATTCATTGTCTGCCAGCCTGTCTGTCTACCCCTCGCCAGGCAGTGTCTTTACAGCTTTAGTTTGATGCATTTCGCGGCAGTGTTGTTTTGAGTTTTGCAAATTAATTTTTATTTAGTGTCTTATTAGCGATTTATTGTTAGTGTTTTCATGTTAGGACTACTGTAGATAGAGTGTTTTGAAGTGTAAATTAGTGTGTAAATAAACATTTTTAGTGTCTTTCACTGACAATTTCAAAAAGCGTATAAGCTGTCATTGTGTGTACAGTAATTTTTAGTCTGCAATGTCTGGGAAAAGGAAACGGAATGTTGTTGAAATAAAGGACAAGCTAGAAGCTATACGACAAGTGGAGAGTGGTATATTATTACGGTGTGTTGCAGCAAACTTTAATGTGGGAGTTTCAACAGTTGGGGATTGGATAAAAAACAAAGACAAACTTTTGAAACATTCTTCAAAAATTCCCAACCGTAAAACAATGAAAACTTCTGACTTTGAAAAGGTGAATGAAGCATTATTCTTGTGGTTTACGCAGCAGAGAGTAAAGGGCGTGCCTATTTCTGGCCCTGTACTCCAGGAAAAAGCCAGAATGCTAGCTGGAATGCTAGGAGAAGAAGGTGAAAACTTTTTGGCAAGCAAAGGATGGCTTGACAGGTTTAAAAATCGTTATGGTATCCGTCAGCTTAGTTTACGTGGGGAAAAAATGTCTGCTGACCAGGACGCTGTCGACGTCTTTAAAACGGAATTCGAAGAGATGGTAGAAGGGTACACAATGGATCAGTTATTTAATGCCGACGAAACCGGGTTAAATTTTAAGATGCTACCAAAAAAGTCTTTGGCTTGTGTACCAGGACACAAAATGCAAAAGGAAAGAATTACAGTCCTTACAGCAGCGAACGCATCGGGTTTTTTAGGCTCCCACTAATGTGTATCGGGAAGTCTCATAAGCCAAGAGCTTTAAAAAACATCGCACCTAACGCCCTACCAGTTTACTACAAGGCACAAAAGAATGCATGGATGTCATCAGAACTTTTCGAATTGTGGTTTCATAAACAGTTTGTTCCAAAGGTCAAGAAATTTTTAAAAGACAATGATTTACCTATGAAAGCCATTTTGTTTGTCGACAATGCACCTACTCACCCTGGAACTTTGAAAGATGGTGAAATAAAAGTCGAATTATTGCCACCAAATGTCACAAGTTTAGTTCAACCTATGGACCAGGGAGTGATTGAAACATTTAAACGTCACTATCGAGGTGTTTTGCTACGACATATTTTGCATGAAAGTGCGAATAACAACTTGACACTAACGGAAGCTTTGAAACTAGTGACAATGAAGGACGTCGTGTATTGGTGTGCACAATCTTGGGAAAAAGTCAAATCAACAACTTTGAGAAAAGCTTGGAATAAAATTACAGATGGAATAACATCCATAGACGACTATGAAGAGGAAGATTTTGAAAACCTGTCAGCCTTACTAAAAAAAGTGCCAGGTTGTGAGGATATTGAAGAAGAAGAAGAAGAAGCATTACAATGGGTACAAGCAGACAACATTGAGCTTGAGCTGACCGAAGAAGAGATCGTCGAAATGATCCAGGAACCAGAGCCTCGTGAAGCAGACGACACCGACAACGAACCTTCTGTCAGCCTAGTCAAAGCAGACAACGCATTCAAAGCATTTGAGGTAAGACATTGTTACTAAAATCGCGCACGGCCCAATTCATCTTAATGTTTAATGTAAAAGGCAGCAGTTACAGAGCACATGTTGTTTCAGGTTGCTCTTCAATTTGTGGAACAGTCACTTGACGCAACACCTGCTGACGTGCTGCTAATAAAACGGTGGAGGGACAAAGCTGCTCTAAAATGATGTAACGAAAAAACACAAAGAAAAATTCAGGACTTTTTCAAGAAATAAGTTGAAAAAAAATGTTTGAATTGTAGTACTGTACTGTATATAAATTTAATACTGTACTGTATTTAGTTAGTAAACAACAATTTTTATGAATGTAAATACTGTATAGGCTATTGATTTGTGGTAGTGTTACCGACACTGTCTTTCATGCGTTAGTGTGTGTATAGCACACCTGCCTAATTTTGAGAGCACTCTACATTTTTTGTTTCCTAGTCAACTGTTTTCAAAACTGTCGAGTACGTGGTTATCATGATTGTTTAGTGTTCTTAACTGCATATGGGTGCTTCACTGTGCTAAAAACAGCTTGACAAGTCCATACATCCTGTCGATGAGAACACTTGACAATCTTTCTACAGTGTATGTGAATTGTCGTTTCACAATGACAAACGTCCAAGACTATTACAAATTTCACTCTTGCACTCGTGTTTACTGATTTAATGGCCAATAATATCGATTTGTTGGATGGCTAGAATTCGACCCGTTACAAGTGGGCGTGTTTCATGTTTTTGTGGTCGTAAGTGCGGCCGGTCGTAAGTCGCATAGGTCGTAAGTCGACGACTACCTGTAGTTTCATTATTAAGAACATTTATTTCTTTGTACTGTAGTTTAATTCTACCCGGAATCCAATGTATATAAGGTAGCATTGGTTAACCGGAAAAATTGATTATCCGGAACACCGCCGCCCCCTTTATTCCGGATAAACAAGGTTCTACTGTAATTTTGTTTTGTTTATCCCTACATACTATAGTTTCATTCGGATTTATATTCTCAACACTTAACAATACCAATTACTGCATAAATTATATGTCAAGTTATATCATTTTCCAATAGGTGAATCTAGCTAATGTATTTAAATATACTTTTCAGGAGCCAAAATTTCTGTAGCAACTGATTCACAAAGTTTGCCTATACATGTTGGAACATAATTATGCATTACCTATGGTAATTTAAATTGTTATACAGGTTAGTTAACATACCTAAAGTTAAAAATCTATATCCTACTACATCCTATATTAGATATTACGTGAATTACCCATAATGTGTTTTCTCATGCTTCTTGTTTAATGTTTTTTTTTTTAGCATTTAATCCAACTGTGTACATATTAGTTCTCTCGTTACTCATTCTCCTATGTGATTACTGATAAACACTTTGAGGATGAACTAAATGCTTGAAAGTAAAAATAGAAGGTATCACTTATAGCTTAGTATTTAAAAATATACTAAAATATATATCCACTGATTTCTTCAATTTCTTCAATCTGACAATTGTTTTTCAAACATTCATAATGGGTTTTATGTGTGGAAATCACTATAATTAAAATAAAATCGTGAACTTCCAAATTTTAATTAGTAATAAGCTGCTGGACCATCAAAGTGGTTTATAGGAGAACTATTCAGCATACAAGGAAAATAGGGTGGCCAGAATTATCCTCAGTTGCTTGCTATTACCAGGGCTTCTAGATTGGCACCGAAATAGAACCACACCCTAAAAAAAAAACTAAAACTACCGGTTCAAATTAAAATGTCAAAAATGTTTGAGGATGAATCACAGTCAAACAATGTCTTTCTAAAAATATTATAATTAGTGTGCTTTCTTTACAGTCAACTTCACATAAAATATAAAATAACTGTTGATACAAGTTTGAAAAAGTAACAGATTAAAAATGTATTGGACAGATCCGTTTAATTGACAGGTAAACGTTTAATTTCCTAGACATTATATGTGTGTGTAAGTATATTATATGGTTATCTTACAGACTGAAAACTTGTGTCTTCTGGGCTAATAGATTCATTATACCGAACAACATTTTATTTTACATTTCAAATGTAGAAATTCAATTAGTATTTCCACATTTGTCATATATAAAATTTTAATCTGTTGAGCAGAGCAAGTAGCCCAACTTCTATAGATAGAAATCAAGATATGAAAAATAAACATTTTATTTATAGATATATATGATTTGAATGGGAAGCAATTGCTTGATGTTTTTATAGAAAGAGACTGAGTGAATTTCAGACAAATACTAAAAGGTTTAGTTTAGTTTTGTAACGGGCCTATTTTGGGGTAATAAAGCAGTTTGTATTTTTTCTCATAAAACAAATAACATTTTTCGATAATTGGGACAAAATGTATAAACGAAAGGTAATTTCAGTAGTTGCGACGGAAGTGACAGTGGCAGCACTGCTGTTGACATGATACGTGACCAGTATTCAATAATGTTTTATAAAACGAGTTTTTATGAACTTAACAACCGACGGAACTGTGCCAAGGTCAGACAATGACATACAAAACCAGTCAACAAGTTATATAACAACATCGGACCATCTGACGTCAATATATACGTCAGAGCCTAGCCTAACAGTGGAATCCAGTTATATAACAAAAACAGTCTGCTGGCGGAGTGATATAAACTTTAAAACAATAAGAGTTGGTCGTACAACCACGGCGACTTCATAAAATAGCGCCGGTGGCTCTTCCCCAGTCTGAAATAACAACTCGCGCGAGTTACACGTAAAAGTTCCGGAACGTAATTTTGCGGGCCCGCAACATATAAAAATGTGAAGTAGACTTAGAAAATGTAGAAATAACTAACAGTTTGTCTCTTCATTACAAGAACAGTTTTATTTTTTCGGAAATTATTCTTTAAAACTGAACAATGTGCGCGTAAAAGTGTGACGCCTTCAACTCAACTGAACAGCTAAGTAGCCATGTACTCATAAAATTTTAACAAGGGTTTTTCAAAATTACTGGCATAATGGGGAAATAAATTTTTAATAAAGTATAAAATATAAAATGAGAGCTCTCAAATCATAAAATAATTGTGTGTGTATGAGTGAGTGAGATTATGTAGATTAAGAAGGCTGGTTTGTGAGTATAAAAATTATTTCTATTTAATATCTTGATTTTTTTTTTATATACTAAGGGTTTTTTTTTATATTAAAGGTTTATACTATATTTCAATTTTATTTTATGTGAGCTTTTTAGAATGAGAATTGCATAATAGATGAGGGAGGTAAAGACATAGTGTGTTAATGATTTTTTAAAAGTTAAATGATGTGAATATCCAATTGTTAATAAAACGTAATTATGGGAAACAATATAAAGTTTTCTTTGAACAACCAATTCTGATCTCCTGTTCGCCGAAAAGAACCCCAAAATAATAGGTACACTTTTTTGTGTTTTGTTTGCTTGTAAATCATAAAACAAGATGGCGCCCGATAATTATACAATGTATGTTAGTAAATTAGTTAGTTTTATGTGACACAAATTGAGTAGCTTCACATTTGGCTTCCGAACGTAGGGACCATTTATATAAATACATTTATATAAATATAGGCCACGTGGAGAACAGAATGGTTGTTTGAGGTAACTAAAAAAAAAAAAAAAAAAAGTGTGTTAACATACGTAGTAAGGTTATGTCATGATTATGTATAGTATGGGTGAGTAGAATATTTTTTTTATAAGTATGTGTTACATGTAATAATATTTTATAAAGAAATATATATCTAAAAGATTTATAAAAAATGGCAGATAATAATGAGAGCAGTCTCTCTGACAGTCAGACTGACTCTGGTATACAAACAGAAGCGGGGTCAATAGACGAGCAGAATGTGGGGATATCTGTAATTAGTTCGCCGGGAGTGATTTCTACTCCCGTACCAAGTAAAATAAATACCAGAGAAAAAGAGTTATCATTACATGATTTATTTAATCTCATTAACAATAGATTTGACATGAACACTAGTGATTTCAATATTAAATTCAATGAACAGAAAAACGAGATGCTAGAATTTAAAAACGAGATAAATGAGAAATTCGATGTTCAAAAGAATAGTTTTGACAGTAAATTAGATGGACAAAATGTTAAATTTGATGAGTTAAAAAACCAAATCAACGAAATTAATAGATGTTGTAAAAATACCAGTGAAGAGTGTACCAATAAAATTAACCAAGTAGAAACCAAGTTAGATAATTCCATACAGCAGATAGATGTTAAATTAAATGAAGTCGATAGTCAGATAAGTAGAGTTGAGAAGCAAATCAATGAGAATAATGAAGTATTAATAAAGTCAATGAATGAGTATAACAATGACATAGAATCTAAAATTAATAAATGTAATACGGAAACTGAATGTAAGTTGAGTAGCGTAGTAATGACAGTTGAAAAAATTAGTCAGAATATTGATGAACACCAAAATAAGATAGACTCTAAAATAAATGAAATTGAAAGTAATTACAAGACAGAAATACAAGCAGTAAATGAATCTATTGAAGTAATATCAAAAAATAATGTACAGTCTGAATATAGTAATGACAAAAAATTATATTCACTTGAACAAAACATTAGTAGTATGAGAGACGAATTAAGTTTAGTAAAAATTCAAAATGTAAACAATGTTACTGAACGCATATTTATGACACGAGACACAAATAATGAAATAGAATTAGAAACTTTTAGTAGTGAAAATCGGAGAGTGCATCCAATGCAATTTTTGAATCGAGTGCGGGAATTTGACAGATTTAATGGTAGTAGTTGGGAGGTTAAACTAATAAAAATTTTGAAATGTTTTAAAGGCAATTCGGAGATATGGGCGGAGACACATCGAAATGAATGGGAGAGGTATGAAGATTTTGAAAAAGCCTTTCGAAATAAATACTGGTCGGAGGAGGAGCAGGAGATACTACGAAGCCAAATAATGGGAATTGGGAGCTTTGGGAGGAACAACCGGAATATTACCGTGTATACCATGAAGCTATACAACGAAGCCAAGTACTTAGAACCACCGTTGCCATTCCAGTCGTTTGTACGCCACATCAGTAAGCATCTACCGAGGCAAGTACAGATCACGTTGATGACCAGAGAGGTAAGCGATATCAGTGAGTTAGAAAAAATATTGGATGTTTTCCAGAATATCAAAGACCAGGAAGACAGCAGACATATACAACAAACGAATATGCACAATGTAGGGAACTATACACAGAATTTTCATAGAGGAGCGCGGGGAGGAAGCTTCGATAATAGACGTGAGAGTTGGAGGTGTAGAGAATGTGAAACCGACAATTATGCTAATAGAACAAATTGTTTCAGATGTCATCGAAACAGGGAGTGCGCCAGGAACGAGAAAGCGAACCCACCACCCAATCAACAGAAGAGAGGAGGAGAATTTCATAGAGGAGCACCCAGAGGAGGAGGATATTATAATAGAGGAAGAGGAGGGAATCATCCAGCTGTAGCAGGTCCATCCACGGAAAATTAGGGAGGACAATGGAGAAGCGGGCCCAACCATTGTCTACGGAAAACAGGAGGGTCCAAATAACCGACACATACCATAACAACGTTATCAAGATGGACATGGCAAAAGAGTTGTTAGAAGAAGAGGAGAACAAGGTGATGGAACGCAGAGCCGGATTGACTGAGGTAACAATTAACATTGAAGGTAAGAATTATAAAACTTTAATTGATACCAGTAGCGAGATATCAGTAATTTCTGAAAATGTCATGGGTGAATTAAAAGAGTTAAACAAGAATATACCGTCATTACCAGTTGCCGGGGTTACAGTAGTGGGGGTAACTGGGGTGAGAAGTAAGAGAATAACCAGACAAGTACAATTAAATATTTTAATAAATGAAGTTGAATTTGAAAACACTTTCCTAGTAGTTAAAGGGTTGAGTCTAGATGTAATATTGGGAAATGATTTTTTGGAAAGAAACGGCGCAGTAATAGATTTCAATAAACAAATAGTAAAATTTGAAAAGGGGAATAAACCAGTCAGAATAGAGTCTAAGAAAGTAGTAAATGAAGCTAAAGTCACGGGAATAAAAATGTTACATAAGCAAATAGGCGATAGAGAGATAGAGACCAAAATAAATATATGTCTAGAGAGTGATAGCCTAGAAAATGAGGAAAGAGAGATGCATGAGCATAATGAGAGTGTGTGGGCAGATAGAGCCAACAAATTTTTTAATGAAGATACAGTTATAGGAAATACTCAGCGAGAGGAGCTGTGGGCAGTCGTGGAGCAGTTCAGAGAGGTGTTTGATGAATCACCAGGGAAAACGAAGGACTACATCTGCGAGCTGAAAGTTCGGGACCACGCACCATACATGCAGAGGAGCTACCCGGTGCCGTTTTCGAAGAGGAGGGCTGTACAGGAGGAATTAGACCGGATGATGCAGGGAGGCATAATCGAACGCTCAGTATCACCTTACTCAAACCCTTTGGTAGTAGTGATCAAAAAGGATGGCAAGGTAAGGTTATGTTTAGATGCTCGGAAAATTAATCAAATTATTATACCTGACAGGGAATCACCGGAACCAATAAATGAGATTTTACAGAAGTTCAGTGGAGTCAAATACATGACGTCTTTAGACCTGACCGCTGGATACTGGCAGGTGCCATTAGCAACAGAGAGCAGGAAATACACAGCTTTTCTTTTTAACGGTAAGAATTACCAGTTCAAACGCTTACCTTTTGGATTAAACACCAGTGTTGCCAGTTTTATTAAATGTTTAGATAATATTTTACAACCTAAGGACTTAGACTTAGACTGTATATGTCGATGATATCTTGATAGCTTCTAGAACATTCACTGAACACTTAGAACACATAGAATACGTATTAGATAAGCTGCAAAGAGGGGGTTTAACAGTGAATTGGGATAAGTCTAAGTTTCTGCAGACAGAAATACATTTCTTAGGATTTATTATTACACAGGAGGGGATATTAGCCAACCCTGACAAAGTAGAAGCCATAATGCGATTCCCCGAACCAAAAAACATTAAGCAATTACAAAGTTTTTTAGGCCTATGCAATTTTTACAGGAAATTTCAGGAGAACTACGCACACACAACATCCAAACTGAGTGCTGTACTGCAGAAGAATAAACAGTGGAGATGGGGCGATACGGAATGAAATGCGTTTAATGAAATTAAGAGAAAGTTTAGTCACATGATCATGATGAATCATCCCGATTTTAATAAGACTTTTTATTTGCAGACCGACGCCAGCAATGTAGCGCTAGGGGCGGAGCTCTACCAGGAGGGTTGCGACAAGGAACATCTGACGGTCGCCTTCGCCAGTAGATCGCTGTTGTTGGCTGAGAAAAATTATACTACAACTGAAAAAGAACTTCTAAGTATTGTGTTCGCCGTGGGTAAATTCCGGACCTACATCCTAGGTAATACCACGATAATCTGGACGGACCACAAGGCATTGTCATTCCTTAATTCATGTAAGCTGACACATAGCAGATTAACCAGGTGGGTATTAGCCTTACAAGAATATAACTTTTCATGGGAGTACATAAAGGGGTCAGATAATAAGGTACAAGATACACTTTCTAGAGTAGATGTTATAGACAATAAAACTGGTAGGGATCTTAAAGAAATAGAAATTTTTAGACTAACTAGAGAAGATAGAATTTTTGGTGAGGAATTAAGTGATATTAGAAACATGCAAAGATCTGATAGTAAATTGGGTAGAATAATTGTTAGTTTAGAGACAGATGTAGAGGGATCTGAATATAATGAGCGATTTCAAGTATATCAAGGTATTTTGTTTAAAAAAGTAGATGGTGGGGAGCGTGATTGGAGGTTAGTTATACCCGAGGGGTTAGTAGATAAAATTGTTTGGGATTGTCATATAAGGTATGGTCATTTTGGTGCGAGAAAGTGTGCTAATGTTTTGAAAGAGTCATGTATATTTAAGAATATGGAGAGGAGAGTGAGAAGAGTGTTGAGAGTGTGTGATTTATGTCAGAAATCGAAAGTAGTGAATTATAAAGTGGAAGGAGAGATGAATTACATAAAAGTAGATAAACCTTTTGATTTGGTTGCAGTAGATTTGTATGGACCATTACCCAGAGGTAGAGGCGGTGTGTTATATGTATTTGTAGTTTTAGACACTTTTTCAAAATTTGTGAAGTTAAATAGCATTAAGAGAGCGACGAGTAAAGTACTTAGTGAGAAAATAGTAAAAGACTACACGCTCAATGTTGGAAAACCGAAAATTATATTATCTGACCACGGTCCACAGTTTATAAGCGGCAAGTGGCGGCAGACGCTTGGATGGGAAGGCATCATACCCAAGCATACGGCAGTGTACCATCCTCAGTCGAACCAAGCAGAACGGGTGATGAGAGAGATGGGCAGGATATTTCGGCCGTACTGTCACGCCAAACACACAGAATGGCCATCCTATGTGAAAAAAGTAGAGGAGTGGCTGAATTGTACCACCCATGAGTCCACGGGATTTACACCGCATGAGTTGATCAGGGGAACAAGGCCGCCCAGGATATTGGAACAACTTTTCGAATACCCACCAGAAGGCCAGGTTTTGGACAGGAACATGAAAATTAGATTGGCAAATGAGAACTTACTCACGAGAGGAGAGCGAAGAAAACAGAAACATGATGCCAAGGGTAAATGGACCAAGTACGAGGTAGGTCAGTTAGTGTTAGTAAAAAGGCATGATTTGTCCAGTGCTCAAGATAGAGAAATAAAGAAGTTTTTCTTGTTATATGAAGGACCTTATGAAATTGTAGAAATAAAAATGCAGAATGCGTATGTGCTGAGGAACCCAGCGACGCAGGAAATAGTAGGTACTCAAAATGCGACATATTTAAAATTATATCGGTCACTTTAGTTATGTTATGTTTATAAATAAGATTTTAAATATTGTTGTATGTTTACAGAAGGGATCCTCCCCCATTTTCGGGCGGTCACGATCTTACCAGTCCTGGCCGTGGAATTCGGAACTCGGAGGCGGGCCATGGTTGGCGGATCTTCCTTCGGGTGGTGAAAACAACGATGGTCCGGCTCCACCAAAATTGGTATAAAGTAGAAAACTTAACTACATATTTGAACGGGGAGGGGGACCCCAACAGGTACGTGACACAAATTAAATTTTTTATAATACACTCCAGGTGCAGTGGTTTCGGTGTACCTGTCACGTGCCTGCACTGCCTTAGAGTGTTGTATATAATGGAGGCTGCACCTAAATATAAGGCAGTGCGTACAAATTTTAAAAGTTTCAGAACCAATGGCAAAATTAAAATTAGCCATTGGTTATAATTCTGTTTAGTCCGAAAAGACGGGTTTTGGGGCAGGAGGGGTTGGCGCAAGGTAGACAGCGGGTTTGAAGAAATGGTAGGAGAGGGGGAGTAGTGTGTTTCAGAAGGGGGACGTGAATTCATGTAGTGGATCTACCGGGTGCCAATCCTTTTTGCGGCAAAACCCGGCATTTCAGGCGACTGTGACCTTCCTAGACGTGTTGAAAGTTAAGATAGAGTCAGCCTTCAATGTAAATAGAATTTAAAAAAAAAAAAAAAATACCAAAACAATTTTGGATGTTTAGAATTTTAAATTTAAATAAATGTTAGAATTAAGTGACCAAATATAATTGTCAAGTTTTAGTATCAGTGAGTATAGGAACGCTTTGAAAAGATGTGTAATAAAATAAGAACTTGTTATCAATACAAGATGTGGGGATAATTTTGGGGGGTAGATTGGTGCTCAATGAAGTGATAGAACAGTGGAGTGTGGAACTGCAACGGTAGAAAGTTTAGTTAGCAATTTTAATTAATTAGTTAGTAAGTTGCTGTTGCTGGGGTGGCATGTGCCCCAGTAGACAGCGGGAAGTGTTGGGAGTAGCAGAGAGTGTTACCTCCATCGGAGGCCAACATGGCGAAAATGCACGGCACACCCTTTTGTACAATTCTATATTGTACCTTGATAAATTGCCTTGCCGTGCATATTAATGATGAAGTGTACATGCCTGAAGGAAGAGATGATTTCCCCGACTTTTCGGGCAATTACTGCCTTACCAGCACTAATCGTGGTTTTGGCTAGCGGTCAGCTATGGCCATATCAAGTCCCTTGACCATAGCTGGCTTGAAATTGGTCTATATTAGAAATTAATGGGGGGCGAACTAGGGGAAATCTCCCGGAACTATGGAACAGCGGCTGCCACTCTGTCCGAGGAGGGACAGCATAGCCAGGTGGTAGACCCGCATTAAGGGCGCATAACTACTGACAAAGATATGTTGATATCTGTAACTTTTAAAATGTAACGCAGAAGCAAGGACACGGAGATGTCACATTCCTCCAAAACCTCAGTCCTTGTGGACGCAACTGGACGCCACAGTCCAGGGGGGGTCATAGTGTGTGTGGCAGGGAGGTTATCCAGGGGGATAACGAATTAGAAATTTGTTGTATTTTAATAATGATGATTTGCTGCTCAATAATTTTGTTTTTGATTTGAAAAATAGATGCACTACATACTTCCTATATTGTGTTTATTATGTCTTATTGTGTTAATTGCATGTAGTATGTTAGGAATAAGGATTATAAAATATATTAAATATGTTTTCAATGTATTTATAGATTTTAAAATAAAATAAAATAAAGTTATGATAGTTAAAATTTTCAGGGGGTTGCAAAAGATAAAAGTTGGGTGATGAATATTTGTGGGACATGTAGATCTGTCCAAATTGAAGTCAAAGTTAAAGAAATAGTAGAGATGAAAATAATGTAATGTTGTTTTGAGTTAATGTATGTTATAGAATTTTGAGAAGTACTGATGTTGACACAGTAGTAATGGAGAATATATGTAGAGTTTTGAGCGATATATTGTTGTTTATAATTGATTTTGTTATTTTGTTATAATTGTAGTGAGGTAATGAGATTGAGATTTTGGGGATGGCAATTTTGTAGTAGGGGGTAGTGTAATGTGGGAGTCCGCCACATAATGATAAGTGGGGACGGGATAGGGATAGATTTTAGTGGAGACGGGGCCGCCTTAGGTAGAATCCAGGGGCCAGAGAACGGGAATTGAGCTTTTTGGGGGGGGGGAAACACTTATCCTATGTACAAAGGGTTAGAGAGTATTTTTTTTTATATATTGAGAGAAGGTGGCGAATGGAGTTAAAGTAGTAAGTAGTTAGAGGTAGAGAAGGGTTGGTAGATTTTTTGATAGAGGGGTGTCATACTAGTTAAAGATTTTGTAAGGGGACGTTAGAGTAATAAAAGGGGAAGATTATGGGTAAATGCCAAGTTGATAAAGTGAATTATAATGAATAACGGAGAATCACCCAAATTACTGAAAGGGAATAATAAATGAAATGATGTGTAAAGCAAAGATTGATTAAAAAAAAAACAAAAAAAAAAAAATTATTTTTGAGAAATGAATTAATAAAAGTAAAGTGAGTTTAAAAGATAATTTTATGATTTTATATGCAAATTCAATGATGCTAAGTGTGTAAGTTTTAAATAGAAATTGTTTATTTTAAGATGATAATAACAATGTGAATTATTAATGTACTATGTTTTCTTATGTTATATTGTGTTTGTTAGTATTTAAGAGAATTTTATGAAGTTAAATATTTTAAATGCATTTTAAATTGGGGATGAGAGAAATGTGATATGGTAATGGGAAATGTTTATGAGTCAATCGTCTGTTTATTTAAATTCTGATGGGAATCAGGGCAATAATTTTGAATTTTGGGATAAAAGTTAATAAGAGAAAGTAGATAGAATGAGATTACGGGCTTTTAAAAGGGGTATCATGTTGTGTTAGATATTTTGATATATATGTTAGAAATAAGTAAAAAACAAAACCAGTGCTTCTTAGCGCAAACCAGCACCGCTAGGGGGAAACAGATCAGTTGGGGATATGGTGTTGTATAAGGCCACTATTTGATATTTGATTTGTTGTTTCAGTGTTTGGTGATGCTGTGGCGGCGGACCTGAGCTGGCCAGCGCGTTAGAGCAGGGGCGTTAAGTATCTGTCTGACTCTACGGTGTTGGGATCTCGAGAGAGAAGTCCAGTATTGTCATTCAGGTGCGGTCACAGTCACCGGACCAAGGGTGAGTTGAGTATTTTTTTTTTTTAAACCATACAGGGGGTTGTGGCGACATATCCTGGCTGATCCCTTTAGCAAGTATGAATGTGTCAATGAGATTTTTTATGCTTCGGCATAAAATATCTCATTGAGGGGGTATTGTAACGGGACTATTTTGGGGTAATAAAGCAGTTTGTATTTTTTCTCATAAAACAAATAACATTTTTCGATAATTGGGACAAAATGTATAAACGAAAGGTAATTTCAGTAGTTGCGACGGAAGTGACAGTGGCAGCACTGCTGTTGACATGATACGTGACCAGTATTCAATAATGTTTTATAAAACGAGTTTTTATGAACTTAACAACCGACGGAACTGTGCCAAGGTCAGACAATGACATACAAAACCAGTCAACAAGTTATATAACAACATCGGACCATCTGACGTCAATATATACGTCAGAGCCTAGCCTAACAGTGGAATCCAGTTATATAACAAAAACAGTCTGCTGGCGGAGTGATATAAACTTTAAAACAATAAGAGTTGGTCGTACAACCACGGCGACTTCATAAAATAGCGCCGGTGGCTCTTCCCCAGTCTGAAATAACAACTCACGCGAGTTACACGTAAAAGTTCCGGAACGTAATTTTGCGGGCCCGCAACATATAAAAATGTGAAGTAGAATTAGAAAATGTAGAAATAACTAACAGTTTGTCTCTTCATTACAAGAACAGTTTTATTTTTTCGGAAATTATTCTTTAAAACTGAACAATGTGCGCGTAAAAGTGTGACGCCTTCAACTCAACTGAACAGCTAAGTAGCCATGTACTCATAAAATTTTAACAAGGGTTTTTCAAAATTACTGGCATAATGGGGAAATAAATTTTTAATAAAGTATAAAATATAAAATGAGAGCTCTCAAATCATAAAATAATTGTGTGTGTATGAGTGAGTGAGATTATGTAGATTAAGAAGGCTGGTTTGTGAGTATAAAAATTATTTCTATTTAATATCTTGATTTTTTTTTATATACTAAGGGTTTTTTTTTATATTAAAGGTTTATACTATATTTCAATTTTATTTTATGTGAGCTTTTTAGAATGAGAATTGCATAATAGATGAGGGAGGTAAAGACGTAGTGTGTTAATGATTTTTTAAAAGTTAAATGATGTGAATATCCAATTGTTAATAAAACGTAATTATGGGAAACAATATAAAGTTTTCTTTGAACAACCAATTCTGATCTCCTGTTCGCCGAAAAGAACCCCAAAATAATAGGTACACTTTTTTGTGTTTTGTTTGCTTGTAAATCATAAAACAAGATGGCGCTCGATAATTATACAATGTATGTTAGTAAATTAGTTAGTTTTATGTGACACAAATTGAGTAGCTTCACAGTTTATGCATAAACTGTGTTTTAGACACACACACCTTCCATTTCAAAACAAGTTTGCTTTGAAGATTGAAAGCAAACAATTCTTTGTTCTATACTCATTTAGTGTAATAAATTAAAAACAAATTTGATGTACACGTAGTGAGACACTTTATAAGTATAATAATAGAAAGCATGTGCTAAATAAGAAATATGAGAGCTATTACAAAACATGTTTAGAATTATCTAAGTAGTGTGAGACCAGTTACAATTACCAATAATACCAGAAAGCAGCTAGAAGTCTACAGGTAAAGGAAGAAGCTGCACAAATTGTATTAGAATTTTAGCCATCATGTAACGGTACAAACCTATGAGGATTTGTAAATTAAATCTTGTCAATTTTATTTCGCCCAAGTATATTTGTTGAACGGACTATAGCGTCGAGACTGTCGCGGACTGGCACTGGTATGCAGGTTATCAAACAAGGGTGCGATTTCACATGCAAGAGCGCACCCTCGGCCAACGTTTTCACAAAAACGGCACGTTCAAATAAATTCCTTAGCGCTGTGTGCACAGAGAACAGCGTCTGTTGTCTTCCAGTAATCGAACCACGCGGTTCAACACAAAGGCTCGCGAGCCGAAAACCTATTAAACTTTCAAAATATGGACTAGAGGGTGAGATAAAGTGATACAAACAAAATGTGAAAGCAGTTATAGTTCAGTGACGCAGAAATTTTAACACACAGAAACTTTTCGGACATAAAACAGTGAGATCCTAAAAACGAGAATGTGACCAAAATTTAAAAAATGAGAACATCTTGCAGACTAAAACAGTGAACAACCAAAACGGAATAACTACAACATCTGGCATCCAGGACGACAAGAAGGAAGTAACTATATGTAAACTATAAACAATTTTAAATTAAAAGAGCTCTTAATTATGGGGTAATAAAATGAATGAATGGGAGCGTGTGCAAATGCTGGGTCGCCTGTATTCGATATAATCTAATGAACCATTTATTTTAAATAGGTTAAGTAAAACTGTGAATTTTGTTTTGTCTTGATTAAATTGAGTATATATCGCAACATTAATATTTGTCAGACTTAAATCCTAATGGATACAGAATAATTTTGTCATCATTTTTGAAAGAAAGATAGAATATCAAATAACATGTTTAATAAAAGCTGAGTTAGTTACCAAAAAATGAGAGTCGAATACTTTAATGAGGTAAACCCTAAATCACGCTTATATAATTCACAGGTTTGTGTGAAGAACTCTGGGCTAATCAAGGTAAGCGATATTTATTAATACAATTTAAATGTGGTAGATAGTTTGAACGATCACAATCAGTAAAACATGAACCTGGCAGATGATGAGAAGAGGGAAACTTTATCACGAAATGATCTACTAATATTGACAATGTTAGGTTCAAAAGCTCTGTTTTTAACAAATAATTTGTATCAAATATATTAGAAAAAAGATCTGAAATTTTTCTGAAAGTATAGGTGTTGAAGACACAATAATATCACATAAATCCATGCAAAAATAAGAAGAAAGGTATAATTTCAAAAAATATACAGTATATAATAGTCTCACTAATGAAAAGATACTTGAAAGTTGAATAGTTGTAAATGAATATGTGTGTGTGTGTGTGTGTGTGTGTGTGTTGTGACGGCAGCAACAGACATCTGCTCTCCGTTAACAGCCTGGAGCAATCTAATTGGATCACCGCAAACACCTGGTGCCGAAATGAGAGAGTTCACAGCGAACCAATCAGGGACCTCTTGACAGGCTCATGGCACCACAGCAGCCGTATGATAGGCTTATGGCACACCAACCTGTCAGGGCATAAAAAGAGTGCTGCTACATTTTTTTTTGCACACTGCGCGTCGCTACAATAAGGCCAACGTCATCGCATCAGTCCAGCCTCCTAGTGCTTCCGTTAAAGATGCTACCTCTGGTCCAGTCCCCAAGGATTCCACCAATACCTCGATTGTTAAGCCTCAGCGCTCTTACGCTGAACGCAGAGCTCAAACCCAATGTAATAATCAAATATATTGCAACTCACCGTCTGCGGCTTTTTGAAACAACATCTTCACTATAAAGTTGACATGTTTCAGGACACTTGTCCCATCCTCAGAACTTAAAATATTCGTGTATCATTTAACGTTGATACAGTTGTCAGATAATTAAAATATTAAAATCCAATATAAATGTTTAAAAACGAGCGCCACGGTTAAACGATGTACATCGTACGGTGACTGACCGCGCACTGAATTATGTCTGGCTCCCACCACGACAATAACGCATTTTTAAACACCAATGTAATATTTCTCAATGAGACCTACCTGACCGTGGCTAACTATGTGTGCTATTGAGACAACAGGCCAGGGACTGCAGGGGGCGGCAGGAGTGGTCGCGGTGAGGACCACAATTGGTGGTCCATCATCTTGCCTCCCACGACATACCTAGAGGTCACCCCTGTGGAGATCCATCAAGCTCTAGGCGGTGCCCTCTTGGTGTCGGCATATAAGCTGCTGACAAGAGTTTCTGCACTCTGACATAGCAGTTACCTTCAATGCACACAGAAGGGTCATCATGGCCAGCAACCTGAATTGTAAGCATCGCAACTGGAACAGTCACCTGACTGCCCCAAATGGAAAGCGCTTACGCAGGTTTGTAGATGCTCATAGGGCAACAAGTGATTGGGCCTGCCCAATCTATGTTCTACCCCTCACAACTCAATGCGGCTCCCGATGTCTTGGACATTGTGGTGATCCAGGGAGTCGACTGCCCGGTCCATGTGTTTGTGCTATCGGAACTTTTTGCCCGATCATCTCCCCATCTTGGTCCACGTCGCTACCCAGCGCATCACATGCAGAGACATCACAGCACATGGCCCGGCACTCTGTTGTCGACTGCCAGAGCCAGGACCACTCAAAACCATCCACCAAGTCAATGAGGCAGTTGCCGCATTCAATGAGGCCGTTGTATATGCAGTTGAGGCGTCTTCTAGGATGAAGCCTGGTCTCACACCCCACTATCAGCGGATACCTGAGGAATGAGTGCTCTTGCTCGTGAGAGAAATCTCCTCCAGAGACGCTGGCAGTGGACCCATGATCCAGCCGATAAGACAGCACACAACTGGGCAACCAGCATTTTACGGGGTAAAATACAGGCCTACCGGAGACACTGTTGGGAACTCACCATGGCCCAAGCCCTATAAGAGTCGCTCTTACCGATACCTTTGGCTTTGACAGGGATACCTTTGGTGCTAACCTCACATCCCTACCACTGCTGGACCATTCGGCCAAGTCCTGGGTCGCCCGGAGGAGAAGGCCAAGTACTTGAGCATGTGTTTTGAGCAACAGTTCGCTCCCAATACGCCCGTGGACTGGGACTTTGATGAAGAAGTCGAGAACAAGGTGGAAGACTTTCTGTCTCTTCCGATCACTGCAGAGTCCAAACCCATTACTAGGGAAGAGATCTCAGATCGGCTCATTGAACTTGCAATGAGAAAAGCTCCTGGCTTTTCGGTATTTCGAACACCAATCTAATTTGTCTGCTGGAGCCAGGAATACCTTTCTTGGTCACGCTCTTCAACGTGTGTCTTAGACTGGCCTACTTTCCCAAAAAATGAGGGAAGACGATGGTCATAGTGATCCCAAAGCAGGGAAAGGACGTTTTCCATTCTGACCTCTGGCCTATTAGTCTACTGTACAATGGCGAGTCTTAGACCATCCAGAAAACTTCGATGTACTGGTCCCCAAACAGCTGGGTTTCCGTGTTGGGCATTCCACCACTCATCAGCTGATGAGACTAATGGAATACATCACAGATGCTGGCTGTCAGAAAGAGCAGACTGTCGCCTGTATCCTAGATGTGAAGAAGGCCTTTGATAGTGTCTGGCACGACAGGCACTTGTTCAAACTCCGGGAAATCCAGCTCCCAGATTACTACCTTCATTTGATTGCTAGCTTTCTGATGGAAAGGACCTTCTGTGTGAGAATAGATGACCAAGTCACTTACAAGAGATGCATAACAGCCGGGGTATCTCAAGGTAGCGTCCTGGAGCCTCTTCTGTTCTTCGTCTATGTCAACGATGTACCAAGTGAGCTAGAGTCCAGATCGCCCTGTTTGCCAACGATATGGCAGTTTATACCACCAGTCGGAATCCTTATAGTGCCATCATACAACCCCAACGCGCACTCGATGCATACACGACCTGGACGGAAAACTGGAAAATTGCCGTCAATAATACCAAGAGCTCCACGGTGCTATTCTCCAAGCGCCGGAAGGAACCACGAGGACAAGTGAGACTCAGTCAAATGTATTTTCCCTGGTCGAGAGAAGTTAAGTACCTCAGTGTCCATCTAGATCATCAGCTCAGCTGGCGTGCCCACACCCAGATGATGAGAAAAAGAGCGTCCGCTCGTCTGGCATTTCTGTTTCCAATACGTGTCAATGGGCTACGATCCACAAGCTAGGTAAGTTAAGCGTACATGTTGCTGATCATCACCTATGCCATGCCCATCTGGGGTTACTTTGCCGCTGTCCATAAAAGAAAGTTGCAAAGTGTTCTAGTCTTCAGCTAGCGGCCAAAACCCCCTATCGGTTCCCTTCTCATCTTTTGAGAAATGGACTCGGTGTCCACTCTTTGGATGACACCGTGCAGCGACTTGCACATAAATTTTATGTCCAAGCGGCAAGGACCCATACAAACCCCGTCATAGCCGGCATTGGCAAGTACCGTCCACGACCAGGTGATTCTTGGAAACCGCCTCGGCAAATACTGTACTAAAATGGCCTAGTACGAGCTTGCCATTGTAATGGTCCCTAAATTTTAATTAAAATATTCTGTACTGGATTGGACCACTAGGCTTCCGGAAGCTTGGAACTAGGAAACCATAGGGACGTCTAGGACACGCATCCTTACAGCTCTGGCAGATCAGGTTTTTGTGACATTCCGTCGGCCAATGTGAAGGAAGCAACAAGCTGGGAGCAAGAAGGAAGCCACAGATGATGGAAAAAGAAGAGTTCCAGATAGACGGGGCAGCAGCGGGCTGTATGTGCTGCTTCTGAGTGAAGAGGACTGTAGCGCAGAAGCAACAGCAAACTCAGCCACCGAACATCACCTTGTGCCTCGCATGGAACACTTGCCACCACAGCAACAACTAGCATCCTCGCTACAAGCCCGTTTGAGGGCCACAAAATTGATACAAGTTGCGCTTGGCGCCATTTATCTTGTGACACTATGTTTATTTTTATACAATCATATAATAATGTGAGTTACATAATAACCTTAGTTTCCTGAGATCTCTCAACAAATACCGAACATCATCAACTGTGATATTGAAAAAATCATCTGGTAAGTCAACTTCCATGGCAGAACCTTCACTGGCAGGATCAAATATGAGTGCATTTCTTCCAGCAACCTGCAAACAAATTATTACACATTAACATTTTTAATACATTTAAAATATATCTCTATGTATGAGGCTTCATTTTTGACTGATTGTTTTTATAGTGAAAAATTTGCGATGCAAGACTCATTAATTTGGAATATGAATTGGTCTCTAAATTGAAGAACATTAAATTTATCACTGTTATTTCATCATTTTTTATTGTATGTATTTCATTATTACCATTAAATATATCACCAACTGCCTAAGGTCAGAGGGAGGACTCAGTAACTCCTTGCCCTCTTAAATCAAACATAAAAAAAACCATCTGAAGCTCACAACATGCTATCATGTTGTAACGGGACAAAATTTGGGTAACAAAATTATGTAACAAGTTAATGTTTTATTGTAATGAAGCGGATTGTAGAGGTGGGGGGCATATGATGTCCATATAAGGTAACAAGTGATTCTGTTGTTAACCAGTGAATCATACAAGTGGCACGTGTTTACAACGACACAGGCAGTCTCCAAGCGAAGTGGTGATACAAGTAAAAATGGAGATTTTCAGTATCTAGGACGGGACGCAAGTAGAAATCCGCCTGGAACCAGTTTCAAAGGTGTTGTTGTAAAAACGGAAGTAGTGTAGCCACGCTAAGTAAACGAAAGCAGTCTCGAACTCATAGCCGAACCGTACAGTTGTCTTGTATTAGTGTAGGTAGGCCTACGCATTACAATTACGCTGGGCCTACCTAAATTTATGTTCAAAAATGTAGTGGAACAGTAATCAACTGATACATTGAGGAACCAACAAAAGCGATTATGGTATAAAAAGTTTTCAAACATTTATTTTGGTGTTTTAGCGAAAAAGGGACTTTCATCGTAACCACGTGCCAGATAAGTAACAAAATAATTGGCCAAAATCAATTAAAATTCTGTCCATTTTTTATTTTTGAAACAAAATGTATTAAACTGAGAGAGAGAGAGAGAGAGAGAGAGAGAGAGAGAGAGAGAGAGAGAGGGGGGGGAGGGAGAGGGAGAGAGAGGGGGAGAGGGGGGGGAGATAGAGGGAGGGAGAGGGGAGAGGGAGGGAGAGAGAGAGGGAGAGGAGAGAGAGGGGGAGGGAGGGAGGGGGAGGGAGAGAGAGGGAGGGAGAGGGAGGGAGGGAGAGGGGGGAGGGGGAGGGAGACAGAGGGAGGGAGAGAGGGAGAGAGAGAGGGAGGGAGATATGGGGAGGGGGAGAGAGGGGGAGGGGGAGAGAGAGAGGGAGAGAGAGAAAGAGGGAGAGAGAGGGAGAGAGGGAGAGAGAGGGAGAGAGAGAGAGAGAGAGAGAGAGAATGGGGAGGGAGCATAAAGTATTATTTTAATTAAAATAAAAATGATTGTGTAACATTAATAATGTGTTAGTATAATTATTACGCCACAATACCCATAACCTTATCTCTGTAACAATAAGCAATAAGTTCGTCTAAACGACCCTGGAGTTTTTTACATAAGGGAATTCTGTTTATTTGTCTAAATTCTTTCATTGGGAAGATTGAAATGGTTTCTACATTTACTCCTAAAAATGTGGTGGTGACCTTGAGGGCTTTGGGAATCTTCTGTTTAAAGGTAAGTCGTAAAGAGTAATAAGCAGGGTAAGGTTCTTGTGTTTTATTTTACACGTTACAATGCTAAGAGCTTGTTAAACATAAAGCTGCGTCGACACCGGCCGCGCTGCACTGCCCCAACCAAAGAAGCACGGCGCAGCTCAGCATGGCCTGTTCTGATGGCAAACTGCGCCATACTGTGCAACTTTGAGCATCAACGAATGCGATCCAGATAGTGTCAAATGAATTTCGAGTGGAACCGTCAAGAGATCGAAAAAGTGTATGATCTGCATCAAGAGAAACCGGAATTGCGAGATCCAAAAGACAATAATTATCACATAAAAAAAAATATTCATAAAATCCATAAAAGCAGATGTTCAAAGTCTTCCGATGACAAACAACAAAAATTACTTATTGCTAATAAGTAATCCACTGAAAAATTATTTTCACCATACAATTCCCAAATGTTCAGTACTTGTCACCCAATGTGACCCAACGTTTTATAGAAACACTTTCTTTTTCCTTTAAGTGATGATAAATAACTGTGAAAGTAGGACTCACAGTGGAAGCTGCTGCTTGTCCACTAACACCTAGCTCCTTTCTGCATTTTTTGTATTTGCCTATTATTTTCTGAGATATAGTGACAGTACAAGTAATAATTTGATATCTGTAACACATTAATGAAAAGTAAATCCACAGGACATTATTTAAATTTGTCTTTATATTTTGTTGACCATTTACCTGTGTTATGTAAAGTGGACAGACATGGCTACTTTACCTAGCTAGGTAGGGTAAAGTGGCTATTATGTATGACATTTTGTAAAAATTTATTACAAAGTATTAAGTTGAGCTGGTGCAAAAATAATATTTTTACATGTTTGAGATTTGAATATAGTTTAATTAAAAATATTTAAATGATTATTCTATATTATACACTAAGAGTAAAAAATAATTTTTGCTTAGGGTGGCCACTTTACCCTGCTCTCCGCTATACTAAAATCACAGTCAACTAAAAACAGTCGGTACTGCTCAGATTCAGTAATTGAGAAATACTGTCCAAATAGAACGCTCATGAACGAACAGTTTTCTTTGATGTACCGACAATATCTGGATCGCGTTCGTTGGTGCTCGAAGTTGCACAGTTGGCGCAGTTTGCCATCAGAACAGGCCATGTCATGCTGTGTCTCTTTGTTTGGTTTGGCGCAGCGCACCATGGCCGGTGTGGAAGCGGCTTAACATATTATTTACTAACACCTGCATGTGTGTCACAGTCACCCTCACCCTCACCCTTGAAATCTCCCTCGGCAACAACATCAAGGAAAGTTGGATATATAACACACTCCATAGCCAAGTTGGGCATAATATGCCTTGAAAATGATCCAGGCTTACAGAATAAAGTGTGTACCCAAAAACCTACTTCAACACATATTCACCATGAAGGCCTTCGCTCAAGCAAATACACACACACAAACACTTTTTTTTTCCTAGACAAGCATACACTAATGAAAATATAAATAAATAACTCTTATATCTGGAATCACTGAACAAATAAAAAACTTCACTACCACACTACCAGTGATATTGAAGTCAATTTCAATGACAAGATATGTGAGAAGATAGCAGATAGTCACAAAGTAGACTGAAGGCCAAGAGACACATATAAGCCACAATCACAGCCCTCAACAAGATAGAAATTAGTAATGTGGTATAGAAAACTGTATAATAATATTGTTCAAGAGAGATTAGACATGGGACTGGAAAAAGAATGAGGAGGACATTAAGTAATGGGGCGATATACGAGGGGGGACCCAAAAGTAACAAGAATTTTTCTCTGGCAGTTGGTAGAACGCTAGTTCCGACTTCTCCCGCTAGGTGCCTTCACTAGACACCATTTTGTATCAGTTGCCCTAGCGGCATTGTTGTGGAAACATTAGCGCGGTCAGTGTGACTATTTTTTGTAAGCGCTGTTTCACGTTTTCGGCGATTTTTCAATGGCAGACATTAAATACCAACGTGCTAACATCAGGTTCTGTTTCCTGTTAGGGAAATCAGCAGCAGAAACTGTCACAATGCTTTGGACAGCTTATGGGGAGGAAGCTTTGAGCCAGGCAAAGATTTACGAGTGGTTTTCTCGTTTTAAAACTGGTCAAATGTCAACTGAAGACGAACCACGACCGGGACAACCCTCGACTACCAAAACGGACGAAAACATTGAAAAATCCATGTTGCGATCATGTTTGATCGTCGTAGAACAATCGATGAATTGGAGGAAATGACTGGAATATCCTGGAGTTCATGCCAACGAATTTTGAATGAAGATCTGAGATGAAACGTGTTGCAGCAAAATTCGTTCCGCGTGTGCTTTCATGTCGGCTCAAAATCCTTGATTAATTTTCGCAAGTCAAAACGAACGCATTTGTTGAACAATTTAATGCTATAAATTTATAGACAAGTGTAGTGTCTAAAGAGTAACCAATACCACTAGCCTCTTCAATACATTTAAAACAGAAACATGCTCAGAATTCCTACAACTATCGAATTTTAAGGGAATACCTTGGCGATACGGCTGTGTAAACTGTTTACATGTCAGTAAAAGTCATGCCACATTATTGCTACAACATAAAGCCTCTGGGAAGAAGAATTCTGTGGAGACCCAGAGAAAGATGGACTGAATAGTATCTGAAAACTTTCAAGATAGAACTTACATTTTGCCCAAACTCTGAAGTGTAGAAGACAAAAAAATTATAATGGACTTAACAGTTAATACTTGAATACTTATTACATGAAGAATCACTATGACTACTAACATCTCCATAGCATTGAACTGAACCAATCAACAGATTGGTAATAAAAAAAAGGAAAGCAATTTAATATTTTACATAATTCTTACTTACATATTCAATATTTTCAATGTCCATATGTTCATTGCTACATTGGGTCGGTTTTGTTTTATTGGATGCCCCAGTAGTTGTTTCTAAATGCTGGCCAACATCATCAATCCCTGTTGATTTTTCTTGTACATGACTATTTTCAATATTTTGTTGTGATGCTTGATTATCAAAGACATTGAGTTCATGCTGTGTATTCTCTTCTTGTATCTGTAGAGGTTGTATTACAACTTCCTTGCTGCTCTGTTCAGAATTCATGATGTCTGGTGCAGCTACAGCATCAGTATTTGTAGCTGTTTCATCAATTTTGTCAGCTGCCGTAGCAGTAACAGCTTTAATTATATTGCTTACCTCTTGCTGTAGCTGCTGTTCACAATAATTTGGAGTTTTCAGTTTTCTGAAACAAATAAAATAAATAATTATAATAATGGTTCAGGAAACTGTTGGAATTTAACCATTTTCTTTCTTCCCACCACAATTCTCATTTGGTTTTGATGAACTAACAGTAACCACAGTAAACACATTTATGTATGTGTAGGAATTCCTACAATGGTACATATCTTCACCATACATTTAAAAACAACTATAAGGAATAAAACACTCATTAATTAACACTAGAACACCCAAGAGATGAATAATAGATGAATAATTGTGTACTAAATATTATAGCCGATCCGCGAACTAATTAAAACAATAAATGAAGAATCATACACAATAAGGAAGAAGAAAATATAGAAAACAACATAATAATGTGATTAACCAATAACCCAATAGATATGGTAAGTGAGAGGACAAAACCATATACCAACAACTGACACCAACAAGATATAGTAGGTAACATGAATAAACACAAATAAATTGATAAGCGAGGAAGAGTTAACAAATCTACTCTACAATGTGCCAATATGAGTACCAAGAGATAATGAAACAAATAAAGCAAGGAGTCTACAGAGTTAAGAAACAGTAAAGACACACAGACATGGACAAACTATTACTAAAGACTTGACCATGACTAAAACTCTTTATTCTAAGATGAAAATATAATTAATCAACAATAAAAACAATGAAATAAAATACTGGAATATAAGAGTGAGTTAGTTGTCATAGCAGTAACAGAATACCATGACTGCTTTTAATACAAGTAAATCCAATTAAAATATATAAAAGAAAACCTGGTAATCACCAGTAAACATGTAAAAATAGTGTGAAAAAATAATAAATAATGGTTAACAAGAACAGAAGTGTAAAATAATAACCTTAAAACATTGAGATCAGGGATAAAAGCATAGACCATTTTGTCAGACAAGGGGTCCCAAATAACCTCAATTCTGGTACAAATTCACTTGTAATTAGAATAATCTACGAGTAAAACACTGTAAAACTAGTTTAGGTTATGCAATAATGAAAATAGACATTATAAAGACAAACCCAGTGCTATGATTTAGTAATTAAGAGTGACATGGGTTGTGTTTAATGTAATTATACAGACTGAAATGGACAGAAAGATGTACCCATTAAACTCACTCAGAATTCCCACAATATTGTAAACCAGAAAAGGACAGTGACATAAATGTGTACTGCAATATGTAATACTACTATTATAGTATAAAATAATGATAATGAACTATTAATTAAACCATAATTATGAAAAATTAAGGTAACTGTCTAACTACACTAGATGCAAGAAGTATTAGTGAATTATTCACAATCTCACATATAATAATGGGAGACTAACCATTATAATACACTCTTTAGACTATAACGACCATTTGTACACAAAAGAACCACTTAAAATTGAGTATATCATTAACCATGGACCAAATCATAATGACACATGGCATACCAAAACTATGAATAACCAATAAAACTAAAGACAAGAAATTAATTATATTTGAAGAAAAGGTGAGATATCCAGAAGTTGTAATGGACATCTCAGAGTGACTATATCACAGTAAAAAATGGACAGAGCATATTATTTAAATAAAAAAGAGTGAATCAAATTAACTATGCTCTAGGCCAAAGAAAGCATAGACCAAATATTGTAATTTTATTAATTTTAGACAATTATTGTAATAGAGATTATCATAAAAGGACTTGGGAAGAAACATATGGATGAAATGTAATCACAATTTGTTCAATTTCCATAATTAAACATGTAAAATCATAAGAAATGTCACAGTTGTAAGTGAAAAACATTAACTTTTTAATTAAAGCACCAACATATGTCTTGTGAGGACTTGTTTTAACGAGCAAATCAATTGTAATAACATGGTGTGGCTATATCAAGTATTACTAGTAACGCAAGGACGTTAAACCAATTTAAAACATATTCTGTTTATTTTGGGCCAAAAGATAGCGTCATGACACTACTCTCCACACCAAAGTCATTAACAATTGTATACAACAGCGGTTCCCAAACTGTGCTCCGCGGAGCTCTTGGTGCTCCACGAAACATCTCCTAGTGCTCCTTGAAGAAATTGGAAGAATAAAGAAATGACCAGGTCTGCTTATGCAGGTACTAGAACAAAACACAGATCTCGTCTCGATGCGGAGCCAGATATTCGGCTCCAGCTGTCCCAAATTCAACCAGATATAGCTAAGTTATGTAAATCAATTCAGTCTCATCCCTCTCATTAGAATAGTTCTTTTACGGGCCCAAGTAGCATTTTTGGTTTTGCAACATTAAAAATGGTTTTATGTACCAGATCTATGAGGATATATAATGGATTTACAATAATTGCTTTTAGTTCGTTTTAAAATGTGTTGCCTTAATATGTTTTTTTTTGGTTTGTTTTGTAATGTATGTAGTGAAATTAGAGTTGAAAATATTTTTTTGTAATGAAATAAACTAATAAAGCATGTTTCATATGTCTAAAGTTCTAAATTCTGAATGTTTACCTTCTATACTCCAATAGCATGGTCATATAAGTGCTAGGTGAAAATTAGTGCTCCGTGATGAACTTTTCTACTGAAAAGTGCTCCATGACCTAAAAAGTTACGGAACCACTGGTATACAAATTAATTATTTTTGCCAAGGGAGTGACCTCGCTCTAAGGAACGGCAGTAATCTCTAAGCCAATGAAATCGATCAAAATCAACAGGGGGGTATGTAATCCCAATGGAACAGCGGAGAGAAGCAAATTTCTACACACTTCATATCTGGTGAGCAAAGCGGTACGATGGCCATTTTCTGTGCATGAATAAGTCGAATTTGGAATTGAATCAGCTGTTCGGGTATAAATGTAAACATTTGATCAACATAACCAAAAATTGTTAAGTGTCGAGTTTAATGCATAAATGCCACTGCAATAGTGGACCAACATTGCAGAAGGTGCAGTAGGCTGTAATAAAGTGAATTACAGGAAGTATAGTGTTTTATTATACTTATTGAATTTTAACTTGAAACAGAAATTTTTATGATTATGACATTGAGTCATGGAAGCAACCATGAAATCTCATAGCTTTTAAACGTGAATAAATAAATTGATTGTCATTAATTCACGAACGTTAATGAACATTATTTGAGTTTTTATAGAAAAATAAATATTTTTTCTACCTACATTATGAAGGTTAATCAACTTAGTGAGACAGACGATGAGTTAATATGAACTCAATAGAGGTCGTCTAACCTTATGATTATTATTGTTCCAATTCATAAATCTATTCCACGAAAATCTATTGAACATCATAACGGACTTCAAAAATCGTATCACATTTGAAATATTGTGGCAAAATGAAAATCAACACACAGTAATCAGCTGATATAATATATAGAACGGAATGTAAACATAAACATTCTGAAACAAAATCAGTTCTTGGGAAACTTTTGACAACGACGTACGTATCGTGTTCATTAATCAATGTCTGCGAATTCGTTTTTGTAAATAGTGGCTGTTTTATGATATTGTGACCACAAGTGTGCTGTATATGACCTGGTGATGGTCTATGACCGAAATCGATCGTTTTTAAGAATGTGAGTAATTAAAACTTTATTGCAAATCACGTATATGGTACCTTTAGGCTATGATAAATCCACTACAATAGAAAATTGAGATTATAGGTACCATTAGTAAACAATAAGTGTGTGTATATTATAAATATATTGTGAACTTACAAATTTATTACAAAATATAATATTGAATAAACATAATACCTTACCTTGCACGGGTCCAGAGTCTTCACGTGAACTCGCTATAAATAAGTGATTTGGGGTTGCGCAATTAAGAAACTCGACTCTTGTTACATTTTTGTTAATCAACTCAATTTTTATTTAACATTCTTTTTGAATTTATCTGTTTACTCCTCTTTCCTCTAAAATTAAAATCTTACTGTTTCTTTCAATAATTATTTTTTAACATGATAGATATTTTAATAACTAGTTTCAAAATTACTTAAAATCTAGGAAGACGACCCAGTTTGCTCATTCACACACTCATACCATTAAATTCCCCTTTTTATTTTATTAGAACCCCTTTTTAAAATGAAATTATTGGTCGTGGATTACCCAACTATCGGCGTTCCTCTCGTAGACTCGTGCCGCGCTATATATATATCCGAAAGTTTTGTCCAATCCGCCACATTTTAATTTCGATTTGTTCACTTCACTTACTTCATTCTGATATAACGTTTCACTTTTTTGATGTAACTGTTACTGGATTTCACTTGTTGGGTCGGTATAAAATTTCCGGCTCGCTAGCCGGTTGTATTCATCCGGCTGCAGCCATAGTAGTTAGTCGACTCGCGGTAACTACGCACACCGCCTCCTACTCCGACACTATGCAGCAGACGGAAATGCACAGCCTGCTTGTGACAAATTGTTCATCAGTGTACAGGGAACATGGGTTGTTAATGTTCCCAAGGTGTTGACGATATTCTAGTGCCACGAGACTCAGGTGGGCGGAGTCTTCACTGGATTTCCGTCATCTTCCAAACACGTGTTGAAATAATTTTACGTTTAGCCATTTTTTGTAGCGTCCCTTAGGACTGATGTGCATCACCTCTGCGCGCGTGCGCATGTTGCACGTATGAGTGTGTAACACCAAGCTTGATTTCCCAGAACCGTATTTCGTTGTTACCACACCCGCTCACAAGTTATGTCATTGTTCATTGTCTGACTGCTGCCGTATTTTACGTGGGAATTACAATCGAAAATTAAATAAATTTAATAAAATAAAACCTCCCATTCTGCCCCATCACAATACCTCCCCCCCCCCCAATGAGAGGTCTTCTGCCATAACAGAAGAACTCTCATTGCTACCCCTAAGAGGATCGGTGAGGATATGGCGCCAACAACCCCCCGTTAATTTCTAAACACGCCATGGGTAAACTACCCCCCTAGCTCGGCGACTATGGCTGCACCTGAACGAGATCACTGGACTTCTCTGTTCAAGTCCCAACACCATAACATCAGACTGATACTCACCATAGTACACCTAACCTTTTATCATTCCTTAAAAAAATTAAAACTGGCCGTATACCATCCCAGATCCTCAACCGATATGATCCCCCTTACATGCATACTGGGTTGCCTTTAGCAAATACTGGGTGTATACACATACTCATTTTTATCTTATACCTAAATTCCATATTCAAAACCCATAAAATGTTTTATCTCTTAAATTTCATTTCTGTTTTCAATTTACTTGACTGGATGGTACAGTTTCAAATCCAAAATAAATTACACAAATCAAACTGAAATCATTTAAATTTCGTTCGACTAGAGAAATTACTCTAAGTCCATTACCAAAGATCTATTAATTTGATCATTTCATTACATTTACTTTCCAAAATTTAAAAATCTTTTAATTGGATTCATAACTCTTCTTAATTACCTACTAACATCCATAATGAACCAATAAAAATACACAACTTACTTCTACTATAAAGTCAAAATTCAAAATAAATGCACTTGTATACAAAAGAGAACATAAAAGGCATATTATAAATCAGCTGACACCTTCCCTACTTATAAGGAACATTACAATTTCCAATAACGTTCTTTAATACAAAAATAGAAAATTTACAAAAATAATTTTTTTTTTTTCAAATAAAATTTTAATTTCCCAAAATATTTCTTTTATCAAATATCAAGAAAAGTTAATTATTTTATTTAATTAAGTAACAAAAAATTCATGAGTTAATCCCTAGAAACCTATCCTGGCTCTAACATCAGCCATCAGCTGATCTCTCTGGGTCAGGTGAATGACCTTACCCTATATACACCATACAAAACTATACCAGGAAAAATACACAACATATGTTCATAACTCTTACACTCTTACATAATAAAAATAATGGAACAATAAAACATAATAAACAAAATCTGATAAACATCTCTACACTTGAAATAGTCTTTCCAGAATCAGTAAAGTCCTTTATGAAATTATTACACAGAGTATAACACACTTCAATCACTTACGTCTAAACAGACTATCTACTACAGTATTCCTTCTTGAATCAAAATAAAATCATTTAATTAGCTCGTCAGCTAGTCAGCATCATTACGTCTCAAGTTTTAGTTCGTTACTCCCCTGAGTAACCCCCCCTTACCACACACTCTATGGCCCCCCCTGGACTGTGGCGTCCAGCTGCGTCCACAAGGGCTGAATTTGAGGAGGAATTTTGACATCTCCTGTCCTTGCTTCAGCCTTACATGTTTAAAATTATCAGATATCATTATATTTGGAAGTTACATATTTAAAACCTTAATGTGGGTCTATCACCTTTTTACTGTTCCTACGCGAACAGAATGATAGCCGCTGTTCCATAATTTGGTGATTTCCCTCAATTACCCCCCTTTAAATTTCTAAATTCACCTTTACAACGATAACAGCTATGGTCAGTTAAGGCAGAACGTGACGCAATGAGCCCCAACCATAGCTGTCAAAGCTAAACCAATTCCACGGTCAGGGTTCGGTGAGGCCGTGACCGCCCAAAAAGTTGGGGAATCACAAGTAAAAGATATGTTTGTTTATGACATAGCTACCTTTGAAATTTACAATTTACATTGCATGAAATTCTTAATATTGATTACGTGCTCAGGCACCACTCATTTGCTTTCTTATCTTTCCTACTTGTGACCTTCATTAACATACAATAGTGAGTTACAATAGAATATTTACTTATTCATCTGAATTAATCTATACCTACTTACATAGGCCATCATCAACTACTGATTGAATCTTTAAATACATTTAATAAAATAATTGACCATTTGATAAAAAGGATTCACTCTCTCACTCCATTAAAATAAACATTTAATCTGCATCTGAATAAAATTACAAACATTTCAATTTTAGGTTTAGTTTCAAACTCCATAAACTTTTTGTCTTGTTACATTTTATTATTACAAGTCAATTATGAACTTCTATTAATTATTTTCATTATCAATTATTTTGGGTGACTCTTAATTATTCATAATAATTTAATTCACAATGATCTAATTTATTGAAGGGGCATTTAAATATATAACCTTACTCCCTTCTGCCTCTAACACTCACTAACAGATTTACATAGCATGACACCACTCCCTCAAAATATTTATCTCCACTACCTTACTACTCTAACTCACTTCGAATCATTCTACCCTTATAACAAAATACCTGCTACCCTCTTTGTACTTAGGATGTGTGTTCCCTCCCTCCGCAATTCCATTCATAATCGTTTGCCTCTCCACCAAATATCGGCAAGCACTCTACTAAAACCCTCTACTACCCGCCACAACGCCTGTCATTGAGGACTCTTTATCACACCACCCACCTTACAAAATTCCACCACCATTTATTTACTCTCCAATTACCTTACTCACTTTCTCAATATATATAATGTAGCGGGTCAATAAACGGTTAATAAACGGTTACACCAGATAAAATGTGTTAGACTAAGTTATTTCGTCATTGCCATTTCCTCATTTCTGTGTTAAAAATTCGTCTAACGAAATCGGGGGTTTTCTGAAATTCTTTTACAGTCAGATAGCGGGATTTTTTATAAGGGCAAGAGTATATAAGTTTTCGATATTTTACCTTTTAGAAAAAATATCGTGGCGACCTTGGGCAGTTTTCAAAAGATAAGTTTTACGGGGACCATGACGGTAAGTGAAATTCTGGCAGCGGTAAGTATTATTTTATGAAGAGTGGAATGTAGTAAATATCAGTGTAAAAAAGTGAGTAACTTAACAGTGGCGACCCTGCCAGGATGTTCGTATATAAATTTTATAGGAACTAGACTTATTTTAATACACAGAAAATAGGATGTGGTAATGACGAATTGATAAAAACGATTTATCGTATATAATTACGCACGTAGGTTAGGTTTTTATCATTGCGATTTACAGAGATAAAGTAAAAACTACAAAAATGGAAAATAATCAATCTGAGAATAGTGATGTAATGAGATATTTGTGTGGCATGAATGCAATGTTGTGTGTTAAATTCGATGAGCAGAATGTTAGATTCCATGAGTTGAAAAGCGAAATACATGAACAGACAATAAAATGCGAAAGCAATTTCAGTGAGTTAAAAAGCCATATTAGTAAGATCAATCAATGTTTTGAAAATAATAACGAAATAATAAAAAATAATTTGAATAAATTAGAACAGAGTGTGGAGAGAATGGAAGTAGTTGTGATGAATTCAGAGAAAAATAAAACAAATGAAAATATGATACCGGAGAAAGAGTTAACAAATAATGACAATAATGTCGAAAATAATGTACGTAATACCGAGAGTAATAGTAATGTATTTGAAGAGTTAGTATCAGAGACTGATACGGTAAAAATAAATAATGAGAGTACTAATGAAATTGCAGAATGTAGTGATTATGAGATGTTAATGTGTGTCAGTGAGTTGGAGAGAGAGAGAGGAGAAATAATGTTGTAGTAGAGTGGGGACAGAGGGCAAATTTTCCTTTCATTATTTATGATGATTTAATGTGGTCACAAGAGTTTTTGAAGGGCAAGGGTCCCGTACTAGTAGAAGATTGGAGTTGTTTATTTTATTTGTATGATATTATACCCTCTGTGTGGAATGATTTTATAAGTATGAGATGGTGTTATGATGAGAGAGAATTAGAAGTATATAATTTAAAGAGAGATTATGGTGAGTTGGAAGAAGTATTAGAAGAGTATTTAAATAAGAATGATTTGATTTTTAATACAAAAGTAACTGACCCGATATTGAAGAAATTTACTAACGGAGACTTAACAGATATACTTAGTGTTGACTGGTTGCAAGATTATTTTGGTAAGACGGATGACTTTGATTTTTGGGTTTATGACACACAAAGTATCAGTATGTGTGTTAACGAAATCAAAAAGTGTTATACAAAACCAAGATTAATCTTTGACGATGGAGGCTAAACTATAAACAATCAATGGACAATTTTATATATATTGTTTTATGGTTTTGTGACCTCGCAACCTTGGAACATTGAAGTGTGATATGACTAAAGAAATAAGGATGCAGATTTGTAAATAAATGTTTAATAAGTTTAAACGGTTACATTAATTGTTACTTACCGTTACGATAACTCTTACGGGGTCACAGGATTCGGTCACATGTACCTAGATACAAACATGGTCTGTAGGTTACGCAAAGTACTGACACAACTCATTTTGGAAGAGAATTAATATTTATTATTAATTAATCTTGACTGCTTGTAAACTCATTAAAATTCATTGAGATACATTGCTGCAAAGTGGTGCAACACCAACATAACACTTAGGAACTACAGCTTACCTTATTATTTCACAAGACACAAATGCAAATATCAAATAAAAACACAAATATACACAAAAGCTGCCCAGCTTTGCACACTCTCCCATTCATTCATATTTTAAAGAAACAAGAACCCCTTAACACATTTTCGTATAATAATGCCCCCACCTCGACCACGCGGTCATAGCGCCCGTACTAAGTCCCCGTTCAGGTGTCCGAAAGATATACGAAACTATTAACTCTTTTATGCTCACTCCTGACTGTTGTTAATCCCTTTAGACACTGTTGATTACATTCCAAATTCTAACGGTGAGGTCGGCCGATGTAATTACATTTTGTAAAATAAAATTTTAACCAGACCGCAAGCGGTCGGTAGGTGAGAGGCACTGGGCAGAAGTTTGTTCTCTGTTCCCTCTCCACAGTTTTCAATACGGGAATTCACTGCCTTGGGCGTCGTCGCCGAAGCTTCGGCCCATGCTATGCATGTTGTTTTTTGTGTCAATGTCGCATATGATCTTCTATAGGCATTGGCTGACGTCATTTAAGTGGGCCGGACGTTTAAGTGAAGCCAAAGGGACGATGAATAATTTTACGCTCTAGCCATCTTGGTTTTAGTCGAGAGCGTCCTTGTGAGCGCGTGCGGGTGTAGTTGCGCTTGAGCGTTGACACACATGTACAGAGTTCTTAGAATTTTGGTGGAGGTGCGAATTCCTCTGCCGCATTACACCACTGAAATTGCGCATCGCCTTTGTTCCAAACGCTGTTTCTCAACACTGGTCTGTTATACGGACAAATACGTTGCACAATAATACATTTATTTTGCAATATTTTATCCAAACCCGCCCGAAAATGAACTGAATAAAATTATATAATTGCCCCAAACGATTAAAATAAAACACCCAAAAATTGACCCGCTACAATACCCCCTCGATGAGAATTCTGCTGTTCACGACAGAAGAAATCTCATCGACAAACCCCGAAGAGGACCGGTGAGGAACTGGTGCCAACAACCCCCTGGTTCTTAATCTCATGGGTACACGACCCCCCTGGCTTGGTGCCTATGGACTCATCTGAACGAGATCACTGGACTTCTCCGCAAGAGATCCCAACACCGAGAAATCGAACAGACTCGCACCACAGCGCACCTCGCCTTCTCACATGCTACCCCCAAAAATCCTCAATCCCTGGCTAAAATTATTCCAGCTCCTCCGCCGATATGTTTCCCCTTTTTTGCAAGCTGGGCTGCCTTTAGCAAATACTGGGCGCACACACACTCACGTTACAGGCTACCATAACACATAAAAAAAATAAAACTTTCTTTTAAAATTTATCAAAAATTTAAAAAAATCAAAATTCAAAAAAAAATAATCGTTTATCAAAAAATTCTCTTCCTCTTTTTCTCTCTTTTTTTTTTTTAACATGACTACCTAGACATTTCTACTAATATAAACACCTCCTTACTCTAACATGAGAACCACTTATAGTCTACCAATACAATACAATACAATAAAATATTTATTGGTTTAACGAGAAGTGAAGTTGGTAATTAAATGATGAATTGTTGATTTGAAATAACTTTTTGTTAAATGTTTCAGAGGTTACTTGGAGTAGTGGTGTATGGTGTATATAGTTGTGTATGTCAGTATATGAATTATGGACTGTAAGTATAAAATTTTTATGATACAAGTCAAATATAATAGAATGTACACAAATGTTTAACTTAATGGAACGAATTTTAACTTCAATAATGAAAATAACTTGAGATAATGATTTAAAGGGTAATAATAACTGAGATATGATGAAAAATAAATATTAATAATGAATTTGAAAATTTTGAGTAATCTGATTGTAGAAAGTTATGAAGGGTGATTAATGATTGATGATAAATAAATATGTATATTTCATGTAATTTGTTCAATTTTAAGATGTATTTTCATTGTGTTAGGAGGATCAGCTGATCAGCAATAACGTCACTGGTATATTGATTTGTAAATGTTACAAGTAATTAATGTTTAATGTATTACAGATATTTTGAAGTAAGGATAAAAAGAATAGGAGAAATAAAATAACAATAATTTATGCAAATTAATAAAAGATAATTCATGGGTGATAAATGTTTTATGGGACACGTAGACCTGTCCAAATTGAATTAAAAGTTGAATGTGAAATGATAGAGATGAATATGATGTAATGTTGTTTTTGAGTTAATGTGATGTAACAGAATCTTGAGAAATATTGATGTTGACACGGTAGTTGTGGAGAATAATGGTAGAGTTCTGAGTGATATATATTTATGTTTATGATTAATAATATTATTTTGTTGTATTTGTAGTAATGTAATGAGATTGAGATTTTTGGGGATGGCAATTTTGTATTAGGGGGTAGTGTAATGTAGGAGTCCGCAACAAGGGTTGGGACGGGAAAGGGATAGATTTTAGTGGGGAAGGGGCCGCCTTAGGTAGAATCCGGGCCGCCAAATAAGGGAATTGAGTTTTTTGGGTAGGGGAAACACGTATCCTATGTACAAAGGGTTAGAGAGTATTTTATATGTAGAGAAGGTGGCGAATTGTGTTAAATGATAAGTTGGAGTTTAGAGTGTCCTGATTAGTAGAGATTTTGGTAGAGATGGGTGTCATGATAATCGAAGTTGATTAATATTAGAGCCATAGGGAGAGGTAAAGTTTATATATGTATACAGATCTAATACAGAAAAACGAGAATAAATAATTTATATCACCCACAGTAAAGTATAGTGAGATTGTTAAATGAAGAGTAGGATTGTTAAGCAAAAAGAGAGATTCATGATAAAGAATATACAATTGTTTATTTTTTTCACCAGTGACAGAATTTTGATAAAATTTGAAAATAATGTAAAATTAAGAATTGTTTATTTTAAATAATGTAAATGCCAATTTGATTATTGTAATAATATTTTGTTCATTTTAAAGATATTTTGTTAGTATGTTTGTATGTCAAAGTTAGGATATTACAGATGTTCAATGTGTTTTCAGAACTTATATATAACATATGTAGGCCAAGGATCTTGGACTTGACCTAGTTACGATCAGCTGATGAGGTCATACACCTACTAAGCGTGTATAGTAGGAAGCCAATTTTAATTTGTTTGTTTAACTAATTCAAACCAATATTTGAATAATTTTAATAAATGTTATTTAATAAATAAATTTAATAAATATTAAATGAATAAATTTTTTTTGAATTTTAAAATTTTGAAAATATTAAATTTTTTTTGAAAAAAAAAAAAAAAAAAAAAAGATTTTTCGCCTGCCAGCGAATGAATATTTTAGATAATGATGCTTTTATTATGTGTGTATTAACCATGTTTCTTTTATTGTATTGCATTATATTGGTAGACTATAAGTGGTTCTCATGTTAGAGTAAGGATGTGTTTAGCTTAGTAGAAATGTCTAGGTTAAGTCATGTGAAACAAAAATTTAGAAAAACAAGGAAGAGAATTTTTGATAAAATATTATTTTTTTGGAATTTTGAATTTTTTGTTAAATTTTTAATAAATCTTAAAAGCAATTTTTTACTTTTAAAGTGTTATGGTAACATTAATGTTAGTGTGTGTGAGCCCAGTATCTGCTAAAGGCAGCCCAGCTTGCAAAAAGGGGAACATATCGGCGGAGGAGCTGGAACAATTTTAGCCAGGGATTGAGGATTTTTGGGGGTAGCATGTTAGAAGGCGAGGTGCGCTGTGGTGCGAGTCTGTTCGATTTCTCGGTGTTGGGATCTCTTACGGAGAAGTCCAGTGATCTCGTTCAGATGAGTCCATGGTCGCTGAGCCAGGGGGGTCATGTACCCATGAGATTAAGAACAAGGGGGTTGTTGGCACCAGTTCCTCACCGGTCCTCTTCGGGGTTATCGATGAGATTTCTTCTGTCGTGAACAGCAGAATTCTCATCGAGGGGGTATTGTAGCGGGTCAATTTTTGGGTATTTTTTATTTTAACGGTTTGGGGCATATTTATATATTTGTATTCATTTCGTTTTCAGTCGGGAGCCTTATAAAATAATATAAAAATGTAATTGTATTGTGCAACGTATTTGTCCGTATAACAGACCAGTGTTGAGAAACAGTTGGAAACAAAGCAATAAGACGCAGGTTGTTGTTGAGTAATGCGGTGAAGAATTTACCACCCTAACAATTCGCAGAAATCTGTACTTGTGCAAACAGCACATAGACACAACTGTATCACCACAAATCTGAGTGACGGATCCAGCCACAAAACCGGATGTCCTGGGACTAACAAAATCCAGAAATGTGCTTTTTGAGCGGCAGGAAGTCATGGCTAAATCCGGCTTTTTCAATGACATCAGCAGAGCCAAGCCCAATATTAAGCTCTGGTCACCCACATATATCAGCTCCATTCCATATATAAGATGGTTACACGACAGCATAGGAGCAAGGAGCGACGACGAAAACATCGTGGCAGTAAAGAACCAGCTTCCCTCCAAAGAGAACAAGTACCTGTTACGTTCCCCGTGACGGTCGACTTTAAGTAGAGACGCTAAGCGGTTTACGAGAAGCAGCCTACCACTACAGACACCTACAGTATCGTTTAGGGCCCGGTTGGTCGAGTTTTCCTAAATGTAATTAATTCATCAGGACCGACCGGGACCCAAGAGATTAATCAAACCATCACATCGAAACTTTTATTACCTAAGAGACAGTGAAAACATTTCAAGACGAACATTTTCGGAAACATGGAACAATAACCACGTGCGTGGCCGGTAACGCGATAGTGCGGTTCTCGAGTTAAACTGAATTTTCTAAGGTGTTGAGGGGTTTATAAAAATTAGGTATAAATGTGTGAGTGAATTGCAGGCTGGGCAGTCTAGTCGTAAGTAGTAATCATTAAGTTACATAAGTTATAATTACGTTTTAAACAGACAAAACATAAGGAAAAAATGTATTAAAGTTTCAAGCAATATACAAAAAAGTTTTATCTGTACACATGGTTGTTGAATAATCACTCATTAAAAATAACGGTTACACCAGATAAAATGTGTTAGACTAAGTTATTTTGTCATTGCCATTTCCTCATTTCTGTGTTAAAAATTCGTCTAACGAAATCGGGGGTTTTCTGAAATTCTTTTACAGTCAGATAGCGGGATTTTTTATAAGGGCAAGAGTATATAAGTTTTCGATATTTTACCTTTTAGAAAAAATATCGTGGCGACCTTGGGCAGTTTTCAAAAGATAAGTTTTACGGGGACCATGACGGTAAGTGAAATTCTGGCAGCGGTAAGTATTATTTTATGAAGAGTGGAATGTAGTAAATATCAGTGTAAAAAAGTGAGTAACTTAACAATAATCACTCCCTCTACTGTGTCCCTACTATTACCCAGTTTCCTATACTACTTTTATTCCCAAACATACATTTTATTCTGTTTAACCCCCATTTAACCTAAACTCTGACTGATTCAAATGCCTTATATAAATCTTTATCACCCAAATTCTAACTTTTATAACCCATTGAAAACTCATAACTATTTCAAATTAATTTCATCACTTAACTTAGAACATTTTACACACATTTAAAATTTATGAACATTTCTGTTGATTTAAATTGCATTATTATCTTCATACTTATATTACACCACTCATATACTGTCATAGACACAAAACATAAAACACCACATAATGTACATAACTCCATGTACCTTCTGAAACATTTTAACAAACATATGATTCCATAACTAAATACATTTTACATTTATTTATTTATTATTTATTATCAAGTTCCAATCTCCTAAAATCATTTAAATTCATTAGCAAAATTCAATTATACATCATTTTAAATTAATCAATTACTTCATCACAAATTATTTTAATTCCATCAATTATTTAAAACACAACATATTTTAGTTACTTCACTCCAAAACAATTACAATTCATTTATTATCACCTTCGTAATCATTTATTTAATCTGACAAAATATTATTATTAAATTAATTTCAGCTACACACACATATTGTTTATATAAAACATTTTACAATACAAACACAGTCAATTTCACTAGAAATTTATTTACAATTTCTTGTCATTATTTTTCTGTTTACCACACCTCATCTCCTAAGTTAGCAATGTCATAACCATAAACTAAAGTATTTAAAATGTCCATTCTCTTATTTTTACTTTAACCACCGTCATCATATATTAGTCTTACTTTTATATAATAATTATCGTCCTTACTCACACTCGTTACACTATTATTATTATTGTAATGACCATTATCAACATAGTATTTAACACCATTATTACCTATTAATTCATAAAACCCGTCTACGTTGGTAATTTCAGTTCTGTCTCCATCAGTATTTTTGTTCAACATAAGATAAGTTATTTTATCATCATATTCCTCCACTACATTCATTACAACATCAGGTAAGTTTTTATCATTTACAACAGTATCATCAAAATATTCATCTATCTCTATTTCACAATGTAAGTCACTTTTTTCACCTCTCTCAATATCTAAAACCTGCACTAACATTTTATAACCTCTATTAACCTCAAAAATCTCTATTTCTCTCTTTTTCTTTCTCTCATCACAATACCTCTCATAACCCACTGACCTATATCATACCACGCAAAGGGCCACACAAAATACTTATTACCTCTCCTGGCTTTACCAGGTAAATCACAAAAAACTAAGGTACCATTTTGAGACACCATGTCTCCCACACAACCAATGGAGGAAACTCTGTCCTCATAAAACCACTGTGAAAACCCTGTTTCACCATATACTTGGGGAAAATCTGCCCTTTGCCCACCCAACTTTTCTTCACACACACTCCCCATTTCATCCACACTTTCTCTACTCACCACTTTACTCTCTAACACCACGTTTTGAATTACACCACTGTTATCACTCATTAACTCATTGTTATAATTATCATTATTACTCACCTTGTCTACCGCCACCTGTTTTGCATCTAAATTAATACCATTACCATTAATACATATATTTCCGTCACTTTCGTTTGTGTTGTTCTTACCTGTATTTATTCCCCACACTCCCATTCTCTCAATATTCTGTTCTAATTTGTTAAAGTTATTTTCAAATATTTCATTGGTATTTTCTAAACGCTTATTAATTTCATTAATATGGTTTTTTAATTCACTTAAATTGCTTTCGCATTTGATTTTTTGTTCGTGTATTTCATTTTTCAACTCGTCAAATTTATTATTCAAATTTTCATTTTGTTTGTCACACTTACTATCTATTTTTAACAGCAACTGCATCATACTCATCATCTCACTATTGTCAGATTGATTACTTTTGTTAGTTGATTTTGGGGTTATTTGAATCCCCGAATCATCTGTAATATTTATTTCATCTGTAACATTTAGTTTGTCTCTTTTATTGTCCTGACCCACATTTGGAGTCGAATGGACTTCAAGACTGTTCATAATAGCTGATTCATCAAAATTGGTCATTTCACTTATATCGTTCGTTATTATTACCTGCCATTTTTATAACTTTACTGATACAAATTGACTTACATATAACCTAATTTTTTTGTAATTTTTACGCACCACTAAATCACTTATTTATGAGTATACATGGTCTACACAAATTATGGATTTGTGTCGACTGTGCCTGTTCGTATGCGCCATTTGTGAACTTACAAATTTATTACAAAATATAATATTGAATAAACATAATACCTTACCTTGCACGGGTCCAGAGTCTTCACGTGAACTCGCTATAAATAAGTGATTTGGGGTTGCGCAATTAAGAAACTCGACTCTTGTTACATTTTTGTTAATCAACTCAATTTTTATTTAACATCAAAATTACTTAAAATCTAGGAAGACGACCCAGCTTGCTCATTCACACACTCATACCATTAAATTCCTCTTTTTATTTTATTAGAACCCCTTTTTAAAATGAAATTATTGATATTGGTCGTGGATTACCCAACTGTCGGCGTTCCTCTCGTAGACTCGTGCCACGCTATATATTGTAACGTCTCGCGGGTTTTATTTTCGATGAGTCTTATTACCTTTTGCGATCGTCACTAGACTTATTTCTTTATTTTATAAGCCTCACGTTGTTAGCGACATCTTGTAACGTCTCGCGGGTAAAGTCTCTAAGAGTCTAAACAATACTTTTCTTAATTAAATCTAAGTATTATTTTTTTTCTTTTCGAAAATCTTGCTTTAATGAGAGTCACTGTTAATCCTTTATTGATTGTACTTTCGAATATTCAAAAGCTTATAATTTATGTTTAACTTAAACAAAACCAAGAAAAAGAAATCGAGAGTGTGTGATTTGGGAGAATTCAACGAAGTTGTTAGGAGAGAGAGAGAGTGCAAAAAATATTATCCTCGGAGTATACAATTACTTAATTTAAAATTTTTCCGCCCATGAGACCATATGATTTTGACGTCTGCAACCCAATTTGAGGTTAAATTAACACCAATTGTCGGTAATATTTATCCGGCTGTTCGTCCTCTTCTTGGTCTCCTGAAACTCTGTAACAACTACCCTCTACAAGAAATAATACACATTTTATTTACAACAAAATATTCAGGGTATTTATTTATTAAATACACTGATTTTATCTTCTCCCAATACAAAAAGTTATAATCGATTCTCCCTGTCAACACAACATTGGTTCGATCTTATTTGGTAAACATAGAAATTATAACAAAATTTTTTTTTTTTTCTTGATACAATATTAAAACAATAAAGAATTAATTTATTTTTCCCAGGGTTAATGGTAAGTTCTTTGTGTTATGAGCCGGTCAGAAATGAATAATAAAATACAAAGCTTTACATAAAAAAAAATATAGATTATATTTGTTTTTTCTTTAGCATGTAGTTCCGGGTTTATCCGCCAGAGTACTGGTTATGTTCTTAGCTACAAACACGGAATTATTTAATGGATGCTGAAAACGCACTAAGTTCCGTTATGAAGGTTTTTTGGTTAACAAAATTTAATAAAGTTTGTTTCACCTCTTTTCATGAAGTATTTACTTGTATGGTGCTGTTTCTAGTGCTGAAGTTATAGTTGATTTGTAATTTAGTTAATTTGTAATAGGATACGGTCTCACCAAAAATCTCGAAGTGTAGTCAAACTAGGCCTGAACTGGTAGTTGGATTATTTCAAAGTTTCATCAAATAAAGGACGTGAATGTTGATACTTGAAGGAGTTCTAACATAAGGTGGCCATCACTCGTTAATTTTTATTAAATTTCGCACTATTTCCAAAATTATTCATTAGGTTTTTTCAAATTTAAATAGGCATTACTTTTTTTCAAACGTTCTTTTTCCCAATCGTTTTAACAATTAACAATTATCTTGTTAGTTGGTTACTGTTAGTAACCAATAATTTTTTATGGTTTTTTATTGGTGAATCTATATACTTTTGAGTATATAGGCTCTTATTAATTATTATAGATTTATTTCTTCTTTATAGAAAAATAATCCTTTTTTAATGTTGTTTATAATCCAATTTAATTTATATAGGGTTTTTCTTTCTATTTTCTCTTAAACTTATACATAGGTCTTTAATATTTTGATTTCCTTCACTTGTATTTATTTATTATTTATTATTTGCTTAAAGTATCCTTACACTAAACTATTTTCCTATGCCATCTTACTTATATTGTATTATTTTACATTATTATTATTTTATATTTAACCCTGGGTTTTAATTCTTATATTTAAACACAATGATTATATTAAACATAAAAATTATACCTAGGTACAAAACCTTTGTGGCCTACACAATACAAATTATACGAAATACAAACAAAATACAGAATTTGTCAGTAGCAATATAGTCTACTGCTACAGTTAATTGTTTCTCCATCTACAGTATAAATCTGTCACACCACTTTTTAACCACTTATTTTCTCACTGTGTACACTATATCTCACTTTGTACCCTATATGTCACTTAGTTATAGTTTATAGTGTTTTGTAATACAAAGTAATCTATAGCTAGGTATATAATACCCATTTCTACCTTTAGAGTGGGGTGATTGTGTTATCATATTTGGGCATGGGTTGTGTAACATTACATAAAGCCCCCCACTAGAACAGATTTATTTTTGTTTTACTGGTTTCAAAATAAATTGTTGACCTCTTCAATCTTCATATTCTTGTTTTATTCTTCATGATATCTTTTCCCTTTCTGATTGTTTATACACCTGTTATTCGGTTAATGGTAATAAGCTGGGTTTTATATTCAACTCTCTCTCTCTCTCTCTCTCTTGGAGGCATATTCGTCAATAATTTAATTTCTCTGGGTATTGGTCCTTCCACATATTACTTGATAAGGGCTGGTCACACTAATCATAAAAAACTTGTTTTAACACTTATATTTCTATTTACTTCTATAAATTCGCTTTCTCAATTAAGCTTCTGTCTGCTATCTTCCTTCTATTTTCTACCTTCATACTTCTGGAATCTAATATCAATCTTTTTTCAGCTATTTTATAATTATCCCTTAAATATTCAATGTCCCTAACATTTTTCCCTATCCTGTGCGGTGGTTCAGTTCGGGTGGCCACTTTTGGGTCCATAACTCCGCTGTCCATCCTTACACCTTCTGAGACCAGGGAAACATCATCCCTGCTCAGGAAAATTATTGCCGGAACATTTCTACGGTCAATTCATTATAATAAGAAACTTATAAGTAGTTGATTAGCGACTAATACTAAACACTTTTGGGAATCTTCATACTGTTGCTGTTTGCATTTAATTATATATTTCTTTTTCTTCTTGATTCCTTCTTCTTTTCCATTAACTAATAGCATATAACATTATTGATAGGCATTATTTTAAAATCCTTTCAACTTTCCTTCTTGTGACATATTTTTTCCGTATCATTTCTTCTTATATCATCTTCAATTCTGAGAGATTCTAAATTATTGTTGTACTAATTATTATCCTCCTTCAGCTTCATTGTAGTCAATAAATTATTCGTTATTCTTCTTATTTGAGCACATTACCATCAATTGTTTTTATTTATTTATTTTTTCTTCTGTTTGTTACCATCAATATATTATTTTTCTATCATTTCATTTTAAATCAGTTCTTTATAAATATTATTTAATAATCTGTCCTTACATTATCTTGGTGGTTTGTCTTTTTATTTTAAATTATATCGTTTCGAAATATTTAAAGTAAATGGTACTTACATACTTTTTATTAAATCATATTGTTTCTGAATAAATATTTAGTAAGTTGTCCTTACATGCTTTTGGAATTTTGGGGTATTATTTTCCCATGGGTTGCTTGGTTGGTTTTCAGAAAATCAGTCCCCCTTTTTTCTGGTTGGTTATCGTTTAGTTTAACCATGGTCCATTAACTCAGGTACTCCCTTTTCTCGGATTACTGGGGTGTTTGGAATTAGTTCTCTCCTTGACAATCTTCTTACCATCCGGCTCTTCCACTTTGCTGCTATGAAACTTTCACTTAAGTACCGGTCTTCCGTTATTGTTTGTTCCTTTTTAACTAACAGGTATTGCACCTCCTCTGACATAACATATTCACTCATTTTTAATAGCATTCCTTTTTCCTCTGGATGATTTACCAAAATGTTTAATGATATATTCCGTCTTGATGATCTGACTAATATCTTCTGATGTACTTCAATCGTCGACACATTTAACTGGGATGTAAACTTAATTAACTCCCTCTGTTCATTAATTGGAAGGTTAAATACATTAATTAATTCACCCTTCCTCATCTCCAATTCTTCCCTTGTATTTATTATTTTCTTTCTACATGTTTTTATTATTTTCTTGGTCTTCTTTTCCAGGTATTGATTATCCTTTTTGTTGTGGCTATTTTTATTTTCTGATGGCATTACACCTTGGTATTCTGTAATTTCTATTTCCTTCCTACTCTCTTCTGTATTCGGACTTACTTTAATACCTTCTGAAATGCTGTTTAATGTTTCATCCAAATTATTGAAACCACTGTCCATTTGCTTATTTGTCTCCCTCTTGTATGTATCTGCTTTTTGGCTAAGTGTGTTACTGATCAGTTCAATTTTCTCATGAATTTGTTTTATATTTTTATTATTTTCTTCAAATTTGGTGTTCATATCTTCCCTTTGTCTGTTAATAATTTCTTTCAATTTGTGGTGTTGTTCATTCATGGTCTGTCTGATATTTCCATGAATGGTCTCAATTTTTTCATTGAATTGTTTTACTAAACTTTCTTGAATACTATCTATTTTCTCATTGGTTTGTTTGTTTTGTTCCTTCAAAGTTTCGTTTAGTTTCTTTGAAGTTTCCTCCTGTTTCCTAAAGTTCTCTTTATTTTCCTCATTGGTTTGCTTTGAGTTTTCCTCCTGTTTCCTAAAATTTTCATCTATTGTTTGTTTATTGCTTTCCTTCATGCTATCAATTTTCTCCATCATTAGCCTCATCATTTCTTGCCAATCTGGTTCTCTTCTGGCTTCCGCTTTGTCTGGTTGGTCCCCTTGGGCATCCTCTTCAACTCTTTCCTTTTCCGTGTCCAGAATTGCTTCAGTTTCTTCTTTATCACCCACTGGTTGTTCCATTTCACTGTCCGTGACTACTTCTATCACTCTTTCCAGTCCACCTTCTTCCTTCTCCTTGTCTTCTGCCCTTTTCTTCGATCTGCCTCTGGTATTATGCATTTCTTGTTTTCTCATAGCTGCCGACGATAATTAGATTTTTTGTTATATTATTTTGTTGAATATCTCAAAATTTCTTTCGCAATTAAAGCCCTTTTACGTTGAGCACCATTTTGTAACGTCTCGCGGGTTTTATTTTCGATGAGTCTTCTTACCTTTTGAGATCGTCACTAGACTTATTTCTTTATTTTATAAGCCTCACGTTGTTAGCGTCATCTTGTAACGTCTCGCGGGTAAAGTCTCTAAGAGTCTAAACAATACTTTTCTTAATTAAATCTAAGTATTATTTTTTTTCTTTTCGAAAATCTCGCTTTAATGAGAGTCACTGTTAATCCTTTATTGATTGTACTTTCGAATGTTCAAAAGCTTATAATTTATGTTTAACTTAAACAAAACCAAGAAAAAGAAATCGAGAGTGTGTGATTTGGGAGAATTCAACGAAGTTGTTAGGAGAGAGAGAGTGCAAAAAATATTATCCTCGGAGTATACAATTACTTAATTTAAATTTTTTCCGCCCATGAGACCATATGATTTTGACGTCTGCAACCCAATTTGAGGTTAAATTAACACCAATTGTCGGTAATATTTTTCCGGCTGTTCGTCCTCTTCTTGGTCTCCTGAAACTCTGTAACAACTACCCTCTACAAGAAATAATACACATTTTATTTACAACAAAATATTCAGGGTATTTATTTATTAAATACACTGATTTTATCTTCTCCCAATACAAAAAGTTATAATCGATTCTCCCTGTCAACACAACATTGGTTCGATCTTATTTGGTAAACATAGAAATTATAACAAAATTTTTTTTTTCTTGATACAATATTAAAACAATAAAGAATTAATTTATTTTTCCCAGGGTTAATGGTAAGTTCTTTGTGTTATGAGACGGTCAGAAATGAATAATAAAATACAAAGCTTTACATAAAAAAAAAAAAATAGATTATATTTGTTTTTTCTTTAGCATGTAGTTCTGGGTTTATCCGCCAGAGTACTGGTTATGTTCTTAGCTACAAACACGGAATTAATGGATGCTGAAAACGCACCAAGTTCCGTTATGAAGGTTTTTTGGTTAACAAAATTTAATAAAGTTTGTTTCACCTCTTTTCATGAAGTATTTACTTGTATGGTGCTGTTTCTAGTGTTGAAGTTATAGTTGATTTGTAATTTAGTTAATTTGTAATAGGATACGGTCTCACCAAAAATCTCGAAGTGTAGTCAAACTAGGCCTGAACTGGTAGTTGGATTATTTCAAAGTTTCATCAAATAAAGGACGTGAATGTTGATACTTGAAGGAGTTCTAACATAAGGTGGCCATCACTCATTAATTTTTATTACATTTCGCACTATTTCCAAAAGTATTCATTAGGTTTTTTCAAATTTAAATAGGCATTACTTTTTTTTCAAACGTTCTTTTTCCCAATCGTTTTAACAATTAACAATTATCTTGTTAGTTGGTTACTGTTAGTAACCAATAATTTTTTATGGTTTTTTATTGGTGAATCTATATACTTTTGAGTATATAGGCTCTTATTAATTATTATAGATTTATTTCTTTTTTATAGAAAAATAATCCGTTTTTAATGTTGTTTATAATCCAATTTAATTTATATAGGGTTTTTCTTTCTATTTTCTCTTAAACTGGTACATAGGTCTTTAATATTTTGATTTCCTTCAATTGTATTTATTTATTATTTGCTTAAAGTATCCTTACACTAAACTATTTTCCTATGCCATCTTACTTATATTGTATTATTTTATATTATTATTATTTTATATTTAACCCTGGGTTTTAATTCTTATATTTAAACACAATGATTATATTAAACATAAAAATTATACCTAGGTACAAAACCTTTGTGGCCTACACAATACAAATTATACGAAATACAAACAAAATACAGAATTTGTCAGTAGCAATATAGTCTACTGCTACAGTTAATTGTTTCTCCATCTACAGTATAAATCTGTCAGACGCTCCTTTTTAACCACTTATTTTCTCACTGTGTACACTATATCTCACTTTGTACCCTATATGTCACTTAGTTATAGTTAATAGTGTTTTGTAATACAAAGTAATCTATAGCTAGGTATATAATACCCATTTCTGACCTTTAGAGTGGGGTGATTGTGTTATCATATTTGGGCATGGGTTATGTAACGTTACAACATATATCTGAAAGTTTTGTCCAATCCGCCACATTTTAATTTCGATTTGTTCACTTCACTGACTTCATTCTGATATAACGTTTCACTTTTTTGATGTAACTGTTACTGGATTTCACTTGTTAGGTCGGTATAAAATTTCCGGCTCGCTAGCCGGTTGTATTCATCCGGCTGCGGCCATAGTAGTTAGTTGACTCGCGGTAACTACGCACACCGCCTCCTACTCCGACACTATGCAGCAGACGGAAATGCACAGCCTGCTTGTGACAAATTGTTCATCAGTGTACAGGGAACATGGGTTGTTAATGTTCCCAAGGTGTTGACGATATTCCAGTGCCACGAGTCACGAGACTCAGGTGGGCGGAGTCTTCACTGGATTTCCGTCATCTTCCAAACACGTGTTGAAATAATTTTACGTTTAGCCATTTTTTGTAGCGTCCCTTAGGACTGATGTGCGTCACCTCTGCGCGCGTGCTCATGTTGCGCGTATGAGTGCGTAACACCAAGCTTGATTTCCCAGAACCGTATTGCGTTGTTACCACACCCGCTCACAAGTTATGTCATTGTTCATTGTCTGACTGCTGCCGTATTTTACGTGGGAATTACAATCGAAAATTAAATAAATTTAATAAAATAAAACCTCCCATTCTGCCCCATCACAACATCACATTATCATTAAAGTTATGTTTATATTAATGAAGAAAGCACTGAAGCTAAATAGAATGAAGTACTGCAGTCTTCTCTGTGTATGTGTGTGTGTTTTGAAAATACTGGTGTAACTTAGACTGTAAGTTTGCTGAGCAGTTCTACAGTTTTTAAAACATAACTACGCTTAATGCCCTCAAAATTAACAACATACTGGACTTATTTCTACTGATTATTGTACAAATTCATAAAATACCTATCACTAACCCACTCTGCACTGGTTCTAAATCTGTTGCAGGTAACTGTGAATGGATGTATAAGCCTGAACCTATCACCTTTAACTCTGGTGTTGCCTCACTATCACGGAATGCAAGCCTTGAAATACAAACACACACACATTACTATAGAAAATAATATTACTTGTTTATGCATTATATATAACACATACTGTAAAACTAAAATAAGCATTTAATAAGATAAAACACAAATTAAAAATTAATAATCTAACTTTACCTTTTAACTGATAAAAGCAATGTTACAACAATTACCTCTAATGAAGAATTAGAGAAGAAAACAAAGGTATTTGTAAATAATAATAAACATATTTTAATACATAAAAAACCCACACATAAGTTCCAAATGCAAATATCAAATATTTTAAAATAGTAACAGAAAAATGTGAATCCTAAAGACTCGTAAGAATATAAAATGGATAATGTAAGTCTATCAAAATTCAATAGCTTAATAAAATAGCATAAAAGTATATTGGAGTTTGATAAATGCAAAAAGCACTAAATTATAAAACAACCTAAAACAATACAAATACTTTACCAATTAAAAAATATATAAGTAAACAAAAATACAAAGAATATATGTGATATTTTGATATTTCAAAGAAGAAACTGAAATTTTATATGACCATTTATAAATAAAAATTGGCAAAAATCAACAAAAATTATTATCTCATTGTGAGTATCAATGAACAATAATAGGGCATTTGTTAATAAACTGAGGCCACAGTTGAAAATGTGATGACTACAGACAAACCAGAGTAAATATATACTGTCCATACACTTCAGGAAGAGACCCACTGGTATAACTGCTGGGCCTGCAATGCGAGAGTGCTGTGGCACCTGTGCAAACATTTCCCTTAATTTTCTAAGAATAAGTATAAACCACTGACCTTAATCAAACCAAATCACAAAATCAGCTAACAGATCTGAGAAACAATTATGATACAATTGTAACAGCTGCAGCCATTACTCAAGTGTGGGGAGTTCAAACTGACGACAAAGACAAAAGAACAGGAAAGATAAAAAAAAAATTTCGTTGAATAGCTGAAGATGAACTGACGAAGATGAAGCTTTAAAACCGTTGCTTGGATATCAGTGTCAATCAAATAAATATTAGATTTGAGGGTATCACAAATGTAGTCAGTACTTTTACTTGCTTGAGCCAAGAGTTAAATCAGAAAGCAACTAAACTCTATCTAGAATATCGTCAGGATCTAACTTCAGATTTTGCTACTGAAAAGTCAAGTTCCAGAAGAACTATACGAAAAGTCATCACACAAAAAATTTCATAAAAGAGGTGGCTGATGTTTTGTTTGTTGAAAACCTCTCAGTGGCTTTCAGTATTCCAGACGTCTGCATTATTTGTTGTTCCTAACACTGTTGGTAACGGTGGCTTCGGTCAAGCGAACATTCTCCTAGCTGGAAAAAAAGCTGATCACAAAAACTATAAAATCTATAGATGAGTAACTTTCTTAAACTCAATATACTGTACAGACATTCATCTATGGCTGGCAAAATGGGCTCTTATAGCAAAAGCAAATAGTGTTGCCAAATATAAGAGTATCTCTTTATACTGCCATAAAAAGTATTGTTTTTATTTCTCTCTTGATTACCACTACACCACAAGGGTTACGTTACTTGTATCACATATGGATTTAACGAGAAAAATTTATGCAAGTACAATGGTGTACATCTGAACAAAAGAAAAAAATTCCCCGATTTTTATACAGTGTGATATTTTTTTAAATCTGAAAACCCTGAAAGAGGGGAATTACACCTATAACTTAAAAAAAACATATCGGTACAAGAACACGAGAACCATACATGACTTCCATGTTGTAAGATTTATATTTAAAATAATTTTCGAAATAAAATATTTCCATAGAAACTACTTCTTTCTTCAGCCTTAACCACAGTACTGTGGTCACTAACATAAACCACTGCATGTTAGAGCACCCCGATTTTCAATGATGATGGCAGTTGATGGCATTGCAGAAACGTCTGGTCTTGCAGAAAACATTGGACCATGGCCAAACAGCCCAGGAAGGAATGTTAACAACAAACTACTTCTTTGTTACCGATAACGTAGTACACATATAAACAATTATCCCTTCCCTCTTAAACTATAATTTTCATTTACAGAAAATTACACCCTCCCCCTTCAACTACCCTTTTCATGTATAGATATTTCATCTACCTTTCTACAGTGGATTATTATGACCTTCTTTTCAGGATACTTTATTTATCAAAATTAAGTACTTTACTCTTGTTACAACATAAAACATTGCAGGTAAACTACCCCTTTCCCTTAACCGATTTTCACCAAAATCAACAGGCATTGAGTCATCTACAACTCAGGCACATATGCAAAAAATTGATTCTGTTTGAATTTGCGGCAGTTATCGTTTGCCACAGAAAAAAATTCTTCACACAGACACTTCTCGGAAAATGACTTTTCTTCATGTTTTGAGGGTAGTACAATCAGAATCACCCCTTATCTCGAACACGATTTTTTTTGCCATCACTATACTTCCATGTCTTTATGGAACATGTAAATAAAAAGTAGTAAGAGGACTTTTTTTATTTTTCACGAGGTATAAAATCATAGTGGAAACAATGTTATAAGTATTAAATTTTATAATTTGTTTCAAGAAATTTTTAATTTGAATGGGGTCATAATAATAAGGTAATTACAAATAATTACAAAGTTAAAGTAGTTCATGCTACTTCTCTGGTATCTTACTGTAGCTACCCAAAAAACATAGGGTCATGTTGATAATGTTAATGTTAATTACAAACTAATGTTCGTTTAGCTTATATCAAAAAACTATTGGTTGAATTCACTATTTTATCTTAACTCATTTACATCTTTTTTAAAATGTTTTAATCGCTTTAATCGGTTTTAATACCTTCAATGTTTCATTATTAATAAACATTAATGTGCATGCATTTATCAAGCAGTAAGCTACTGGAACAACTAATTGTGACAAAATCACCTTTCTGTGAATTTAAAGTTTGTAAATATTTATTTTAATTATTTTGCTGCTTTTATTTAAAGACTGTTTTTTTTTGGCTGCTGCTGCTGGTGCTGCGTAAGCACAGCAAAGTGAGTGGGGGCAGGGCACTGACCTGTGCTGTCCCATCCATCTACTATTTTCACTTGCAAGATCACACAACTAATGGTAATTATACACAAGTACAAGTTACATGTTACAAATTCCACAAATACAGATTAATGTGGAGCAACAAATCAATGTGAAATTCCTTGTGTAAACTTGGAAAATCCACTACAGAAATGTACCATTTATTGAATAAGTGTATGATGATGTGTGTCTATCACATACTTAAGTTTGACAAAGAATTAGTTCAAAAAATTTAAAGATGGGATAGATGTGATTGCAGATGATCCACATCTTGGTCACCCGTGCACATCAAAAACAGATGATAATATTGAAAAAATTTGTAAAAATATCATATAAAATCATTACCTGAATATTCAAGTAGTTGCTCAGATTACAAACATTTAAAAGAATTTGTAACATGAATAAAGTGTCCTCGAAGATGGTGCCAAAACTCCTCACTCCTGAGCAGAAGGAACTCAAATGAACAAACACTGACAGGGATTCTAACTTTTTAGAAAGTATAATAAAATTGACTTGTGATAAATCATAGTTTTTCTTATGTATGAACCTAAAACTACGCACCAATCTATGCAGTGGAAGACATCGGTTCACCACCGCAAAAGAAAGCACAGATGACCAAGTCAAAATTCAGAACTATGATGATTATGTTTTTGACATCCAAGGGATTGAGGTTAACTCAATTCCAAAGGTAAAACTGTTAATCATTACTACTATAAAGAAGTCCTGACTACCACTTGTGAGCAGATGAAAAGAAGAAGACCTAAACTGTGAAAGAGTGGATCATAGATTCTTCACCAAGGCAATGCGCCAGCACATAGCACACTGTTCACAAGATGTTTTTGGCAAAGCATGGAATTCCCTGCTGGTGCATCCGCTGTACTCACCTGATCTTGCTGTGTGTGCCTTCTTTTTGTTTCCAGACGTCAAGTCTGCATTAAAAGGAACCTGTTTTGAGTCTACAGATGCGGTGAAGGCAAAAGTGACAGAGGTCATGAAAAAGCTATCAGAAAATGACCTGTAGCATTGCTCCCAGCAGTGGAAAATTCGCACAGGGCGGTGTAAGGGGTCAAGGAGGGGAGTACATTGAAGAGCATATAATATTTCAATTGTAAAAGGAGGTTATGAGTAAAAAATGTTACAATGTCAGTATAGTTACTTTCTAGCCTCATCTTGTATTACACTATGCTGTTAGGAATTTTTACGATGTATGTATGGCACCTTTTAAATTAACCCACTTTTGTACAAGTATTATTTTATATAACTGATTACAATGATTGCCACTGCTTTTTCTGTACATCTATTCATTTGATTGTGATCACAGAGCACATAATGGCAGCTTTACTAGTTGCAATAACACAAGATATAATATCTCAAAGGATATAACTATGATTTCTTTATATTAAAGTATTTTGCAATGATCCTGAAATATACAAATTTTTGACAGGCTAAAAACTGTAAATCTGGCTAATAAGCAAAGGATTGCCTAAAATGGCAATGTGTGGGACTCTCCAATATAATACATTGTGACAGCCATAATTTGATACAGTTGTATGCAAGAATAATATACACATGATGCACAAAATAACTTTTGAAGTTCTTACTGGAAAAGAGCAACACAGTTTTAGAAAGGTAAAAACAATAAACTCCCATTTTTATTTTATAACAAGTATTGGAGAAAAGAACTTCAAGCTACAAATGAATATGGCCTTTATTAACGTTAAGAAAAAATTTGATAATGTTAACAAGAATAAATGTGGTCTATAATGGGAGGTAGCAGCTATTAATTAATTAGAGCAATACAGGGCTTGTGCACAGATTCAAAGATAGTTGTTAATATCAGAAACACAAGGACAAATGAAATTTTTTGAAGGGAAATATTCAACAAGAGTATCCAGGCGTGTACTGGAATATTCTTTTAACGTGTATATAGAGATCATTATCCAGTAATGGAAGTAATTTGTTTCTAAAGGTTTAAAATGTCAAACAGGAGAGTAGTTGCAAATTGCTCTGAACCACTTGAATCAAGAGTACAAGGAATATGATGTTGTAATCTCAAAAGAGAACATGAGGCTAATTGGATTTTGAGAAGAGGAACAAAAAATTTGCCTACTGAAACTTAACATTTGCCTACATAGTGTTAATGGGGGGGGGGGAATTCATTAAACACCTCAAAAAAAGAACTTAAAGTAGAACACATAGTGCAGAGATAGGTTTTCTGTATGGAACTAATGATTGGTCAAGAAAAAACTGTATACAAAATGAAGTGATTTATATTATTTCATATTGTCATAAATGAATGATCATGTCGATAGGATGAAAATTCCCTGACTACCTAATTTAGCTTTGCAATATACACCTTCAAGAAGACTTTGCTTGACCCAGAGTGAGACAGAGAATCGTGAAGATGGAAAAGCCCCAAGACAAACATGAAACAAAGAAGATGATAAATTGTACATATTACATATGAAATATAAAATTTATGGCTTACCTAAACATAGCTCTGCCACTGGTGAGACCCAAATCCTTGAGCAATGTCTTAGACAGGCATTCAGTTCCCACAATTTCCCTATGCATGTACACAATAACAGGCACTTTGGGTACATTTCTTATTTCCACTGGGCATAATTTTTCTATAATGATCCACAATGAATCTGAAACAATAAAGTGTGTGGTGTGTATGTATCTGTAGAGCACAGATGGTGCATGTGTGTATGTAGACATGCCTATGACTATTAATCCAAGTGTTACAATACTGTTACATAATCCGGAAAAAGTGTTACACCATCACAGAACATTCTATGTGTTTCTCGGATGTTCCAGAGGAATCCGGCTGTAATGTTGTGTGCGTACGTGATCTCAACATGCGTTAGTGAGACCTTTCTAGACCTCGCTGGGCACGCGCACTGTGTCAAGGCCTCAATCAATAATGCTATAGTGTAGCGCTGATGCGTAGTATGGACGAGTCTGGAATTTTAGCGGGGTATAAATATAGGTATTCAGCGGTGCTTAGTTCAGTTTTAGTGGTGATTTATTACAGTGCGGTTCGAAGTATTGTGGCAAAGTATTATGGGCTTTATAATTGTGCGGGACAAACTGTTTAATTGTGATAATTAAAGCTGGTGATTAGTGACTTAATTAGGGTCTTGTATTTAGTTTTCCACTGTACCATACGACGATCAGTAGACCGTCGTAACAGTGGGTCAGAAGTGCGACAGAACCGTTAACAGTGGAAACAGTGGACACTAGTGAAACTGTACAAGACTAGTGCAATTTGTAATTAATCGTACACAATTGATGCCAGTCAGATGACAGAAGCTTTCCAAGCTATTCTACTACAAACAGAAAAATGACAAGACGAGAAAGTGGAAGCGAGACAGAAAACCCTCCTGCTGGAAGCAGAGGAAGGATGACAACATGATGCAGAACATCCAGAAAAACGACAGGACGAGAAACGTAGGCAGGAAAGAGAAGAGGTTGAAGAACGGCAAAAAGTACTGATGCTCGAGTCATAAGAACGACAGGATGAAAAACATAAGCAGGAAGCAGGTAAAACAGAAGCTCTTTTTGAAGCTATGCAAAAGCAATTGCAAGAACATACTACCGTAGAGTTGAGTCTCCTATGTGGTGACTTAGGAGAATTACGCTGTGATTTGAATGGCCAAGAGGTAAGATTGTCTACAGTCGAAAAATCTGTATCAAATATAAAACAAACAATGTTAGAAAAAATATCTGCAGTGGAAGACTCAATTACAAACATAAGAGAACAAATTAAAAATGAAGTTGCATGAACATACAACCAAAACAAATTTCTGAACAGACTGTACCAATGATAAAGACAGAAAAAGACACAGAAAATAAGTCAATAGAGAAAGTCACTTTGCCTCCAGTAGGGACAGTTCATGTAAAAGCTCCAACCTTTGACGGAAGCTGTCACTGGACGATGTATCTACGCCAATTTGAAGCTGCTGCAAGTGCAAATAATTGCACAGAGAAAGACAGTTTCACTCATTCTTGTTTTAAAAGGACCTGCTGCAGAACTGCTACAGAAAGTGCCACCTGACAGCCAGAACACCTATGCTGAATTGATAAAAGCTCTAGAATTATGGTATGGTGATAAACATTTGCGAGATGTGTACTGCATTCAGTTGAGAGCAATACGACAGCATTCCGGGGAGAACTTTCAAGAGTTTGAAGCAAGTATCGATGGACTAATTAGACTGGCCTATCCTGAAGCACCAGACGATTTTCAAACGAGGTTTGTGATGCAGACATTTACTGATGGTGTCTGAGACAACGAACTACAGCAAGTGTTACGAATGGCAAGGCACCAGAACAGTGCATATGCCCTGGTACATGCTTTGCAATTTGAGGCCGCCAAAGAAGCATCTGGTTGGATAAGTCTTAAAGTGCGCACTAAAAGATCGCGACGGCACAGACGATGAGGAAGAAGAACAAGGAACAGAGACTCGACAGTCGGCGCCACATAATAAAATAAGAAAGGATGGAAGTCTGAAGTGTTATAGATGTGGGAAACCTGGACATCTACAACGAGATTGTCGGGTTAGAGTTCAGCAGCAGGGAAATGAGCAGTAGCCAGTACAACGGGGCGTGTGCTGACTAACTGGAGGAACAAAACCCCTACACAATACGCAATTTCTACACTTCAGAAAAACAGCGGGAGCTTGGTGGTTACCAGATTTGTTCAAGAAATGTCAACCTCGATTACAGTTGACACAGGCGCAAGTTTCCATTGTGCGCCCCGATATGGTGAAAAATCTCAAGCCAATCTGGTGCTCTTGCAGCTTGCGAACAGCTACTGGATGGCCTGTAAAAGTGTTTGGAAAAGTGGAGATACACCTATGCCTCGGTTGACTTGAGTTTGATTATCAAGTACATGTTGCAGACATTGAGGATGAAGCAGTTCTTGGTGTGGACGTTATGAACGCATATGGATTATAGTTGACTTCAAAAACAATGTCTTGAAAATCGGAAAAGAAGAGGTAATGCTCTCCACAATGAATACATCAGAAAAATCGATGGATATGATAAATCAAGTGGCCATAACTGTTCCGCCAAACTCCACAAAGATCTTCCCGAGGTAGATACTAGGGGCAACCAGTGCTCTATATTCAAACCCCAGGTAGTCAGCACACCGGTCATACTACAGTAATTGCCAGAAGTTTAGTAAAACCTGATGAAACCACAAATGTACCTATTAGAGTGGCGAATATTTTGGATTAAGCTGTCACTTTATAAAGCTATATGCTCCTAGGCAAATTGACTCCTGTGGCCTGGGTAGCCGCAATGACGCAAAGAAGATGCAGTACTACAGACACTTCCGAATTATCAGAGGAACTGCAGGAACTGTTGAACACATCTTCTAATGACCTCTCAAGTGGTGAGGTAAAAGAACTCAGACGGGTTTTACGTGAATTTAAAGATTCTTTTGCAGTTCAGGGCCACTCATTGGGAAGAACTTCTCTTGTACAACATCGCATCAATACCGGGGATACAACACCAATACACCAACCTCCTCGAAGGCCTCCATTATCTGAGCAAGAGGAAATGTCTCGGTTAGTACAGGACATGTTGACAGAGGGAATAATCGAGCCTTCGTCAAGTGCTTGGTCTTCTCCGGTAGTGCTGGTAGTGAAGAAGGATGGTGGATTGCGTTTCTGTGTAGACTACCAGATGTTGAAAGACATTACAAAAAAAGACTGCTATTCATTACCCCAAGTTGACGATACACTCGACACGCTGTCTGGAGCACAGTGGTTTTCCACATTGGACCTGAAGAGTGGATATTGGAAAGTGGGTCTTCATCAAGAAGACAAGGAAAAGACCGCTTTCTCAACTCCAAGTTGCTTACTCCAATTTAACATCATGCCATTTGGACTCTGTAATGCACCGGCAATGTTTGAAAGATTGATGGAGCTGGTACTCCAAGGCCTGACATGGAAAACTTGCCTTATTTATTTAAACGATGTCAAAGTCATCGGGAAGACTTTCAAAGACCATTTGGAAAACCTTAAGGAAGTTCTAATTAGATTCACGGTACCCAACTGAAGCTGAGCCCGAAGAAGTGTTCTCTATTCCAGAAGGAAGTACAATATCTGGGCCATCTGGTTTCGGCAGCGGGTGTTAGCATGGATCCTAATAAAGTAGACACCATAAGAGACTGGCCAGTTCCGAAGAGTAAACACGAAGTTCAGAGTTTCCTAGGGTTATGCTCATATTACAGACGTTTTGTGAAAGGCTTCACTACTATTGCTAAACCACTACATTAGCTAATGGAAAATAAACGAAACTTCCAGTGGTCGAGAGAATGTGACCAAGCATTTAGGACTTTGAAAATAGCACTATGTTCACAGCCAATTCTCGCTTTCCCAGCTTCCGAAGAGAAGTATATAGTAGACACAGACGCAAACAATACTGAACTAGGAGCAGTTTTGTCTTAAGTGGAAAACTGTGAAAACAAGTAATAGCATATTACAGCAAGATGATCCACTACTCCCCAAGCTGACGATACTCTCGACACGCTGTCTGGAGCACATTCGTTTTCCACACTGGACCTAAAGAGTGGATATTGGAAAGTGGGTCTCCATCAAGAATACAAGGAAAAGACCGCTTTCTCGACTCCAAGTTGCTTATTCCAATTTAACGTCATGCCATCTGGACTCTGTAATGCACTGTCAACGTTTGAAAGATTGATGGACTGGTACTCCAATGCCTGAAATGGATAACTTGCCTCCTTGGAGAACGGATTGCTGAAAAAGTCTTGGGAAAGTGCAGATGGATGAGACGTGGTCATGCAGCTGATAGTTCCGCCAAAGTAAAGTGAAGTCTGTTTGAAGGAGATGCATCATGGAATCTCTAGAGTTCATCTTGGTGTTAATAAAACTGACAAAACAGGAAAACAATTCTATTGGCTTCACCTTCACCACGACATAGACAAATGGTGTTGCACATATGAAATATGTGCTGCAGGCAAGGGCCCACAAACCAGAAGCAGGGGGGAAATGAGACAGTGTAACGTTGGACTGCCATTCAAGAGAATTGCCATAAACATTCCTGTACCTTTCCCAGTTACTGATGATGGAAACTGGTACATCATGATTACAGGTGACTATTTTACAAAGGGGGTGGAAGCTTATACAATTCTAAATCAGGAGGTTGCCACTGTGCCGTTAGTTCACAGCTTCTGTTGCTGTTATGGAGTCCCTATGGAAATCCATATGGATCTAGGGAGGAGTTTCGATTCAGGAATGTTTAAAGAATTATGCTGTCCACTCAGAATTCAAGAGACCAGGACAACACCTCTCTATCCCCCGTTGGGCGGAATGGTTGGGAGGTTCAACAGGACACTTCAGCAGCATCTGTCAAAGGTTGTTGACAAGAACCAAACAGACTGCGACCCAGCATATACCATTATTCCTAATGACATACAGGTCACCAGTACACGACACAACCGGTATGATTCCAGCAAAATTGGTGTTTGGGCAGGTGATTCGTCTTCCTGGGGACTTGATGTTAGGATCACCTGAGACTCAGTCCCAAGAACCACAGAACTATTCCTCGCAATTAGAAAACCAAATGAGAGAAATTAATCGCTTAATAAGAGGAAGGCTAAAGATAGCCAGTGATAAAATGAAAACTTGGTACATCATTCACAGCAATACTGTGGGTTTCAAAGAAGGATACCACGTTTGGTTGTGCAAGGTAAGTGGTCACTTACCTAAACTTCAGACTAATTGGGAAGGACCTTACACTGTGAAGAAGAGACTCAATGATGCTGTCTATCGAATTCAACAGGAAGGACAGCGGAAATTCAAGGTTGTACACCTAGATCGCCTGGCCAAGTATTATTTCAGAGATGGTTTGCCAGTTCCGGACAACAGACTTAAGGAGGGGGCAGTACAACAACAGAACTCTCTCAAAGAGTCAAGAGCATCTGTCCACCCAAGCCAAGCATCTCCGCTAGCCAAGCAGGTGTAGCATCTCAGTCAAGGCCGCACTCATGTACCTTTGATACTGTTCTGGACAGCACTTGAAATAGGCAAATTAATCTGGCATGCAAAAAGGACGGAAAGTTATTCTGGAACACCTGAGCTACCTATACAATGAACAGCGCCTGGCTATGTCAGTCAGTTTACGTTGGGCGATTTATCAAGTGTGGATATTAAGTGGTTGTGACTACCATGTTATAATTAGTGGGGAACTCTATTAGTTGACATTATTACTGTGTGTACAAATTTAGCTTGAATTATTGTACGAGAGTATCTTGTTGATTTCACATTGTTATTTGTGACTCATTAAAGTTGGTACTTAGTGATTTTATTGGTGTCTGTGTTTTGTTTTCCACTGTACATACTACGATCAGCGAGACCATCATAACAAAACACACACACACACACACATATGAACTTATTCTTAACAGTGTAAGTGCTAAATTCCGCAATGCACTTTTTTCTCAATGTTCTAAGGGGCACTGGGAAAACATTTTTGATCAAACTAATACTCTCAAAGCTGAAAATGGAAGGAAAAATTGCATTAGCGTAGCTTCCTCCAGAATTCCTACTACACTGCTACCCAGTGGAAAAACTCCATGGTCTTTGTTTAAAATATCAACAGATTTGAATTGTAATGAATTTCCAGAATGCAATATTAAAAAGAAACACGAAAGAGTTAAATTAATTACAAATTCAGATCTGACTCTTTGGGATGAGTGTGCTATGGTCCATAAAATAAATCAAAGAGACTCTTGATCGAATTCTTCAAGACTTGCATAATGATTATAGATTTATGGGTAGAGTCACATTTTCTTTCACTGGAGATTTCATACCAGTAACTGCACGATGTACCAGAGCTGATGAAGTGAATGCATGTATCAAACAATTGGTTCTATAATATAACGTATCACCCACAACCAATATGAGAGTCCAACTGGGAGGTGATTCAGGTGTTCACAAATTTTCTACAAGCCTATTAAACCTTGGTGATGACAAAATACCATGTAGATGGTGAGATACACTTAACAGCATCACTACGCCAAATAGTTCCTTCATTTGAAAAATTGATCAAAAAAAGTCTATGGGCCTATTGAGGCTAGAAATTCTCATGGAGATTTGTTGTTATGTGAATGTGTGATTACAGCACCAATAAACAAATGAATTAATGCCATACTGCATACTGCAACAATTTCCAGGAGAAGAAGTTTTTATTCTATCAATACAGCAATAACTGAAGAAGATGCAGTACATTATCCTACTAAGTTTTTCAGTAATTTAAGCCTATCAGTGTCATGATTGTCAGCAAACATGTTAGCTTTAAAAGTAGGTATCCCAATTATACTTGTGAGAAATCTGAAGTCCACACAGTTGTGGAATGTTATACGGTTGAAAGTTACTTCACTTAAAAAAAACATCTTATTGAGGCAACTATCTTAACAGGCTGTGGTAGATACAATATTTATCCCATGATACAAAGGAGATACAGCATCATACCCAATAACTTTCCACATCAGTTCAAAAGACTTCAGTTTTCGATGAATGTCTGCTTTACAGGGACAATCAATAAATCACTTTACCTTCATCAGGCACAGATTTACGAACTGAATATTTTTCTCACAGACAATTTTATATAGCATGTTCTCGAGTCAGCAGGACTGGCAGGGGGAGAATGGGTGAGAGAGAAGGTGTGATTGTGGACACATACATAAATTACATTACTCTATAGTACTCTTGACTTTATTTTATAATATGATTACAATTAATATTCTAGTTTACCTGTTAGTAAAATTTACCAGAAACGTTTGTTTGTAACCTTTGTCAACTATCTGATTTAAGTCGTAATGTTCTACAGTTATTGTGTAAATTGTATGTTTCTAAATTATTATTGTTTGTTAACACCAGTAGGGAGTGAAACATGGTAAAAATAACTTTTAATAATTACGTAGTGAACATCCCCTAATCTATTTTAGTTATAGGTAAAATATTACTTTGCTATATGTTGACTGCTGTAGGTATAAACAGTTTTTGTACCAATCTAATATCCAATTGTTGATTACTGTTTGTTTAATTAATTAAAATATCATTACATTTAGTAATTTAAATTGTAATACTGTATAAATTAGGTTCTCTCATACTATAATTTGCTCGTTTTCTTAAAGATAATTTGAAGATGTAAACAAACTATCATAAGTCTTCACATATAAAATGATACATACATACACATGCACACACTCACATACACCTACACATTCACCCAAATATATAATTGTTTCGTTATGTTTGATATTTCTATTGTATTTCATACACAGGTCCTGAAGATGACAATAAATATTGTAGAAAACGTCGACGCAAAATAGCTAAAATTTGTATTATTGACCGATCCTCACTAACCATCCACTAAAACATTCAATGTATTTAGTATTAACTCTGTTTGTAAAATCTGATTGATATATCCTGATGAGCTTGATGTACGTAACTTATATATTAAAGCCATACATTATTTACAGAAAAAGTACATCTTGACTTAGTGTCAGCTGACACTGTGTATTACATATTGTAACGTTACATAACCCATGCCCAAATATGATAACAATCACCATCGTTAAAACCAGTAACCACCCCACTCTAAAAGTCAGAAATGGGTATTATGTACCTAGCTAGAAAAAACTTTGTACTACAAAATTCTGTAAACAATAACAACGTGAAATATAGTGTACAAAGTGAGATATAGTGTACATAGTGAGAGTGTAAACTTTTAAAAAAGAGCATCTCACAGATTTATACTGTAGATGAAAAAACAATCAATTGTAGCAGTGGAGTATATTGCTGCTGACAAATTTTGTATTTTTTTGTATTTTGTGTAATTTTTATTGTGTAGGCCACAAAGGTCTTGTACCTAGGTATAATTTTTGTGTTTAATATAATAATTGTGTTTAAATATAAGATAACCCAGGGTTAGATATAAAATAATAATAATATAAAATAATACTATGTGAGCAAGATGGCATAGGAAAATAGTTTAGAGTAAGGATACTTTAAGTAAATAATAAATAAATCCAATTGAAGGGAATTAAAATATAAAAGACCAATGTACAAGCTTAAGGAAAAATATAAAGAAAAACCTTAAATAAATTAAATTGGATTATGAACAAAATTTAAAAAGGATTATTTTTCTAAAAAGAAGAAATAAATTTATAATAATTAATAATAGCCTATATACTAAAAAGTATATAGATTCACCAATAAAAAACCATAAAAAATCTTGGTTACTACGAGTAACCAACTAACAAGATTTGAAATTAATTGTTAAAACGATTGGGAAGTGAATGTTTTGAAAAGTGTAATGCCTATTAAAATTTGAGAAATTAATTAATACTTTTTGGAATAATTAGTGCGAAATTTAATAAAATTGACGAGTGATGTCCACCTTATATTAGAACTCCTTCAAATATAACCATTCACACCCTTCATTTGATGAAACTTTGAAAAATCCAACTACTAGATCCAGGCCTAGTCTACAGCACGTCGATATTTTGGTGAGATCGTATCCAAGTAAATTTAACTAAATTACATCTCAACTATAACTTCATAACACTAGAAACAGCACCATATCTTTAAACACTTCAGGAAAAAAGATGAAAACAAACCTTATTATTTTTGTTAACCAAAAAATCAGCATAACGGATCTCTGTGAATTGCTAGCCGCCATTAAATAAATTTCGTGGTTGTAGTGAAGAAACATAATCTGTACTCTGGCAGATAACCTCGGAACTACATACTATAAATTATTATAAATTAATTAATGTAAAGCTTGGTATTTAATAATATTCATTTCTGACCGTCTCATAGTACAAAGAACTTAAAAATAACCCTGGGAAATTAATAAATTATTTCTTTATTGTTTGTTTTATAAAGAATAAAAAATATTTGTTATACATTCTATGTTTTAAAAATAAGATCGAACTAATGTTGTGTTGTCAGTGAGAATCGATTATACCTTTCTGTTTTGGGAGAAGATAAAAAACATTGTATTTATTAAATAAATACAATGAACACTTTGTTATTTGAATAAAAATGTGTATTATTTTCAGTAGAGGGTAGTTGTTTACGATTGTCAGGAGACAGAGAAGAGAACAGACAACCAGAAAATATTACATACTATTGGTGTTAATTTAACCTCCAATGTGTACGTTGTAACCTCCAACGTCACAATCAGCTGGTCTCATGAGCGGAGAAATTTAAATTAATTAATTGTATGCCAAGAGGATAATTCTTTTTGCACTCTCTCTCCTAACTACGATCAAACAACTTCATTGAATTCACCCAAATCAAATCTAAGGGAAAAATCAGCATAATCACACACACTCGATTTCTTTTTTTTTTTTTTTTTGGAAATTTTAAACATAAATTATAACGAATTCTGTGACTCTCATTAAAGCGAGATTTTGAAGAGCATAGATAGACGATAAGAAACCTTTTTAGGAAAAGTCTAGTTTAAGTCTCTGACAGAAGGACCGCGAGACGTTACAAGATGACGCTCACAACGTGGGGCTAATAAAACATTATTTCATTAAACAATTACAGTGACGATCGCAAGAGTGACGATAAGATCAAACGATACTATCAGAAGGACCGCGAGACATTACACGATGGCGCTCAACTTAAAAGGGCTTTAATTAGGAAAGAAAAGTTTGAGATATACGAAAGATAATATCACAAAAAACCTAATTTTTGTTGGCAACTATGAGAAAACAAGAAATGCATAATACCGAAGGCAGATCGAAGAAGAGGGCAGAAGACAAGGAGAAGGAAGAAGGTGGACAGGAACGAGAGATAGAAGTAGTCACGGACAGTGAAATGGAACAACCAACGGGTGATAAAGAAGAAACCGAAGTAGTCACAAACACGGAAAAGGAAATAGTTGAAGAGGATGCCCAAGGGGACCAACCAGATAAAGCGGTAGCCAGAGAAGAACCAAATTGGCAGGAAATGATGAAATTTATGGCAGAACAATTTAGGAAACAGGAGGAAACTTCAAAGAAACAAAACGAAACTTTGAAGGAACAGAACGAAACTTTGAAGGAACAAAACAAGCAAACCAATGATAAAATAGATGAAAATTTTAGGAAACAAGAGGAACAAAACAGACAAACCAATGAGAAAATAGATAGTATTCAGGAAAGTTTAGTAAAACAACTCAATTGAAAAAATTGAGACCATTCATGGAGATATCAGAGAAACCATGAATGAACAAAACCGTAAAATGGAGAAGTTCAATAAGGAGATATGGGAAACTTTCGGGGAGAAGTTTGAAAATGTTAATACACTTAGCCAAAAAGCAGATACATACAAGGAGGAGACAAATAAGCAAATGGACAGTGGTTTCAAGAATTTGGATGAAACATTAGACAGCACTTCAGAAGGTATTAAAGTAAGTCCGAATACAGAAGAGAGCAGGAAGGAAATAGAAATTACAGAATACCAAGGTGTAATATTATCTGAAAATAAAAATAGCACAACAAAGAGGATAAGCAATACCTGGAAAAGAAGACCAAGAAAATAAGAAAAACATGTAGAAAGAAAATAATAAATACAAGGGAAGAATGGGAGTGATAACAGGTGGATTAATTAATGTATTTAACCTTCCAATTAATGAACAGAGGGAATTAATTAAGTTTGGATCTCAGTTAAATATGTCGACAATTGAAGTGCATCAGAAGATATCAGTCTTATCATCAAGACGGAATATATCATTAAAAAATTTGGTAAATCATCCAGAGGAAAAAGGGAATGGAATGATATTAAAAATGAGTGAATATGTTATGTCAGAGGAGGTACAATACCTGTTAGTTAAAAAGGAACGAACAATGACGGAAGACCGGTACTTAAGTGAAGGGTTCATAGCAGCAAAGTGGGAGAGCCAGATGGTAAGGAGATTATCAAGGAGGAATTAATTCCGAACACCTCAGTAATCCGAGGAAAGGGAGTACCTGAGTTAATGGATCATGGTTAAACTAAACAATAACCAACCAGAAAAAAAGGGGACTGATTTTCTGAAAACCGACCAAGCAACCCATTGGAAAATAAAACCCCAAAATTCAAAAAGTATGTAAGTACAACTTACTTAAGATATTTTGCAACCATTTGATTTAACAAAAACAACATAAGTACAACTTACTAAATATTTCGAAACAATTTGATAAAATAAAAAGACAAACCACCAAGAAAATGTAAGAACAGATTATTAAATAATATTTATAAATAACTGATTTAAAATGGAATAATAGGAAAAATAATATTTTCATGGTAACAAACAGAAGAATAAATAAATAAATAAAAACAATTGATGGTAGTGTGCTCAAATAAGAAGAATAATGAATAATTCAATGACTACAATGAAGCTAAAGAATGATGATAATTAATACAACTATAATTTAGAATTTCTCGGAATTGAAAATGATATAGGAAGAATTGATACGGAGAAAATATGTCACAAGTAGGAAAGTCAAAAGGATTTTAAAATAATGCCTATCAATAATGCTATATGCTATTAGTTAATGAAAAAGAAGGAATCAAGAAGAAAAAGAAATATATAATTAAATGCAAACAGCTACAACGTGAAGAATCCCAAAAGTGTTTAGTATTAGTTGCTAATCGACTACTTGTAAGTTTCTTATTATAATGAATTGACCGTAGAAATGTTCCGGCAATAATTTTCCTGAGCAGGGATGATGTTCCCCTGGTCTCAGAAGGTGTAAGGATGGACAGCGGAGTAATGGACCCAAAGTGGCCACCCAAACTAAACCACCGCACAGGATAGGGAAAAATGTTAGGGAAATTGAATATTTAAGGGATGATAAAATAGCTGAAAAGAGTGATATTAGATTCCGGAAGTACGAATGAAGAAAACAGAAGGAAGATAGCAGACAGAAGCTTAATTGAGAAAGCAAATTTATAGAAGCAAATAGAAATATGAGTGGTAAAACAAGTTTTTTTATGATTAGTGTGACTAGCCCTTATCAAGTAATATGTGGAAGACCACTACCCAGAGAAATAAATCATTGATGCATTTGCCTCCAAGAGAGAGAGAGTTGAGTAGGAAATTAAGCCTATTACCATTTAACCGAATAACAGGTGTATAACCAATCAGAAAGGAAGGAATATTATGAAGATTAATGGAAGAAGTCGAAGATTGAAGAGTTCAACAATTTATTTTAAAAAACAAATAGATAAAAATAAATCTGTTCTAGTGGGGGGGCTTCATGTAACGTTACATAACCCATGCCCAAATATGATAACAATCACCATCGTTAAAACCAGTCACCCCACTCTAAAAGTCAGAAATGGGTATTATGTACCTAGCTAGAAAAAACTTTGTACTACAAAATTCTGTAAACAATAACAACGTGAAATATAGTGTACAAAGTGAGATATAGTGTACATAGTGAGAGTGTAAACTTTTAAAAAAGAGCATCTCACAGATTTATACTGTAGATGAAAAAACAATCAATTGTAGCAGTGGATTATATTGCTGCTGACAAATTTTGTATTTTTTTGTATTTTGTGTAATTTTTATTGTGTAGGCCACAAAGGTCTTGTACCTAGGTATAATTTTTGTGTTTAATATAATAATTGTGTTTAAATATAAGATAACCCAGGGTTAGATATAAAATAATAATAATATAAAATAATACTATGTGAGCAAGATGGCATAGGAAAATAGTTTAGAGTAAGGATACTTTAAGTAAATAATAAATAAATCCAATTGAAGGGAATTAAAATATAAAAGACCAATGTACAAGCTTAAGGAAAAATATAAAGAAAAACTTTAAATAAATTAAATTGGATTATAAACAAAATTTAAAAAGGATTATTTTTCTAAAAAGAAGAAATAAATTTATAATAATTAATAATAGCCTGTATACTAAAAAGTATATAGATTCACCAATAAAAAACCATAAAAAATCTTGGTTACTACGAGTAACCAACAAACAAGATTTGAAATGAATTGTTAAAACGATTGGGAAGTGAACGTTTTGAAAAGTGTAATGCCTATTAAAATTTGAGAAATTAATTAATACTTTTTGGAATAATTAGTGCGAAATTTAATAAAATTGACGAGTGATGTCCACCTTATATTAGAACTCCTTCAAGTATAACCATTCACGCCCTTCATTTGATGAAACTTTGAAAAATCCAGCTACTAGATCCAGGCCTAGTCTACAGCATGTCGATATTTTGGTGAGATCGTATCCAAGTAAATTTAACTAAATTACATCTCAACTATAACTTCATAACACTAGAAACAGCACCATATCTTTAAACACTTCAGGAAAAGAGGTGAAAACAAACTTTATTATTTTTGTTAACCAAAAAAATCAGCATAACGGATCTCTGTGAATTGCTAGCAGCCATTAAATAAATTTCGTGGTTGTAGTGAAGAAACATAATCTGTACTCTGGCGGATAACCTCGGAACTACATACTATAAATTAATTAATGTAAAGCTTGGTATTTAATAATATTCATTTCTGACCGTCTCATAGTACAAAGAACTTAAAAATAACCCTGGGAAATTAATAAATTATTTCTTTATTGTTTGTTTTATAAAGAATAAAAAATATTTGTTATACATTCTATGTTTTAAAAATAAGATCGAACTAATGTTGTGTTGTCAGTGAGAATCGATTATACCTTTCTGTTTTGGGAGAAGATAAAAAACATTGTATTTATTAAATAAATACAATGAACACTTTGTTATTTGAATAAAAATGTGTATTATTTTCAGTAGAGGGTAGTTGTTTACAGATTGTCAGGAGACAGAGAAGAGAACAGACAACCAGAAAATATTACATACCATTGGTGTTAATTTAACCTCCAATGTGTTTGTAAACGTCACAATCAGCTGGTCTCATGAGCGGAGAAATTTAAGTTAATTAATTGTATGCCAAGAGGATAATTCTTTTTGCACTCTCTCTCCTAACTACGGTCAAACAACTTCATTGAATTCACCCAAATCAAATCTAAGGGAAAAATCAGCATAATCACACACACTCGATTTCTTTTTTTTTTTTTTTTTGAAATTTTAAACAAATTATAATGAATTCTGTGACTCTCATTAAAGCGAGATTTTGAAGAGCATAGATAGACGATAAGAAACCTTTTTAGGAAAAGTCTAGTTTAAGTCTCTGACAGAAGGACCGCGAGACGTTACAATATACATATAGGCAATTAAAATTATATTCAAATGCATATTTAAAATCAAACAGTCACATGCAAAGCCATGGGTAACAGCTATTAATAAATAATCCTGCATGAAACACTCAAGAGTTACCTACAAAATACAAGATACACACATGTACTAACACACACTATATGTGTTAATCTATTTACGGCTATAAATTACAATGTAAATATAATGATCTTGCTCATGAAGTTCCATGGTTTTCATTATGAACAACAGTTTTTTAGTTCAAAACATGTTTTATTTCTCTTTAAACCAAATATTTCTCCTACACATTATAACTATGCTATAACGAAGCATGCCATTTGGTTTTAAGAGACATAAAACAATATATGTTGAACCAAAAAAAGGTGTTCTTGATTATAATGATGTGAAGATTACATCTCTACATCACACCCTAGAGGTGTGTAAATGTCAGATTACTAATATTGGCTTGGTCACATATACTCTTTAATCAACGAATCAATTGTATACCTTTATGAAACAATAACCTGCAAACAATACCGCAACCAATAATTAATAGAAAAAAACAAGACTTTTATTACTTACCACTAGGCATGAAATTGTCAGTAAAACGCTGAAGATTTTCTTCAAGTTGCAATGCCACTGTGACATGGGCTTCTTGCCTCCTTTTCTTCACTGGGATCATTTCCAGAAGGGCATTGTTGGGCAATCCTGAGAACCGTATTGGTACTGTTAAATCCATTACTTTGCTGTGATGCCTATAACATTGTTTTATTGTTTAAACACGTACAAATCATAAAAACCTGTGTGTGTGTGTGTGTGTGTGTGTGTGTGTGTGTGTGTGTGTGTGTGTGTGTGCACATGCATACATATGTGTGCGTATGCACAATAACACATAGAATTCCAAACTCTATTATCTATTAACGCAAGATATGCAAGACATCAGTATCTGTCACCATCATATTGTTATGGCATTACACAACATTCTACGTGTTTCTTGGCTATTCCACCGGAGCCCGGTTATAATGTGTGTGTGTGTGTGTGTGTGTGTGTGTGTGTGTGTGTGTGTGTGTGTGTGTGTGTGTGTGTGTGTGTGTGTGCATATTGCTGCTACTTTCAGATGGAGGACAACTATAACACTTGTCACACTTGACTTGACACTTGACACTTGTGTACCATAGCCAAGACTGTTCCAGACTACCAGTCCGCACACACTGTGTTCACGGCGGCAAGCAATTACATTCTAGGGTTTTCATACGACGATCAGTAGACTATTGTAACAATATAAATATTGCTGGGTAATGGTGTCTTGTGTAACTAAAAGAATAAAAGTGGGATGATGAATGTATATAGGTGTATATATAGATGATTATAGGTCTAAGAGTGCAATGCATCACTGTAAGCTTACACACACACACACACACACATCCCACTTTTGTTCTTTTAGTTATACAAGACACCATTACCCAGCAATGTTTATATGATGGTGACAGATACTAATGCCTTATGTATCTTGTGTTAGATAATGACTAGTGGTATGTGTTATAGTTGCAATTATAGGTGCACTGTTTTGGTGATTGTTATACCTGATACATAGATTGGAAGAATTTTACATATGTTTTGCTATAAAGGAATCGCATTATTTCTTGGGGAAAAACAAAGGAAATTAAAGCATTAATACAAAGGAAGGAAAAGGGAGAGAGACATACAGACAGACAGAAGAGGGGGGTTATATGTTAAAGAAGACATGTTAGCTAAGCAAACAAAGTGTCCTTAATTTTACACAAATGGTAAGGTACCTGTATACTTTGTCAGGCACATTATGTTATCCATAATGTTACTCATAAACTGACTATCTGAGCTCAAAACATGGTTTAAGAATTATTAGTTTGTGTATTACATAAATTAACCTCGAGGCAGTCTAGTGACTAGTACTGCCGATTCATGTGCGCGTGGTCCCGGGTTCTATTCCCAGCAGAGGCTACATACGGCGTGCACTCAGCATCATGAGGCAGAGCTGAGTAACCTGACTGAGATAACAGTAGCGCCTCCTGGTTGTGAATATCACAACTAGTGGCTGGCAACGCGTTGTACCAGCCATTCACCCGTCCACTAAACACAAAAGCCGCCCGGTATGCTTTAGTCTTGTATGGAGTGTTGAGCAGAGGTTTATTTATTTAATATTTATTACATCAATTAATTTCATACCTATATCTATACAATTATATATCTACAGAAGTAACTACAACTTACTATTATTAAGACTTGACAATCAAAATAGTCAATGAAGAATGTTTCTATAAATTGTAGAGGGTGTTCATAATGGAATAAACTGAGAATAACAATTTTTTTATACAAATGTAGAAAGTAAAAAACAGTTTATTAGTCAAAAGATAAAATATGTATCCAACTGTATATTATATCCTAATTAGTGTATGCAGCAAAGAAACATTCATACGATACAAATTGATAAATTAAAATTCTAGCAAAGACATTACAGATGGTTCTCAACTTACGATTATTCCAGGTACAATTTTTGAATTTACGATTGAGTGCAAGATGGGAATATTTGAATTCTGCACGGGACAGGAGCAATGTACACCTTGAAGCATTCCGCAGTCTGCTGTGTGGTTCATTAGTGTAACAACTCTTTTGCTATGTGATCTTTCTGAAAACTTTTCCATAATGTACTTTGCTTGTTGTGTATTACCATTATGTCTACAAACACCCTGCTGTGTTTCCTGCTGGTGAAGAAAAGAAGAAAAAGATGGCTACTATTCTCAAACAGAAATTGTAGATAATAGCACAGTTAACGATCTTAACAATACTGAAAGACTAGAAGTAAATTAGTAATGCTGTGAAATCAGTTGCATCTACAAATCTACTATCATCATTAGACAAAGAGCTGGCCCGATCAAAGTGATGGAAAAATTGACTGTCACATGGTTGAAGGATCAGATACAAAAGCGTGTACCGCTTGGATTGCTAATGGTCCAGACTAAAGCAAGAAGCCTTTTTGAGACCTTTGAAAAAGCAACATGATGATCATTTTCAATGCAGGAGTTCACAGCAAGCCATGAACGGGTTTGAGATGTTCAAAAAAGTGCCACAGTTTATGACTGCATTAATACTGCCATGGATCAAGGCACTATAGCTGCATTCAAATAATATTATTTATGGCATATGTTCGCCAAAGCAGTTGAGACAACTAATAATTTCAAAGGATATGATAGAGATTTTGCAGTTTATGATATATGCAGTGAGATCCTACTGCTCATTGAGCAGCTTAACTTCAGTGTTGAGGCATTTGGGAGCCAGAAAGTGCCGAAACAGAAGAGCTTTCCAATGAGGACCTCATCAAGATGGAATATGAGAATAAAGCAGCTGTAGAACAGGAAGAACCCATGTAACAGTCCAAAGAGCTCACAGCAAAAAACTGGCTGAGGCATTCTTGTCTATCACAACTGGCATGCACATGCTAGGATTTTAATTACACAAGATTTGCTAAAGTCAACAGGCAAGTTCAAGAAGCCCTTTCTTGCTGTATATTAATTTATAGTGAAAAGAAGAAGCAAACTGTCCAGTCTATGATTGATTTCTTTTTTAGAAAATTAACCCGAGTGACAAACCAAGGCCTTCTACGAGTCACTATAGTCATAAGGAAGCTAATTATGACCCTGCCACCATATCATCTCCTTTGTCCAGATAATTGTCCTTAGTCTACTAATTCTATCAACTATACCACAGTGTTTAAGATTTAGAATTAATGGCGAGTTACTTCTCTTTAATGTTTTGTTTTAAAAGTTTTATCATTACATTTATTGTTCTCTCTCTCTCTCTCTCTCTCTCTCTCTCTCTCTCTCTCTCTCTCTCTCTCTCTCTCTCTCTCTCTCTCTCTCTCTCTCTCTCTCTCTCTTCGTGCATGCATGTGTGTGTGTTTCTTTCATCCAATAATTTTGTTAATGTTATACAGTACAGTAAAATAGGATTTTAAAGCATCATTAGTTTCCCTACAACCTCGCATACAGTACCCTCCTATAGGTTACCTTTGGGCTATTTCCTACTTTATGATGGCTGCTCATAATCTTATGTATAGCCTAGGTTATCATATGCTACTTGTGACTTACAATATTTCTGATTTAGCCTACAGTGAATTTTTTGAAGGGCTGTCCACATATTTTTTACTTAACAGTTATTTACTATTCACAGTAAAAATTATGGTACTGTTCTGGAACAGATCAGTAATTTTGAATATCTGAGCTATAATGTGTCTTATATTACAAACAAAAATGTGGTGAAGAAGCTACAGAAGTTCAACCATATGTGTGGGACCATCAGGAGAACTCTAAAATCAATATGTAAAAAAACACCTAAAGTTCTGCAAAGTGATGGTCCTCCCCACATTTCTCTATGGGTCTGAGAATTGGTCTTTACCAAAACTCAGGACAGTTGTATTCAAGTGACGGAAATGAGATTTCTCAGGCGTATGGCAGGATATACTCTTGAAGATCGCAACAGAAATGTCAATGTATGGCACGAACTGAATATTACAAGTATACTAGACAGGATTACCCAATATTGGCTAAAAATGGCTGGAACATCTTAACTGAATTAATGACTGCTGCATCCCCTAACAACTATGGAATTATAAGCCGAAAGGAAGAAGTGTGAGATGTCCAAGAAGCGTTGGAGTGACCAGTTCTAGTCTATCTGCTTGGGACTGGAACAAATCATTTATTGTTTAATCCATGCTGAATATAGTGACATACAAAAATTACATAAATTAACATATTAAGGAATTTAAAAAAATATATTTTTAAGGGTTTACAGGTTGCTCACCCCCCCCCCATACACAATAACACGATGTATACAATATTCAAAGGCAAAGATGAAACAAAATCCTAGTGTGATAACCCACCAAGTCTTTTTTGCTGACGACAATAATTTTCTGATAGTTCATTTTATAACAAATCAAAACTGACCATATCACAGTTCAAAATTTAATTCTAATACAGTTAACTGACTATGGGTATTATATTTATCTAATAGGTGATATTTTTAATAATCACTTTAAAAAATTTAGAAATATTTTGTAAAAAATTACTAATATTTTGACTTAAAAAAAAATTGCATAAATAACAAACATGACCTTCACTTATTTTCAATTATACTAAAATGCTCTTTGTTATTTCATGTACGTATATTTTTAAATACACCAAATGTGTTTATATAATTCAGAATTCCCTGTCTTTGTGTTATGAAAGCTTTGAAAATAAATAAACTATGAAACCACAAGACAAAGGATAAGGACATCAGTCTGCTAGGCCTACAAAGAATTATTTTACATTTAATGACTCTAAAAATATTTTAAAATATATTTACTAAAACCTGTACTTTATCAGGCACTGAAGCTCACTGTCCTTAATAACATTCATGTGTTATTGGACAAGTGAAGCAACATCTCAGTTTTAACTCAACTGTTTGGAATTTGTCTACCTGTCTCTCTCTGTCCGTTCAGGGTATGTCTCACAATTACTTTTGAATGCATCAACCAACTTTTGTGAAAGTTGGCATGCATGTCTATACATGTATGTCTAAAGTAATCTTTATTCCTTAGAACTCTATTGTTCCTAAGATCGATCCACCAAAAAATAGAGGCACAGGGGGCAAAAATGTGAGGCCAAAATTTAAAAAAAACTCAAAAATCCATGTGCAATATCAAATTAAAGAGACTTTTAACCAAAATCAGAATTTAGTGTTCAGTTTTTGAAATTTCAAAATTTTGGAACATTAGGGCCCAAAAAAATATTAAATGTTCAAAAAATTGTAAAAATCCCAGGTATCAGAGTAAAGTGAATTTTAACTCATCTGTGAAAGAAGTGTGTACACTAAAAATTTTAACTTTAGAGGACCACAAGGCAAAAATAGAAGTCAAAAATTTTGAAAAATTGTAAGTTTATGTGGGGCATGAAAATGAAGAAGAATTGTATTCAAAATATGGATTTGGTATCTTTAATAAATAGACAAAATCTGTCAATATCCCATGAAAATTTTGCCTACAAAATGTCTGTAAGCTATGTTTGAAAAAAATCTTTAAATATTATTAACAGTTGCATATATTTGTGAAAAATATTCCATATGAGCCTATGTATGTCTATGGTAACGCATGTACACTTAAAAGCTAGAACTAAATATGTTATGGTTACACATTTAACTAATAAAACCGATTCAGTGCTTGAGATATTTCATGCTTATTGTATTTATAATAATAAAAAAATTAATAATGACTGCTTTACAATTATTTTACTTAAAAAAATTGTTATTGTTTTTCATAATTTTTCTTTTACTTTTTAACATATACAAAAATCTCCATGTCAAGCCATAACATGGTGTTTCTCAAATGATGCTAAGAATCATATACTGTATATGAAGAACTTGACCACAGGTTTTTTTCACTTGGTCTAAAAATATATTAATTTGACTGGCCTATATGAATACATATGACACCAATCATTTTTAATGGTAACAATGGTAAGGTGTATTAGTTATGTTTCTGCTATGCAAATATTATATATGGCTTGAGCTAGCTGATTTTTTTAATTAAAGGTCCCATGTTATTAGAACTTAAATTTTAAAAAATTGCAAGACATATCTCCACAAAAAATTTTACTTAAATTTAATATGTTGAAGATTACAACAAACAAGAGATTCACAATAATCACTTATCACAGCTATTTGTTTAACTAGGAGTATTAAAATCAAAAATGACATCTGAAGTCATAAATAGAGAACATTTGGAAACTTCATTGTGGCCTGGCATATAAAAGAAAAGAAAATCTGATAAAATTACATTTTAAATGTGCGTTAGTGGTTTTCTTGACACATACACAGAGCACTCGATATCTGGGTTTTGTAAACACAGTAAAAGAGATTTTACACACATACAAAATCAAATTAAATTAGAAATTAATTATTAATTATGACACAGTTACAATAATAAATCGGCCATGCTTATTCTTACGGCATGCATAAATGAGTACAAGTAAATGTTAGTATAAGAAGTATATTAGCTACCAGGGCAAAACTGTAGCAATTGGATACTGCTACAATCACACAATAAACAAAGTCTTGTTGGTACTGCCACAGTCTTGTTGATTATAATTCCTAAACACACTGACAGTCTGTCAGCATGCACTATGACTATATAGAAAAATCTTGATAATACAAAGGAGGTGTTCTCTGTACTGTGAGTTAGCATACCACATGATGTGAATCACTGACGAATGATAGTCTCACATTCTCACATTAATAGTCGTTATGAACACTTTAAAAATTTCGGGGCCACCGTGTACAAAAAGGTGTTAACAAAACTTTTTATTGAAGATTCCTTTATTCCATATAAAGTTGCTGAATAATACCCTTATATTATTACTAATGTGTATTAGAACATTCATTATTCTTATTGTTCACTACTTTAAAAAAGTATACAGACCTATAAAAAAATGAAAGATGCACAGTAGAAAACTATAACATAAGTGGTTATCATTTTTAATAAATACCAACTATAGCAACTGATTTTGCTGTCTATTTGAGGTTATTATAAACAATTTCTAGGCTACTATATAAATAAAATTCATAAGTTGATACATACTTTACATCATATTCTTCTGGATTGAAACCATGTTTCTTACATGCTTCTTCCAAAACCTAAAAGTAGAAAATTAAACAAAACTGTATACATGCAATTATGATATTTACTGGTATATACACTCTAGATTGAAACTGAATTTTTAGATATTTATGGCGGTGATATCACTTATAATGATGCAAAATCAACAAATCAACACAGTATATGGTATAGTATATACCATATGATATGAACAGTATATAACAGTATATAATAGTATATGAACAGTACAATTTTGGTAGTCCAACATTAATGTAACAAAGATACTGCCAGATTCCCAAAAAGCTGTATTCATGGAAAAAGGCTGAAAAACTTTGAGCTGTACTGCACTACCAGTATTTAATATCATTCAGAATTGATTAACATTTAACACATTTTTATTGTTTGATTATTGTACGAACTTGTTATGATTTATATTAATTACTATACTGTGCATGGGCTTCCAAGAATATATTCAGTACGCCTATATGTTTGTCCCTTAAGACAATTTTACGGGATCAGTGATACAGTCACTTTGTTCAATGCTTTTTTCGAAAGTTTCTTGAAACATGTGTAATGTGAAGGTATCTTCAACAAGTACTGAAGACACTCGAAGCATCATCATGTAATACTGTACGGGTAATCAGCAGCTCTCTTATCACATCCTCATTTTTGCATTGTTATCACTTCAAATTGTTGATTATATTTTCACCTGTCATTTTTTGAAGATTTTCCTCTTTGCCTCCAGTTAGCCCAGTTGTTAATGTCATTTTCTTGGACCAGACACGTCTTTTTCTCATATTCCAACTACTGTTTCTTGAAGAAATGAAATGGGGTTGATACCCCATTACTGGATGCCGAATTACTGGACTTGTATTGTCAGATCAGCAAATGATCAGATTACCGAGACTGTACTGTATTAGCAAAACTATTCAAATGTTACATACACCTTACTTCTCCAATTAAAGGCATTTTTTTAATTCAAGATAAAAGTTTCTCCAATAAAAATAAAATTAATAAACTGTAATTAACTAAACCACGCATGTGTCTTACATATGTGTAACCCTTCTATACTTTGAGCATATGTTATCTGTTTACAGTGTATATGAAATAATATGTTGTGTTCAATAACAAGCAGAGATATGAGGATAAAAGCAAAGGGGCAGTCATAACTAAGCAAACTGATGAAAGGGCCCCCTAAATATTAACTGAGAAGAAGGACGATAGGTGGAGCACCTGTCTGTGTTTATCATTTCTTCCATTAACAATTTTCCAATTTACAAGGTTTATAATTAAAACTGTTCTTTTGAATCACATAATATTTTTGATACAATATCACCCTTTTGGCTTCAAGTAGCAGGGGCTGTGTTTTAGTTTTCTGGTGTTTATGAAGATTTATGTTGTCTTGGAGAATGCAACTTTTTTTTAGCTAAAATGTGGATCTATTTAAAAAATATATATATATATAGCAAACATCCGCTATAATGATGTGAACACAGTGAAAAGCATATGATGCAACTTGCTCGTGCACAGTGTTGAAAGCTATTATTGTGAACAGTTAACGAAAACACAAACGACTCTTTAAGTAATGGTATTATGCAAAACAACACCTTAATCTACATGATAATATACGCATTTAATTAACAACATAACTGCAAAATTATCATACTACACTTGCTGTCACGTGAATATTTCGTTTTTATTATTTCCAATGAGTTTTCCTTTTGTCACTAATATATTTTTCTGCAGCAGCTTCAGGGGGAAACAATATACATTACTGAAAACTCTAAGTAAGAACGTATGAATAATTCTAACCTTTAACAGCGTTGTGTTTGGAGTTACTTTTACAGTCTGTCTTCGAGCATTAGGAGTAAGAACAATAACACTTGACATTTTACTAACTTAACATGAATTTTTGACGGACAGCACACTAATTCCACAATACAGCTAACCTCAATACTGCATTAACACGCACATCATCTCAATTGTCAATTCACAGGTTAGACAACATTACCTATCTGCAAATTGCACTGCACTGCACTAGAGGCGACCGTAGAGTTGTGCGAAACTAGTATTTTAAAGTCACAGGTACAAATACCTGTTATTGTATACCTATTATACATATACCTGTATTATATAATTTGTTATAACAAGTAGAAAGTAAAAGTATTAACAGCGTTACTTTACACTGTGATTTTATTAAGCTGTTACTGTTTAAAAGAAAATAAGAAACAACAGAATTTATAGGAATATCTCTCTTTGGGAATACTAATTTAAGTTTTCACTAGGAGTAAACAAATCGACACAGATTTAATTTTTAATTATTGATTCCATTTTGGTTAGGCAAGTCAGTTGCGAAATTCAAGCAATGAAATTTCGAGTGCACGTAACAGCACAAAAATTAATGTCAAAAAACATCAGAAACATATAATAAAAACATAACAGTAAGCCACAAGAGTGAATGAGAAACAAACAATTTTACAAATAATTAATAAAAATTAAATTTTCTAATACTTAATTTCGAATTATATTTTAAGTAGAACTAATTTTTTTCAATAATCCTTTCTGTTTTATATATTTTCCCTATCACATAAGATATATAACACAGTACAGGTTTGTAACAGAAAAGAAAACATTGGGTCTTGGGGGAATAGTCAGCGGCAAAATATAACTTCCGTCGCCGCGCGTGTACTATATTTCAGTGTCCGATGTGTACATCCAACTGTTTTCTTCACAAGTAACTAATGCCAGCTTATGGAGGTTACGTACGACAATGTAACTTAAATAAAATTTACTTTGTTAGTGTACATTAAAATGGTGTATTTATTGGAAGTACAGAAATTAGTTTACATTTATCGCACATAATTACGGTACAGAGACGATTTGGGAGGTTGTGGCTACGTTTAACAATATAACTTAACCTTTTACATTTTAAAAATTAATTAGACTTAACAAACGTTTCCTTAGTTAGTGTACATTCAAAGGCTGTATTTATTGTATGGATAAAGGCTGTATATAACATTAACGGCTGTATTTATTCGAAGTAAGTAATGCCAGCTTATGGAGGTTATGTACGACAATGTAACTTAAATAAAATTTACTTTGTTCGTGTACATTAAAAGGGTGTATTTATTGGAAGTACAGAAATTAGTTTACATTTATCGCACATAATTACGGTAGAGACGATTTTGGGAGGTTGTGGCTACGTAGGGTTGCCAACTTTTTTTAGAAGAAATAGAGTATATCTGATTTTGAAGGAGGTAAATAAAGAGTACGGACTTACAAAAAAGAGTATCATTTATTTTGTACTTTTAAAAAGGTATTTTTTTATACTTTTTGCAGCACATAACAATTTTTCATTGTTTTTAAAGGAATTGTATGAGTCCAAACATTCCAACTCTAAATTTATATATATCAAGAGCTCATTTTTGATCAATTTCAATGAAGCTCTGTTTCTCTCTTCTCGCCACTTCACATTCATGACCGAAAAGACTCTTTCAGTAAATGCTGAAGTGGCGGGAACAGAGAGTATATAGCTAATCATTTTTTTTAAACAATCAAATTCTTCAGGACATTTTTTAAAAATAAATTGCCATTTTTCTGCAGTGGATTTTTGCATAAAATCTGTGTTATTAAACAATTCGGCTTGGAGTTCTTTTAAAATTATTACTTCTGAATATAAACTGTCCATGTGTATGTTTAGTCTTTGTAAATTAAGTTTTCCTTCTATAATTTGTTCTAAATGATTAAATTCAACATTAGTTTTTAAAGATATTGTATTTAGTGAATACAGCCAGTTATCACTACTAAAATCAAACCATTTTTGTAAATAAGTTAAACATTTGTCTATACACAATGAAAAATTAGTGTTAATTTGATAAAACAAGTCAGGTGATGATTGTTCAAGAGGTTTTAATTTCTGTTTTGTTGTATAGCCAAAATAGTTGTCTTTCTGTCTTTGCAGTAATTCTGATTTTAAATTTTCCATTAAACCAAAAACATCTACAATTGTGACAGAGTTACCTTCCAGAGATTTAATAGTTTTGTGAAATATGTTTAAAATATGGCTGGCAAAATGTAAGTAAATTTCAATTAAATCATGGTTACAATCTAACATCAACAGATTTTGAATTATCATAGGGCAATCCTCATCAAGACTTTTAAAATAATCGCATATTGGATGCCAATTCAATAATATAGTATCAATACAAGGTAGTAATGATAACCACCTAGTGCCAATATGTCTCTTAAGCTCATGAAAGTCTCCTTCAACTATTGCAACAAACATTTTCAATTCTTCTCTCCTACAAGCTGACACAGAAAAATGGCTATATATTTTTAATATAACATTTTCAACATCATAAGTTAGAAAACCCATTCCATGTTTCACACAGTTGTGCACAATATGTGCATGACAATTACCCTTAACAATATCAGGTACTACATCTACCATGTTAGTGTATAATGAGTGATGCACACCAAAATTTGAATTTGTGTTATCTGCACTAAGGCCAGATACTCGATTAAAAGGGATATTATACATATCCATAGATTTTTTTATAGCAGCAAACATGCCATCAGCACTCTCATTAGCATTTTCATAAAAATCTAAAAGTTTGTTTTGTATTCCCTTTTCCACAGTGAAATATTGAACTACTAAAGGGAATAATTTGATGTTTTTTTTATTGGATGCATCAGTTTGCAGACAGAAATACATATTTTCATCTTTTAAATCATTAACTACACTTTCAAGAGCATGAGGTCCGAGAACTTCCATAACCAGAGCTTCCATTTTAGTCCTGGCTAATTTGATGTTAGTAGCAGTTTTAGAGTCAGCATATATTATTTTATCTAGTTTAACGGAGCAATCCATGCTATTATATGACAAATTATGTTTAACTGTATGGAATGATAAAGCTAATTCAGCAGCTGTAACATTATCATTTTCAGATACTGGTCTTGAAGTTGAAGCTGGAGTCAAAAACTTTTGTAGGACTCCTGATGTTCTTTTTAATTCAGTTTTGGCTTTATGTTGTTTTGTATCTTGATGCTGTTTTATCTGAAAAAAATTAAATAATCTACATGTTGCATGCACCTTAACCAAAACAGCACACACACAAAACATCTTCGTCGACATGAATAAGTCCAATTAAATGACTGCCAGTACCACCATAAGCCCAATTCAATGACACATATTCACACAACCAACCGACCCACCACAAAGATAACACAAACAAAACAAATTAAACATTCCATGAACTAAAATCGTAATAAACAGTTTTACGTACGTGTCCAACTCCAGCTGATGAAATAGAAAAAATTACACCACAAATTATGCATTTTGCATTTGTATCACTTTCTGGGTCTTTCCTCAGCCAAGAAAATTCATTTTCCCAAGATTGTGTGTACTTCTGTGACCTTTTTTTCCTCGTAACAACTTTTCGCTTTTTAGGTGGGGTGCTTGCGTTATCAACACAGGATTCTTGATCTGCATTATCTTGTTCGTCAATTACGCCATCCATTACGAATTGGATAAAAGTATTCCAAACAAACAAAAAACAAAGTCACAACACAGTGGAAACAAAATCAATGTAACGGGTAACCTCAAAGACTACTCAAAACAACTTGTGACATGACATTGACACGTTTAACTTAATGACATTAGTGGCTGCGTTCAGGAACGTTCGAATATGGTTTGGGGAATCGGCGATACCAACATATTAACAGTAAATAGTAGACTTTTTTATTCTGATTATGGGTTTTTGCATATTATTACAGACTGGCACTAGTTAAGTAAACATTGTGTAAAAAAGAGTATTTTAGCGTACTCTATTAGTGTTATAGATTATAGAGTACGCCTACATGATATAGAGGACAATACTCTATTTTAGAGTACGGTTGGCAACCCTATGGCTACGTTTAATTATCTAACTTAACCTTTTAGATTTTTAAAATTAATTAGACTTAACAGACATTTCCTTAGTTAGTGTACATTCAAAGGCTGTATATAACATTAAAGGCTGTATTTATTCAACGTACCGGAATTAAAACGTACTTCCAATTTAGAACCTAGTACAATCTAATGTATAACCAAACAAGTACATTAAAATCCTTTTTTCAACATAATGCAATAAAAAGCAATGTGCAGTTTCTGTTAACATGCAAATGATTAAATATTAATAATGGGTTACAGTGGAATTTAATGTTACTACGGTCTGAATTAATGCAAATAAAATTGGGAGAATCTCGTAAACATATTAAAGAATGCTTGTATATTACACACAAAATTATTAAAGTACGGACCTTTGTTAATGAATAGAAACAAATTTGACTCTATACTTTAGTATGTATCAATAAAATTCACCTTTTTTCAAATACCAATATCTGTTGTTTTTTTCATACCCTTAAAAAAAGGTCATTAACAACATACATTATGAGAAAACGTGATTACAAATAACCAGCCATTAGTTACTTGTGAAGAAAATAGATATAACATTTACAAACATCAAATCTTCAATTCTCTCCCTATTTGTTTTATAAAAACTGGAGTTTCTACTGCAGGTTTTAAGTCCACTAACTACTTAATTAAATATAGCCTACATAATTGTTCCTGTATCTTGTTGGGTAACATATTATATTAATACATCTGCTTCCTACTCATATGTGCAAACAATGTTTTTAATGTACGGTCCTAAAATCTTTATCAACACTTTATATCTTTAAGATTTAGACAAAGTCTAATGAGCAACTTGGCCTAACCTGAATTTACACGACCTGGCTCAGAACAACTTTATTTTGGCAAATACAAAGATGATACTGGTTGCAATTTACTACCATAAATGCCTGAATGCTATGCATTAAAGAATTTTAATTAACTTTATATGGGGAAAACTGGTTTACATACATTATTTCTGAAAATAATAATCCTGAAATGTAATCAGTACTCATATCAAGTTAAGTGCAATAATTAAATTGATTCTTCAACTTGCACGTTGTAAACTTAAGGTGCTATGCCTTTACTTTATTTTTAATTTAACATCAATTTATGTTCGGCAACATTAAAAAGAACATGTTATGGCCTCTGAGAAAGTACACAGTGAGTGGAAGCTGGGTTAAATGAAGGTAAAAATTGTATCTAATAATTAGTGTCCCGTAAGGGCTGATTCTGATTGTACTACCCTCAAAACATAAAGAAAAGTAATTTTTAGAAAGATGTCTGTGTGTAGAATTTTGTCTATGGCGAATGATAACTCCCGCAAATTCAAATAATTTTTTGCATATTGTAGAGGACTCAAGGTCTGTTGATTTTGGTGAAGATCGGTTAAGGGGAGAAGGTGTAGTTTACCTGCAATGTTTTGTTTTAACAAGAGTAAAGTACTTAATTTTGATAAATAAATTATCCTGAAAAGGTCATAATAATCCACTGTAGAAAGGTAGATTTAATATCTATAAATGAAAAGGGGTAGGGGGAGGGGATAATTTTCTATAAATGAAAATGATAGGTGAAGGGGAGGGGATAATTTTTTATATGTGTACTACGTTATCAGCAACATTGAAGTAGTTTGTTGATAAAATTCCTTCCCAAGCTGTTTGGCCGTGGTCCAATGTTTTCTGCAAAACCAGACGTTCCGGAAGTGCCATCGACTGCCATCATCAGTGAAAATCGAGTGCGCTAACATGAGATGGTATATGTTAGTGATCACAATTCTGTGGTTGAGGCTGAAGATAGAAGTAGTTTCTGTGGAAATATTTCATTTCTAAAATGATTTCAAATATAAATCTTAAAACAGGGTAGTCATATATGGTTCTCGATACCGATATTTTAATTATTTGCATCAAATAGTATTATTGTTTAATAAATGTTCTATCCAGATCAAATTATGTGTATACAGTTCTGGAAAATTAGACAGGCATAATATTTTGTTTGTTTATTGTAAACTGTATTATGTTTGGAAGTATCCCAAAGTAAATTTAACATTAGTCATGTCAATCAATGAGGCCAGTCCAGTTTTTTAAGGCCAGGAGAATCCTTGAAATGTTTGGAGCATCACTAGGTCATGATGGATCTAATCATCAAACTTGAGTTTCTGTGAAAAAGTGGCAGATTTGAGTAGTCACTTGATAAAGGATGGTGTTGTAAAAGCAACAATTCTTTCAGAATTTTTTACAACCCTGTCAGTCTGCAAATAATATACTGTATTACATTTAATAATATATATAATACTTTCACTTATGAACTTACTGTTTTCACTTCCCAAACGTTTCGAGATGTTGTTTCTCTTCTTCAGTGGGTTTAATACTAACTGTCGATTACAGAATAACCGTTACGGAATGGAGTGTGTGGTGGGGGTTGATGGTGGGAAGGGATTGGCGCTGAATTACAGTATACAAATGTAGTGTAATATCTTGGCACAATACTATATGATAAATTCGGATAAAAGGCTCATTTCCAATAGAAAGGATAGCTGGTGTGATCAGACATAACAAATTTGTTGTATTAGTTTTTTGAGAATTTATTCCTAACAAACTGGAGTAAGCATATTTTCAAACCTTTATGGACGTTATAACATTGCCAAACCCTGATCACAGTTGATATAAAAAAGTATGTAAAAAATGCCAAAAAACAATATATTTTGATAGATAAATGATAACGAGAATGAAAGTAGTAAATATAATCAATAGTGAAGGAGGAAGAATACAACCAAAGGTGGTCACAAAACAAGAAAATACGAACTAGACTGACAGACAACTGACATTGACCCAACCCCAGAGATTGGCCAGATATTAACCAAAGTAAAGCGAGACAAGAAGACAGTGAAGAAAAAAGAAGAAAATAAAAAATTACATGGCCATAACAAGTAACTAACAAGATTGTTTTAAAAGAGCATAATTTTTTATTATTGTTAATAATTTATGTTTAAATTTTTATTAGTGGTAACTTGTAAATGACAGTATATCAGCAATTGTTATACATAAAAAACCATGTGTAGATATGATTGTATGTATATCCTTATCTATAGGTGATGTGTCAGCTGTTATGTTTAAAATTACACTCATACAGACAGGGAATAGAAATGTGTGCGTGGTTCAATCAGAGAACAAATTGTATAGTCTACTATATACTTTGGAACTTTTACTAAGATTATTTCAGCAGTATGTATATTATTTCAGCATTATGTGTTTGAAAGTATAAGATGTTGGAGAGTTTATTTATTCAATAACATTATTGCTATTGCTACAGATATAGTAGATTTCAATTAACACAATATATTTTAACATTATTAAACTGTTGTTATTATTACTAATTATGACATTTCAGACCAATTTTTATCACTTTAATGACAAAATATATACAAAGTTATGTTTTATTTGAAAGAGGTATTTTCAATACCATGTTGTTTGCATATTATAAAATGATATGTGACAGTCTGAAGTTAACAAAAGAGACATGAACTCATTAGATACAAAAACTTTGTAATAATAGTGAGATCGTGAGAAATATAAGGGTAATTAGAGATAGGTAGGGAGTGACAAAGATGAACAGTGAAGTGATAAGTGTAATAAAATAAACAGCATATAATCTTAAGAAAAAAGAGTGAAACAAGTGTGACAAACCCAAAATATAAGCACATGTTAAATGAGCAATTAAGTTAAGTATATTAGACTGAAAGACACAGAATAATTGTGAATGTAAAAAAACAGACAAAATATTATCTCAGTATAAAAATCACCAGGGTGATTACTGTTATAAAAGAGATGATGTAGATATAACACTCACCAAATTTGTTCATTTGTTAATTTAAAGAAAGAAGTTATTGGCTTAATGTTTAAGGCAATAATTACCAGAAGAAATAGTTTTACAGTAATATGTTAGTATGTTTTAAGTAAGTAAGGAATTTATAAAGAAAATAATAGCAATACCTTTATAAGAAATAATAGGCAAATTATATTAATTATGTGTAACGAAAGGGAACATGACAGAATTATATTAAAACTTAGAAATAAGTAAATTATGTATTAGCATAGTATTATCCATTTTGGACTAAAACATTAATACATGGCTTAGACCAATCTTGTAAGATATCAAACTAATCTTTGAAAGAAAATAGGAACATCTATGTAAAGATTACAACCATTGAAATTATCCCCAAGTAAATATAGCCATTATAAAATATTTATTCAAATTAAACAAAAAATTCAAGGTTTGATAACAATGGGTTTATTTTGAGATCGACCAGGTAGAATAATTACGTTACCATGGAAACTGTGGAGTAACAAGCCAAAAATACCGTTAGATTTTTTACTGAATGTATGACGCTTTAATGAGATAGACGCTAATTTTCGAGTGACCAAAATTGTCCATTAAAACATAGAAAATATCAGAAAAAGTTATTACTAAGTGTATACCAAGACATAAGATAAAGACTGGAGCCATATTATTGAAGTTGAGGCCAAATTAACGAAAAAAGAAAATAAATTACTACCAGTTAAACTGAAAAAGATGCCTGATGTACTGAACCCAGCAAATTAAAGAAGATTATAGTATAACCCATGAATAACAGATCGTATGAATTCGCCATAACTACGGAAGTGATAAGTACCTCTTAAATTACCCGAAATATATAAATAAACTCACGTTAATTATCTCACTAAAGGTCGAAATCTCACTGAACTGAAATTCATTACTTTCAAAGATTAAAAAGAAATTTAAGTCACTGACAATTTATAAACTAACCAATATAAACTGTTGTTAATGATCCATAACTTGTAAACACTTTTACTACACTGCGCTAAACAAATTACACCTACACAATATGTTAGTTAAGTTTACTTGATGTAAAGGTGTGTATTTTTATTGTTTTTAAAACATTTGTAATTCTTTGAACGTAACCTCAAGAACCTATGACAAACGACATTAATAACTTGTATACAATTTTCAACAGACGCCATCATTAAACGTCTGGTATCAATTCAAATATCGATTGTCAAACCCTGTAATTGTCTCATATAAATAACCGGAGCATTTGTATTAGAATAATTTGTATTAAATGAATAATAATCACTAATAAAAAATGTGTAAGTATTGAGTGTAACCACGGTGTTATAATTTCATTAGGTGGTGCACAATATTTTATGTACATTTTAGCAGATGACTAACGATTTACACAGCCCACGCATCGAACTGCTGTGTGCTACAGTGGGCCTAGCTGGCGGAAATATTTGAATTATTCAAACCGCCTGAGCTGCGCTGGTCATACGCCTTTGAATTTTATTTTAATTGTTTTAAGAAAACAATTTGGCGCCACCAGGACTTTCTCACCCCTAGTGAACATCAAGACCTGGTTATTCGTACGTTCGCAACGAACGAAATATACAGAAGTTGCACGCATTTGAACTACGGATCGAGAAGACACGTACACTCATTACACACAAATTATACATTATCCACATTTTGCAGAGTAAGACGGTAGACGTACACACGGCAACATTATAAATTGGCGCGCCAACTAGTGGAGCTAGAATAATAAAGAAATTATACAATTAAACCCTATAAATTCTAGCGGCGATTACGAAGGATTACAAAATGCACACCAGAGGAGTATCGAAAAAATTGGCAAAGGAGAAGGAGATGGAAGGAAACAGAGGGGAAGAAGAGGAAGGAACACCGATTGAAGAAGTGGAGACAATAATAACCACAACAGAACCAAGCCAAGACGAAGAAATGGAATTACAGGCGGGCGACAAGGGAGAATTTAGAGGAGACCCGAACATACTAAAATTAATGGAAATGATGAATAATAATTTGAAGGAGATGAAGAAAGAAACCAGTGATAATTTGAAACAGATCAATGAAAAAATAGTGAGTACTAAGGAAGAATTGAGGAAAACAGTCAACCAAAATAATGAAACACTACAACAACGATTGCTGGAGGAAATTCAGCAAAGAAACGAAGAATTAAAGGAAGAATTGAAAGAACAGCTGAAGAAGGACCACGAGAAAAATAAAGAAGAAATGAAGCTGCAGATGGCACACCAATTAATGGAGTACCGAGAAGAAGCAAAACAGCAGATTAAGGAAATCAATGACAAATTAGAGGAAACGTTGGAGAAGCTAGAGAATACCAACGAAAATGTTTCTGGAGTCCGCAAGGAAGTACTCGATAAAATGAACCGTCTCGAAGGAGAAAATAAGAGAAGAATTGAGGAAGGTCATGAAGAAGCAGTCAGAAGATATACCCAGATAGACCAGGACATACACCAAGTCCGGGAAGAAAACCAGAAAGAGGTAGCAGCTGTACGAACAGACTTGGGAGAACGAATGGAAGGAGTTTACAGTAACTTAAATAAAGTAGATAGCAAAGTAGACAAAAACCAACAGAGGATTGACGAAATGCGCAGAATAGAAGAGTCATTACGGGAAGAAGTGGATGCCTGGCGTGACTGACCATGTAATAATAATCATGTCATGAACACAGACAACAGAGATACTATTAATTTCTGTAATTATAAAAGAAACCCTATTGAATTCTTGAAGAGGGTAGAAGAGTTAATCCTCAAGAATCGAGAGACTCGATGGACTACAATAAGAGGGATGTTGGACGAAATGTTCAAGGAGACATACGACAACTGGTGGACTGCCACTCGACCAGACATCCAAAACCTTCAAGACTTTAAGACTCAGTTCAAGGCTAAATACTGGTCTGAGTCAACTCAGAATATGGTCCGCAATAACCTGAGCAATGGAAGGTATGAAAACCAGAATGGACAATCCCTTACCTCCTACTTCTTGGGAAAAATCTGCATGGCCAGGAATTTGGAGCCACGTATACCTGAAGAGTGTCTGGTAATACAATTATCTTACCACTACGACGACGCCATCCAAAAGGCACGGATGTACAGCCAGGTAAAGACCATCCAAGATATGGCTAGCTTACTAGAAAGCCATGAACATGAGTGGCAGTACAGGAAAAATAGAGGGTACAGTTTCAGAAATAATCGAACCAATGAGGGACAATTGTCACAGAATCAACAGGGAGATAATAAGCCACCGATAAATAACCCTAACAATTACCAAGGGAACACACGGGGCAATAACACGCCCAGAAATTTTAACAGAAGTGGAAACCATAATAATAACAACTTTAGGAACAACCACAGGGGTAATTTCCCGTCGAATGGTTACAACAACAATTATCGCCCTGGAAACAACAGTAATCAGAACAATAATCCAGGATACCGGCCACAGGTAAATTACATAAGGGGGCAAAGACAAAGGAGCCCAAGAAGAAACTATCCCTCATCTAACTATCGGCGAACGTACTATAACCAGGTACCCGATACGAGAAGTCACCCATTCGAAGAAGATCACAGGCACAGCGTGGATAACAGGAATAATCAACAGGAGCCGAACGCTAACCAACCATCAAACACTACTGATGTTGGGGGCAATGAGGTCAACCCTCATTTAAACGCTTAAGGCCAGTGAAAACTGCGGACAGCCCATCACTGGACCAATCTCTGGGTGAATATAAGACAACACATGACAAGAAGATCACCATAATATGTGCTAATTATTTGAAAAACATAAGGGACGATTTGATCGAAGAAAATGATAACATGATGCCCATTAGAAACAATGAAATAGTGTATGTGAGTGCCCAAATAAATGGAATCCTATCAACCATAATGATCGATACAGGGTCTAATGTCTCCCTGATCGACCAAATAGAATTAAATAGACTACAGCAGGGAAGTAGTGTACCCATATCAACCCTGCCCATAAACAATATAACTATCATTGGTGCTACCGGCCGACAAAACAAAACCGTCCGGAAACAAGTATCCTTGGAACTTAACAGCAAAGGTATAATAGTAACTATGCCATTTCTTGTTGCCAGCGGCCTACCTTTCTCATTACTTGTTGGATGTGATGTACTCAGACAACACTCTGCCATAATTAACCTGCGGCAGGGAGAAGTGTCACTAACCACAGAACAAGGAATATGGTCAGCCGATCTAGTGAATGGTGGCAACTTACCATTGATAACAAACCACTATAACATGATCCAAAGCAATCATTGCCGACAATCACCTGAAAGAATATTGACAGATTGGAAGAATGAAGAATTATGGTCAAGCAAGCTGGATGAGATCAGAAACTTCCAACGAGAAGAACAAGATCCACAAATTAGTGTGCAACAGTCAGAGGAACTTATAAGTATATACAACAAATATAAACACATTTTTTCTGACGCTCCAGGCAAAGTAAAGAATTATCAATGCCGAATACGATTTAAAGAACCCGTTGACTTCAAGAAAAAATCTTACCCCATTGCTTACTCACAAAGAAATGCAGTGAGGGCAGAAATCAATCAAATGATGGAAGACGATATCATTGAATTAAGTCAATCACCGTATACAAGTCCAATAGTGGCGATACCAAAAAAGGACGGAAAGGTGAGAATCTGCCTCGACGCCAGAGAAATTAATAAAATGATAGTGAACGATAGAACATCACCGGGTGAAATAGAAGAAATCCTTAAGAAGTTCCACGGTATAAAATACATTAGCTCTTGGGATACGGTATGTGGCTACTGGCAGGTGGAGCTACATCCGAACAGTAGACAATACTTAGCATTCCTGTTCGATGGGAGGAACTATCAGTTCAAAAGACTGCCATTTGGACTGATAAATTCGGTCGCAGTATTTGTTAAATGTATGGACCAAATACTGGGACAAGATGTACTGAATTTTACCACCGTGTACGTAGATGATCTGTTAATAACATCATCAAATTGACAAGAGCACTGTGCCAGAGTGGAAACCGTACTAAAAAGATTATCAGATAATCACGTAACCCTTAAGCTGGACAAGTCAAAGTTTATAGCCCGAAAAATACAATTTCTAGGATTCAATCTAGCAGAGGAAGGCATATCTCCTTCGTCAGAAAAAATTGAGGCGATACAACGATTCCCCACGCCAAAAAACAAAAAACAACTTCAATCCTTCCTGGGAATATGCAACTATTACCGTAAGTTTCAAGATAATTATTCCAAACTAACAGCAAAATTCAAAAAACAATTATCAGTCAAGGACAAGTGGACTTGGGGGTCCGAACAAGATGAAGTATTTAACCAAATAAAAGAAAAGTTCTTGAACACCGTGATCTTACATCATCCAGACTTCAAAAAGCCATTCTTCATGAACTGTGATGCGAGTGATGTCAGTGTAGGTGCGGTATTATACCAAGAAGATGAGAAGGGACAGCATATGGTTATTAGTTTTGCAAGCAGAATTTTAAATGGATGCGAACGAAATTATCACGTCACGGAGAAAGAACTACTTAGTGTCGTGTTCGCCTGCAACAAATTTAGGACTTATATCCTGGGATACGATATAACAGTGAGAAGTGACCATAGATCCATATCATTCCTTAAGCAGTGTAAACTCAGCCACGGAAGATTAACTCGATGGATATTGTTGCTACAGGAATATCACATAAACTGGGAGTACATCCCAGGGAAGCAAAACGTAGCTGCGGACATCTTATCCCGTATAAACGTCCAGCAACAAACTTTCGAGGGGGAGAAAGAACAATTAGTTAAGGTGTATAACATTATTAAAAACAGAGTAGATCTAGAAAAAATAACCCAAGAAATAAGAAGATGTCAAACTGTGGATCCAAAAATAATGAGTATCTGGGAGAGAATGTTGAAAGATGAAGAAACCATTCTACAATATTATAAAATACATGACAACTTGCTATTTATTAAAAACAATCCTGCAATCGGAGAATGGAAACTTGTAATACCATCTACAGTGGAGGAACAATTGATACTAGACTACCACATTAGATACGGCCATATGGGGGCTGTAAAAGTGATAAAAGCTTTACAGGAACAAGTTTACATTAAAAATATTTATCGAAAAGTAAACAAAATCATTCAAAAATGTGATATTTGCCAAAAAGTAAAATGCAATAATTCAAAAAAGGAAGGTATGATGATACCTATCACATCAAGTCAGAAATTAGAAAGGGTATTCCTTGATATATGTGGTCCGTTTCCTATCAGTGGAGGAAGACACAGATACAAATTTATAATCATTATGTTTGACCACTTCACCAAGTATACAAAGTTGTACTCCATTAACCGTGCAACAACAAAGAAAATAATTGAAATTATATTAACCAAATTTATACCAGAAGTGGGAAGACCGACGGCCGTTATAACAGATCATGGAACCCAATTTAAGGGAAATCTTTGGAAAAATAAGCTATGTGAACATAATATTAAAACTTACAAAACATCCGTTTATCACCCAAGCAGCAACCCAGCTGAAAGGGTACTCAGAGAAGTGGGTCGTATACTGAGAACCTACTGCCACGATAAACAAAGAGAATGGCACAATTATGTGAAATCCACTGAAGAATTTATAAACTTAGCTTACCACGACTTTACGGAAGCTACCCCATACACAATGATGTTTGAGCGGCCACCGCCTAGAGAGATAACCGATATGATCCAATTCCCCACCAACACCGAATATCAATTCGAGAAAAAAAGATTCTATAACAGAATAGCCGAAAAGGTAGAGCAACAAAAGAATAAATACGCTAAAAACCAGAAAAAGACTATTAAGTACGAGGTAGGAGAAAGGGTACTGTTAAAAAACAGAGAACTACCCAGCTCCATAGAAGGCATCACTAGAAAGTTACTATTATTATACGTGGGACCATACACTATAACAAAAGACAAGGGCAATAACACTTACGAGATCACTCACCCCGTCACCAAGAAAATAAAGGGGGTATACAATCAAGCCTCAATTAAGAAATATTATGACAACCAACAATAACTGTAAAAAACAATTTAAAATACAAAACCAACAAAAATACTTTAAATAAAGAAAAAAAAAATAACGTGACAAACAAACAAGTCTGCCAATGCCATAAAGAAAAGATCTCTAAAGAATGTCAAAATTCCAAAACATTCGTAAGTACAGCTTACACTAAGCATTAGAGAAACCATTATGATGAATAAAAATTGTAAAAAAATCAAAAAGATATGTAAGAAAAGCTTACCCAAATATCTCAATAATATTTTAGAACAAGTAAAAATGGAGAGATAAAAGTCACAAGGCATTCAGATAAAGTAAGAGCAACCAACTTACTACAATATTTAAATAAAAATTAACAATAGAGGAGTGTAGTTACAAAACATTCCTACAAAATAAGGTTAAATTACCATAATATTTAGCCAAAAAATGAGGCATAAAAAGCATAACATACTGTAAAGGAATAAGCTACAAAAAATTCCTAACTAGTAAGAAGCCATAACTTACTATGATATTTAAAAATTATGAAAAAAATATCAATCAAAATGATCAGCTTCCACAACTATTTAGAAAGAGGGGAAGTAAAATTACCCAAACCAATGATCACAAAACAATATAAATGAAATAAACGTTCTAAGAGTTATAATGTGAAATGAGATGAAACAAAGAGTAATTAAAAATGTGAATTGTATCAATAAAAAAACAATGCTTCAAATAGTATCTATAAAGAAAGATGAAACAATATATGACTCGAACTGAGCTATAATGAAGTATAAAAGTAAAAGATTCCCAACAAATATTATGATTATGATTATTATTATTGTTATTTTGAGTCACGAGTTGACTATATTTAAGAATTATTAATTGAGATTGTCTGTTGAATGAACCAGCAATCATTTTACTGAGCAGGGATGATGTTCCCCTGATATCAGTATAAGAGTAGTTTTGATGAAAAATAAGATTTATAGGGAATAAGTTATAATAAAAATTCAATAAGCCAGTTCGCAATATGAGAAGATAATGAAGAAAAGACTAAGAAGAATGGAATTAAAGGATACAGAATTAATTATAAAAAATGAATGAGAAGCAGGAGAATTTGAAAAAAAAAAAAAAAAATTTTGATACGATACAATTGATAATTTCATCAAACTCAAATTCACGTTTTATAAAATGATCAATTTTGGTGGAAGGGCATTATATAACATTGCCAAACCCTGATCACAGTTGATATAAAAAAGTATGTAAAAAATGCCAAAAAACAATATATTTTGATAGATAAATGATAACGAGAATGAAAGTAGTAAATATAATCAATAGTGAAGGAGGAAGAATACAACCAAAGGTGGTCACAAAACAAGAAAATACGAACTAGACTGACAGACAACTGACATTGACCCAACCCCAGAGATTGGCCAGATATTAACCAAAGTAAAGCGAGACAAGAAGACAGTGAAGAAAAAAGAAGAAAATAAAAAATTACATGGCCATAACAAGTAACTAACAAGATTGTTTTAAAAGAGCATAATTTTTTATTATTGTTAATAATTTATGTTTAAATTTTTATTAGTGGTAACTTGTAAATGACAGTATATCAGCAATTGTTATACATAAAAAACCATGTGTAGATATGATTGTATGTATATCCTTATCTATAGGTGATGTGTCAGCTGTTATGTTTAAAATTACACTCATACAGACAGGGAATAGAAATGTGTGCGTGGTTCAATCAGAGAACAAATTGTATAGTCTACTATATACTTTGGAACTTTTACTAAGATTATTTCAGCAGTATGTATATTATTTCAGCATTATGTGTTTGAAAGTATAAGATGTTGGAGAGTTTATTTATTCAATAACATTATTGCTATTGCTACAGATATAGTAGATTTCAATTAACACAATATATTTTAACATTATTAAACTGTTGTTATTATTACTAATTATGACATTTCAGACCAATTTTTATCACTTTAATGACAAAATATATACAAAGTTATGTTTTATTTAAAAGAGGTATTTACAATACCATGTTGTTTGCATATTATAAAATGATATGTGACAGTCTGAAGTTAACAAAAGAGACATGAACTCATTAGATACAAAAACTTTGTAATAATAGTGAGATCGTGAGAAATATAAGGGTAATTAGAGATAGGTAGGGAGTGACAAAGATGAACAGTGAAGTGATAAGTGTAATAAAATAAACAGCATATAATCTTAAGAAAAAAGAGTGAAACAAGTGTGACAAACCCAAAATATAAGCACATGTTAAATGAGCAATTGTTAAGTATATTAGACTGAAAGACACAGAATAATTGTGAATGTAAAAAAACAGACAAAATATTATCTCAGTATAAAAATCACCAGGGTGATTACTGTTATAAAAGAGATGATGTAGATATAACACTCACCAAATTTGTTCATTTGTTAATTTAAAGAAAGAAGTTATTGGCTTAATGTTTAAGGCAATAATTACCAGAAGAAATAGTTTTACAGTAATATGTTAGTATGTTTTAAGTAAGTAAGGAATTTATAAAGAAAATAATAGCAATACCTTTATAAGAAATAATAGGCAAATTATATTAATTATGTGTAACGAAAGGGAACATGACAGAATTATATTAAAACTTAGAAATAAGTAAATTATGTATTAGCATAGTATTATCCATTTTGGACTAAAACATTAATACATGGCTTAGACCAATCTTGTAAGATATCAAACTAATCTTTGAAAGAAAATAGGAACATCTATGTAAAGATTACAACCATTGAAATTATCCCCAAGTAAATATAGCCATTATAAAATATTTATTCAAATTAAACAAAAAATTCAAGGTTTGATAACAATGGGTTTATTTTGAGATCGACCAGGTAGAATAATTACGTTACCATGGAAACTGTGGAGTAACAAGCCAAAAATACCGTTAGATTTTTTACTGAATGTATGACGCTTTAATGAGATAGACGCTAATTTTCGAGTGACCAAAATTGTCCATTAAAACATAGAAAATATCAGAAAAAGTTATTACTAAGTGTATACCAAGACATAAGATAAAGACTGGAGCCATATTATTGAAGTTGAGGCCAAATTAACGAAAAAAGAAAATAAATTACTACCAGTTAAACTGAAAAAGATGCCTGATGTCCTGAACCCAGCAAATTAAAGAAGATTATAGTATAACCCATGAACAACAGATCGTATGAATTCGCCATAACTACGGAAGTGATAAGTACCTCTTAAATTACCCGAAATATATAAATAAACTCACGTTAATTATCTCACTAAAGGTCGAAATCTCACTGAACTGAAATTCATTACTTTCAAAGATTAAAAAGAAATTTAAGTCACTGACAATTTATAAACTAACCAATATAAACTGTTGTTAATGATCCATAACTTGTAAACACTTTTACTACACTGCGCTAAACAAATTACACCTACACAATATGTTAGTTAAGTTTACTTGATGTAAAGGTGTGTATTTTTATTGTTTTTAAAACATTTGTAATTCTTTGAACGTAACCTCAAGAACCTATGACAAACGACATTAATAACTTGTATACAATTTTCAACAGACGCCATCATTAAACGTCTGGTATCAATTCAAATATCGATTGTCAAACCCTGTAATTGTCTCATATAAATAACCGGAGCATTTGTATTAGAATAATTTGTATTAAATGAATAATAATCACTAATAAAAAATGTGTAAGTACTGAGTGTAACCACGGTGTTATAATTTCATTAGGTGGTGCACAATATTTTATGTACATTTTAGCAGATGACTAACGATTTACACAGCCCACGCATCGAACTGCTGTGTGCTACAGTGGGCCTAGCTGGCGGAAATATTTGAATTATTCAAACCGCCTGAGCTGCGCTGGTCATACGCCTTTGAATTTTATTTTAATTGTTTTAAGAAAACAATTTGGCGCCACCGGGACTTTCTCACCCCTAGTGAACATCAAGACCTGGTTATTCGTACGTTCGCAACGAACGAAATATACAGAAGTTGCACGCATTTGAACTACGGATCGAGAAGACACGTACACTCATTACACACAAATTATACATTATCCACGTTTTGCAGAGTAAGACGGTAGACGTACACACGGCAACATTATAACGTGTGTCATGGAATTTGCAGATTGCACCAAAAGAAACAGTTAAAATATATCTTTTCAATTAAACAAAAATTGGTCTTGTAATATGATTCGGTAATAGAGCAGGAACTAATCAGTTAATTGCTATTACAAAATGCCTTATTCCTTTTCCATGATGATCAGATTTTGCTATACGCCTGCATAAATAAAAATTATTAAAATGCTTAACTCCCAACACAAAGTTAACACATGATGAAAGTTCATCGTGTCAAATATTCTAGTAACAAGGTAAGTTTTTGGAATACTGTTTTAGCTGAATTTGTACACTAGGAGGACACTCAGCATTTAGTTTGTGTGTGTAACTCTGGTTAATCAAAGAGAATTATTTGTGTAAATTCAAATTTAGTAATACGAATCTACTACTGTATATGCCTGGAATGCTATGCATTAAAGAATTTTAATTAACTTTATATGGGGAAAACTGGTTTACATACATTATTTCTGAAAATAATAATCCTGAAATGTAATCAGTACTTATATCAAGCTAAGTGCAATAATTAAATATATTCTTCAACTTGTACGTTAAATAGATCCCTTCTCCTTCACTTACCAGGCACATAAGGGAAGCTCTAAACAATGAACTGTCCCAGTAGAGAATGCTACAATGAGATCTTTAGAGTCTGTATCACTTTATGTTTAGTTGTTCTTTTGAACTTCTAAATACAGGATTTCTTGGAACTGTGTAGAGTGGGATCAGTGGAGTAACTTGCGGAGGGGGTTATCAGGGGATCAATTCCCCTCCAGAACTATTCAAAATTTCAGCAGAATTCCATAATTTCCTAAGTAGACCCATTTATAAGCCAGTTTTGTTTGTACAAGTAATACTTATAAATAATTATAGAAATAAAAGTAATTACAATATTGTAACGTTATGTTTTCCCCTTACATAAAATAGGCCCCAACTTAAACCATTTCATGACCATGATACATGAAGAACAAAATACTAAGTCATTAACTAAATTGTATACTATAAATATTGTCCGAGATAATAAAAAGAGATAAGAATAATGTAATGAAACTGCTAAGAACATTATCAATCAGAAGATTTTACTCCAGTAAACTGCATTAAAAATTGTTAAAAAAGATAAAACCTATTACTCCATACTGCAGTAATAAACTGGATACTCAATAAAGGAAATTATTAATTCAATAATTAGTTTCTAAGTACTAAAATAATGAAATCAAATTTTATTTATGATTATGAATAGAATAATGTAAATCAAAAAGAGTATTACAAAAATGTAATAATGAAACAACAATAGAGCTAAATGTAAGCCTACAAGTAAGGTTATGTAACATTATAATGTTGCAAACAACAGAAAGACAAAAAAGCATTGTAAAATCCATGAATTGTAAACAGAAGGTGAAAACTACTGATGAAGTAGTAAATAAGCTTATAATAGCTAGATAATAATGGTTATAATTTGAATTATAACATGAAGAAGAAGAAATATGAGAAACTAAAACTTGTCAATAATTGTATGTAAAAAGAATAGTTTTAATGTAAACTTATTAAACAAACTATACTGTATAAATAATACTAGAATCGTTATTATTAGAATAATATTCTAGTAAGGAAGATATGATTAACCAATAAGTATAAACAAAGTAAATAATGAAACAAGATACATGGACTAAACCTTCAGAATACTGATACTGAAGATAATAACAACTAGAATGAGTAAGAAAAACAATATTAAAGGACAAACTATGTTGTCAAAGCTTCAGTAAATTGTGAAGAATGTTTTAGAATAAGGATGTAATAGGAAGAAACATGTATTTTCAAGGTATGAATGAAATTAAGGGTCAATATCATAGGCAAATGAGCCTAGAACATTTGTTACGTTATTCATAGTAAATAATTGTTAAGTTATGTCATTGTAGTGAAAGTTGAATAAGGGTATCAAGAACAATGTAAAGTAATTGTCTGATAGCAAAAGTAATTATTTTAAACGTACGAAAGAAACTAAGGTGTCCACTACAATGGGCCAGTAGGCCCTATACCTGAATAACTTATTTCTACTATTTGTAAACAATTATTGCTAATAATTGTCATTATTAGTGTAACAAAAGTGAAAGCCAAGGATCAAGAACAATTTAGAATAAGTTGTCTTGTATACAAGTTGTCTTGTATTAAAAACAAGAATTGTTAAAATATGAAAAACTAATGTTCAAACTATAATAGGCCAATATGCCTAGACAAATTATGTATGTTAATTGTAAGAAATTATTATTGATCTTTGTCATTAGTATTGTTGTAAAAGTTGTAGGGAGTTATAAGGAACAATTGTGATCAGTTATATCACAATAAAGTTAAGTAATATTATTAGAAGAAAGAGAATTAGGATGTCAGGAACACAGGTTGGGTTATGCCTAGTTAGCCAAACATGACTTTATAAATTGGGACATTATTAATTACTGTAAATAATGTTACACTCAATGGTTAGTAAGTAAATATCATTCTTTAATTTTCTTAATTCTTAACCTCATATTATGAGTACAAATGTATGCCTACTTATAAGTAACTTTACTAGTGAAAAGTCTTTTTAAAAAAGAGACTTGTGTCCATGTTAACAGCAAAGATGACTATTACTGAAGCTCTGAGAACTGTCATATGATAATGGGATGACAGTGTATCAGTTAGAATAATCAACAACTTATTAAGGCACACTGTAAGGAGGTATGTTTTAATCATTTTGCACACATCATTCCAGAAGTCTGTTCTAAAAACAATTATAATCAAACTGCTGTTTCAACAGTACTAATAATGCAGCATGGCAAAATTTAAACCATTTTTATTGGTCTGAACGTTTGTTTCAAGCTGAATATACCAAATATGTTTGTAATAGGTTTATAATTTAAGATGTGAAGTATATGAAGCGTTTACTAGTACCTGTTCATTAGACAACAAATAATAACTATAATTTCCATTAATTTTGTTAATGTTCTTTACCATTCATTATTTAGTTATTTTTTTACTGTCCGGAAAAGTTCTGATGTAATTTCTGTACGTGTTATTTTTGGTCTCTCTCTCTCTCTCTCCCCCTCTCATTGTATTTATTGAAAAAACATAAAAAAACTGACACTCCTCTGTACGTGTCCACATTGGATACAATTAAAAAAATTAAAAACATACTTGAAACATACTTGTGATCTTGCAAAAGAGGATCAGTCCTCTGTGTGTTTTAATGATAATTAGTTAATCAATGAACATGTCATGGACAACAAAATGCAAAAATTTACAAATGAATAATGAAAACACAAAGATTAAAAACTAATAAGAAATCATTATAGACATAAAGAAACAAATTAGTAAGATTTATTAATGAATCAAAGGAATTCAGAAATTCAACTGATAACACATAGTGTTACTAATTTCACAATTCCACAAAATTTGTAATTATTGGATAGTGAACATTGGATTTCAATATAGTAAGCGTACACATATTAATTTTAAGCACATTTTACAAATAGTGAATGGAAAAGAAAATAAATACACGAAATCAACTTTCTTAAACTGAAAACAAGAAATTCTTTTGAGTTAGTGTACGGTAACGTGTTTTGTTACTGTAAGACAGAGCAGTGCTGTTAGTGTACTAATTAAGATGCATTAAATGTATAAATAAAGCTAATGAGTTATTCTTAGATGACATCATTAATCTTACTGGTAAGGGTGTAAAAGCCTTCCCACAGAGGTTGCAGGTTTGGGCTGATTTCTTTCTTCCTTATCATGTTATAGAACTAAGCCTGGCAGCAGGTGTGAGCCCTGAAGAAATTGCAACCAGTATCATCTTTGTATTTGCCAAAATAAAGTTGTTCTGAGCCAGGTCGTGTAAATTCAGGTTAGGCCAAGTTGCTCATTAGACTTTGTCTAAATCTTAAAGATATAAAGTGTTGATAAAGATTTTAGGACCGTACATTAAAAACATTGTTTGCACATATGAGTAGGAAGCAGATGTATTAATATAATATGTTACCCAACAAGATACAGGAACAATTATGTAGGCTATATTTAATTAAGTAGTTAGTGGACTTAAAACCTGCAGTAGAAACTCCAGTTTTTATAAAACAAATAGGGAGAGAATTGAAGATTTGATGTTTGTAAATGTTATATCTATTTTCTTCACAAGTAACTAATGGCTGGTTATTTGTAATCACGTTTTCTCATAATGTATGTTGTTAATGACCTTTTTTTAAGGGTATGAAAAAAACAACAGATATTGGTATTTGAAAAAAGGTGAATTTTATTGATACATACTAAAGTATAGAGTCAAATTTGTTTCTATTCATTAACAAAGGTCCGTACTTTAATAATTTTGTGTGTAATATACAAGCATTCTTTAATATGTTTACGAGATTCTCCCAATTTTATTTGCATTAATTCAGACCGTAGTAACATTAAATTCCACTGTAACCCATTATTAATATTTAATCATTTGCATGTTAACAGAAACTGCACATTGCTTTTTATTGCATTATGTTGAAAAAAGGATTTTAATGTACTTGTTTGGTTATACATTAGATTGTACTAGGTTCTAAATTGGAAGTACGTTTTAATTCCGGTACGTTGAATAAATACAGCCTTTAATGTTATATACAGCCTTTGAATGTACACTAACTAAGGAAATGTCTGTTAAGTCTAATTAATTTTAAAAATCTAAAAGGTTAAGTTAGATAATTAAACGTAGCCACAACCTCCCAAAATCGTCTCTACCGTAATTATGTGCGATAAATGTAAACTAATTTCTGTACTTCCAATAAATACACCCTTTTAATGTACACGAACAAAGTAAATTTTATTTAAGTTACATTGTCGTACATAACCTCCATAAGCTGGCATTACTTACTTCGAATAAATACAGCCGTTAATGTTATATACAGCCTTTTATCCATACAATAAATACAGCCTTTGAATGTACACTAACTAAGGAAACGTTTGTTAAGTCTAATTAATTTTAAAAATGTAAAAGGTGAAGTTATATTGTTAAACGTAGCCACAACGTCCCAAAATCGTCTCTGTACCGTAATTATGTGCGATAAATGTAAACTAATTTCTGTACTTCCAATAAATACACCATTTTACTGTACACTAACAAAGTAAATTTTATTTAAGTTACATCGTCGTACATAACCTCCATAAGCTGGCATTAGTTACTTGTGAAGAAAACAGTTGGATGTACACATCGGACACCGAAATACAGTACACGCGCGGCGACGGAAGTTACATTTTGTCGCTGACTATTCCCCAAGACCCGAAACATTTATTTCTATATTTCGACATTAAGAATGATAATTATTATTTTCTTTAATTTTGCTATAAGAATATATATTTCATTGAATTTCAACGGAAGTGTAAGGTCCGATCAGGTTCTACAAGTTCGTGTTGTTGGCATACTGCATAAAGGTCGAATAGCTCCTTCTGCTTTCCATCTGATTCCGATAGAGAAATAGAAAAAGTAAGTTTGTTGTAAAAACTAAAATTAATTCAAGTTCTTATTATTTTATTGTACGTGCTTCATTGATTTGATAAAAATAAAGAAAGAGTTCATTGAACAGAATTTATCAAGTAGTATATTAACAATTCAGCATATTAAAAGCTAGACATAACCTGTAAATGAGTTTTTGTCTAATTCTGATGCTGTATGGTAATTTGTGTTCAGAATGTAGCCACGCGATTTAACAATATGTGCACGTTGATCAAAGTAATGGAAGTAAGTTTTATGAATTCTTTTACATATAGCAAAATTTTAAACGTAAAGTTGTAAGGATGCATTACCGTCCAAAAAATTAATTGGCTGTCTGCTTTTTTCGTTCGTAGGCTGTTTTATATTAATCGTGATACAACACACAATTTTTCAAACATAATCTGGGATTTTTGTAAGAAAATTAGTTCTTTTAGGTGATATATTTGAAATACATTTCAGTATAACACGTTTTTATTTTGTTGATGGGAGGCCTGAAAAATTGTAATTTTATGACGTCTGCTACATGTTATGGAGCCATACCCCTTTAATGTGCAATTGTTTTAGCATTGTATAAGGGGTAACTTATAAACAGTAAATTATTGCTGTAATTCAAAACAGTAATTTACATGTTAACGTTTTTATGGTTGTATAGTCCTATACAGTTAATTAGATCCTAGTGAAATAATTGTTAGGCTTTTTATATAAATATAATTTTAATTACTTCTTTTGTACATATAAAGGTACTTAACGAAAATTTTTAATCAGCTATTTTATTTGTGTTAAGCAGTCTTCATAACTGCTTTGTCGTATTTTGTTGCTTCTCTGCTATGTACAATTTTCCTTCGAACGAGGCCTTTCGGTTTCGCAACCATTATCAAGTTCTTCGTACAACTTGATAATGTTGTAGGAAGAACTTGATAATGGTTGCGAAACCGAAAGGCCTCGTTCGAGGGAAAATTGTACACAGCAGAGAAGCAACAAAAATACGACAAGGTTGAAAATTTTTAAGTTTGTGTCACGAGGAATATTTTGTGTAAATGAGGTTAAGTAAGAACTGTTACATAAGTATTATGAATCAAAGAGCAAAAACACTAGAAATATGTAACATTGAATGTCATTATTTATTAACTAAGATTATTTCTTGTAATATGGATGTTTATTGACGTAGAATACGTCTTACCTTTCAGGCCAGCAATAGGCACCCCCAACCAGAAAATTGAGCGTTACGTTTTCACGTCACGTTTGAAATTGAAATATTGTCTAAACGACAAAAGATTCACGCTTATATGAGGTACCATTCGACAGATAAAGGAACAAAGATAATAAATAGCACAATATAAGTGGCCTATTGCATCATCCAGCGCGGGGTGAGAAATAGAAATGTTTTGCGCCGCTCGGCGCACACTAAAATTAGTATTTCTCCAGTTTCCGATGCGATAGAACGTTGAGCGAGGTGTCGTTAAAATGTCTCATCGAGTACTATCTACATAGTGTACCGTAATAGCGGCGATATTATTAAGAGGTTTGAATAATCGTAATTCCAAGTTGTAAAAATCGTGTGTTCGGACAAAATGTCGCGGTATATGGATGCTAAACGTGCTCAAAAGTATCGTAAACGCATACAGGAGAGTAGAGAAAATCATGGAGAATTCAAAAAACCCAAAATGACCAATGCCGAATGTCAGAGGATTTACTGACAACGCTTAAAAGACAAGGAAATAAATACTGAAGTTGAGTTGGATGAGGAAGAGCGCCCGACTTCGCAAGTGTATCAGCCAATCGAATTCAGCAAAACGTGGCAGTTAGCTACAAAGCACATCCACAAAACATTCTTTAATAATGAATTTGGACACGCGTGTGACGTTTGTGACAGACTGGTTCCAGATGGATGTAAAGGTAGTGGCTGTTAAAGTGATGCCATTGTAACACCATGGAGATCATAATTATTTACCATAGTACCAAGTAAATAAACAAATGCTATTTAGCGGCATCGGAACTATACCTTTATCCGTTCCTGCAAAAGTCTTGCTTGAACCAACTAATTAACTTGTGTGATGATTTTGCAAATAAAAGTTTTGATTTAAATAGAATAAATCCTATTGTAGTCCCAAGCCACGTGTTTGTTAACCAAATACACTGTTACTCACCGTCTATGGCCTTTCCGTAATGTTTTTTCGTGTTTACATGTTTCGAGGCACTTGCCTCATCATCAGAACTTATAAAAACCAATCTATGTCATAAATGATGACATTTGTCAAAATATTAAAAACACAATACGACAATTAATTCAGCCACTAATTCAGGCACACCTAACATTTTTAAAGCAAGTTATGTACATGGTTTAATTGTCGTATTGTGTTTTTAATATTTTGACAAATGTCATCATTTATGACATAGATTGGTTTTTATAAGTTCTGATGATGAGGCAAGTGCCTCGAAACATGTAAACACGAAAAAACATTACGGAAAGGCCATAGACGGTGAGTAACAGTGTATTTGGTTAAATAAAAGTTTGTACTTTGTAAAACTAAATATGTTTTTGTTCATTTTATTCATAACACATTAGCAACCCTAAAGCACACAGTACGTATTCTACGGTCTGAAGATTTGCGGCCGTGGCTCCGACACAGCCCCCGCCGACTTTTTTAATACAACAGAAAATTGAAGAAAAATCGTTATATGTTGGAAAATCCATTTTTGGATTGAAGTTATTTGTTCATGTATCACAGTCATCGATTATCTCAAATATTTTAATGGCCTACAAATAAATTCACTTAATTTTTTATTAGTCCTTTTTTAATTTGTATAGGTTAATAAAAAGAAACATAGAAAAACGTACAGATAATAAACATATATGAATTACATTTATATGAGAGGCTATAGATTCATAGTAATTCCTGTATTTTAAATGTAACAGTGTAGTATGAATAACAGGCATATTTACTTTTATCACTAGGGTTAGGTCTGACAATAAAACCATCATTATAATTTATTATACAACATTTTGACCACTAAACAATAACGTGGTCGTCTTCAGATGTAAGTTAAACTAGAACATTAGTTACAAACTTAGGCTTACCCAAGATTTGAAGCGTGAACCATCACAAAAATTAATAAACTATCACCTACAAAGTTAAACACAGCTATAGAAAACCTATGTAACGAAATAAATAAATAAATGTTTATTTATTTACATAAATAAAGTCCACTCTCAAGTCCACTGGACAGAACTGACGCAAGTTTACACAACAAACAACTACTCAGTGTGATTAGGCTTCCCTATCTAACCTTAACTACTCAGTGTGGTTGTGGTTATTGTCTCACCTAACCAATGTGATAATGTTCACATACCATTGAAAGTTAGGTTTAAAGACGTATTTACTATTTGTTAAAAAAAATCTTGTGTAAAAGTAAATACTGTATAATACATCTTTACAACTTTATTTTACTATATTAGAAGTTAGAAAATATTTTTAATTGTATAATGAATTTATACTAATAATAGCAGTAGTAGAAGTTGCAACATTGCACATATGTCAGCCTGTTATTGGCTTATTTCTAACGTCCTTTTTCTGATGGCATGCACCACAAAGAGGGGGTAAATAAATTGCTGTAAAGAGAGATGATAAAAAAAATCTGTAGAGAAATATTGAAAGCTAGTAATAAAAACCGAAACTTAAGATAATAAAACAGGATTTATCAACAAATAACATGTAAGGTGAATGTAATATAATACAGATAATATAGGTACCTGTTAGTTGTGTGCATCAGCTAAACTGATAATGTAATCTGAACTTTCCGTCATCAGTATACAAAGGTGTTAACAAAACACTTTTCAGGCCAGTAACAGAGAATGTCCTAAGATAATGTAATTAGAGATATCAAAACAGTTACTTGACTTTGTACAGTATTGTATTCTCAGCAATGTAACAGAATGTATTTGAGATGTTACATTTATGAAATAATTACAAGTAGAGTGTATTTTATTTTTCTATCAGAAATGGCATCAATTGCACGAACTTCTCGCACAGCATTGAGGCTGTTAGCTACAAAATCACTAGCTGTTCCAAAGCGAGGGTATGCTGATGAAATGAGCTTCACATTTGCTGCAGCTAATCAGGTGAGCATGACATAAATGAGGACTTATTTAGAAGCCTATAACAATTTATGATAGCATATCATAGTGTATGTGGAATCATGTACATAATTATAATGGGAATATCAATTGTTCTTTCAGGTGTTTTATGCAAATGCAAATGTAAAACAGGTTGATGTACCTTCCTTCAGTGGGTCATTTGGTATTTTACCAAAGCATGTACCCACACTTGCTGTTTTGAAACCTGGAGTTGTTACAGTTTTTGAAAATGATGGAACTCAAAAGAGAATTTTTGTCTCAAGTGGCACGGTATGTAAGATTTATTTATAATACACAGTATAGCTGTTTGTAATATTATAGCTAGATCTCATATAATTTTGCGTAGACTTAAATTAAAATTGTATTGATTAGACTATTCTTGTCATGATAAGAAGGTTACTATATACTTCTTTCACACACAAAAATATTAAATTCAGGTAATTGGTTTTTGAGTAAAATAAAATTTTATTTTAAATTTTTATTAGAATTATATTACTAGACGTTTTTATAATGTATATTTTTGTAGAAAATATATGGGACAAGAATTATATTGACTACCAGTTCTTTTGTCAAGTTAATAATGTTAAAATGGATGAAGGCCACAAATTAGCTTATATTGATGCTCTTTGAGTTTTGAGCATTTTAATATCTTTAAAATAATTAATAATATAAAATAGTTCTTCTCTGTGAACACTAAATGTTAATTGAAACATAAAAGTAACATATTGCAACTCTGTAAATGTACACAAGAATTCTTGTTCTTTGAGATGTGATGAGTCTGGGGTTTGTCTTATCATCGTTTCAGTATCCTTTTTTCTCTTATGTTTTGTCCAGGGGTGTGATATTTTTTCTGTGTGCCACCCTGTTTAATGCAGTTTGGTTTATATCCCTTCTCATTAGTTTGTGTTTAACATTGGTACTTGCACTGTCATGTTGGTTGGTTTAGTAGTTAATGTGTTGCTGTAGTAGAGGTTTTGTTAGTAGTGTACAGTCAAATTGAAAGTTAAGGGCATTTCCCACATTTCCATGCCCTTAACTTTCAATTTTGCTATAGGTATATTGCATAGGTCGTTCTTTAGCGTAAGCACAGTAAAGAATTGTGAATTTCCAAGACTTGTGATTTTCCACCCTGTTGTATTAGTAATTATTATTGTTTTTCAAATTATATAGACAGGATGTGCTGGTTTTCTGTAATTTTACTTGGGTAATTCAAAAACACCCACTCTGCATATAAGTCACAGTGCATCACCATAGATACACTATGGAAATATAGCTTACACAGTAACATACTACCTGCCAAAACAACCTACAGGATGTGCCCAAGCACAAAAACCAATGAGAAACCATATAGGTTGCATCACAGCAACCATATAGGCTGCATAGGTAGAGTACTTATGGAAAAACTACCTGTGAGGAAACAGCTAAAAAGGATGCTGAAATGTCAAACAAGACATCAGCGTGACTACCCAGCAAGATGTTTTTTTTACCAACTTATGCAGAAAAATGTACTAAATTTGAAGAACATGTACTAGACTTTTATTTGCTTTCATTTCAATATATTTAGACATTCAGGCATTGCTGCCAAATAGGTGAACTCCATCATGTAAACACAAGGTGAACAGCTAGATCAACACACACACACAAACCAATATAAATGAAAAAAGTCAATATTAACCTTACTGTAGTCATCTATGAGTCCAAGACCTGTAATTGTCCACCATCATTATAGATGGTCTATTTGTTTTGACATAGAAATAAATCAAATATTTTCATAAAATGATCACTGCAGGCCCTCAAAACAAACATTTCAGAATTGTACTATGGAAGGGTGTAAATTTGTGTTCGGCCACATATCTTGTTGAAGTTGGCATACCAATCATTTCACTGGTAGGCCTAGAGGCTATGGAGTACTTGTAACCAGTGTTTCAAACACTGTTCAGTCTTAAAGTGTACATGTGTACAAAATTATACACATAATTTAAATTTTTAGTTGTTGATTTGCTTTCAAAAAAAAAAAAGTACAAGAATAGATACATCTGTCTAAGATTCAAATAGCAAGCAAACAACTGTTCAGTATAGAAATTTGTAAGTTGCTGTGGAATAAGTTATGTACCATGAACAGTGGAGTCGGAATTCAATACACTCGGGGTTGAATAAATTTTAAATGGTTAACCTCTTTCCTACTCACCAAGAGAGCATAACCTCAAAAACTAGGATGAAAATGTGAAACTTCTCTCAACCACCAGATAACTAACAATGTTTACACAAAGCAATTTTGTACTTGCAAGAGAACTATAGCATACTGTAATTTAAAAAGTTAATTTTCATACATCTAATTAGTCTAATTACACTGGTCAACAAAGAAATAAACGTCTCTTTCCTTTACCAAAATAGTTAATACCAAACAAAAATGTTGCAAGAAACCTTAATGTAACATCAGAAAACTTTTTTTAGCTTTTTATATCAAAATATAGAAATGTGTGTGTTGGGGAGATTCTTTTTTTATTTCATTTGTAGTCTACTTCCGGTGCATCTCTTATCACATTCCAACATTAGTCAGCAACTGATACTTTCTTTCCTTTGCCATGGAAGCATGCTCAATGCTTTTCACTTACTGTGCCACAATTGCTTTGGAAGAAGTCAAGATGTAAATGAAGATGAATGTAAGTGACATATTGCTACCTAATTCTCAGTATGTTGTCGTAAGTTCATTAATAGCCACAGTGTAGTTTTCAGCTCTTCAGTTACCCAAGAATTGTCAACATCAGGTTTGACGGCTATCCAAGCTGTTTTCTCATTCCCCTTAATAACCCTATTAAAGGTTTCATCCTGAAGCAGTTCATGCATCTCCAGACCAACAAAGCTTCTCCTTCCTGATTCATTGCCTTTATAAAATTTTGTATCAGTCCAAGTTTAATATGTAACAGTGGCAGTATGTTTTTATTACGGGCAGCTAAGGTAGTGTACTAGATATTCTTGTTTTCAGGCTCCAAAAAAGTCCATACAGGCTAACTTTTCCTTATGTAGTATGAAAACTTATAACAACTATCCTGTGTGCAAAGAAACCAGCAATATTTGATATACCCTTCTGTATTCTGAATAAGATGGTAGTAACCTTCAGATATTCACACACATCTGTCATTGACAGCCTTCATACTTAAATTTTTGAAGAAGCAGGTTAAGATTTGTGTAGCTTTACTTCGTACGTGTAGTATGGCTTACAGGAACAGATGATGGTGAATTTCCATTGTGAAGCAAAACTGTTTTCAGGCACTACTTAGATGAGTGTATAAAAAATCATGTGTATTGTGCTCTTTTTTGAAAGAATGCATCAGATCGTTTGTACAAGTCATTGTATTGTAGGCCTTCTGTAATAAAAAAATCTTCAAATTTTCTCTACAATGGAAGGAAAATGACAATTCTTTATAAAATTAAGAAATTTGTCAGTTATAAAGTCCAGGTACTGAAATTTTATGAATAGAATGAAGCTGGTACCTAAATAGAAACAGGTGTTTATGAAAACGCCCATCAGACATGACAATTCTGTACATATTAAAGTAACTTGTCATTACTGTAAATCGTACAGCTTTTCTTGTCACTGTCCTTTTTGTACTGCAGTTGCTGACAACTTCAGGTACAAAGTGCATGTCCATGTGCCCATTGAATAGGCTACAAAGATTTCTATATTTGAAACTCCCCATGAGGTCACGTGTTCAATACTACAATTCTTATTTAGAAATACCATGTGACACTAAAATTACAGTGAGTCGTATATCAGGGTGCTTTCAGTGTATAATTAGACACTATAAAGTGTAGTACTGTATTTGTTATTCAATCTGTCCTTTGTGCTAACATGAAAGTAAACCGTTTCTATGTTACATTGCTGAGCAAGAACATCTGTTCACAAGTAGTGGTTTATGTTACTGAATTTGTGTGGGTTACACATTTGTATTTATGCCCATGTATTTACAACATGCATGGAAAGAATTTGTGTCGCTTGTTCTCTAGGGTAGGGCAGCATGTTTTTCAGAATGTGCATCATGTTTTTGCCATGCGTGTGCATAAATAGCCTTACTTGCCCTCCTTGTTTTACAAAATGTGCCACAATATGACATGCAGCAGAAAACCTTGTCGCGCGAGTTCATAAAAGGGGCCGTTGTGTATTTGATTCACATTCTCTCCAAAAGACCTTCTGGACAAAATGTGGCAAGTCTATATACTTTTATTATATGAAAAATAGAAAATAATTTTTAAGTATGCTCCAGTTTAATGTTCTTTACTTTAATTATTTGTATGGTATAGTTTGACAGCAGATGAAGAGACAGAAATCAGTCATTTTGTCAACTTTCCCAGTAACATAATTTCTCTACAACGAAAATATTGTTATGATGGTCACACTGATTGTTGTTTGTTCACTTTAATTAGACACAAACAGCAGTTATAACTCAACAAAGCGCTCTTATACAACAATTGAATTTAAATTTGTTCAACAACACAATAAACGTCACCTTACAGTTTTGCACTAATTAACACAATTGCTTCTCAATAAATGCAAGTCACTGCAAGCCACACTTATAAAATCGCCAAGGAGTAACCAACTGGCTGGTTAAAAATCCAGTATTTATACCTCCGCTTCCTTGCATTGAATTGAGATAGTGCGCCTAGATGCTGGTAGATTAGTTCAGTAAATGTCTGGAAGGGGCATGGACAATCTCAAAGAATCCAGAATGTTACACAACTCCACCATATAGAATGATGTCCAAATGACTGGAACAGCCTCGCGTGTCCCAGCATACAATGAGTCATGTACGCACTCAGCAATGTGACACTATTTATTTCCTCACTGTAGTACCTACTCCTTCTTCCTTAAGCCTGTTCATTCCCAACTGGCAAACTGTCACTGCAGTAATATTTGGTGAGGCGGTCTAGGTGGATGACCTTGAACAAAATCATTGATTACCTTTTTCACATGGTAAGTGCCTTTTTAGTCAGTTTGGTTCTCGTCAACTACCTCTGGCATAACATCCTCTTTGACCCTGGGTATTTCCTTTAACTCAGGAACAAGCAAAACATTTGATGATCATAGTAGATTGTCCAGTCACATCTTCTGTAGCAATACAAATTGGTCTTTCATCTACTAGTTCTTGTTCCATTTCCCAAGGTCCCTCTTTGCCGCACATGTTGACTCCTTTTTCGGCACCATCACATGCTTGATTGAATGGTTGGTTAATCCTATCATTTCAAACATGAAAAATTTTATTTTCTCTTGGCAAACTCTCAGGACATTCTTTCTTAACCATTTCTCTGTGTCAAGTCAGTCATTGGTAGCCAGTAAATTAAATAAAACAACTACAGTCAATTTATGCAATAAATAGGATTAAGTCCACAACAAACCTGTAGGCAATCATAATGTCTGTGCCAAGAATCACTTCATAAACAATGTCTGCAATAAGTATTTGGTGGCCAATCTCAGGTTACCCAGGATACACGTGCGTCTACCTTTCAAATACTTATACGGGGCTACCAGTCAGTCTGTATGGTACAGAGCTAAATTGATGTTGGTTTATATTCTTCAAATCCATTAACAATCAAGTTTCCACTGGTTTTATAAAGCGTCAAAACTGTGTGCAGTTTTGGAGCTTTATTTGTCCATCTTGTATGTTCATGCCCTTCTCTCTGTATTTTTACTCTCCCAACAATCTGTCAGAAAACATCCACATTTCCAACACTTTAGTTTTCTGTCTCTTTCCCATTGTTCAAATCTTTGTGGCTCACTAGACCATTTGATTTGTTTGTCTTGTAACATTTCTGTCATAACACCAATGTGATACTGGGATCTTCTGACTAATGTGATGACATAAACTCATTATGTAGTGGGATGCTGACTTGACAGCATCAAACTCAAGGGCATGAACAAGAGCTTCTAAGCTATTTCGATGTCTCGCCATTTGTAACACGTGCTGAAGTTCACAGTATCTGACGCCATTAATAAATATCTGCAATGCAAACCTCATTAAAAAAATCCTCTGGTGCTTCAGGGTAGGCCAGTCTAATTAGTCTGTTTATACTTGTTTCAAACTCTTGAAGACTCTCGTGACATGCTGTTCGCTCGCTTTCAGCTGAGCATAGTACACATTGCGTAAATAATTATCACCATAGCGTAATTCTAGAGCTTTTCACACTAGGTGTTAGGGCTGTCGGGTGGCACTTTCTGTAGCAGGCCCTTTAAAAACAAGAACAAATTAAACTACTTTGTCTTTCCCCAATTATTTGCACATGTAGCAGCTTCAAATTGCCAAAGATATGTTGTCCAGTGAGTGCTTCCATCAAATGTTGGGGCCTTGTGGTGAATTGGCCCAAATGTAGCCAAAGTGACTCCCTCTGTTGTCTTATTTTCTGCGTCTTTTTCTGCCTTCATCATTGTACCATTGGGTACAGTCTGTTCAGCAACTTTTTTCAAAAAGGGTGTTTGTATTTTTATAAATTGTTCAACTTCAGTTTGAATTTTCTTTCTAATATTGGCAATTGACTCTTCTACTGCAGATACTTTTGTTGACATAGCATTTTCAACTTCAAATATTTTGTTTGACATTGCTTTTTCAACATCAGACATTTTGAACTCTTTCAGACCTAATATCATATGACATAGTATATTTTGATAACTAATGCTCAGTTTTTTGTTATCATTCCATGATAAAGAGGTAACACCATACAGAAATAACAGTCACATGGTTTGTGGGTTCTCATCATATTATGGGCACAATAAACTAAGTCGGTATAAACAGTTTCCCTTCTAATAAGATTGTGTACTCAGCATTGCCAACCCAATTTTTTAAACTCTGAATTCTCTAACAAGAATGGTATATTTGACAAAAACATTAAGGAAATTCATGTTTTTCACAAAAATGAGACCTAAGGAAGAGGTTTAAATGCGAAATTCATAAATGAAAATTAGTACAAATTGACTACTTCAAAGCCAAAAGGATTTTTTATGTTGACCAGTGTTATTTAATTTGACTTATACAACTACATTTACACCCGCAAATTAAAAAAAAATTTTACATTTCCTTTTTTCTTTATCTCTTTGGGAGAGGTATACTCCCCAAACCCCTCATAGTGCTACTGAAATGTCAGTTTCTTCATATGCTATTGACACGTTTACAGAGTGGGTTTCATTCACAATCACTATTGTTACGGAACATTCTACAAGTATCTCGGATATCTCAGCAGGGCCCACCTGTAATGTGTGTGTGCGTACATATTACTGCTACTTTGAGATGAAAGATAATTATGTGACACTTATTATGCGTCAACAACCGAGGCTATTCCAGACCGTACCAGTCAGCTCACTGTGTTCAAGGCCAGACATGACACTGTTTCTAGTGGATTCGAGAGCACCTGTAAGAGGCAATTGTTTAACACATCATCCAAAAGTGACAGATTATTCTGGCATCTCAGCAGGCTATAAATATAAGCATCCAGCGACGGTCAGTTCAGTGATTACATATTCAAGTGAGGTTGGAAGTATTGTGGCGAAGCGTTATTGTTTTATAATTGTATGGGACTCTTATTAGTTGACATTATTATTGCGTGTGGACATATTTAACTGAAGTATTGGACTAGTATAATCTTGTTGAATAACTTGTTGATTTCAAACTGTTAATTGTGATTTACTAAAACTGGTGATCAGTGACTTAATTGGTGTCTTTATTTTGTTCTCCACTGTACCATACAACGATCAAGAAGACTGTCATACAGTGGGTCAGAAGTGCAACAGAACCATTAACAGTGGACACTTTGTACAAGACTAGTGTAATTCATAATTAATCTGTAAATGTGGATACAAGTCAGATGATGGAAGCTTTCCAAGCTCTGCTATGACAGGAGGCAGAAGAAACAGAAAAACGTCAGGATGAGAAACACAGACAAGAGGCGGAAGAGGCAAAAGAAGAACGCCGACAGAAAAGAGAAGAAACAGAGGAATAACAGAAAGCAGATAAAATGGAAGTTCTTTTTGATGCTATACAAAAACAATTGCAAGAACATACTACCGAAGAGTTGGGTCTTCCATGTGGTGACTTGGGTGAATTACGCAGTGATCTGAATAATCAAGAGTGAGATTGTCTACAGTCGAAAAATCTGTATCAAATATAGAACAGACCGTGTCAAATAAAATAGCTGCAGTAGAAGACTCAATTGCAAACATAAGAGAAATAATAATTGAAGTTGAGTGGTTCATGAAGATACTACCGTGCATTTCAAAACAAATTGCAGAACAGACTGTACCTATGATAAAGACATGGAAAATAAGACAACAGAGAAAGTCACTTTGCCTACATCTGGGGTAGTTCATGTCAAGGCACCAACATTTGATGGAAGCATTCTCTGGGCGACGTATCTTCGCTGTTTGCGCAAATAATTGGACAGAGAAAGACAAGGTATTTCCACTCGTTCTCGCTTTAAAAGGACCTGCCACATAGCTACTATAGAAAGTGCCACCTGACAGCCAGAACAGCTTTGCCGAATTGATAAAAGCTCTAGAATTACGGTTTGGTGATAAACCTTTGTGGGACATGTACTACACTCAGTTGAGAACAACACAACATTCCGGGGAGAGTCTTCAAAAGTTTGAGGCAAGCATTGACAGACTGATTAGACTGGCTTATCCTGAAGCACCAGAAGATTTTAAATGTTTGTGGTACAGACATTTATTGGTGGCATCGAAGATTGTGAACTTCAGCAAGTGTTACAAATAGCAGAACACCGAAATAGCTCAGAAGCTCTTATTCACAATGATTGAATATGAATGAATGATTGAATGATACAGTGCCACAATGATTTGAATGATGGGAAAAAGACAGAAGACAAAAGTGTTACAACTGTGGAAAACATGGTCATTTACAGGTAGACTGTTGGGAGAAGAAAATACTGAGAGAAGAGAGTGATCGCACCAATTGGAGAAATAAAGCTCCAGAACAGCACACAGTTTCCATGTTACATAAGACCAGTGGAAACTTGATTGTTAATGGATTTGCAGAAGGTAAACCAACATCATTTACAGTTGACACAGGCACAACAGTGTTCTTTGTGCACCCTGACTTAGTCAGCAACCGCCAGCCTCAAATTAGCTCTTGTACAATACAGACTGTGACTGGAAGGCCCACCAAAGTGTTAGGAAAGGTAGACGTATGTGTACGCCTGGGTCTCCTCAAGTTTAGCCACCAATTGCTCGTTGCAGGTGTGTCGATGAAGTGAATCTTGGCACGGACATTATGAATGCCTAGGGATTCGTTGTGGACTTAGGAAAGAATGTCCTGAAGGTTGGACAAGACAAGATAAAGCTTTGCATGGTTAAAATGACAGGGTCTGCCAACCATTTGATCAAGCAAGGGGCATGGACCAAAAAAGAAAACAGGTATGATCAAGTGGAACCCTTCATATCACAAGCAGAAAAGTAAGAAGAACAAGCAGAGGAAGTACGAACGTGTAATATGACAAAAGACGTGAATGGAAAACCAACTTTGGGTATCGAGGAAAGACTGTTGTATGTTCCTGAGTTGATGGAAGTGCCTGAGAGAAAAGTTGCTGAAGTTGAAGTTACACAAGAGGTTGTTGATGAGAACCAATCAGACTTGGACCAGCTAACAGCATATAGATCATCTGTACACAACACAATGGGAGTGACTCTAGCAAAACTAGTGGTTGAACAGAAGATTCGTCTTCCTGGGAATGTAATGTTTGGATCACCTGAGACTCAGTCCCAAAAGTCACAGAAATATTCCTCACAATTAGAAAACCAGCTGCGAGAAATGAATCGCTTGATAAGAGGACAGCTGAAGATAGGGACAAAATGAAAACTCGGTATGACATTCGCAGCAACAGTGTGGGTTTCCAAGAAGGAGATCAGGTTTGGTTGTTCAACCTAAAGCGCCATCATGGTCACTCACCTAAACTTTAGTGCAACTGGGAAGGACTTTACAGTGTGAAAAGGAAATCAACTATGTTTATCGGATTCAACAGGAAGGATAGTGAAAATTCAAGGACATCCATCCAGATCACCTGGTCAAGTATTACTTCGGAGACAGTTTGCCAGTTCAGGGCCAACAGGCTTAAGGAAGGGGCACGTAATCTTCTACAAGTATCTTGGCTACCCCAGCAGAGCCCAGCTGTAATGTGCGTGTGCCTACATATTGCTGCTACTTTGAGATGAAAGACAATTACGTGACATCACGCGTCAACAATCGAGGCTGTTGGACCGTACCGATAAGCACACTGTGTTCAACGCCAATTAATGTTCAATTTAACTGAATTATTACACGAGTATAATCTTGTTGAATAACTTGTTGGTTTCAAACTGTTAATTACGATTTATTAAAACTGGTGATAAGTGACTTAATTGGTGTCTTTATTTTGTTTTCCATTGTACCATACAATGATCAAGGAGACCTTCATTAACAGTATGCATTTATCAAGAACGCTAGAAAGTTAATTATTTTTTCAAATTTTGTTAACGTTATTAACCTTTTAGACATAAGGCAGAATCTGCAATAGATGAGTGTCTCCATTTTTCTTTTGTGAGAAAACCTGGATCAAGGGAGTTCACAGACAACTTCTTATTTTATCTTTATTTATTGTGACTACCAAAAATATTCTTTCAGTTGCTACTGATGAATGAGGGAGATACAGTACAGCTTACAAAAAGATGTTACATTCGGACACATTCGTTTCTTCTCCTTCACTTAAAAATGTTATTCCAAACACCATGAATTCACAAGTAATGTTAATACAGTTTTCAATAGTTATCATTCCCAATTAAGTTTTTCGTAGATACTTTTTTTTTAGTAATATTAGGAGTTTCCATTATGCTGTAAGACATTATTTGAAAAGAGGAAAGTAGTAGAACACTATAGATTTTAAAAAGTACTAGATCTAGTACGACAACAACACTGAAATAAGAAGAAATTTTATCTTTCAAATAAAACATTATGGATTAAAAAAGCACCTGACATCTCAAGAAGCACTAAATGCAAAATCTAAAAAACACTTATCAGGCCAGTGCTGACATATGCTTCAGAAACCTGGACATCAACAAAGAATAGCGAGATACTTCTAGGTTGTGGTGAAAGACAGATTCTAAGAATAGTATTTAGAGAAGTACAAGAAAATGGAATGTGGCACAGGTGCTATAATTATGAACTGTACCATCTTTACAAAGAGCCGGACATTGTCAGGCTTATCAAAATACATGGGCTAAGGTGGGTTGGATACATAGAGAGAATGGAGGAAGGACAGCCTACGAAACATATTTTCTACCAGAAACCAATGGGTAGTAAAAAAAAGGGGAAGATCCCGAAGTAGATTCAAAGACCAGATAGAGGAGGACCTTGGAAAGCTGAACATAAGAAATTGGAAAGCCAAGGCATGCAATAGGAATGGAATCGACTCTTGGAGCAGGCCAAGACCCACCAAGGGTTGTAGAGCCACGGTTGATTGACTAGATCTAGTATGAAAGTACTAGTGGTGTTCACACTCCCTAACAAACAAATCTTGAACAGTCTGGCTGTAACCACTACAAGGGTACATGTGTGTGTATGTGTGTGTGTGCGTGCGTGCGCATAACATGTTTTAGATGTAAATTAAACAGACTTTAAAAGAAGAGTATTTCAGAAGTTTTATAATTTTATACAATGCTAATGATTAAATCTGAAGTACACAGAAATAAACAGAAGTTGGTAAGCAAATGTTTCCAGCTTTTACACATCTTTATTTAAAATATGTTTTTTTGTGTGTTGTGTTCTCTGTTGTACAGAAGTATATAGTATATTTTCAATGTTTAGGTAACAATAAATGATGATTCATCTGTCCAAGTACTGGCAGAAGAAGCTCATCCAGTTGAATGTTTAGATGTATCTGCAGCCCGTGAAGTATTGAGTAAAGCTCAGAGCGAGCTTTCATCAGCTAGTACAGATCAGGCTAGAGCAGAAGCTCAGATCGCTGTTGAAGTTGGTGAAGCATTAGTTCAAGCTAGTGTATAAATTTTCTTATGAACTGAAGATGAAAAGAGAAACCATCTTCTGTAGGCAAACAAAATACTGTTATATAGAAGGAACATATGTACATTTTTCATTATAAAAATTATTAAATTAATTAATTGTTGTATTTATTCAATTAAAAATGTATATCTTTTAAAATCCCTTTTTAAATTTTATTAAGTCATTCATTTTACCTTCTTTCTGTCTGTAAATAAATATATTTGCATATTGTGTGTGTAGTTTCTGAACAATTAATCAATAGACTACTTTGTTTAGTGAAAGAACACAACTTGCAGTGATTTAAATTAAAGAATCAATTAAATTAACCAATCTAACTAGTACCAGTCAGATATACATTATTGTATACATGGGGAGGAAGAAAGGAAACTGGGAGATAGCAAGTTGCATTACACGAAGTAAGTGCCATGTTTATGACGTGTTTTGAAAATGCTCTGTGTGAGCTAACAAAGTGAATGGTTGACAGCTACAATAGTGAATTTATAGTGGTTTGGCAAAACAGTTCTAAACAATTTTTTTATTACGAAACTGTTTTGCATCTATGGGAATCTAAATAAATGTATTGTGATTGAATTTGACACCTACTGTGTTATTATTACATGTCCATGTGTTTACTTTCTTCATGAAAAGAATTTGATGTGTCAGCAGTGTATATAAATAAACTGTTCTTCGGTGGTGGAGTATATAATTATTGAGAATGGGGTATGATAAGTGGTAACAGAAAACTGTTCAAACATTCTGTATTGATGGCTTTACAGTTGTTATAAATTACAGTATACGTTCAGTCTTCTACATTTTTCATATAATCCTAAATATTTTATAAATACTTGGACATACTTATAACATAACATACCTTATACTTAATAACATATGATATTAAGAAATCTACTATAACAGTTCTGATAATTATCCTTGGAACTGGTATCTTAACACAACACTCTACCAGTCTATAGAATTTAATTTCTAATTGTGTGTGATTCTAAAAAAAAAACTCATATTTTAAGGTTCTGTGATTATGTTGAAACTCAATGCACTGGATAAAATGTTTACATCAGTCAAACAGAATCTGCTGCAGGTACTCCTCAGTGACTAAGTGACCAGTTCTGGTTCTGCAGCACACATTTGCATGTTATATAGTTTCATATCACTTAGTTCCTGCCGTATATCATAGTTTCTTACCTGTTAACCCACACCTTCAAGCATCAATCTACTCATGTCTGGATACTTCATCAACTGTTTCCTATAACTGTTTAGCGTCATTTCCAGTTGTGACTTTGGACATATTTGTGTGGCTGTTTTTTCAGTTTAGTTACTTCTTTCCCTGTTATATCACAATGATGTGGTATCCATTAACAATATTTTTTTCCAAATTTTGAAATTTTTTGAATCATTGAAGATGCATATTTTCTCCGCATTCAACTCTCTGTAATGTTGAAGAGCTTCTGTACAGTATTGCCCAAGGTTCAGTTTCTATGCTAGAAGTTGAAAGTACATAGATGCAAGATTAAGTTCAAAAATATAATTGCTAGATACTGAATAATAGTTTTCGCTGTTCAGAGAACTGCCGGAGGTATAAATTTGAAGAAAAGTGTGCAACTCTGTGAGGATTGTATCTAATGCTACATATTGGTCTAGGATGATCCTGATTACTCAAAGAATCTAGGACAGTGTGTATGGTGGGGAGGAGCCAAGGTGGAATATCCTACAGAAAGGGGGAGAGAGATGTATGTTGTTTCTAGTTCTGAAAGAGTGCTTGTTTCAGAGCTTGCTCTCAAATGGCTCAATGAGAATAGTCAGAGGCACATTATTAATTTCAATTTATATATCACTGATTAGTGCAGTCTTTGGACACACTCTACACAGGTGTGTATGGCTAAGCTCTGGAGAACTTCCAAGTTTTTTAATACAGGGTCCGCCAGTGAAGCGGGAAATTTTGAAAGTCCAATAGTTCATTTTCTGCTCACGAGAGGGCGTGGAGGTTTTCGATTGTTGTTTTACATTTAATGCCATTTGTTATTATGTTTTAAAACATGGAGCAGTGGTCCGGTGCACAGCGTGCTTTCTGCGTAAAATTGTTTTATAAGAATGGTGACTGTGTGACTTCTGTACAACGATTGTTTCATAATCACTTCAATATTCCACGACATGGAAGAGTGCCGTCCGCTCATGCAATTATGTCATGGGTGAAAAAGTTTGAAGAAAATTGACGCGTAGTCCACAATGTTCTGCAATGAAACATGCATCCGCACTAAACATTAGTGACACATCGTTACGACGAATTTTGCATAAAGACTAATCTTTTCATCCTTACAAAATTCAAGTAATCCAGGAGTTGAAAGATGGCGATATGCTGGCTCGCAGGATTTTCAGCGAAGAAATATTGCGACATGTAAATGATGATGAAAACTTTATTCACCGCATGTGTATGTCAGATGAAGCACATTTTCATTTGAATGGATATGTAAACAAACAAAATAGTCGATATTGGAATGATGAAAACCCAGGTGTTGCATGAAAAGCCATTACATAGTCCGAAAGTTACGGTGTGGTGTGCAGTTTCATCATCTGGCATTATTGGGCCATATTTTTTCCAAGACGATAGAGGAAACACCACAACTGTCAATGCAGACCGCTACACACACATGGTCAGAACATTTTTGATGCAACAGCTCCCTAGGTTTCCAGAAATTAATTTTTTCTAGCAGGCTGGGGCCACAAGTCATACTGCTCGTGTGTCCATGGCTGCTTTAAGAGAACTCTTCCCAGACGGACTCATGTCCAGATATGGCGACATCTCGTGGCCTGCAAGATCCCCAGATTTGTCCGCATGCGACTTTTTTCTTTGGGGATTTCTGAAGAGCAGGGTGTACATTGATAGACCGCACACCACACCGGAATTAAAAACGAATATCAGACAAGAAATTGCACGGATTCAACCTGACCTGCTTCGTCAAGTGATGGAAAATTTTCGGTCAAGATTAGAAGAATGTTTACACAGAAATGGCTCTCCCTTGAGCGGCGTTATTTTTAAAAAGTAAAATAACTTTACTCAACTTAAATCTGTAAAAAAAAATTCTGATAATAAATGTTTCATGAAAAAATTGGGTACTTTTAATTTTCCCGCTTCAGTGGCGGACCCTGTATATGTAGTGGCTGCTCCACACCAAATTTCACACCCATAAGTAATTTTTGATCTGATAAACTGGATATACAGCTGTCTCAGTGATTTGGTGTCTTCTCCGAAATTCTTGTTTGCAGTAACTTTAAAAAGATTAATTCTTAGAGCAACATCACAGCTGGTTCCTATGTGAGCTTTCCACAAGTTTTTTATCTAGAAAAATTCCTAGTAGTTGTGGAGGGAGTGTTATATCTTGATTCTTCATTACCCAGAGTAAGGTGTACAAGGAAACCTTTCAATTTGTATCTCCTGGTCAAAACGGTGAATTCATATTTTAATTTAAGAGGCAGCCAGATTCCACTTTTCAGTACACTGGGTTACTTTCATTCTGAATACCTGCAGTGTATTCATTTTTTACTTCTTACCCATACTGTGATTACATCAGTGTAGATACTTAAATGCAACTTTGCTATACCAGTCCCAAGCCTGGGGCCTAGCTTGGGAAGAAGGCTATGGGGTAGAAGGGATCAAGAGGTAGTAAAACATTAAAAAAAACTTCAGCTGGTATTTAAAAAAAAAAAACCACAGATGAAGACCATGTACGTTTTTTCCTTGATTCCCCCAGTAATTAGCAGCAGTGCATTTAATAATAAAATTTTCATCTTGAATTAGTCACCACTAATATATGGGTTATCATCAGTGGCGAATCTAGTAGTTAATGAATGGGTTGGCAAAAGTCTTACATTAATTTTTTTTTGTATAGTAGTTCAACAGGGCGAGTTTTCTTGCTTGCAAAATTGTCAACACGGTCTTTGAACAGCTGGTCACTTATCAGTTGCTTCACAATTTTTTTTTCAATAGCAATGGTGCTAAAAGAGTTAAGTCTTTCATTGGCGTATTGCACAAGTAATTTTTTATTCTTTTCAGAGTACTCATAATCCTTTCTGAAGAAGCTGTGGTAAGATGAAATGTTAAAATCAAACAAATTAATTTTGAAACTTCCATGTACACTGGTTCTAAGTCATTAAGGACTATAAAATGTAAAAGTCTTGGAAGGAACAAAGCCTGACATAGACCGGAGATGATCTCGAATGTACTGTTCCTGTTTAGAAAGAAGATCTAACAATTCTAGATATATATACCCTGGTTGACTGAGTCTTCCCCTTTGAAATAACCTCGAAATCCAAGCTCCTTCAACAACAAGCCTATTTTGTTTCACGACTTCATATGTTTAACAGCTTGAATTCTAGCCCCTTCAGAGAAGAGTACGTTCAGTCCTCATGCGTCCCAGCAAACGGTACCCTCTTTATTTTGAATATGTTCACTTGAATTCTGGTGTTTTCTGCTTTTCTAAGAAAGTTTTTTGTAACTGTTACTCCATATAAAATCCATTCTTTTTCACCAGCAAACAAGATACATGTATAACAAAACCGTTTGTTGATTTCGGAACAGCCTGTCAATCACAAATGTTGCTCATACCACGAAAACTAAATTTTCTAGATACTTCACCATCAAAATGTTTAATGTCTAAATTAGGCATAAATCTTTTGTTTTTAACACATTTTTCTTCATAAGTCCAAGAAGAAAACTGCTTACTTTTTAATAAGTTCAAAAGATCTCACAAGGTATTAAAAGGACCACATTCACTCATTTCGGGCGACACACTTATTAGTCATACACAATAATACAACTGATTGAACTTCCAAATTTTAAGCTTGATTCGTTTCTATGTATATATATGTTTAATGTAACAAATAATTCAAATAACAATCTTGATCATCAATTAGTTCAGCGGAATAACAGGCACACTTTTAATATTCAATAAACAACACAGTGCGCTTTAAAGCTTAACTGTTTGCACCACAGTTAGAAGTGAGACATGCCTCAATGCTACGTGTGAGGAGCACGGGACAATCACGCCAGCACATTGCCAGGGGCGGATTAACCATTAGGCTGTAGCCTAGGGCGCGGCACTTTGGGGGGCACAAAATTTTAGCTAAAAAATAATAAATTTTACAGCTAAACGTAAAATTGGTAATAAATTACAAGGATAAAAATTTGAGTTCATTTTGAACACAGGCGCCTGTTTGCGAGAAATTATGGTAAAACTGTACATAAATAATAGAAGTGCTTTCCAAACTGTTTTCTCCGGTTATGAGTCATCAACGGCCCGTGCTCATAGAACTACGCTGCCGCCCGACTTTCGTGGAATGCCGACCATGTTATCTATTCCATCCACCTCCACCCCATCCTTTCACCTTCCCCTCCATCCCTTTTCATTGCAGACAAGTTCGGTTGTTAATGATAATTTACGGGATTATGTTGTTGAACACGGCATAAGCCAAAATGACAATTTAGATTTTTCAAAATCTGCACGTCACTATGCCAATCAAAAAAAATTTTTATCCAAAAGTCTGTTTTATAAAAACCTTAAGAATGGCGAAACTGTCAAACATAGTTGGTTATCATTTTCCCCATCAACTGCGAAAGTATTTTTTGTTCCATGTAAACTTTATGGCAGTACCACTTCGTTAGCAAGTAGTGGATTTAATGATTGGAAGAACCCTAACATAGTGTACGACCATGACAATAATAAAGAACATATCAATTGTTTGAAACAATATTTATCAAAAGGAACTTTATTAGGAAGAGTTGATAAAATCCTGATGGTGCAATATCAAGAAGTTGCTTATTGGCGAAAGGTTTTAGAACGCGTGGTTGAAACAATCAAGTTTTTAGTGTCGAGGGGTCTACTGTTCCGTGGTGAAAGTGAAACTATAGGATCGGTAAAAAATGGAAATTTCCTAGGCTGTATTGAGCTCATTGCTAAGTTTGACCCATTTATGGCTGACCACTTAGCCAGGTATGGAAACAAAGGGCGAGGTGTTCCATCGTACTTGTCCTCAACCACTGTGGATGAGCTTGTGTTACAGCTAGAGGGACAAGTGAAAATGAAGATCAAAGAAGAGGTTGTGCAAGCTAAATACTTCTCGATAGTTGTGGATTCAACGCCTGATGTTTCGTACACCGATCAGTTAACCTTTATCGTTCGCTATGTTCTTCCAGATGGCACTCCTGTGGAGTGCCTTATCACGTTTTTACCAAATACTGGGCATAAAGGTTCTTCCACCAGGGGAAAACCTGGTGGAAGCTGTAACTATACTTATTGAATCTTCGGGTCTTGATTTGAACAAATGTAGGGGACAAAGTTACGACAATGCCAGTAACATGTGGGGTTGCTACAAAGGTCTACAATCAAGAATTATTGAATTGAATCCTTTGGCGACCTATGTACCTTGTGCAGGCCACTCTTTACAACTAGTAGGCTCTGCAGCAGCAAACAGCAGTGATTATTCAGTTGCTTTTTTTCTCTTGAACAGCAGCTTTACAATTTCTTTTCCTCTTCTACAAGCAGATGAGAGATATTGTTATCTCCCTTGAAAAGGGACTCTCTTGGTCTAAAACTGGCTGGAGTGCACATGCAGATGCAAGTAAAGCCCTTTACAAATCATACAATGAAATTATTTCTGCATTGGAAGGTATTGGTATGGATAACAACCAAAGGATGTGCAGTATGAAGCACGGAATTTGACAGAAAAACTAAAAAGCCTGGAGATAACATCCTAATCAGTTTTTAAAAGACTGGACCTGTCAACCCAGAACAAGGAGTGATCTGAAGCAAAACCACTGTTAAATTTTTTTGAAAAATCTTGACTTAGAATCGATGTTTTCTAATGTTGAGATAGCTTTGTGTATTTTTCTTACTATGCCCGCCACTAACTGCAGTGGCGAAAGATCTTTTTCAGCTTTGAAGAGGGTGAAGAATTATTTAGGCTCAAATTTGCACCAAGATAAACTAACCAATGTAGGCCTCTTGTTCATTGAAAGTGACTTTCTGCAAGGAGTTGATTTCAGTGAGGTGATTAAAACGTTTGCTAAATCTAAAGCGAGAAAAAGAATCTAGCTTGAAATTAACATGAGTCTTAACAAACCCACAAGATATTTAAATGATTGTCTTCTTTGTGTAAATGATGTTAAATATACCCTTAATAAAACTGTTATAATTCTGTAACAACGTATTTAATTTTTTTCCTTATAAAGCCATGCAAACTACAAATGGTTGAAGGTGTAACTCTAAAACAATCTGAAAAATAGCCTCAGTTTTCAATTCTTGAGACTATTTTCAAAAACAGTAAGATATTTGAAATATTCCTAACTAAGAAATATATTGTAGGGCGTTTAAAGCTTCATTCAGCCCCTTGGAAATAAACGTAAGAGTAGCCTATGGGAGGTGAAGGGGGGGCTAAAATATAATTAGCCTAGGGTGGCAAGATACCTTAATGCGGCCCTGCACATTGCATACATATGATGTAAAGCTGTATACAAAAAACGCTGAGGCAAGTTCACGTTGCCTCATTCGCTTTAAACGAACTATGTCGACTGTCACCTGTCACCATCTAGCGATCGCTGAGTAAAGCACGTACTTTCAGCTTAATAAATTTGACATTCACGGTAACAGTGTATAATCTTTGTTATGTAATTCGTAAGTATTTATAGTTTTTATTCTACAGAATTTTGTAGGGTAGGCATTGCCTCAATAGCCTCCATGTAACTTCCCCACTGGTTATCTTTAAATGCTTCCAAACTAAAGCTGATGGTGTATTGGGGTTAATTGTACCAACAAAATTTTCTCAACTTTGTTTTTGCCTTAAAAATAGTGCATGTAGCCTTAGAATTGACTATATTGTATGCCATTCTATTTGTACTACTATTACTACATTTTTTCTACTTCTGCTTCACTCTTTGTCTCTCCCTCCTGGTTTCGGCAACTTCTTCGGTCCACCAGATATTCAATCGATAGTTTTGCCCTGTTTTTGGAATGCATTCATTAAAATTTTCAATATTTTTTCTCATCTGTTGGTAATCACTGGTCTGTGATCATTTGACAAGTGCTTGCCCATTATTGAGCCTATTGATGATAGAGCCAAATCTATAGTGCTACGTGATGCGAACAGCCAACTGGCAGGTTGGTTTTGATCACTATTGAGTCTCCAGCAATAAGAATTTTCCTCATTAGGCAGGATCACATCAGATTGCTCTTTTGATAGCATGAGACATGGAGGGATATAAACATTAACTGTAGTTATAATGAGTTCAGTATGCAGTTGAGACTTTATAATAATATTTTCACTCAATGCCATTCCTAAACTACTATGCATCCATTTAACCTTTACACCTTGGGCAGAGTGGCCCCACCATGAAAAGTATAATTTACTGTCCACACACTGTCAGGGCTCATCCAACACATATTTGCAAATGAATTTATATTGAATGGCGAGTATATACCGACATTCTGTTGAGTGCTGCACTCTCTGGAGACTTTAAGAAACTATTTGCACCAAAGTAAAAATACATCAGCTGATGTCCGTTTGTTTACAAGCATCTTACAAATTCAGCTGTACCAAATCCAAAGTGGCATTGTTTTTGTTGTCTGTTTTATTAAGAATTACATGTTTATTCTTAATAATGTATTATTTAAATAAAACTGGTACCTAAAGATGAATACTTCAATTATTAGAAGATTCAGACTGTCATATTTGTAATGAAGAAGAATTGTTTACATCAAGTGCAAATGTGTCTGACTTGAGTGATAATGGATATTCAGGAAGATTTAATAGTAGAATGTAGTTTAGTGAGGGCAAAAAATAGCATTAGTAATAGTAATAAATGATAATAACAAATTAGTTAGTATGCCTAAATCTATTGCGAAGGCTGTCACTTTCATTAACAATCTTGCATTCCACTAGAGTATATTCACTTTGCAGTCATTTATAGTCTTCTACATAAACAGGTTTTTCTTTTTTAACATTTCATTTTGATATAGGTGTTACCTCTTAGCCAGTACTTTTAGTTTTTTGACCATTGCTAAGCATCTGTTCTCGTTCTACATCAGACTTCCATTCTTCCCAAAGCACGGAAGTGAAGCTGATCTGTCTTAAGTTCATGTCCTTGGATAATGATGGTTGTTTAGTCACAAAACTATCATCACCTTTTGCCACCAGGTGGCCTATCAAATCCAACAGCAGCAACCAAAGAATATAGATACGTTACCAATATCAACTGTCTTCTTAATGCCTGTAGTAATGATTAAACACCTACATCTGTTATGGAACACCTGTTATAATGTAAGTACCATACAGATGTACTTCTGTAAAGGATCCTAACTGAATTTATTAAATGCTGTGGATATCCTCTTCTATTCATAATATTCCATAACTTTTGATGGTCTACATTTTCAAATGCTTTTTCCAGATCAACAAAAGAGATATGCGTTTCCTAGTTACACTCCTGCCTTTTCTCTATTATCTGTCATAATAATAGATATATCTGTCATAACTCCCGTGGATATTATAAAGAGACTTTGTACACTGGTGTTAAAACGCCACATGTTGTTGACATCAATTTGTAACTAGACTTTGTATGGTGTAATTAATTATTTATAAGCCTTTTGGTTTGTTATTATTAGTGTTTCAGTTTAGTGATTTATTCAATCCAATTCAACTTTTTTTGTATTGAATCCAATATAAATAAATCGGTTCACTTACTTTGAAGACTGCAATACGCAGTCTATCACGGAACTCTCAAACCGACTGCCAAAAGACTATCGACTATAGAAGGAAACTGGAGACCCTGGCGAGCCGAGGGTGGATCCTAAAATTCCAATGGATACCCAGTCATGTCAACATCTGGGGCAACAAGGAGGCCGATAAACTGGCCAAGCAAGGCACAACCCTACCCCAGCCTACCCGCCCGCAGTCCCTACAATCTTCCAAATCTCAAATAAACTCCGCCGTCAGCATATGGAATAACCAAAGACTGTCTGAGGCGGCCACCGGTAAAAAATGGGAAAGCCTCGTCACCGACGGTCCAATCAACCCCAACCTCCCTCGTGCAGTGCGTGTCGCCAACTTCCGACTAAAAACCGGACACGACTATCTCGCTTCACATCTGCACCGCCTCCACGCGCTGCCAACCCTTGAGTGCCAGCTGTGCGGCCACACGACGATGGACGCCGACCATCTTAGAGACTGCCCGGCCTTAGACCACACCCCGTCCAACGAGGACACCGAGATCGCCGAAGCCCGACGCTACTGGTCAGCGCGTCGCCTAATGGCTCAACAGCCAAGGGTGGGCGTTGGCTAGTAAGTACTTACTCTTGAAGTTGTTTAGTAAATATGTTTAGATTTTTATGAGTATATATTTAATTGTAGATCCGTTGATGAATGTACACAAGGTCGTATATCTCTGGTTGTTAGTTCACTCTCCTGTTTAAAAGTGTTATCTGTGTATGTCAGTGTATTGTCTTGACAAGATTATTATACATAAATTAAACTTTCATGTACCTGTGATGAAGTACTGGATGTTCAGTTGTTCACAGGTGGTTAATAAACTATCAAGCTTTTGATTGAGCAGTCTATTAATGCTGTAAAAGCTTTTATAAACACTTTTAATTTTTAATTGTTACGTCCAGAAAATTTATACTGTTGTTTTGTTCTATTTCCAGTGTAAATTTTAGTTTATGGTGTATTGTGTTTATGTATTTGTGGAAGTTTTCAACCTGCGTTGTATTGCCATTGAATAAAAGTAATATATCGTCCACATACCTGTGCCAATAAATAATTTTGTTGGTGTATTTGTTCTTGTTTATTATGTGGTTCTGTTCTATGTTGTGTATGAATATTTCTGCCAGTATTCCTGATATGGGGGATCCCATCAGGAGACCATCTGTTTGTGTGTATATCTTGTTGTTGTATGAGAAGTAATTTTGTTCTGTAATTATTTTGGTGAGTGTGATGATCTCATGTATGTGTGTTTCGGGCATGTTGGATTTATTTTATTTTACACTGGAAATAGAACAAAACAACAGTATAAATTTTCTGGACCTAACAATTAACAAAACAAACAATACACACGTGTATAAAATATACAGAAAACCAACCACAACTGACATGGTTATACACAACACATCAAACCATCCAACACAACATAAACATGCGGCCTTCAACCACATGCTCCATAGACTAACTAAAATACCATTAAGTAAACAGGACTATAACGATGAACTCAACACAATCAAATATATAGCAATAAAAACGGATACAACCCTAATTTAATAAACAAACTACACAAACATCATAAACAAAAACAACAAAACACTAAATACCAACAACACACAACAAACTAAATACATCACACTCACATACCATAACTCCAACACACACAAAATCGCCAACACATTCAGAAAACACAAGTACAAAATAGCATACAGAACAAACAATACCATCAAAAAACACATCAATGATACAAACACGGACATAGACAAATACAACAAAACAGGTGTTTACAAATTAAATTGTAATGATTGCAATAGTTTCTATATAGGCCAGACAGGAAGATCTTTTTCATCTCGTTACTCTGAACACCTAAGAGCTTTATCCAACAACAATATACATTCTACATTTGCCACACACATACACACAAAAAACCACAGCTACACCAACATGGATACTAATCTTGAGATATTACACTACTTACCCAAAAGTCGAAAACTTAACACAGCAGAACAATATGAAATATACAAACACTACAAAACACAACCAAACAACATACTTAACGACCAATTAAACTATAAATCACACACACTGTTTGACACAATTATACATAAAATTAACAATAATTTGGATCCCCGCGCCAATCCCCTTCCTCCACACACCACCCCCACTAAACCTTCCAAACAAAAACCGTTACGTGTTACTGGCCAGTCTGTCTCAAACTGCTGACGAAGGCGAACACCACGCCGAAACACGTTTGGAAAGAAAAACAAGTAAGTTTCACAAGTGAAAGTTCTATATTCTATATTACTTTATATTAGTTGGCTTGTTCATGATATTATCTAGTCTTCGTCTGTTCCCATAATCATTTTATTTTCACTCATAGTTGGTTTAATATTTTAGTTAGATTCACATAATTCTTCTTTATCCTTCCTTTTCTCATATCCTTCTCTTATATATTGCTCTCTTTGGTGGTTTTCTCCTCTACTCCTGCAAATGTTGGATGGTTAACATTTATTCTGGATGATTCTTGTTGACTCATGCGTTCCACCTGTCCTGATTAAAATCTTCTTCCTCATCATTCAGCGTTCAGATTCTTGTTGACTCAGCGTTCCCTCCTGATTGGGTGTTGGCCTGGTTACCATTCCTTCCTTGGGAATGCCCGTTTTCTGGTTGGTTACGCCATATTGTAAAACCCTCATTGTCACTGACTGGTACCCAATTCTCATTCTCTGCATTTTGGTTACTTCCCCTATTTCTATATGGGTGGGTTTCGCCTCCGGGGTCGTTTCCACTTGGTATGTCTCTAACTCGATTACCTGGCGAAGAACGTGGATCATCGTCCTCCCTATGGTACTGGTTGGTACGCTGTGCTCGTATGTGGTGTATGTTCGCCGCCTGGGGTACTGGATAATTGTGTCCTTGGTTATTGGTTTGTGTGAAGTGTACTTGGGGTCGATAATTGTTATCTCTTCTGTCGCCTTCATTACTTCGGCTCCTTCGTGGTCCGTCCCTTGAATTTCTCCTGTCGTTGTAATGGTACTCCCTATCATCATATCCGTTAAAGCTCCGGCGTCTCTGGTAATATCGCCTTCTCCCATAGTCATTATTGGCATGGACATAATTAACCCTTCTGTATGGTTGGGGCTGATTATTCCCGCCTTGGTTGTGTGGTCGGTTTTGGTTATAATTATTATATGGAGGCCGTCTCATGTTATTATTATTGTTGTCAGCGTAATTGTTACCCAGATTGTTCGGTCAGTGATTAGTTTCGCTGTTGTTGTTGACACTGTTGTTGTAGTTATTCCGGTAAGTGGGGTTGTTATTACCACTTTGGTTGTTATTCCTATCTAGGTAATAATCGTTCCGCTTACGACTTCTTCTGTATGTGATGGTACAATTCTGGTGCAATATTAAATTAATAAAAACATGGTACAAAAGACCATAATTATTGTATTCATTTATTTTTAACAATTTGGTAATAATTATTTAAATATTTCATAATCCCTGTGAAGCTGTGGTGAGTGGACTATATAAATATTTTATAACACGCAAATGTGAATTGACAGGATTCTGACCGTTTTTCATTGCAAAACGACAAAACACAGCAAAAAACGTATGTCGCATACCGAGATAAAGCGACGAGCCCTGATGACGTCAGCGGTGAGGAATGTATTTCCGTAAACAAATCAAGGCTTGGCTAGATGAACAATAGCCTAATGACGTAGTTTTTACCCCACCTACGCAATGTGAAACAAAGAGTCTTGGTCATTTTCTTCTAGAGCGTGAACGTAGCCGGCCGGCAAAAAGGGTTCACCAGGTGTAAATTTTAATTTTTACACCAACAAAAGTGTTTATTAACAGTGACACCTTACCATTCGGTAAGGTGTAATAATTCAGAATGTGACCGGTAGCGAAATCGGTAAACTCGCGGTGTGCGATGTTTTACCGTACGAACAACCGCAGCTCAGTAGCAGTCAAATTTGGTGAGAACGTTCCAACATTCACTCAGTACATTCATTCAAAATTCATAATGACCAATTCTAAATCAATAAAATATTTTATTTAAAATATGAGCTCAATAAAATAAATAAATTGTACCAGAGCGTGAGAGAGAGAGAGTGATTTACATCATGCTGGGTTGTGCTAGATATTTATACGATTTCAATGTTTAATAATCATATATCAATATTTCATGTTTAATGTTTATTTTGGAGGGTTAAAATTTTGATGTTTGATAAACGCCCCATGGCATAAGATGTACTTATACGTATATAAATAAATTGGGTAATCTCATTGGTAACAATTTTAAACAGGTATTATTATTTCAAATAACAATTTCCGCTACTCAAAAGTTCGCTTAAACGAATTCCTGCCCTATAGTAACTTGTAAAGGTAAGTAAAAAACAAAGTTATTTACGTCTATATTTATTTACTTATATCAAGATGGCGCCCGACCTTTGAAATTAAATTAAAGCAAAGACGTTATCAGTAATAAGTTATTTTATTATCAGTAATAAACGTAATATAACAAATTGCGCCCGTAATAACAGGGACCTGACATAAAATTTTATGTGAGTAAGCCTACAAAGAGAGCGGAAAAGTTTATCTGAGGTAATAAACCCAATTTTAAATACGTATACATAACCCAACTTTTACGAGGTTATGTTATAAGATTGTATGCATGCGTATATTATAAATAAGCAAAATGAATACTGATGAAGATAATACAAAAGTCAGCATAGCTGACGAAACAGTTACGAGTGAGATGGACGTTGAATTAACCCCAATTAGTCAGATCAGTGAAACCAGAACCACTGCGTTAAACCCAGTTCGTTAACCTCCATCTCAACTAGTTCAGAAAGTAAACCAGATGGTACGGCTGCTTTGATGCAGTTATTGTTAATGAAATTTGATAATTTAGACAAAAAGCTAGATGAGCAAAAAAGCGATTCTAATATTAAATATACTAATTTAAATGACCAATTTAAGGAACAGAGTGTAGGATTCGATGAAAAGTTTACTAATTTAAATGACAAATTAGATGAGCAAAAAAGCGATTCTAATATTAAATATAATAATTTAAATGACAAATTTGATAGACAATTTAACGAGCAGAGAAATGAAATCAGAAATAGTTTTGATATCAAGTTTGATGAATTAAAAACCGAAATTAAAATTCGTAATGATAATCTTATTAGGCAGTGTGATAAAGTGATTAAAAAATTGGATGAGAGTTTAATTCAAATAGAAAATCAGAAGGTGAGTAGTAGTGAAAATATGACGAAAAACGAAGTACTGACTAATAACGTAAGTAACAGTGATAACTTGAATAATGAGTTTACAGGTAGTAAGAATATGATGTTAGAAAATGATAATGAAAGTATTATGAGTGATAATGAGTCAGAGAGAGAGCTTGGAGAAAGTATTTTTGTTAAAGGGGTGCAGGGGTTAGAATTTACTTTTGAAGTTGTGTTAGGGGGTCAAGAAAAGTCTTCACGTATTTTTAAGAAGGACGAGAGTTCCTTAAATTTATATTTGGGAGACAATAGGTCTACAAATAAAGTTCCTTGGTGTTTTTGTGTACCTCATAAGTGGTGCAGTAATTTTGAGTTAGGGACCCCTGCATATTTGGAGAGAGAGAGTGTAACTTGGTGTTATGGTGAGAAATATATAAAGAGAGAAAGTGTAGAAAGGTATTGTGAGAGAAAGAAAGTAATCAAATTTTTTAAAGTAAATAGAAAGTACAGAGAATTGGTAGAAAGGTTAGGGGGTAGATACGGTGGATGAAAATAATGAATACTTACCTTGTAGTAACAGTGAAGTTGAAATAATAATAGGTGATGATAATAAAGGTATCAAGTACTTACCTGTGGTAGAAAATCATGATGATAATTACAAGATGAATAACAAGATTATAACATATGATCTTACTGATGTAGACAGAACCCTACTCGATCGTGACTTGATATATGAACTTGAACTTGTGAATAAATATGAAATAGTTGATAATTATTATGAATATAATGTTTCTAATAATAAAATTGATTCATTAAAAAATAAGATAAATAGACATAAGATTAGGATGTTATTCAACGATGGAGGATAGACTGTTGTATTGTGAAATGAACATTAAATATATGTGAATAGTGGTTTTGAATTGGACTGCATATGGACTGATTTTGATTAATGACAAAATAATGTGTTTGGATTGTATAATTTTTATTGTTTTATATGTATTTATGTCAATGTATTTATGGGTTTTGACAATTTTTGTGTATTACAGGTAATTTTTATATATTTGTGTACACCATGTATGTTTTAATAATTGTGTTAATAATCAACAATGAACATGTTTTGTTTACCTAAACAAGTAAAATTTTTTTTAATAATTGAATAATAAAGATTATTATTCTTTATTACTGAATTAAAATGGTACAAAAGGAAGTTGTACTAACTGAAGTTGTAAATTATTAATTGTAATAGAAAGTTTCTAATGAAGTTAATTATTAATTATTATTTAATTTGTAATGAAGGTAATTCCTAATGGATAATAATAGGGTAATAAGTAAGAATATATATTGAGATGTACTGTTATGAGTAGGTGAGAGATGAATTTTATAAGACAATTGTCAATGATTGCAGTAAGGTAGAATGTTTAAACAGGGATAGAGCCTGGGCATAAATAGAAGAAGGTGAGTAAGATTATAATAAGTCAAAGCATAGTGAATATAGGAGTCACCCAGACTAAACAATGATAGAATGTGAAAGGTTAGGTAGTCAGGTAGGTAGGAAATTCAGAGTAGAGAGGTAAGAAGTGAATAATGAAATAATAATAACGTAATATGAATATTAATAATACATTTGAAATGAATTTTATAATTATAATAAATAATTGATGTATAATTAATTAATTAACTGAAATTGTAATTTTTTTTAAATTCAACTTTAAATAGAATATGCAAATCTTAATCAGATTAAGTATGAATTAACCATTTCAATGTATTATTGTATTAATATAATGATAATGTGTATTATTATGTATCATGTATTGTGTTATGAAATTTTAACATGTATAGGAAATAGTGTGTGCGGAGGAGAAAGAGGGGTAAATATTGTTAACAGCGCCAATTATTACCTTTTAATAATAATAATAATTTTAATTTCAATAAGATTTTATTAATTATTTTTGTTTTTTCTATAATTTGTTTTTCTCCATGTTTGAGTAATATTGGGAATTTATATGGGGATTTCGATGTTTTCATTTATAATTAAATTAAATTCTTTTTTATATCAATATTTGTTTCTTTTATAATTACAGAAATTATGAAACAGAAAGAGTTAACTATTATCGATGGGAATTGAAACGATTTTTATAATTCAGGGTAGTCCATAAAGAGAATGGCAATTCTATGTAATTCTTGTACGTTACATTTTTTGTATTTATATTTTTAGTAGCTCAAGCAAACCCAGTGCTTATTAACACAAACCAGCACATAGCTAAGGGGAAACAGATCAGTTAAGGATAGAGTAATATACCAAGCCACTATTTCGATATTTTAATTTATTGTTTCAGTGTTTGGTGATGTTATGACGGCGGTCCTGAGCTGGCCATCGCGTCAGAGCAGGGGCGTTACGCGCCTAATTGGCCTTATGGTGTTGGGATCTCGAAGGAGAAGTCCACTAAGGTCATGCAGGTACTGTCATCGTCATCAGACCACGGGTGAGTTATTGATTTTCTTTTAATATAAACTGTAAGGGGGTTGTGGCGACATATCCTGGCTGATCCCTTTAGGAAGTATGAATGGGTCAATGAAAGTTTTTATGCTTCGGCACAAAATCTTTCATTGAGGGGGTTTTGTGATGGTACAATTCTGGTGCAATATTAAATTAATAAAAATATGGTACAAAAGACCATAATTATTGTATTCATTTATTTTTAACAATTTGGTAATAATTATTTAAATATTTCATAATCCCTGTGAAGCTGTGGTGAGTGGACTATATAAATATTTTATAACACGCAAATGTGAAATGACAGGATTCTGACCGTTTTTCATTGCAAAACGACAAAACACAGCAAAAAACGTATGTCGCATACCGAGATAAAGCGACGAGCCCTGATGACGTCAGCGGTGAGGAATGTATTTCCGTAAACAAATCAAGGCTTGGCTAGATGAACAATAGCCTAATGACGTAGTTTTTACCCCACCTACGCAATGTGAAACAAAGAGTCTTGGTCATTTTCTTCTAGAGCGTGACCGTAGCCGGCCGGCAAAAAGGGTTCACCGGGTGTAAATTTTAATTTTTACACCAACAAAAGTGGTTAACTACAAAAGTGTTTATTAACAGTGACACCTTACCATTTGGTAAGGTGTAATAATTCAGAATGTGACCGGTAGCGAAATCGGTAAACGCGCTGTGTGCGATGTTTTACCGTACGAACAACCGCAGCTCAGTAGCGGTCAAATTTGGTGAGAACGTTCCAACATTCACTCAGTAATTCATTCAAAATTCATAATGACCAATTCGTAATTCATAATTGTACCAGAGCGTGAGAGAGAGAGAGAGAGAGAGAGAGAGAGAGAGAGAGAGAGAGAGAGAGAGAGAGAGAGAGAGAGAGAGAGAGAGTGATTTACATCATGCTGGGTTGTGCTAGATATTTATACGATTTCAATGTTTAATAATCATATATCAATATTTCATGTTTAATGTTTATTTTGGAGGGTTAAAATTTTGATGTTTGATAAACGCCCCATGGCATAAGATGTACTTATATGTATATAAATAAATTGGGTAATCTCATTGGTAACAATTTTAAACAGGTATTATTATTTCAAATAACAATTTCCGCTACTCAAAAGTTCGCTTAAACGAATTCCTGCCCTATAGTAACTTCTAAAGGTAAGTAAAAAACAAAGTTATTTACATCTATATTTACTAAATCAAGATGGCGCCCGACCTTTGAAATTAAATTAAAGCAAAGACGTTATCAGTAATAAGTTATTTTATTATCAGTAATAAACGTAATATAACATGTAGTAACCCTCATGTTCATTGTCCTCGAGTAGCGCCGCCATGGATTGGATGGTTTTAATCTGTCCCCACTGCCGTGCTCGCGCTATTCCCTCCTCATAGTGATACGATAATTTCGTCACCAGGCATTCCTCCGGTATTTTAGGTTCGAGGTTCCTCGCCAAGCATACTCTACCGAGGAAGTAAGTGGTTGGTGTCGTCCCTCGACTGGCGTCGTACTTGCCGTGACATATGTCGCTCATACAATATTTTGAGTGGACTCTGACCAATACTTAGCCCTGAAGAGCGCCTTGAACTCTTCATAACTTTGAATCTTGTGTCGGGTTGCCGTCCACCAGTTGTCGTGTATTTCTTTAAAATACTCGTCGATCAAACTGCGTATCACGGTCCATCTATTCTCTCGAATTCTGGCCAAGTTCTCTTTCTAGAAATTCGATTGGATTCTTTTTGTAATTTTTGAAATTTATATTATCGCGATTGTCCGCGTTTTGCAGGTATTCACCCGGTGCTGGTCGGTTATGAATCGTTTCGAGTTCCTCTCGTATCTGCAGGATCTCGCGTTGTTGTAACTCTTCAATCTTCTCTTTATTGTTGATAGTCAGGCTTCATACGTTGTTTACTGACGCGTCTATTTCCTCGCATCTCTCCCCTACGTCCGTTCGTACCCGTTTTATTTCTTCCTGATTCATCCTCTTCAGAGATTCTATTCTGACTTCGTTAACTTCTTTGAGGCTGTTTATCCATCCATCGACCTCTTCTCTAGTTTGCTGTAACTCTTGGTTGTACTGTTCACACCTCTCATGTACTTCCGCGATCTCTCTTCTGACTACTGCTATTTCTCCATCTATTTTCGTGTTGTTGTCCTCTATTCTCTTGCTGATGTCATCGATTTTCTCCTCAATTTTCTTGCTGTTGTCGTCAATTTTCTCCTCCATTTTCTTGCTGTTGTCAATTTTCTCCTCCATTTTCTTTCTGTTGTCGTTGATTTTCTCCTCCATTTTCTTGTTGTCGTCTAATTTTTTATTTAAATCTTCCTTTAATGTCTTGCTGTTGTCATCTATTTTCTTATTCAGATCTCGATTATCCTCCTTCAATGACTCTATATTCTTATTATTATCGTCTATTTTTTTATTTATTTCTCCCTTCATTTCCATCATCACTCTTTATCATTTCTAATATGTTCGCGTCCCCTGTTTGTGTGGGCCTCTCGGGTTGTTCCTCTGGTCGTGTGGTTTTGGTAGGTTCCGCGGGAGTTAATATCACTTCGATATCTTCGACTGGCGTCACCTCCTTATTGTCCATATCTAATTCTTTTTCGGCTTCCGCCGCGCGTTTCTTCGATGTGGCTCTCGAACGGTGCATTTTCCGTTTGTTCGTATTGTAGCTGCCACTAGAAGTTAGGTTGTATAAAATATTTCTTATTTATTTTTTAATTAGGTTTCACCTAATTCTAGCCTTTAATGTTGGTCGCCAATTCTATAAAGAGACTTTGTACACTGGTGTTAAAACACCACACGTTGTTGGCGTCAATTTGTAACTAGACTTTGTATGGTGTAATTAATTATTTATAAGCCTTTTGGTTTGTTATTATTAGTGTTTCGGTTTAGTGATTTATTCAATCCAATTCAACTTTTTTTGTATTGAATCCAATATAAATAAATCGGTTCACTTACTCTTGAAGTTGTTTAGTAAATATGTTTAGATTTTTATGAGTAAATATTTAATTGTAGATCCGTTGATGAATGTACACAAGGTCGTAGATCTCTGGTTGTTAGTTCACTCTCCTGTTTAAAAGTGTCGTCTGTGTATGTCAGTGTATCGTCTTGACAAGATTATTATACATAAATTAAACTTTCATGTACCTGTGATGAAGTACTGGACGTTCAGTTGTTCACAGGTGGTTAATAAACTGTCAAGCTTTTGATTGAGCAGTCTATTAATGCTGTAAAAGCTTTTATAAACACTTTTAATTTTTAATTGGGCGCCATATGGGTTTTCGATAGAAATGTCCCATAAAAAAGAATTCTTCTGAATGAATTGAGAGTTAATTCTGATATTTAATTACTCAATAAAAGATCAAATAGTTAGATTGAGATCATGCATTAAACTTCTGCTTGTTTGTTTACTATCAAATGCACCTCAGTGATTAGTAATACTGATTACCAATTATTAATTGAAATAATTATTGACAAATGTTGTTGCTGTACAATACTGGTATTTATTATTCGTTATTGAATAATTTCAATTAAATACATTATAATACTCCTCTTTACCCGTAGTATCTTAATGGTATAATGATTTGCCCGTTTTATTCCTTGTATATGTTAATTTGTAATAACTAGTTGTAAATAGTGTATCAGCTGATCGTGGAATATTTATGTTGTGTTTACGAATGTGATTTAAATATATAAGTAAAAGAATCGAATTATTCTGCCTTGGTTGCTGAATCAGAATTATAATTATTCCAGTTCAGTAGTTAGAACTCCAAAATCAATTCAAAAAATAGCGGTCGAGTCATCCCAAAATTTTCAAGTCACCTTCGATATTAGGCTTTAACCTATTATTTGAGGTTAATCTTGGTTTTGCAATTTGCGTACTTCCAATGACTCCCAGAATTCTTCTTATCCTGGTTAATTATAAAATAACTGCTGATAATATATTATGTTCCTGAAATAATAACGCATGGATATGATTTAATAACATAATGGTTTAATCTCTGTAACATAAATTCAAATTATTGGGAAATTCCATTCGATACATACGGTTGTCACAATCGATATTTATCTCAGGATTTAATAATTAAATAATTTTAATATATTTCGTGGGAATTCTTGTGGCTGCTACGAAAAGTTCCTTTACATGATAATTAATAATATAGAGTACCTTTACAAACAATATTACTTATAATCTAAAAAATTACAAAAATTATATATTAAGTAACATACAAAGTTGACGAGATTTAATGCTTCGTAAAAAGCATGTAGGTTAGAGTGATGTCAACATCATGGCTACTATATTGTCCGTCTCAGAAAATAATGAAGTTTATTAATGTGTCCAAATAAATGTTTCCTTGTAACCACTGTTCGCTTAGATATTGAATTTGTTTTCACTTAAAATGTTTACTAGTGATTAGTGTTAGTGTAAACTGTTATATTGTCTAGTGGTTGTTCCTTGTTGGATAAAAATATTGTCAAATTATACTTTACACATCTAGACGATATTGCTGAAGGTTTTCTGGTTTATTCTACATGATTTCTTGCTTGTGTGTGTTACTTGTTCATGAAAATTGTAGTGGAGGGATTATTATCTTCGATGATGGTCATTCAGATCTTCTTTGACAAACGGGTTATCTAATTTTATATTTTTATTTTAATTACATCTAGACACGCACTATTCAACTGCTTTCCATCACAATTAACAATTAAGTGTTATTTCTTCTTTTTTAGTCACCGAACTCATACAAACTTCTTCAATTTTGATTGGCCATTTATGTACAGGTTAAGTGTTATAGGATCAACACCCATTAATTACTTTACATTTTTCTAAATTACCTTTAATAGATAATTTTATTATTATACTCTAATGATACATGCAATGTTTACATGATGATTAATTATATAATTATAAACAATTTGATACTAAACATGCCTCAGTTTATAACTGTAAAACCTTATTAATTTGAATTTCTATGATATGTGGTGGAACAATTTGTTATGGTTGATTGTAATTTCTACTTTGACTGCCTGAGATAAATATATTTATATAAATTAACTGTTGACATAAAATCTTATAACATATAACAAAACTCTTAATAATAATAATTGTTTTAACAACTTTAATTATTTCATACTTTTAAACTATTGTCTGTATGATAATAATAATAACACTTTTTATAAATAATAAATAACACTGTTTAACGGTAGTCTGTGTCACTATTTATATTATATCACTCATCACTGTAAAGGTTTGTGTCCCTTTTTCTATCCTTAAAAATATGCCTATACAATTTTGTTAATACAATTTTAATTTATGATTAGGTACTCTTTATTGGGTTTAGTTGTGTTTCAGGGTGGTTTATTTATTTAATTTAGATTTGTTTACTGCCCTATTCTACTGGGTTATTTCTGGGTTTCTTAATAATATTAAATAAGTCAAACCAACTAGGTTTCCTTTAATTTGCTTTCAATTATTATTTCTTGTTTCTTCTCAGGATCGGATTCCACTATTATTTACTATTCTTTTGTAACATTTTGTTTCGTTACAACATTCATTAGATAACAATTAACGGATCACAAATCGTCCGGTTTCTTTACCTTGCCTAGCTCAGTTTAGTTAACAATGAAAACTCTAATTATGATTGATAAATTATTTATTAAAGTTATTTATCTCAAGGGTGGCTTCGTTTAAGCTACAGAATAGAACGCCACTTTATTTCAAAATACTATTATGATATCATATGGTTAGGTTAGACACCTTTACTACTTGAAAGTGAATGAACGAAAGGTTTGTGTGTTCTGACTAAAATTGAGTTCAGTTATAAAAACGTTAACATATATAATCTTAAATCGGAATATGTTAATTCCTCTAAATAACTTTGATACAGTGTTATCTACTTATAGTCTTATTGTTTTTTGCATCAGTACAATCGTGTATTATGTTATACTGTTATTTGCTAAAATGTAAACAAGTAATTATGAGCACTGTACTACCTGTTGATTAATCATAATGATTAATTTATGAACACTTTAACGATCTGATTATATGATCGTTTTTTCACTTCACTAATATTCGCACTGGAACGAGTTAATTTACTTCTTGAATAGGCTACTGCTTTTTTGGTTATGTTGATAGTTAACCTCGTTCATACACACCCACTACTGGTTAAAGTTCACTACTGTTTTTGAAGCACAGATTGCATTACACTTCTTCTTTATCGTTGGTTTATAAAATTATGATGATTATTTGTTCTGGATTTGTTGTTGCTGGTTGAGTGAATTTTGACGAAATGCTCTGTGTTTACAACGATTCTCGCTTATATAGTTTTTCCATCAGTCCACGTAGAGCGCCATAGTTCTTACTAAACTCGTTCGTGATTGGTGCGAAATTGTCATGATGACGTAATTCTATTAATAGGCATTACATATCTGTATTTTGGCGTCTGTTTTTCAATGTTGATAATATTCTTCAGATTGAATCGTAATTCACCAAATTTATGATGCTAACGTTAATAGCTTAACTATTACAACTCCATTTCGGATTCTATTACTATCATTTTACAGCTTATTTATTTATCTTTAATTTGATATGGCTTGATGCCAGTTTAGTTACAGGTTTCATTAACATTTCATTAATTTAAACTTACTAGAACATTGTTTACAAGCGTCGTCTGCTAACAATGGCAAATCCGACTATTAACATTTTTCTAATATTTGTTTAATTATTCTTACTTTCTACTTTGAACATGATTAAATTATTAAAAGGAATACCTTATTATATATAATTGCTGCATTCAGCTGAACAATATTAATTATCTGTCTAATTATGTTGATTCACTAACATAAACTTCCATAATTTACTATTTATATTTTAACATGTCCTTCTTATTTCTCATTTGTATCATATCACCCACTTATGAAGTTACCTAAACACATATAGTGCTTACATTTATAGTTAATCTTAATTTATAATAACACATATTTGGTTTTCATTTTACCTTTTACAGTTCTGTGGCTACCTCTAGCTTAGTACATTATATTTGTCTTTTTTATATCATTGTTCTACTTAGATCAGCTAATGTGCTGTTATCTATTCATAATATATAGCTCAATACTATTCAAGTCAGTGGTTATTTTATTTCTACTGTTTGATTTTAGTTATCACATGTTTTTATTGGGCTCACTTGACAGTTTATGTGGGAAACTTGTCTTGTCATTGTGTCTTTGTCATTCAGTTTATTTCTGTTGTAGTGTCATTTAGTACATGTTGTGGATTCATCACTGTTTACTTGAATTCCTTCTCTCCTTTTCTTCCTTGTTGGTTTATTATTTTCACTATTACTTTCTTTCTGTTTACTCATTTATAGTTCTTTTGGTATTATTCACCCTTCTGGTGCTCATTATGGATATAGAATATTTTGTGATCTTACAATATTATCTGTCCACAGTCGACCTACCCTTTCTAAAACCCATTAGCTCTTCAACAAGTAATGCATCTGTAATGACTCTTAATCTCTGATTGAGAATTCTAGAATGTATCTGTAATTTAATTTCTGATTGAGAATTCTTGTATATATTTTGTACGTTGAGTCCAGCAAACTTATTTCTCTATAATTAGTTGCATCTGTTCTGTCTCCATTTTGTTGTTGATAAGCAGATTCGAGATATGAAGCAGAAAGGAATAATATGTCCTTCTGATTTGCCATGGTCTGTTAAATTGTTTAACATAGTGTTCTGACATTATAGAACAATCTACATGTTTATCGAATGTTCCAGATGAATCCAGCTGAATCTGCGTGGCGTATGTGATTCTCGACGCATTAGCTAGACTGTGCCAGAAGCCGCGCGAACTGTGTCAAGGCCGCAATGAATTACGCTCTAAAGTTTTCCTTTATTGTTAATGTGAAGTATGGAAAAATCTTGTATTTCGGGGGGGGGGGGTATAAATACCAGTACTCAATGACATTCAGTTTCATCCAACTTACTTTGGTCGCTAGGCACGACGCGTTTCAGGATCAAGGTCCCATCTTCAGGTGATGATCACTCGGGTCGAGTTCATCAGTTAATTAAAAAGACATAGGGCCTACATTGTAACATTACATAATCAGTGCCTAATACTGAGTAAAATAAAGAAGTACCTATTATTATTATTTTATAAAATAATAATAATAAAAGGCAGTAGTTACCCCATTCCCCAAGTCAGAAATGAATGATAGTTAAGTATCATACTATGAAACATTTGTATAATCTTTACGCCAAACAATAAACACTTTAGCAATGAAAAAACAGTGTACTAAGTGTTACTATAGAAGTGCAGTGTATACAAAGTGCAACATAGTATGATATATGTAAATTTAAAAAAAGACATCAATCACAAATTGTGATAAAGATACAGAACTATGGTAATAAACAATAAGTTTAGTAATAAGTTATTATAGTTTTATTTTGTTAGGCCACAAAGGCAATATCAGTGGAAGTAAAATGTTATTTTTGTTTATGTTTGAAGGATCCAGGGTTATGTAAGAAATTAATCACTGCTAATTAGTATAAATTGTAAAGAGATGGTGGAAGATAAAATAGTGCCTAGAGCAGTAATACATTTACAGAAGTAAAAGTCAGAAATAAACTAAGTTAAAAAACCACTAAATTATAACATACAAGTATCTAAGTTTATGTAATCATATGAAGAAAAACATTATGTAAATTAAATGTAATTAGAGTTACAATTTATAAAGGAGTATTTTTCCTAAGAAATGGAAGAACTAATAATATCTTAATACTAGTCTATTTACTAAAACTGTACCTAGGTTAGCCAATAAAAACTCATCAATTCCTTGGTTACTAAGAGTAACAGCGTTAACAAGATGAGTAATTGTTAAATTGGATTTTCAAGTGGGTAGATGATACAGAAATAGTGTCCAGCAAATTTATCAAATATTAACCAAATATTGCAACCATTCACTCAAGAAATGTGACGAAATGATTCAGCACAAGAAACTACGTATGAGACATCCATTGAAACATAATAATTGATGCGGGAATATCCAAGAACATTGAAAATTTGTCCAACCATCAGATCGCTTGAAAAATTTGAATTGTCATTACGTTGGTGAGAACGCCTACCTTAATAAACTAAAAAAACTACACATCACCACCAAGTAACAAACACTAGAAACCAGTACAACATAATTCAATTTATAAGAAAACTTAGTGTGAACATTTTAAACTTTATTTATTTAACCCAAAACAGTAAACACGTGGTTTCATTAGAAATCCACAACAGCCATATTTCTTTTTTGCCATCGGTATGAATACGAGTAGTCTGCGCTCTGGTGTCTAAAAAACGAACTTATTGAAACAGACTTTAAGAATAAAAATATTAATTATTGTAAAGTATGATACTATTATCTAAGCATTTCTGACTTTCTTACAGCTCAAAGAATCCCCAAATAACCCTGAGATAAATAATTTATTAATTTTACTAATAACTATAATTGAATATATCTGTTGTGTTATAGAAAAACTTATATCGAAAACTGTTGTAATTTCGATAATAGTCGATCTGAAAATCGATGAACTGGATGTAATAGTTTCCAAAAAATAAACCAATTTCAATCAATAAATACCTTTCTTTTAAGGAATTGACTTTGTATTATTCTTTGTAGATAGCAGATTTGTTACAGGAAACCGGTGAATAGCAGAGAAGAGTGAGAAAGTTAGTTCAGACATCATAGCCTATGAAGTACAACAGCCAACATAACCTGTAACTGGTAAGCGCCCTTACCACAGACATGTATGGGTTTCAAATTTCAAATAAGGGCGCTTATTTAAATGCACGTGAAGAATTTGAAATATATAAAGCACATAATGACAAATACTACCGTAAATTCATATTAAACGACCACTTACATTTCAAGTCCAATCCATTGTATGACACAGCATTAAAATTTATCTGTAACTGATAACATTCAGTGTCCGGCCGGCTTTCATCGAGTGCGCACTCGCTTCACATAATGCTTATATGATTTGGTTTCGATTTTGTATTTTAATGTTTTAAAATTTTTAACGATCTCAATGAGTGATAAATTTTAATATTCTGATGACGAGACATAGTCTCGAAACGCGTCAATTATAATTCATTGCGTTATATTGTGGTCACGAGACAGGAGAAAAAAGATATATTTATTCATTATTTGTCATTATAAGTGACCTGGATACCGACAGACATGTTATTGTGATCAAGGGTTAGAGAGATAAGCTAGTATGAACAGTTCATGACGTCATAATTCCTACTGTCCAGTCGCACACTTCAACATATTTACCCACATGGTCCAAACAAACATGAATTTACACAATTTATTTACTTTAACAATTACGTTATGACACTCATACTTTAATATACCCAGATATACGTGAACGTTAATTTTTGACATAGTACTTGCGTAATGACGACGCATGGTATTTGCCAATCGTTTTGTTAGTATTTTGATTTGTAACAATGTAGGTTTGCTTTCCCACTTGTTCAGTTAACATAAATGGACCATTGTAAAGTCTATTGAACTTAGCCGTGGAATTATCAATACTGCTACTTACATTTAAAGCTTTTAGTAAGATTAACTCGCCTACTCTGAATGATTGCAGCTTATGATCAGCATTAAATTTTTCTGACCGCTGTTCGGCGAACTTCCTTATCCTCTCCTTTGCATCCAAACACTTAACTTCGCTTGGCATCGGCACATTTTGAGTGGCTACCCTTTTTATATAATCACTCCAGGCACGTTTTGGTTGGACATCTGACTGCAGTTCTGATGGCGTATATCCAGTCGTGGTATTGTAACACCCATTTATGGCTTTCTCGAAAAACTCCAGATACTCTGGCCACTTGCTTTGGTTACTGTTACAATAAGTCCTGAATAAACAACCAAGTTCTCTATTCACCCTCTCAGAGAGATTCTGTTGGGGTCTACGAATGGCTGTTAGAACTGCTTGAATGCCCCTCTTCTCTAATTCGGCTTTCCATTTTTTATTCTGGAATTGCGTACCCTGATCAGACAGGATCTTTTTTATATGACCATATTTTGGGATGTACTTTTCCAAAATTATCCTCAGTACCGCATCTGTTGTAGGTCTACCTACCGCATAAAGACTAACATTCTTAGTGAAGGCATCCGTACACACCACCAGATTTCTCATCCCCCTCGCCGCACGTGGTAATGGTCCAAGGAAATCAATGCATAGTAATTCATTTTTTCCATGCATTACGATGTTTCCCATCTCCACGTATGTGTGTTGATTAGGATGTTTGGCTGTCTGGCAGGTGCGAAGTACTGATTTAACTTTCCTGGCCATGTTCGTCCATATAAAATCTTAAAATCTTCCCTCAGTGTCAGGTAGCATTTGTAAGCACCCGCATGAGCAAGGCTTTCATGGCATGCCCACGTTAGTTCCTCAATGAGATGGTCGGGAATCACAATTTTCCATTGTCCGTCAATCAGTTTGTACAGAATATTGTTAACAATCTGGAACTTTGGACTTTCTGTAATCTGTATGTCGTTTATTATTTTATTAATTTTGTCGTCACGTTGTTGTTCCACATTTATGTTTCTTAAATAACTTTTAATTTCAATTGGTAAAGCATACTTTACCGCCAAGATTTGTATTTCATTTTTATCTGCCGAATGAGTCTCCTGATGAACAGGTGGATACCGACTTAAAGTATCCGCCAACTTGTTGTCGCTAGCTTTGCAGTTCTTAATGCTAAAATCATATTCCTGCATAGCCATTATCCATCGTGACATTCGGGCATTGCAAGTTTACACTTTAATAAAAACGACAAAGCTTGGTTATCCGATAAAATTTCAAAATGCTTACCAACTAAATAATACCTAAACTTACTAACACAATATACTATAGCTAAAATTTCATTTTCGGCCGTAAAATAGTTTCGCTCAGCGCCTTTCAATGACCGATTTACATGGGCGATGACTTTAAGATCACCATTCTTATTTTTCTGATATAAAATTCCACCAACGGCATAATCCGAAGCATCACAGTTAAGAACATATGTTCCTTCCTTCAGCGGGTGAAACACGTGTAGATTCTCTTTAAATAAGGCCTTGACCGCATTAAATGCCTCTTCATGTCTTGCTTCCCATTGCCATTTGGTGTTTTTCCAAAGTAGTTCCAACATTGGTTCTATTGTCTTCGCATACGCAGGTGCGAACCGACGGTAATACCCAGTAAGTCCGAGGAATGCTCTAACGTCTCGTTTTTTTAGGTGTAGGAAATCCCGTGATGGATTCTATCTTTTCAGGGTCCATACTTACACCCTGTGCCGATATATGTCCTAAAAATTATATTTCAGACTTACCGAATTCGCATTTCTCATAGTTAAGTACCAAGTTGGCCTGACGGAGTTTACTGAAAACAATATCCAGATGCTTCAAATGCTCATCAAACGATTTAGATATAACTAATATGTTGTCGACGAAAACACTTACGAAGTCTTCCACCTCAGGACCCAACGCTAATTCCAGGCATTTCACCATTGCAGCCAGGCTGGTTACCAGACCAAAGGGCACTACCTTGAACTGGTAGCATTTATTTTTGTATAAAAATGCCGTGAACTTTCTGCTTTCCTGAGCTAATGGGATTTGCCAAAAACCACTTTTTAAATCCAACAGAGACATATATTGGATACCCTGGCACTTGGTAAACAGGTTTTCTGCATTAGGGGCACAGTCAAAACATTTTTTCGTGATACTGTTAAGATTACGCATATCCTAATCTGGTTATTTTTTTTCTTCACGATCACCATTGGGTTAAGGAAATTGCTGTTGGATCGTTCGATGATGTTCTCGTCCAACATCTTATCGATTTCCTCATCCACCAATTTCTGATAGTGCAGAGGAATAGGATATGTCTTACGTACGAATTTATTTTCGTCCGTAACTTGGATGTCGTGCGTGTATACATATGTAGTAGTGTGGGTGTTTTGAAATGTCTCCGTATGTCTCTTTATTAGCTGGTTTAATTTGTTCCGTTGACTCGCATTTAATTGCTCTGTACTATTCATGTTATCTTTGTTATTGTTTACAACCACCTTCGCGACAGGCTTGGTTATGTGAATGTAACCCGCTTCAGATTGCTTATCAACGTCATTATTTCCTAATGTTATCTTATATTGACGATTATTAACTGTACACGATAATTCATTTTTACTAAAATCAATGATGGCATTTATTATTTTTAAGGTGTCTGTTCCTATGATGACATCGTAAACTAAATCCTTAACAATCAATACTGGTGTTCCAAGCTCCATATCTTGCGATGAAATGGTTATGTACGCTTGCTTATTTACTTTTTGAAATTCGTTTTTGGCTGTCTTAATAGTTGCATTATTAATCGATAATATCGGTACTTTCTTAAACTCTCTACAATGTTCTTATTTATAAATTTTCACTGATCAATGAGATTTGAGCACCACTGTCTATCAAAACATTTCCCTTACAGTTATTTATCCTAGCTTTTACTATATTACATCTACTATCTAACTTATCACTATCCCTAGGCATATTAACTACATCGTCATTACTGTCACTTATAAGTCCATTACGTACATCATTTGGGTATACACCAGATACACAGTAGGTTCTACTCATGTTATTATTTTCTATGTGTTCATTGATTTTCTGATTCTGACTGGTACTCTGTTTATTATTATTATTTTTATTTGTTTTGCACGGTCTCACACCGTTTTCATTATCTGTGTTATCTTTGGTTATAGTCGCGACCTTATGACTACATGATTTGGGTGACTTTTGTTCGCGATCCGGCTTTTTCCATTGCTTACTTCTATATTCATTTTGTTTTGGTGTATTATTGGTGTTTATCTTTGTGTGTGTACTGTATGTTTCGGGATTCCCGTCTACATTCTCCCATTTTGATATTAACAACAGCAGGTCTTCTAATGTTTTGATTCCTTGTGTAATTACAGCCACTTGTATTCCTCTGTTGAAATGATGTGCCAGTTTGCTGACAATTTCAGCTTCTGCTACAACGGGCTCCAGGTGTTTCGCCTTGGCAACAAGCTGGATCAGGTACTTCTCCTTACTTCCCTTACCTGGAGTATACTTACCAAACTCCAGCTGTATGCGTACTTTCCGCTGGATTTCGTCGTTCCAATACCTTGCTTTAAAGTGGTTAACCAGATCTTTATACACCACAATTTTATCTTGGACGATCGAAAACCATTCAGCCGCTGTACCCTTTAACTGACGCATCACCCAGTTTATTTTGTCAACATCGCTAAGGTTGTCAGCGATGTGTTCCATATTACGCTGGCATTGCATAAGGAATAGCATGGGATTTTCACGCTCGAGGCCATAAAATTTTATGTACGTGTTAATGTCGTCCTGTGTTTTGTATACGTAAGTGACCTGGTTTGCGAGTGGAGTAGTCTGTTGTATTTGTTTTATTTTTTGTTCTAAAATTTCTAATTTGTTTTCACATGTGTTTATGGAATCATTAACATGTTCTTCTACTGCTAGCACACGCGTCTCATATTCCGTTACGCGTGTGTTGTTTAATGCTATTGCGGTCTCAAACTCCACGCGGATAGATTCTACCTTTTCAGTTATTTTGCTCTCGGCAGCTTCGACGATAGCTTTATTTTGTTTTCCTTGCTCGTGTATGGCAGTGAAGATTTTTTTATTTTGATTTTTAGCCTCGTCTCTTACAGACTTTAAGTTTTCGTTTAATATTTTACTATCTTCATGCACGGATTTTAAATTTTCACGTAGCTGTTTATTATCATCTTGTAATACTTCGGTATTTTTATTGCTTTCATCACGTACTTAAAGTTTAAAGCTTTCGTCACTTTATAATTTAAAGTTTTTCAGTTTTGGTTTAACCAAAGCGTAATAATGGGTCGCTGACTATAGCTCCGTGTGAGGTACGAAATGGTACAGGAATGTAAAAGTTGTCAAGGGTGCGCATTCATGCATACGCACACACAGGTCGGCCAGCATTCCCACGAAAATGTCATGCCCGTATAAATTTCTTCTCGCCTAGTGCGCAGAGAACAAAGGCTGTCGTCCTATAGCTGTGGCTCCAGCTGGTTCAGCGTAACAAGGCTCGTGAGCCGAAAATTCGAATAAAAGTAAACATGTGTGATTAAAATACGTAAAAATGTAAAACTTGTTTAAGTACCAACAGTGAAACGTTAGACAACAATAAGTGACAAAAATTTAATTAGTTGAGAACACATTATCGGCAGTGAACGAAATCGTGACAGTGCGAACGTAATTGGAACGACCTAAGGAACAATGAATGGACTAGCTTCATAACGTGGTGGAGACAGTATCAGTAAAGTAAACCGACAATCTAAATTAAAACCAAAATAAAGTAAAAAGAAAAGATAAAATTTATATAATGAATAAAGAGATATCTCAAGTTTAATAGGGTAGAATGCGTGAGAGTATGAATGAGCAATTGCTGGGTTGCCTTTAAAGAAATATTTAAATTAGTTAAGAGAATAAGTTAATTTCAATGTTTGCTTTGTAGTTTTGATATGTAATGAAAAAGAAAGACCAGAAATAGTTTTGAGCAAAGAAAAAATGGAATGCAAGTAAATTCAAAAGAAGGTTAAATAAAAAATTGAGTTGATTAACAAAAACAATGAGAGTTGAGTTTATTTATTTATTATCAAAATACCCTTATACCATATTGGTGTCGGGTTACATCAATATATGATAAGTACATCAACTACACTCTATATACAAATTTTTTCCATCTTACTCTATCCATTGACAATGTCTTCGCTTCCCTCCAGCCCAAGCCTCTTTCTCTCAAAATGTTTCCCATCATTCCATCCCAAGTCAGTCGCGGTCTTCCTCTCTTCTTTCTCCCCCCTGATTTTGCTTCCCAAACCTGTTTTACCATTCTATCACTATCCATTCTCTGCATGTGTCCCCACCAGCATAGTTGTCTCTGTTCAATAAAATCCAGAATCTATATCACTTCCAGATCCTCTCTTATTTGTGTATTCCTAACTCTGTTCTTCCTTGTTACTTCCACTACTCTCCTAAGATATTTCATTTCTGCCGCCTGGATTTTACTTTTTTGGCTTTTGAATAGCATCCACGTCTCACAGCCGTATGTTGAAACCGGTCTATATACTGTTTTATACACACTCATTTTCGTTTTTCTTGATATCTCCTTCTTATTTATAAATCTACTGTTTAATGCATAGTATACTTTTATTGCCTTTTCAATTCTTTCATTTAATGCGGCTTCTTGTTTCCCATTACTGTCTATTATAAGCCCTAGATATTTGAATTGTTTGACTTGTTCTATCTTCACTCCTCCAATCTCTATATTTATTATTTTCTCCCCCATTACCATTACCTTTGTTTTGGTCTTATTTATTTTCATCCCTTTTTCCTGGAGAACTTCATTCCATATATTCAAAGTACCCTGTAACGCCCTTTCACTTGTAGCCATTAGCACTACATCATCCGCAAAAGCCCCTTCTGCTACTTCTATACTTCTCAAGTTCCTGTATCCAACATGCATTTTCTTAACCTTCAGTGAACACTTCTTAATAATGTCGTCCATATACAAGTTGAATAATGTCGGACTCAGTCCACCTCCTTGTCTTAATCCATAGTTTGTTGTAAATCCTAACGACTTCATATTTTTACCAATTACATAATTAACATTATTTTTGTATAACCTCTGTACTACCTTAATTATTTTACTCCTTATTCCTATATTTTTTAAACTTTCCCATATTTTTGTTCTAGGCACACTATCGAAAGCCTTCTCAAGATCAATAAAAGCCAAACATACCAATTTATCTTGTTGTATCGACTTCTCAGCTGTCTGTTGCAGAGTAAAAATGTGATCCTGCACACTTCTCCCTGATCTAAAGCCACTCTGCGATTCCTCCAAACTATTTTCTAAAATTGGGACCAATTTATTATTAATTATCTGCTCATAAACCTTAACAATTGTATTTAACAGATTGATACCCCTGTAATTATTACAATCTCTTGTGTTACCTTTCTTAAAAATAGGAACTATCAATGCTTCTTCCCATTCTCTTGGTATGTCTACACTTGTCCACGCTTTATTGATAATTTCTAAAGGTATTTCTTTCCCCCTTTTCCCCATATTCATTATCATTTCTGCTGTAATTTTATCTGTTCCAGGTGATCTCCCACTTTTAAGTCCTTTAATCACTACTTCTAATTCATGCATCGTTATTTTTTCTTCTGCAACTTCACCATCCTCTCTATCTTCTTCTTCATTAATATTGACTTTATGATCATCTTTGTTGATTTCCTTACCACCTAGTAATCCTTGAAAGTATTCTTTCCATCTATTCATTACATCGTTTCTTTCTATCAGTATTTTCCCATTAGCATTATATATACATATATCATTCTCAGTTTTTTCTTTTCTAAAAGATTTCAATACTCTGAAAAAAAGCTTTTGATTTTCCTACCTATCTCTTTCCAATTTTTCTCCAAAATCTTTCCATGCACTCTCTTTCGCTTTTCCAACTAATTCTTTAACAATTTTTCTTTGTTGCTTATATGCTTCATAGTTATCCACAGTTCTATTAGCTGTATACTTTTTCCATTCCCTTTCCTTCCTTTTAATCTGCCCCTTTATTTCATTAGTCCACCATACCGTCTGTTTTCTTTTATTATTCATTTTAGTAACACCACAAACCTCCACTGCTGTATCTATAATTATATCTTTCATTATTCTCCAGCCTTGGTGTATATTAGCATGCCTTATATTTTCACTTACCTTTTGTAATTTTTGCTCGATCACATCTTTAAACCTATTACTTACATCACTACTTTTCAGCTTATACGATCTGATAGATTTATATTCTATTATTCCTTCTCTGTTATATATCTGTTTTTTATCTAATTGTTCTTTACATTTGGTCATTACTAAATAGTGGTCGCTATATATATTTCTGCACCTCTCCAGACTCTAGTGTCCATTATCATTTTCCTATTGGTCCTTTCAACTGTATATAGTCAATTATCGACTTCTCTCCCCTATTTGGTTGTTCCCTTGTGAATTTATGTATATCTCTGTGCTGATAAAAAGTGTTCGTCACAATAAGATCATGTAATAAGCAGAAATCCAACATTCTCCTACCGTTATTGTTTCTCATTTCTTCTCCATATATTCCTATTACTCTTTTATATATCTCATCTCTTTTACCCACTCTACTGTTAAAGTCACCAACAATATATTTATTTCCTTTGGCTTCCTCTGTTACTTCTGATAGTTCTTTCCAGAATTTATCTTTTACTTCCACCTTCTCATCCTCGTTTGGTCCATATACTACTATAATTGTAAAATATTTTCCCTTTTGACTCTCCAGCTCCACCAGTAGTAACCTCTCTGATACTGCTTCCCACTTCCGTATCTGTCTTATTAAATCCCTGTGAATTATGCATCCCACCCCCGCTGCAGTTCTCTTATCTTCATCTACTCCACTATATATAAGTACGTACATGATCACCATTCATAATAATCTTACCCCTTCCTTTTTTTTATTTTCACTTAGTGCTAAAATTTCTAATCTATATCCTACCAATTCTTTAATTATTTCCTCCTCCTTATTATATAAACTTCTGATGTTCCATGTTCCTAAATTCCATTTACGTCTATTTACTTCATGTGCTCTCCCCATTATCCTATCCAGTTTCTCTGCTCTGTCCATTCCCTTTATGTCCGTCCTCTCATTACTACTGTTTTTTGATTTAGCTATGTCCAACTTCCCTTTACTCTTATTCCATCTCCATTCTATTCCATCTATAATTACTTTGTTGTACCCTTTTTTAACTTCCCTTCCTTTTTCCCTCTCCTTCTTTACCATCTTTCTTAACTGTCTTTGTATTTCTCTTTCCTGCTTCGTTAAATCGTTATTAATGTATATTCCTTCAGTACCTGTATCCTTTTTTTTATTTATATTTATTTTCTACAATTTTCATCTTATCTTCATCTTTTTCTAATCTAACTACCCACATTTTTTCCCCTATTTTATACACTTCACTGGTCTGCACATTTACATCCAGATACTGTCCTATAAAATTCTCTACGTTCTTTTTAATCTCCGGTTTGTTATCTGCACCTATTTTTAATCCACTTATGATCACATTATTTTTCCTTCTATCTTTCTCCAAATATTCCACTGTATTTCTAACCTCAGTCAACTCCTTCTTAATTTCCTCCATATTTTCTTTCCTGAGCGCTTTGTTTTCCTCTTTTATGATTTCCATTTCTTCCAGATATTTCATTTGTTCCTTTCTTACTTGTTTAATTTCTTCAGTTAACTCATTTTTCATTTCTTGTATAGTTTTCAATATTATATCTAACTTGTCTTCACTTGCACTATACGCCTCAACTGGTGATCTCATCGTTTTTTTACTTCTTCTGAATGCTTCCTCATTACCTGATCCAACTGTTCTTCTTTTTTTTTGTCCGATAGTCTGTACTATCCTCATCACTATCCATTTTTAATAACCTTCTTACGGCTGTTGGCCGTGCAAAAAGCAGGACCCCAGTCGACCCGTCGGAAGTCCACACTTCTATCAGCCAACCCGCCTTCCCAATTAATTAATACAATAGATTAATTTTTAAATACAATACAATAAAATTATAGTGATATAATATACAATAACATACATAACAATACAATACAATAATACTATATAACAACTCGTCTACACCATTAAATAATACAATAAGTTAAATTCAAATACAATATCTATAATATAACACGCTAGGTAGTGTGCCCGTCATCGGTATGTTACCATAGTAACAAGTAAATGAACAAATGATATTTACTGGCATCGAATCCGTTCCTATAGTTTTTAATGTTTTTACTATGCGATTGTGTTGATATGTTTTGTAATTTTGTATACAGGTACATCTATATATTTTGTAATTGTCCTATATTTCTGTATATGTTTTAATTGTGATATTTATGTTTATATGTATTTCTGATGATCCAATGAATAAGTAATGAAATACGATCAAATATGCCTCCTAAACGCCAGCAACCACCAACTGCTGAAGAAATTGCAGCAAAAAAAGCACGCAATGCTGAAGCTCAAAGACGCCGTAGAGCGGGCATGTCAGAAGAGCTGCTTCAAGCAGAATGTGAAGCTAATGCTGTAAGTCACCGGCAACACAGAGAAAACATGCCACAAAATCAACTTCAACAAGAGCGCAAGGCAAACGCTGAAAGACAAAGGGTTGCACGCCAACATCAAAGAGGATGTCTGAGTAGATATGTCCGATCCCGCAACACCACTTTGCTTCCCGAAAACTTAAAATGAAGACGAAATTGAAGAAAGTTATCTTGGCCCAATGGATGCTAAATGTCCATTTTGCAATGCCACGCATTTCAAAAATGAATTAATGTCAAATTGCTGCCATAAAGGGACCATTGCATTAGATGAAATACAAATGCATCCCTTCATTACAAATTACATGAATGGATCTGATCCAAATTCCAAAAATTTCATGGAAAACATAAGATCCTACAACAGTGCAATGGCCTTTGCCTCAATAGGAGCACAAGTTGACCAATCAGTGACCAGACGTTCAGGTTCTTTTTGTTACAGAATCAATGGGCAAATTTATCACGCTACATATGCATTACACCCAAATCAAGGTGAATTACCAAAGTATGCCCAACTGTACATTTTGGATTTGGCCCAAGCCTTGACAGAAAGAATGAACAATCAAGCAAACAATGGATGCATTCGTGTCGTAATGGAGAACCTCCAAAAACTTCTTGGAGATATCAATCCGTTCTCTAGAGAATACAAGAACATGCTCAAATTTGAACAAGACGAAATGCTAAAGGCAAATCGGGAAAACCGAACGCCAATTGAATATAGCACGACTTTCTTGAGAGAAAGAGTAAATAATGTGCTCCCCGGCAGAACCAACGCTCCCACTGCCAGAGGAGAAATTGCTGCCGTTTTTCACAGTGCAGATGGTGCACCCCCAGAAAATCGGGATATTACAATTTATCCGAAAAGCGGAATTTTACAAAATATATCCATCCTGAGTAGACTCTGTGACCAATGTGCTACCCTTTGCTTTTCCCATATGGGGATTCAGGGTGGACCAAAGATCTGAAGAAAGCTGTTGGTCAAGGAAATGTGTCCCAGCTTCAGTGGTATTCATACCATTTTGCCATTCGTGATGGAAACTTTAACGAGTTCCTCAACGCAGGAAAGCTGACTCACCAATTCATGGTTGATGCCTAATGCAAGACAGAGGCAAACCGTTTCAATTGGTTTCGAAAAAATCAAAACACAGTAAGAGCTGAAGACTATGATGTTCTTCACCGATTTGTGAACAACCACAATTTTGAGGACGTTAACATATTGCCTGGAAAGAAAGTTATATTGCTCAACCTTCCAAAGGAGTCCAAGAAATATGGCTCAAAATTACCAAGATGCTATGGAGATTGGTCAGGAAATATGGCAAACCTGCCTTATTTGCAACATTCACGTGCAATCCTAAATGGAGGGAAATCAGGGAAAACTTACTTCCCGGTCAGCAACCATGCGACCGGCCTGATTTAGTAGCAAGATGTTTGAGTTGAAACTGAAATTGCTACTTGAAGACTTAACCAAACACCATAGATTTGGACGTGTTAGGGCTATGCTCCACGTGATCGAGTTCCAAAAACGTGGTCTACCACATGGGCACATATTGCTATTCATGGCCCCGGAATACAAAGTCTGGGAGAATGAAAGAATTGACAAAATTGTCTGTGCAGAACTCCCTGATAAAGATGCCCACCTGAGGCTACATGAAATTGTAAAATCCTGTATGATACACGGCCCATGTGGTCCATTAAATCCAAACGCACCGTGTATGGAAAACGGCAAATGCACAAAAGAATTCCCAAAAGATTTCTGTGCCGACACCAACAGCAATGTCGATGGTTACCCAAAATATCAATGCCGAGATGATGGTAACTTTGTTGAACTTGGGGGAAACAAAGTGGATAACAGATGGGTGGTGCCATACAACCCATACCTGGCTCTGAAATACAACGCCCACATTAACGTAGAGATTTGTAGCTCAATTCAAAGCGTTAAATACCTCTTCAAATACATTTACAAGGGGCACGACTGTGTAAATATTCAATTCGTTACTGTTCCCACAGAACAGGAAGCTACTATTGAATGGGACGAAGTAAAAAATTACTTGGAGACCCGATATTAAGTGCACCTGAAGCATGCTGGAGGCTCAGGGAATACAAAATGCACCACCAAACTGATCATGTGGAAAGATTAAATGTCCACCTTGAGGACAAGCATACAATATGTTTTATACCAGGCAAGGAAGCTGAAGCTGTACAGCAAAAAGCCACCAAGTCCAAACTTCTGGCTTGGTTTAAACTTAATCAGGAAGACCCTAATGCCCGAGAGTATTTATATATTGAAATTCCCGAACACTATACCTGGGATGACAAAAATTCTAAATGGAAACCACGTCTTAGAGGACATGAAACTACAATTGGCAGAATGTTTGCCGTAAGTCCCACGGATAGAGAAAAATGGTTCCTCCGAATTCTCCTTCTCAATGTTAGAGGAGCAACATCTTTCGAGGACCTAAGAATGGTCGAAGGAAATCCTATCCCCTTTGCAACTTTCCAAGAAGCATGCATTGCAAGGGGATTAACTGATGATGACTCAGAATGGGATACTTGCCTAACAGAAGCTGCAACCCATCAAATGCCAGTACAACTTAGGCAGTTGTTTGCATTTATTTGTATCATGTGTGAGCCGTCGGATGCAGCAGCATTATTCGACAGACATAAGGACAATCTTATGCAAGACTATAAGAGACACTTTCCTGATGGAGAAAGAGCTCTCTATTTGATACTTAAAGAAATTGAATCTGTCCTTCGAACACATGGAAAGTCATTGGTAGATTTTGGCCTAGAACTTCCAGTTGGCAGCTATGACGAGCCAATCCATTCTGGAAAATATTACGATCCAATTGTCGAAAAAACCATGTTCGAAGAAAAGTTTCAAATGCTCAACCCAGGGCAAAGAAGGGCTTTCGACAAAATCCGGGAAGCAATTTAAAACCCTAACTTACCCAAACGTCTATTCTTTATTGATGGACCTGGCGGAAGCGGTAAAACCTTCCTTTACAACACAATCATGCACTATGTGCGTAGCAAAAATGAATTAGTCTTGCCATGTGCATTTACAGGCATAGCAGCAACTTTGCTTGAGGGAGGCAGAACTTCCCACAGTCGTTTCAAGCTGCCTATTCCAATAAATGAAACATCAACCTGTAATGTTCGACATGGGACTAATACGGCAAATGAACTGGAAAAGGTTAAAGTGATAATCTGGGATGAAGCTTCAATGGCCCCAGCACATGGAGTAAATGCAGTTGACACACTGTATAAAGAACTCTTAGCTGACGATCCAAAAGTTCCTTCTAAAAACCCATTTGGAGGTGCGGTCTTTCTTTTCGGTGGAGATTTTAGACAAATTCTCCCTGTTGTTCCACATGGCAGCAGAACCAAAATACTTTCTTCATGCATGAAGAATAGTAAGTGTTGGAAAAATATTCAGGTCCTAAAGTTAGACCAAAACATGCGTGCCAATGAGGACAATGTCCCATCAGAACACCGAGGCTTTTCCGATTGGCTTTTAAAACTTGGGAATGGAAAACTCCAAGAGCCTGGATTAGAGGAAGGCATCTTCGAAATTCCTCCAGTCTGCATTAAAAATGGATGTATTGTTGCTGCTGTCTTTCCTGAGGTCATCCAATCAGGAGATGACAGCATTGCTAACCGTGCAATCCTGACTCCAAAAAAACATGAGTCACTTGAACTTAATGAAAATATCCTTAGACGAATTCAATCTGAATTGAAATGCTATACCAGCACAGATTCTATTCAGCAAGACAGTGCAAATGCCGAGGAGGCAGCAAACTATCCAATGGAGTTTTTGAACAGCTTAACACCTGGAGGTATGCTCCTCATAGACTTAACTTGAAAGTTGGTGCAGTAGTAATGTTGCTACGAAACCTTGACTCAACAAGAGGTCTTTGCAATGGCACCAGAATGGTCGTCAAGCAAATGATGTCAAAAGTCATTGACTGTGAAATCCTGACCGGATCTTTTAAAGATACCAGGGTATTTATTCCAAGAGTTATTCTTGCACCCAGTGACCCTGACCTTCCATTTACATTAAGACGAAAACAGTTTCCATTTAGACTTGCTTTTGCTATGACCATCAACAAAAGCCAAGGGAAAACACTGGATTCAGTTGGTATTTATTTGCCATCTCCAGTATTCAGTCGTGGACAACTTTATGTTGCATTTTTAAGAACAAAGTCCTTTCAGCAAGTCAAGGTAAAAGTCTTAGGAACTGACCAACAAGGCAACTTAAAGAAAGACCACAGAGTTTACACCAAAAATGTGGTCTACAAAGAAGTTTTCGCCCAATAATTAAATTTCATAGCCAATATGTAATTAAATGTATTTAATATATGCTAATAAATAATTAAATATGTGCTAATAAAAATGCTCGCCACCCGGGAGTAGAACGGGTACTTCAGCTAGTAATAATATAAAAAAGAAAAAACAAATAAATATCACAAACAAGTTCCACTATAATTTAAAAGACAAAAACAACAAAATCCCAAATAAAAATTTTTAATTCCTCAGTCGGAATCGAACCCCCAAAACTCCAAACAGAAATCTGCCGCGCTACCGATGTCACTATTTATCTTGATTATACTGCAAGCCACCCTTTCTACATATTACTCTTTATCAACACTTATCATAACAAAACAACCTTATCTGTTGTACTTAATTTTTGCCCTACTTCTTAAGTTTATTTCAATTAAATCCTACTTCTTACTTATTGTCTTAAACATACCACACCTATTAAATATATATATTTTTAACACTTAAATAACGTACACTCCCTATACCAATTAACCAACAAATCTTGCAAACTCATTAATATCTCTAATCATGGCACATAACCTACATTCTGATTTATATCACTATACCCATTCACAAAACTTTCTTTTCTTCCAATAGACTGTAACACCCACATTCACCCTTCAACATTTATCTCTATACCGTCGTTTATTATCCTTATCTTGCCAATAATTCAAACTTTTAAACAAATATAACAACAAAACTATCACTACGAAGGCAGGCCGACTTGTCGGTATCTACCTGTCGCTCCAACCTGGAGTTGAGTTTATTAATAACATATAACCCTAAATCACTTATAGGTTACGAGTTCATGTGAAGACTCTGGGACCCGAGGCAGGTAAGGAATTTGTAAGATGTGTATGTTTATTAAATATTATTTTGTGATAAAATCAGTAAGTTCACAATATTTGATTAAAACACATTTTTCACTTTTGAAGGCCTAAATCGACTTTGTCCGCGGACTTGGGTTAACACAACCTGTATGGTTTGGAGATGTTGATCGAAGTGCGCCATTGGCAATTTGTGTTCTACTTTAACATCTTTATAAATTAATATATATATCTCCAACTTACCTTAATTTAGCCCAGGGTTACGGCACACGAACTGTGAAATACAAACGTGATTCAAGGTTGTGTATATCAATAATTACACTCATTGACCATATTAATTAGCTGTTTATTAATCAATTGTTATATGTGGTTAAATTTACTTTTTATTCCTTTTATATCTCAAATTTATGACTGTCCATGTGAATCATCTTTTATTAGAAAATTTTACAAAATAAACCTTTAAGCCACTTGAACGTTGTCGTTCTCTTTTATACCTAATTAATATTCATTTTCTTCTTTCAAACAAAATATACAAACGATCATTTGGGTTATTTAACATGATAGACATTCTAACTTAACACAACATTTACGTATATTATATATATATATTTTTTTTAGAAATGGTAGTTTTACTTTCCTGTATTATAGCAGAACACGTGTTGCGATTAGTCCATTTTATGCACTTGTTATCCGAATAATGGTCACTGTTGAATTTTTAAAACATCTGTCTTGATTGTCTATGTTCACTTGTTGTTTCTGCACTGTTATACTTTGTTAGATTTACATTTTTTCACTTAACAAAAATTTCTGTCGGAGCGTGAGCCCATTCTCAGCCGGCCGGCTTCAGGGATGGTAGAACACAACGCAGTTCTCTTGGTGTCTATAGGAAGCCCCGCCTTCTTGATACATGGCAACTTGGTACGCGATTCGTCAACCCACATCACATGATATGTTAATGAGTGGTCACGTGTTATTACTAGTGAAACGAGTCCATCTATATTCCTTTGTCGCTTGTGCCTCGCTACAAAGTTTTTGCTTTTCCCCAACGGAAAATGCAAGCATGCGCGCACAGGTTCGCATTCCAGCGCTTTATCTTCATCGCTTTACCTGCCTCTGCTTGTTACCGATTTGCACATAGGGTGGTACATGAATCAAGTTTCGTGGCAATACATGGTGCCCAAACAGATTGGTCCCAAAATTATTATTCAATTGAAAAACAGATATTCCCCTTCAAATGCCCCGTTACAAATTGGTGTTTGTAGACTATAGGAGCTGGTCACGTGGTACCCCTTCCTCGTTGACCAGGCCATATTGAAACGTCTAGAACATTGTAGAAGCTCGGATTTCATTTCAGTATTATAAACACGCGTTCATTTTGTGATATTCTTCTGACATTAGTCGGATCGATAAAAATTCGTGCCCATATATGGTTAGGTTTATTTATTTTTGTGACGGTAATGCCTACGTCACACTGGCTGATTCATACCATTCCAATTTCTAAAGTCATATTTTATTCAGTTTACATAGATCGTATTATTGCACAATATTAAAATAATTATACCCATTTTGTACTGTCACAGTACCCCCTCCTCAATGAGAGGTTTTATGCCAAAGCATACAACTCTCATTGACATAACCTAAAAGGACCAGTTCGGATATGGCGCCATGACCCCCCTTAAATTTTATTAAAATCATGGGTTACTCACCTCCCTAATCCAGTGACTGCGGCTGCACCTGCATGACTTTACTGGATTTTCTTTTGTAGAATCCCAACACCATAAAGCCAGGCAGGCACTAGACGCCCCTGCCCTGACGCGTTGGCCAGCACAGGGTCGTCACCACAGTGTCACCAGACTCTGAAACAATCAATAAAACATTACTAGATGGCCTTGCATTATTTCATATCCTGAACTGATTTGGTCTCCTCTTAGCTGTACTGGTTTGCCTTTTTCGAAATACTGGCTTTTTCTTAACTTCTAAATGTAACACATAACATTGTTTAACAGAAATATCCTTAACATAACATCATACACTTTCTCCTAAATATCTAACATCGACAGTCTTTTGGAAGTTATAATTCCAACTTCAAAATGATTTACGAATTCAAGTAAACACCAATTTCATATTACTTTTTCATTTAAACATCTCATTTTATCTCTCAAGTCCTAATCATTAATGCAGATTACTACTGCTATCTTTATACAATACATGACTAATACAAAAAATAAACAATTATTCACTACTACTGTAACGATACAATTAAGCCAAATCTCGTACCAGTGATAAAAAAGATAATTCTTAATATAAAATTACTTCATATGAAATAAAATGTGTAAAAAATGATTAAAATGTAAATATTTTGACATGATTGAGCCAACAACCCAAACATAAAGAAGGGAACCACGTCACAACACAATTAAGAAAAGTACGATATACTCGTATTTACTTAAGAAAAATATGATAGACAAAACAATGATGGACACAGAACTAAAGAAGAACCAGAAGAAGAGGACAGATCCATACAAGTAAACAGAATTTAAACCAGAAGAGAAGAAGAGGAGAACCGAGCCGGATTGAAGAAGAAGAAGAGGAAGAATGAAGAGGAGACAGATAAAACCCAAGGGGAAACTAACACACATATATAAAAGGGAAAGATTGTATGTTTAGAGATAGAATACGGTCAATAAACCTTGAATAATTATGTATTAATGAAACCAATGTTATTATTAGCATTAATTTAACCTAGGTACCCATTTTTAAGACAATACAATTGTAAAGCAATGTAGTATAGGAAAAGTACATTAACCCTGTCAGAAAGGTTAGATTCAACCAAAACACAACTAGCCTAATATTGTTTATAGTAAATATAATACTAAAACAAAATAGTGAGAAATGGTAGGAGAAAGTATAGGGATTACCCATTAAATAACACTAATTACAAAACAGTGAACCAAAGTGAAGTGCTTTAGTGAAGTGTAAATGCCCTAAAAAATAGTGAAAGTGGATGTGAAGCATTCAAAATAGAATGCTAAGTAAATAGACACTCTGTAAAACATTGATAAACCACCAATGATTGGAGTGAGATTATAATTAGTTATATGCCTAGAAGTAATTAGAAATAGTAATCCAAATTAATATTAAGGAAGCTTGTAATAATATTCAGGGAGAAAGCCCAGTACAATAACTTGTGTTAACATGGCATGATAGGATAGAAGTAAAGTTTGTTACTAAAGATTAAAATTGCAAAGAATACAACACCCCATGTTGAAAGGGGAATTAACCTTCATAATATTAGAGAAAGTGACAATGTTTATCACCCTAGTTTATAAGACAAGAAAGAAATCAATGTTAGTACTAAGAATAATTTATGACTTGTAAAGAATAGTTGATTCAATGTTAAAGAAGGAATATGGCTGAAAGGGACTTACAGTCCATAAACCTAACTATTATATTTTAAATGAAGAGTAATGAAAATGTATGTTGAATAGTAATTAAAACACAAACAAATAAGTGAAGCCCATCAGGCTGAATTCAGAATGTAATTTAAAAAAAGGAAATACACTAAAAAACAATAATGGCTGTTTGTGACTATGAAGACAGTTAACTGCCAAAGACATTCAAATGCAAATTGTATCAATTTCACAAAAAATCTTACTAATCTAAGAACAGTGAATGGACAGTAATAATATATCAGTTATTTCAACACAGAAATATTATTGTAATAATTTAAATTCAAGAAAGATATGTTATTTATTAAATGTCAAATAATTAGACTATAGTTAACGTGTAACAGAATATGACCTTATGAGGTATCATTGTAAACTTTGAAAGGAAAGAAAAATAATAGTGATGTCATTTATTATCCCAAAGGAATTATAAGGGAATAAAATCATTAGGAAAATACTTAATAAATTTGAATAAAAATTCAAACATTTCTAACAATGTATGTAAGGAGTAATTAACCAAGCATTGAATTATTGGTTACTATGACAACAAGACGTTTGAGGGCTTATTTTTCCGTTAAATTAGAGAGACGCTGAAGAAACGAAGCGTGGGTAAGCCACACGAAAAATTGGACAAACTAAAATTTTAATTTAAACAGTTATAAAAAGTCGAATCAGTGAACCAAGATAACCCAATATGAAGAGACGTCGATCTATACAGAATTAATGATGTCCAGGAACGAAATTAAATAAACTAATTAAAGAAAAAACCCAGACCAGTTTGAAGAAGATGTTGGAAGCCTTCAACCAGCCCAAATTCGAAAAATATACGCCTATCCTGATGACAACACAGACAACGTGAGATGAACTGATAAGTACCGAATAATTCCTTACTCCCAAAACCCCAAATTACTTAAATTATTTTCAAATGATAAAATTTCTCACTATTTAAAAAGTAGTATTTTCTTTCAAAGGTAAAGGCATAATTTACTTACATTAAAAAAACATTGAATTAAACTATAGAGATAACCTTATTTGTGAACATAACTACTGTAACAGAAATACGACACTACTGAACAAATTGTACAAACACATTATAAATCCTAAGTACGTATAAGGTATAGTAGTGTATTTTTTTTCATGTAATCAACGTTTATGTCTATTTTCATGATCCAAAGAACTCAAGATTTTAAAAACACAGTAATTTGTTAAAAGTAACTGAACGATAGTGTTTTGAAATCAATTTTGCCAACCTGAGATATTTTGTGTTTCAAGCTCTAAGCCGGAGCATAATATTATAAATTTGTTTATGATTCATTTGTCATATTTATTGATAATTAAATGTGTATTAAAAAACGCAGTACAGAACATTACTATCTTGTTATTTCATAGGATTTTTGTAGAATATATGTGTGTTAGCGAAGTTTTAAGCAACAGCCAACTAGCGCTCACCACAAGCGGCCGAGTCGACAACCTGTGTAGCAGCGGGAACAATTCGAACGTCACAGCTGTCTAGCTAATATCACGTATTACCTTAAAAATTAAATGTTTTAATTGTTTAACAGAAACAATTTGGCGCCACCCGGGAATCGTAATCCCTATGAATTAACAGGTAGGTTGTACTGGTGACATTGACAATGCTACGGACTCCAGTAGTGACGTCGATTTATGTAACAACCAGTGTGAGGCAAACACACTACATTCACACTAATACACAAAATAGACAGGTGTGATACATTTTAACAGGTACGACCCTACTAGATTGTTACATATTGGCGACCAGCAACGTGCGGCTGGTAAGAATAACTAGCGGCAATCATGAATAGACACGGGATGGTTACGAGACGCAAAGGGAAGGAAACACCAAACCAAGAAGGAAACCCAGAAGAAATGGAGGAAGTTGAGGAAGTAGAAGTGGAGGAAACGACTGGAGAATTGTCAGAAGAAAACCCACAGGAGGACCAAATGGAAAATCCTAATACAACTGAACCGGAAATAGAAGCAGAAGTCATGGTGACTGAACAACCAGTCAAACCGACAGAAGAAACGAATTTGAATAGCATGATGAAGTTCATGATGGAACAATTTGGACAAATGAACAGGAGCCATGAAGATTTAAATAAAAAATTAGAGTCGGACAAGGAAGATTTGAATAAAAGATTAGAAAAACTAGACCTAAACAGTGAAGATTTGAATAAAAGATTAGAAAAACTAGACCTAAACAGTGAAGATTTGAATAAAAAATTAGAGAAACTAGACCTAAACAGTGAAGAATTGAAGAAACAAATGAAGGAGAGTATAGAATTCCTGAATGATAAAATAGAAAGCAACCATGAAGACTTGAAAAGAAGTCAAGAGGTATTGGAGAAGAAGAGCGAAGAACTGAAGAAACAGATCAAGAAGGATCTGGAGATAGTAAACAAAAAGATGGAAACTAATCATGATGTTCTCCAACGGAAAATCGAGAAAGAAAGTAAGAAAACCAAGGAGGAATGGAAGCAACAACTAGTCGAATGTCGAGAAGAGATTAGACAAACGGTAACAGAGACCAACGAAACAGCGATACAAATCAGAGAAGAATTAAATAATAAAATTAGTAACGTTGAAGAGGAAGGTAAATTGAGGGCGACGGAGTTCTACCAAGTCCTTACTGAAGGGTGCCAAAAGAATAAACAAGAAGTGGTCAAGGAACTGGAGGAGAGGCACCAAGAGCTACAACTGGATGTAAACAATCGAGTGGAGAAAGTGTATACCGTCATAGATAAAATCGACGGACTGACCCGAGAAAACATCCAGGGAATCAGTATGCGAGAGAAACAGATGCAGGAAGAGTTAGATGCATTAAGAGAAAAACCACATAATCACACACAGTTCATAACCAGTGAGAACAGAGAAATGATTAATTTTCATAGCTACAGGAGAAACCCGATAGAATTCCTCAAACGGGTAGAAGAACTGATAGAGAAGAACAGAGAAACCAGATGGTCTAGTGTGAGAAGTATGATCGACGAGATGTTTCGTGACACCCATGACAATTGGTGGACGGCCACAAGACCTGAGATAAATGATACTCAAGAGTTCAAGAAACAGTTCAGGCAGAAGTATTGGTCCGAATCAACACAGAATGTGGTCCGCAATGACATCAGTAACGGAAGGTACGAGACGCAAGGAGGACACACGTTAACATCGTACTTTCTGGGAAAGGTATGTTTAGCCAGAAATTTGGAACCCAGGATACCGGAAGAGTCGTTGGTGATACAACTGGGTTACCATTACGAAGAGGCCATCCAGAAGGCCAGGCGACAAGGCCAAATTAAAACAATCCAAGGAATGGTAAGCCTACTGGAGGACCTGGAGAACGATAACCAGTATCAAAAAAACAGGATCACAAACCAAAGATACAATAAGTGGAATGAACACAATAATACACCTAATTTCCAGGGACCATACAATTATCCACAAGGCAATAATCGAAATAACTGGGGCCGGAATAACAATAATAATAATGCAGAACCAACATTCAATGGAAACGATCAGCATCGCCATCCAAATAACCAGCCTGGTAACCGAGGACAACAGAACCATCACCCAGGAAGTCCAAACAATAATAGAAGCAGCCCAAATAATAACAACCGACCAAATGAGAATTATCGAGGAGTAGAACCTGAACAACGTACCAACAGTCACCCCAATGACCACAATTATTACGGCAACCGGTATCATCCCAATTACCAGTACAACCGGGGACCCGGGGGCAATTCAAATAGGAGTGACAATCGACGTCATGTAAATTTTATTAGTGGGAGAAGGCGGAATAACCACCGAAGATACAACTCAAATTGGCACCAAGAACCATGGTACAATGCATCCAACGAGACTGACAACAGACCATCAGTGAACAGGAACCATGAACCAATACAAAATGGAAATAAACAGCAAAATGTGCCACACAATGAAACGAACGACCAGCCAAGCAACCTGGCCGTCAGCCAGCAGCCACCTTTAAACTAAAAAGGTCAGTGATAAAGTATGAACGCCCTTCACATGACCAATCACTTGGGTTGATACGTCAAACGTCAGATAAACAAACCAACGATAATTTACAACAATTATTTAAAAAATATTCGAGAAGAACTTCTCGAGGAAGAGGCCACTCAATTACCACAGAACAATAGTGAAATTGTTCATATAAAGGCAACAATAAACGGTACCATAACCAGTATCCTGGTAGACACGGGGTCTAATATCTCTCTCATTAACCAACCTGAATTAGAAAGAATTCAAGCTCACTCTCGAACACCAATACCTACATTGCCAATAAATAATATAATCATCATTGGCGCAACGGGCAAACAGAACAAAACAATAAGAAAACAAGTGTCATTGGAGCTAGATAATCTAGAATCCACCATTTCTATTATATTTCTAGTGGCAAGTGGGCTACCTTTCAATATGCTCATCGGATGTGATATACTAAGAAGGTATTCAGCAGTAATAAACCTGCAGAAGGGAGTAGTGTTGTTAAATTCAGAACAAGGAACCTGGTCCGCGAACATTATAAATTGTGTACCAAGTCCAACTGCTTTAAGCCAAAACACAGAACTGAAAAGTTATTATTGCCAGAGGCACGAGCCAGATATCACCATAGTAGAGGAGGAGGAGCGTAAGACCTTATGGAACCAGAAGCTGGAAGAGATTATCACCTTCCAAAGAGAACGGGCTATGCAGGAGATTAGTAAACAACAATCCAAAAAATTAATCGCCATTTATAATGAATATCAGCATGTCTTTTCGAACATCCCAGGAAAGGTTAAAGGATACCAATGTAAAATTCAATTCCGAGAACCAGTGGACTTCCACCGGAAATCATATCCAATAGCACATTCTCTAAAAAACGAAGTTAGAATGGAAATAAATAGAATGATTGCCGAAGATATAATTGAGTACAGTCATTCTCAATATACCAGCCCCATAGTTGCCATACCCAAGAAAAATGGCAAGGTACGAATTTGCCTAGACGCCCGAGAAATAAATAAGATGATTATAAATGACAGAACCTCACCAGGAGAAATAGAAGAAATTCTGAAGAGATTCCACGGAATCAGATATATTAGCACTTGGGATACTGTATGTGGGTATTGGCAGGTAGAGCTGCACCCACACAGTAGACAATACTTAGCATTCCTGTTCGACGGTAGAAACTACCAGTTCAAAAGGCTACCATTTGGACTAATAAATTCAGTAGCAGTGTTCGTGAAGTGCATGTACCAAGTGTTAGGTCAAGAGGCACTGGAATTTACTACAGTGTACGTTGACGACCTACTTATCACGTCAGCAAACTGGGACGAACACTGTGAAAGAGTCAGACATGTATTGGAAAAATTATCTAACAACAATATCACACTTAAGTTAGACAAATCAAAGTTCATTGCTAAAGAAGTAAAATTCTTAGGATTCAACCTAACTGAAGAGGGAATCTCTCCATCCCAAGAGAAGGTTGACGCCATACAAAATTTCCCATCACCAAGAAACAAAAAACAGTTGCAATCCTTCCTAGGAGTATGTAATTACTACAGGAAATTTCAGACCAACTACTCCCACCTAACAGCAAAATTTTCCAAGCAATTATCTTCAAAAGAAAAATGGACGTGGGGAGTGGAACAAGAAGAAGTGTTTAAATTAATCAAACAAAAATTTGTTGACACTGTTATTTTACACCACCCTAATTTTGCAAAACAGTTCTATCTAAACTGCGACGCTAGTGATGTAAGTCTAGGCGCAGAATTATACCAAGAAGACGAAGATGGCAATCACCTAGTCATTAGCTTCGCCAGCCGAATACTCAATAGCTGTGAGCGTAACTATAATGTTACAGAAAAGGAGTTGCTCAGCATAGTATTTGCGTGCGGCAAGTTTAGGACGTACATACTTGGATATAATATAACGGTCCGAAGCGATCATAAATCAATATCGTTTCTAAAACAATGTAAGTTGAATCATGGCCGACTTACTCGATGGATACTTGCTTTGCAAGAATACCACATTACATGGGAATATATTCCAGGACGAAAAAATATAGTGGCTGATGTTTTGTCCATAATAAATGTAGTAAATCAGACATTTGAAGGAGAAAAGGGGAAGATAGCAAAAGTGTATTATATATTGAAGGATAGAAAAGACCTGGAAGATATTATGAACCAAAGAGTGTTGCAACAAGAGCAAGATACAAAAATATCCAACATCAGAAGAAGACTGATGGAGTCTGAAGCCATTATTAACCAATTTTACTGTGTGTACAACAATATTTTATTTATGAAAACAAAAAAGAACCAAGATACTTGGAAACTGGTAATTCCTCAATCATTAGAAAATCAAATCATCAAAGATTATCATGTGAGATACGGTCACATGGGAACAATTAAAATGGTAAAAGCATTAGAGGAAGATTTGTTTATAAAAAATATTGCAAGAAAAGTAAGTAAAAACATAAAAACCTGCACATTGTGTCAGATGGTCAAAACCAATAACGAAAGGAAGGATGGAACGATGATACCCATCACATCAAGTGCCAAATTAGAGAAGGCGTTCCTCGACATATGTGGACCATTCCCACGTAGCGGAGGGCGACATGGCTACAAATTCATTGTTATCATACTTGACCATTACACCAAATTATATGCTATAAACAGAGCCACAACAAAGAAAATATGAGATATTATCAAAAATAAATACATTATAGAGATTGGAAGACCGTACATGTTAATAACAGATCATGGAACGCAATTTAAAGGAAGGAAATGGAGAGAAGAGTTATTAAAACTAAATATTAAAACTTATAAAACATCAGTCTACCACCCTAGCAGCAATCCCGCAGAAAGAATGTTGAGGGAGGTGGGACGCATTTTGAGAACTTATTGTCATAACAACCAGAGAGAATGGTACAAATATTTACCTTCAACCGAAGTGTTTTTAAACATCAGTTACCACCAATTCACTGAAAGTACACCTTACTTGATGATGTTCGAGAGGAAGCCAAACAGAGAGATACAAGAGATAATAAAATTCCCAAAAGACCCAGAAGACCCGTATGACAAAAATAAATGGTACAGCCTAATAGTGGAAAAAATTGAGAAACAAAAGGCCAAATATGCAAAGAACCAACCCAAAATAATCAAATATAAAGAGGGAGAAAAAATACTAATTAAAAATCGTGAACTACCAAGTACAATGGAAGGTATAGCAAAGAAATTATTATTGCTATACACTGGTCCGTATATCATCACAAGAGACAATGGTAATAATACTTACCAGATCAGTAATATCAATACAAGGAAAATCAAGGGAGTTTACAACCAAACTTCAATAAAAAAGTTTTACGAAGAAGAATAAAACCATTGTGAAAAGAAACCGATTTCAAAATTCTAAAAGAAATTGTAAGAGCAGCTTACTCAAATATTTAGATGATATATGCGGAACAATAAAAAAGTTTTATAATAATGAAAAAAAAAAAATTGAAATATGAAGTATGAAGTAAAAAGTGAGATAATCAGGAATAAGTTACACACATTCCTATGTAATAAAAATGTAAGAAGCACAAACTTACAATTATAATTAAAACAAAAAATAGCTAAAAAGGAATACGCTACAAACATTCCTTTAAGGTAAGACCATTAACTTACCAAAGAATTATCAAAAATGATGTTGAATACAGAGTAAAATAAACAAAAATAAAATCAAGTTCAAATTACTGAGATAAATACTTGAAATTATACTGAATCAAAAGTATTATCAGAAAAAAAAAATAAATAAAACTATACCTGGTACAAGGAGAGAGAGAGAAATTGTATATAAAACCAATATACAGATATGGCTATAGCAGAATCCTGCTAAATGTCTAAAACAATTAAAATGATCACAACGAGCATTGAAAACAAAATAATGAAAAGTGAGATATGATGAAATTAACATATGAATAAAGATAAAATTTCTCAATATAGTAAATGAGTAGATGTTAGTGTATAGTTAAGGTATAGCGGAAGGAAGAATGAGTAGTAATGATAAAGTGATCTAAAAACAAACCACAAGGTGGACAATCCCAATTATATTATTATTATTATTAAGTCACAAGTTGACAAAGATTTAAGATTGACTGTTGAAAGGTCCAGCAATCTATATGAACTGAGTAGAGAAGATATGCCTCTAGTCTCAGAAAAATGAGTAGTAATGGGAGAAACCAGCTACTATATAAAGTTAGGGAAAAATTTGTGTATGAGGGAATATGCACCAATGGAAATAAATAAAAACAGATCCAAATAAAATGGAGTGAATTAAGTAAGAAGAGAAATGGAGAATGGAGAAACAAACAAGGAAGAGAAGGAAAAAAGTTATCTATAACTGATAATTTCATAAAAAACTATGCTAGTGTTTTATTAAAATGATCAATTTTAGAGGAGAGGCATTATGTAACGATACAATTAAGCCAAATCTCGTACCAGTGATAAAAAAGATAATTCTTGATATAAAATTACTTCATATGAAATAAAATGTGTAAAAAATGATTAAAATGTAAATATTTTGACATGATTGAGCCAACAACCCAAACATAAAGAAGGAAACCACGTAACATACTTAAGAAAAATATGATAGACAAAACAATGATGGACACAGAACTAAAGAAGAACCAGAAGAAGAGGACAGATCCATACAAGTAAACAGAATTTAAACCAGAAGAGAAGAAGAGGAGAACTGAGCCGGATTGAAGAAGAAGAAGAGGAAGAATGAAGAGGAGACAGATAAAACCCAAGGGGAAACTAACACACATATATAAAAGGGAAAGATTGTATGTTTAGAGATAGAATACGGTCAATAAACCTTGAATAATTATGTATTAATGAAACCAATGTTATTATTAGCATTAATTTAACCTAGGTACCCATTTTTAAGACAATACAATTGTAAAGCAATGTAGTATAGGAAAAGTACATTAACCCTGTCAGAAAGGTTAGATTCAACCAAAACACAACTAGCCTAATATTGTTTATAGTAAATATAATACTAAAACAAAATAGTGAGAAATGGTAGGAGAAAGTATAGGGATTACCCATTAAATAACACTAATTACAAAACAGTGAACCAAAGTGAAGTGCTTTAGTGAAGTGTAAATGCCCTAAAAAATAGTGAAAGTGGATGTGAAACATTCAAAATAGAATGCTAAGTAAATAGACACTCTGTAAAACATTGATAAACCACCAATGATTGGAGTGAGATTATAATTAGTTATATACCTAGAAGTAATTAGAAATAGTAATCCAAATTAATATTAAGGAAGCTTGTAATAATATTCAGGGAGAAAGCCCAGTACAATAACTTGTGTTAACATGGCATGATAGGATAGAAGTAAAGTTTGTTATTAAAGATTAAAATTGTAAAGAATACAACACCCCATGTTGAAAGGGGAATTAACCTTCATAATATTAGAGAAAGTGACAATGTTTATCACCCTAGTTTATAAGACAAGAAAGAAATCAATGTTAGTACTAAGAATAATTTATGACTTGTAAAGAATAGTTGATTCAATGTTAAAGAAGGAATATGGCTGAAAGGGACTTACAGTCCATAAACCTAACTATTATATTTTAAATGAAGAGTAATGAAAATGTATGTTGAATAGTAATTAAAACACAAACAAATAAGTGAAGCCCATCAGGCTGAATTCAGAATGTAATTTAAAAAAAGGAAATACACTAAAAAACAATAATGGCTGTTTGTGACTATGAAGACAGTTAACTGCCAAAGACATTCAAATGCAAATTGTATCAATTTCACAAAAAATCTTACTAATCTAAGAACAGTGAATGGACAGTAATAATATATCAGTTATTTCAACACAGAAATATTATTGTAATAATTTAAATTCAAGAAAGATATGTTATTTATTAAATGTCAAATAATTAGACTATAGTTAAAGTGTAACAGAATATGACCTTATGAGGTATCATTGTAAACTTTGAAAGGAAAGAAAAATAATAGTGATGTCATTTATTATCCCAAAGGAATTATAAGGGAATAAAATCATTAGGAAAATACTTAATAAATTTGAATAAAAATTCAAATATTTCTAACAATGTATGTAAGGAGTAATTAACCAAGCATTGAATTATTGGTTACTATGACAACGAGACGTTTGAGGGCTTATTTTTCCGTTAAATTAGAGAGACGCTGAAGAAACGAAGCGTGGGTAAGCCACACGAAAAATTGGACAAACTAAAATTTTAATTTAAACAGTTATAAAAAGTCGAATCAGTGAACCAAGATAACCCAATATGAAGAGACGTCGATCTATACAGAATTAATGATGTCCAGGAACGAAATTAAATAAACTAATTAAAGAAAAAACCCAGACCAGTTTGAAGATGTTGGAAGCCTTCAACCAGCCCAAATTCGAAAAATATACGCCTATCCTGATGACGACACAGACAACGTGAGATGAACTGATAAGTACCAAATAATTCCTTACTCCCAAAACCCCAAATTACTTAAATTATTTTCAAATGATAAAATTTCTCACTATTTAAAAAGTAGTATTTTCTTTCAAAGGTAAAGGCATAATTTACTTACATTAAAAAAACATTGAATTAAACTATAGAGATAACCTTATTTGTGAACATAACTACTGTAACAGAAATACGACACTACTGAACAAATTGTACAAACACATTATAAATCCTAAGTACGTATAAGGTATAGTAGTGTATTTTTTTTCATGTAATCAACGTTTATGTCTATTTTCATGATCCAAAGAACTCCAGATTTTAAAAACATAGTAATTTGTTAAAAGTAACTGAACGATAGTGTTTTGAAATCAATTTTGCCAACCTGAGATATTTTGTGTTTCAAGCTCTAAGCCGGAGCATAATATTATAAATTTGTTTATGATTCATTTGTCATATTTATTGATAATTAAATGTGTATTAAAAAACGCAGTACAGAACATTACTATCTTGTTATTTCATAGGATTTTTGTAGAATATATGTGTGTTAGCGAAGTTTTAAGCAACAGCCAACTAGCGCTCACCACGAGCGGCCAAGTCGACAACCTGTGTAGCAGCGGGAACAATTCGAACGTCACAGCTGTCTAGCTAATATCACGTATTACCTTAAAAATTAAATGTTTTAATTGTTTTAACAGAAACAATTTGGCGCCACCCGGGAATCGTAATCCCTATGAATTAACAGGTAGGTTGTACTGGTGACATTGACAACGCTACGGACTCCAGTAGTGACATCGATTTATGTAACAACCAGTGTGAGGCAAACACACTACATTCACACTAATACACAAAATAGACAGGTGTGATACATTTTAACAGGTACGACCCTACTAGATTGTTACACTACAGATACATCGATAATTAGAAAAATCTACTCCCATACTTCATTACTATCAGTATCATAACAATAATTATCAATTCTATTCTTTTTCTTATTCATTAAGAATTTATTCATTAACAATTTACAATCCTCCTTGCATATCCTTGTTTAATATCTTATACAAATCAAATCAACACAAATTTCTCAAATTTACTACCAAGATTTCTATCTTGTAAATTAATTAAACCATCTCAAATTAGTTTAATTCCATTATAAAATTTTATAATTACATAAACATCAATTATTACTAACAATGAATCCTCATTATCATAATACACTCAATCAGAATTATTAACATTGAGTACACATCATATAACATAACCTAACACATAAGTACATTTAAGACCAATAAGACCATTTCACACCCCCTTTTGTACAATTGTATATTGTACCTTGATAGACTGCAGTGCCGTGCAGACAAATGATGATGTAACATGCCTGAAAGTAGAGTTGATTTCCCCGACTTTTCGGGCGATTACTGCCTTACCAGCACTAATCGTGGTTTTGGCTAGCGGTCAGCTATGGCCATAAATTAAGACCCTTGACCATAGCTGGCTTGAAATTGGTCTATATTATAAATTGATGGGGGGTGAAACTAGGGGAAATCCCGGAAACTATGGAACAGCGGCTGCCACTCTGTTCGAGGAGGAACAGCAAGGCCAGGTGGTAGACCCACATTAAGGGTGTGTAATTATGTAACAAAAGATATGTTGATGTCTAAATCTTTCAAATGTAACACTGAAGCAAGGACACGGAGATGTAAAATTCCTCCACCTATGCCGTCCTTGTGGAGGCAAATGGGCGCCACAGTCCAACAGAAAAACAATAGTGTGTGTGGCTGGGGGGTTGCTCAGGGGAGCAACGAATTAAAAATTTGTAACCTAAAGATGATAACTCGCTCTTGCACTAATTACATGCTTGTATTATGATTTGATAAATAGGTGTTCGTATGTTTATTATACTGTGTTTATTCTGTCGCATAAATGTATTATTTTATTGTGTTAGAGATAAGGATTGATAAAATGGGTGATGCGTATAATTTTGAAATGTTTGTAGTAAGGTCATTCACCTTGCTAAGAAAATCAGCTGATCCGCTGTAGAATGTCACTTATAAATGTTTGCAAATTTCCAATGATTAATGTTTGAATACTGATTTTAATGTGTTAAAGATTTTATTTTAAATGATGAAAATAATTTGATATAGTTGAGAATTTTAAATGATTTGTGAAAGATAGTAAAAGGTAGATTTTGGGTGATTAATATTTTGTTGGGACATGTAGATCAGTCCAAGTTGAGTTTAAAGGGGTAATAGAGAGAATAATATTGTTATGAATAAATGTAATAGAGAATTTGAGAAGTATTGATAGTGTTACAATTAAAACCTTATGGGTGTATTTAATTATATTCGAGGATGTTTGAAAGCCCCACGTTGCAGGCGGCAATTTGTAACAAATCTACTTTACAAATGCTGTTGCGGGTTTATTTACTTATATGAGACTCCTGTGTATCAACGTTAAGCCCCACGTTGCAGGCGGCAATTTGTAACAATTCGAATCAGTTGGTTGGTGTGTTACTAATATATCTTATACAGCTCTGTAAGTTATTTATTTATTTATGTAAAAATTTTCTTCCTCAGTATTAATCTTCAGCCCCACTGTTGGGTTCACCAATGTGTAACAAATTATTTATTATTACTTTATTAATTAGATTTATTTTAGGTTTCGGGGTTTAATCAAGCTCCACGTTGGTTTGCGCCAATTTGTAACAATTTACCAATGTTACGTGTTTTTAATCAATCTGTTATTTATAAATATTATTTGTGTAGTCTTATATGTGACCTCCTGCAACTCAAATTTAATAGGCAAATATCTTTGTTATTATGTTATTTTAACTTTAAAGTGTACTATAATACAGGTTTACCTAATTATTCAATAGTTACGCAATATTAATGATATACTTCATGTATTGACTTAATGTATTGAGAATTCTCGCCAACCCTAGTCCCTCTGTCTTGTGAAATTCAATTCAAAATTTGTACAGGAAACACGCTAGTTCGGCAATCTCACGTTCAACCAGCTGTTGACAATTAGCGCTGTTATTCGTAATAGGCTTGCGTCTAGGTTAACTGTTTCACCGGATTTTATTCACTCTTTTACCTGTAAATTACTCCACCCACAACATATAATACCTATTCTACAATAACATAAAACATCATCATATACAAGAAAGATTCTTTATTGATTTTGTACTTTATTTCAAACTAACAGTTCTCTTAAAAATGATAATATCATTATATCGATTATACGATGGTAGATCGATCGTCAGTTGACCAAGTTCCTTTTGATTTATACAAATTAAATATAATATTAAATATCTCTTATCCCAGGGTACGTGTGATTCTTTTAACCATTAGTAAGGCCAGGTAATGCAAAATTAAGGTTACTTTAGTATTACAGAATGTTATTAATTCTAAATATACTGAAATTAAAAATAAGCTGGTTTTACCGGGTTGATGAATCTCAAAGTGGCAGTGTACATCAGCAAACAGTTGAAAATTGACAAATTAGATTATCTTCCTCCAGAAAAAGTGTTCCGATCCTTAATAAAATTGACGGTGGGATGTACTGGAAAGCCCCAGGAACTCTTCTGACCTTCGTTCTTCTATTACGATCCTAGTGGTTGTCCGTCTCGGTGGAACTGAAGTCGTATTATAGCTTCTTCTTGAGAGTGAAGGTTATTTCTTCAGAAACGAGGTCTTCGTATATTTTTCTATAATTCCGTTAGTTTAGGCCTTTTGCTTCCATTAATTAGTCTCCTGGTTGGATGGGAAATCGGGTTTAATACTAAATCCAACGGAATTATCTTGATGAGTGAAGTAAGGAAATCTTGATCTTTTAGAGGTATTTGGTTATAATTTTGAAGTTTGATTTGTTTTATTATTCATCAGTGGTGTTATAGAATTAGTTTTCAATTTTGATTTATTAATTTAGATTCATTTTTTTTTTCAAATTGTGTCATTCTTTTTTAAAAGTGTCTCCTCATCTGAACTCAATAGCATATAACAATCGAAACGAATGAATGAAAATCAACAAGATTTTTTTACATTTTAGTTACCCTAACAACCGTTACTTTCTGTCATTGGATGATATTTGATATCCTAGAGCCAGAATTATAAAATATTACTACTCTTTTTTAATAAAATACTCCATGCTTGGAATTATACCAAATTACCTAAAACTCTCACCCAACCTACAACCAACTTATTATACCGTATATATTTTACTATAGTTTCATTGGACTGGACTTATTAAAAAGGTATTAATTTCCTTTTACAAATATTAAATTTAGGCCTATAGGTTTTCTTACAACTGTTATAATATTGTTTTAACTTAATTTTTCTTTACCTGACCTACTGTACAAATAGTCACTGGTTTATGGCCACTTACATTAATTTTAATTTCCTGGTTTTACTTTATTACTTTAATTAATTCGTCCTGGAACCTTTTATTATTTTACAACATAATTATCAGAACTACTTGTCAACCTTTAAACACTTATTGCCATCCTGGCCAAGTTTACAAACATTAATTCAAAACAACTTCATCAATCAATTTTAGTCAATACATTTAACATAAGATAATACCTAACAAAGGTATTTATACTTAATTGTCTAAAGACAATTTTAACATAAATAAAAGGAGTACCACTGACTCAGTACTTCTATAACACAACAGTTCCCTCTTACCATACACAAAACATGAAATAACTATCCTGTAAACACTACCATGCTACAGTATAAAAACAAGTACAATATGTAACACATTAATCATTGATGGAATAGTATTTTATACTTCATATTATTTATTACATCTTTAAATTTATATACATCTGAGATGTATTAATTACTAAGTAACCTTAATATCGGGGTATGGTTCTAGACCATAGTTACTTCATTTTTATGTAACGTGGGGGACCTCAAATCTGTTACGTTACAATAGTGACACAGTAGATATGAGGATAATATGTAGAGTATTGATTGATATTTTGATGTAATAAGTAATTGGAGATATTTTGTTGTAGTTGAAGTGAGGTAATGGGAATGGTAATTAGTGGATGGGAATTTTGTAAGAGGGGATAGTGTGGTAGGAGTCCGCAACAAAAGGGTTGGGACGGAAGGGACCGTTTAGCGCCGGAAAGGGTTGCCTTTGGGATAAGTCCAGGAACCAACATAAGGGAATGAGCTTTTGGGGGGGGGGAACACACATCCTGAGTACAAAGGGTTAGAGAGTATTTTTTTTTTATAAGGGTAGAATGATGCGAATTGAGTTGAGTAGTAAGTTGGGTTTAGAGATTGTTTGATAGATGTTTTGATAGAGATGGGCGTCATGTTTAGTTAAAGCTGTTAGTGGAATTAAAGTCAGAAGGGATTAAGAATATATATATAAAAGCCGAGTTGTAAATCAAGTTAGTATAAATAATTAAATCACCCAAACTAACGGGGAATGAGAACATTAAAGAAAGAGAGTTATAGTAAACATATAGAATGTTAATTGAAACAAGTGGCAATTTTAATAGAATGTGAAAGTAAATTAAGGTTGTAAAGTGTGTAATTTTGAGTAATTTAAATGTCAATTTATTAATTGTATTAATACTATTGGTGATTTCAAATGTCTTATTTTATTATGTTTTATTATGTTTTAAGGTAAACTTTTAAAGAGGTTTAATGCATTTTCTGAGGTAGCTTACGTATAACCTGTGTAGGTCAAGGTTGTGGACTTGATCCAGTTCGATCAGCTGATGGGTGATGTTATATACTAGATCCGTTATGGCAATGAAGTAATGCCAATTTTGCTATTTAATTGATTTAAATAATAAAAAAAATTTAAATAGTGAGAAAAGTATATTTTAATAAATTTAAATTTTTTTTCGGAAAAAAAAATTTTTATTTTACTTTTTGTGCCTGCCATCTAATTGAGGTTTTAATTTTCAAGTGTATTGTTGTTGAGGTGTATTACTATGGTTTTATTGAATTATATTGATTAGAATGTATGTATAATCACATGCTAGGATAAGGAAGTTCATGTTTTAAGTAAAAGTTCAATTTATTTGTTTTTCTAATTATCAATAGTAACGAAGAGAATTAATCAATTCAGATAAAAGAATTTTATTTTTTTTTATGTTGAAAGTAATTTCAACTTAAATAAATTTTGAAGGTAAAAAATGAAAATTTTGCTAGGATGTAGTTATAAGTGTGTGTACAAGCCCAGTAACTGCTAAAGGCAGCCCAGTGTGCATGGTATGGGGGAACATATTGGTTGAGGATCTGGCGTGGTATAAGACCAGGGATTTGGATTTTGGGGTGGCATGATAGAAGGTGATGTGCGCTGTGGTGCGTGTCTGTTCAATTTTATGGTGTTGGGATCTCGTATAGAGAAGTCCAGTGATCTCGTTCAGATGCGGCCATAGTCACCGAGCCAGGGGGGTTGTTTACCCATAAGGTATAAGAACTAATGGGGGTTGTTGGCACCATATCCTCACCGATCCTCTTAGGGGTTTTAACAATGAGATTTCTTCTGTTTCGACAGAAGACCTCTCATTGGGGGGGGGGGTATTGTAATGGGGCGGAAAAGGGGCTTTTTATGTTATTAACAATTTAGGGTTCATTTTATTAAAATATTCATAATTCACTTCATATGTGTGGTCAGACTCGTGTTTGAGTAGAAGTTTTGTTCAAACAAAGAAACGGTACGCTGTAGCTGGGTGATGAAACAATACAAAGGAATGTCGTGCTGTTGACGATAATACACTTCCTGGAATTTTAAAGCTGTGTGACATCTGCGCACAAACGCGTCACTCCAGCAGGTGCGCAGACCCACGCCAAGAAGCAAAACAAAATGGCTTGGGTGAATTTGATTCAGCAAAGTGCTTTATAGACGACGGAAGTCTTGACGAAGTCCGTCCCACATCTGTGACGTCGACCAGTGCTCGCTGAATATCGTCGACGTCAAATACACAAAAAACCCATGTGTTGAAGGTGTCACCGCTATGACTACCAAATAGAAGGCATTGTTTTCTGCCTTGTCGAATAATTAAAAGTGTAAGAGTCTTGGTAGACGCTCTCCCCAGTTCTCGCAATGACACATACCTGGCCAGGTAGTCAACCAATGGGGCTCATCTATAAAATTCAATATGCAGTAAAAGTGTGCGCAGTTTTTCAAAAAATGTGGAAGTAATAACAGTTTTCTTTTAAAGGGTAGTAGTGAGACCCGTGTCATAGTAAGAATGAATTAATAACTTATTTCGGATACATACAGTGAACTAATAAGTGCGGAACCACGAGGTCGGCGAGGGCGTTACATAAAGTAATTCAATATGTAAATTAAATAAAAGGGGTTTGGTTTTGTAATAGTGTGAATGTGTGTATGTTGGCAGACTGGGCTGTCTGGTAAATATATAAGGTAAGATGTTTAGTGTAACTATAAATGTAACTTAATCATGTCGCAAATTTCCGAAAAAATGTGATGCATATATATTTTTTATTTTACTGTTGGAAAAATAATTGTTGGAGATAATTGACAAGAAAGAATTATATATTAAAAAATGTTTTTTAATCTCTTCATAAAAGGCGAGTTGCGTAAGTTATTCACACAACCTTAAATCATGCTTGCAGTCTAACGTTCGTGTGACGAGATCCTGGGTTAAGAGAAGATTTTTGGAGGTAAGTGGAAAATAATTTTATTTATTTATATTTGTAATTAAATATATTATCACAATTGACACTTGCAGAGATTTACTTATATTTGATTGAAACACATTTTTCACTTTTGAAGGCCTAAATCGACATTGTCCGCGGACTTAGGTTAACACAACCTGTACGGTTTGGAGATATTGATCGAAGTGCGCCATTGGCAATTGGTGTTTGTAGACTATAGGAGCTGGTCATGTGGTACCCCTTCCTTGTTGACCAGGCCATATCGAAACATCTAGAACATTGCAGAAGCTCAGATTTCGTTTCAGTATTATAAACACGGGTTCATTTTGTGATATTCTTCTGACATCAGTCGGATCGATAAATTTTGGTGCCCACATATGGTTAGGTTTATTTATTTTTGTGACGGTAATGCCTACGTCACACTGGCTGATTCATACCATTCCAATTTCGAAAGTCATATTTTATTCAGTTTACATAGATCGTATTATTGCACAATATTAAAATAATTATACCCATTTTGTACTGTCACATAGGTAGTATAATTGTAATACAATTGTGTTTTATGAGTTGACATTTTTCTACTGCGTGTGAACAATTTTTTATTTGATTTGTTATAAGAGACTGTCTTGTTAATTACAAACTGTTTAATTGTGGTAATTAAAGCTGGTGATTAGTGACTGAATTGGTGTCTTGTATTTTGTTTTCCACTGTACCATACGACGATCAAGTAGACCGTCATAACAATAAACAGGGGAGGGACCCGGAACCCCCCCTGTTTATGGGGGTAATTCCATACCCCGCAGACATACCCTGTAGTTGGGGGGCCCGATGACTTAGCTCTAAGACCTGAAATAGACGATAATACAAAAGTTGAATTCAATCACTTAGTAGTAAAACCTAAAGTCACAGAAGTCGATATTCATAATTCCGAAAATAGTAAGGAAAAGAATAAGAAATATTTTGATAAGAAAAGTAAATTGAAAACATACAAAATAGGAGACTGTTTATTTGCGTGACCCCATAGTGAAGCGAGGTCCGCAAAAGAATTTCGGCAAAAGTTGGAAAGGTTCTTATAAAGTTGTAGAAGCACTAAACGAATTAAATTATAAAATTTCCACAAATAAAGGAGAGTTAGTTGTACATTATAATATACTAAAACCAAGCAAAGCTAGTGCCAGAAGCGCAAACTGCACTCGCTGACCAAGACAGACGTTGACAATGTCAGATAAACGTACACAATACTGACCCTGAACTTAACCACACAGCTGATACTCCTACTGCTAATGGAAACGACAGATTGTATACATTTATTTTACCTCCTCGTCCTACAATAAATCTTAATGAAAACAATGACTCCAGTGAAGATGAACAGATTGAAGAAGTGGAAGAAGAATGCTGAAACTAATAATACAATAATAGATGCAGGAGCACAATTAGACTAAAATGATAGACAATGGGAACTACCACGACCAGATAGAACAATAGATGCTGTACAAAGTCAATATAACTTATGATCTAGAAAAAAATAATACCACCCCGAAGGAATTTCTTAGAATAACTCAAATAAAATCTATTTAAGAACTAATAGAAGTTTGACATAATTGTGTACTTTTTCAGATTCGCTGTTGTCTATAATCATGCTGCTCCACAAAGCAGCAAACTTACCTCATGAGCTGAGAGACAATCGTTGTCGCTTGGAATGCACACATCCATTTCAACATCATGTAGCCTCAACAAAGGATTGATATTCATGAAGGAAAGGGATATATTGTTGACTACAGACGTCTGGTCTATTGTAATATCTATACGTACAGTGGATTACAATAATGTTATAGGAAAAGTAAACACCTTGACTCAATGTCTAGAGACCCAGGAACATAACACTCAAGTAAATGCCTTGATCCCTTATTATGAAATATCCCAACTGAAAAGTACCCAAAGACAAGTGTCCAATCTGAAACTCCTGTTACCACTAGAAGAGAGAAAAGAGGTTTAATTAATGGTTTAGGAACTGTTTTTAGATTTTTGTTTGGCACATTGGATGATGATGATTAATAGTGTCTAAATTCAAACTTAGAGTCTCTAGAAGATAAACGTGATTCAGTAATTTATGTAGAGGCTCTCAAATATGGAAAGATTAACTTTAGAAGTAGAAAGTTGTTCTAAAGTAATACAACTACTAGTAAATAAATTAAAGGTAACAACACAAGAATTGAATTCAATAAATTTTACTATTTGGACAGAAATTAAACAATTGAAAAGACAATTAGGATATGAAGCAAAAATTTCAGCTTTATTTAGAGAAATAGAAGTAACTTTAAACTTAATAAAACACAACTTGTACGGTTACAAGAAGCCTTAAAATGATACATCACATGAGTATTTGAGTTCTCTGTTGATTACACTTTTTAAAATGAATGAAATATTAAAAGAAGTAGTTTGCAAACTATCAGTTGGACTTTCACTAGTAATAGATACAGAAATAGGTAAGTTTTATAGTTATTATAGAATTGCAAGTCCATACCTATTAGAAAAATGTAAATAGACTAATTTGGACTAACTGTAGAAATTCCTCTACAATCCACTAAGAGTGAATTTGAATTATTTACTGTAAAACTTCTGCCATATTACGATGATACCTTCACTCAATTTGTGCCCGTACATAGTGAATCAACTTATTTTGCTATTTCTAAGAACAGGCTGAATTATATGTTACTAAGTTATGAACAAGTACAACAGTGTGTGAAAACTCCATATAGAATCTGTCCCCTCAGTGTACCAATTACACCTGCATCTGAAAGCAGCAGCTGTACCTTTGTTATGTTCCGCTAGTCATCAACTGTGCAGAAGAGAAGTAGTGATCGTTATACTTAACTGACATTGTATGCTGGAACTAATGGTGATTTTTGGCTTTACAATATGCCAGAGCCTATTTGAGTGACACTCCAATGCTTCTTTTCACGAAATGATCTAAAATACATGAGTCCACAAGTGCAAGTACTATCTGGTACTGAAATCTTGAATAATACAAGAAATTGGTATATATATATTCTAAGTAACAAGACTTTACTACCACATTCAAAAGAAAACCCCTTCATAAATATTCAGACAAATCATGTGATTATATAATCCATTTAAAATACACTGAAGTTTTCTGAAATTAAAACTTTCCAGCCAAATAACAAAACCATAGCTGAAGACATTGTAGCAGATATTCATTAAATTCTAAATAATGTAACTAACCCAATTAACACTATCTCAGTAACAGAGCTGCAGAAGAAGCTGGACCTGATAGGAGAGGAAGGTAAACAAACCACGACATCGTATTAATTCATTATAGTATTCCTGCTTATCTTCCTTCTGGAATAACATGTTACACACCATTATAGTAAAAATTCACGATTAGCTCTTTCAAGCTTCTCAGTTCATCATCGTATCAGAAATGGATTTCCGATCTGATGATGAGCTGCGAAGCTTGAAAGCGCTAATCAGAAATTTTTACTATAATGGTTTGCAACAGTATTATTTGTTTGTGATTATGACCGCTAACACAACTTTCTTAATTAAATATCTTCCTTCTGACCTCAAGTGTGATAGCACTTATTTGTGGCATGCATCACACTGCAAAAATGCAGAAGTCATTCCAATCCACTCCAGTCACTACTTCTCCTCCTCCTCAACCTTCACAGCCAACGGATGTCATCTATGAGGAAATCCAAGTAAGCTGAATCTTCATGATATTGTTGCTTACAGAAACACACACGCACACAGCCTACTCACTCTTGTTCAGAGAAACATAGTCATCACTTAAACAAGCGTATAGCAGCCTGCAAGGAAATAGTCCGTCAAGGTCACACCACTTACAGTGTTGCCACTAAGCAACAGTTTCACTTTCTTCTGAAAAAATGCTACACAGTAGTAAGCCTACTTAACGAAAAGAATATAACAATATGATTTTTAAATTAAATATTTACTAAATATAATTAATTCACTACCGACTCTGAACACAAAGTTTTTATGGGTAAAAACATAAAAGTTTTACCTTTGGCCTGAACCAGTTTTCGCTTTTAAAAAGCTTCTTCACAGGCTGCGATTGGGAGCACTGTCTTGTCCCGTCTTGTTCTTGGTGACGGTATCGACTTTTGAAGGATCGATGTTGTGTGTGTGGGGTGTGATATGTTCGAATAATGCGTGTGATTTGAATTGTGTCTGTTCGTTTAGGATGTCGTTTTTATGTGTTTTCGTGTGTTTGTATATTTCCAATTGTTAACTCTTGAAAACAATGGTAATCAATAATGGTAATGGTAATGGTAAACTCTTGGCCTCCAATGGTATCAAATTCTGATTACAGTTGTTCTGGTTTTGCAAGATAGTGGTAATGTAAGATATTTTCACTGGTTAACTTGTGTTTTACATAACACCTTAGAGTGAGAAAGTTTATAATATACTATTAACAATTAATTTCCACAACTTATATACAACATTCAGCAGCACGTCAGCTATAGTTTGTTCAAACTAATTTTTGTACACGTACTGTTTCTTACGATGCCCTATTTACTTATTGAGGGAACACCGCACTACTCGTAACTCTGGAAAATATTCTATTTTTATTTCCTCCACTACTATCATTAATAATTAAGTAAAAATTAAGCACTATAGTATAAGACGTTACATGCACAAGCAGCATTAAAATAATAGTATGTAGAAATGCAAAAACGAATTGAATTTCTTAAGAAAATATGGATAATTTTATAGAAACAATACGAATTCCTTATGAAATGAATTATAAATTCCTTAATAATAATAATAATATACTAACATATTATAAATATTTAATCGTATTTATCTTTGTGCAACAGTTTTGAGGGGAGTGTAAAAATGACAAAGGCATTCATAAAAGTGTCAGACAGCAATATTTGCTGAAATAACATGCCGACGGGTATATGCAATTTGCATACCAATAATGCACATATACCTAACAGAACTTCCGAACCATATGGTTTAGGAATGACCATGCATTGAACAAAAACAGGTTCATTTACGAAAAGGAAAAACGGTGAGTATGACAAAATTAAAGCAACAACAGCGGGCAGGGTCCGTTCTCAGATAACTGACAGTCTGTAGGATAACCATCATGAAGAAAACAGTAAAACTTCAAATAAGGAAGTTCACTGTACAAAACATTTACAGGCATTGCACAAATGCAATGCATATAGAAGGGCATTAAAAATGCTTCAATAAATCTAAAAAATATATATATTTATGTTCATTCACCAATCAATGAATTCGTTCTTCATTTACCAATGTACAGATTATAAGTTAAATGTAGTCGCATTCATAAGTGACGTTTTATATGTGTACTACGTTATTGGCAACAAAGAAGTAGTTTCTACGGAAACTCACCGGTTCCCATTTTCGATCACTCACCAGCGGTCGTTTTCAAATGTGTGACACGTCCTTATAAACATTTTCAATGTTAAAAAAAAACGAAGTAACTGACCTAACAGTACTTTGTAAAGTTAGGGTGTGTACTGCTAAAAGTTTTAGATTCTAACATAAGAAAAACCAGCACATTATATATCGTAGTTTCAGAGTGTAAATCATAACAAAAGAAGCCAAAGAAAGAGGAGAAACACACAGATAGAAATTCTGTAGATATTTAGGCGACAACAAAAAATGTGCTGCTGACTCTTAGGAATGTATTATACAGTAAAACCTCTCTAGTCCGACCCCCGGCTGGTCCGACCGCGGCTCAGGCACCGACTTGTTGATGACTCACCAGCTTGTTTACATAGTTGTCAAGTTGTTTTGTGCTACTAGTGTCTAGTGCGCAGTGTTGCCAGGTCTTCTGAAATTTCGGGAGACCTTCCGATTTTTTTTAATGTTCCAGAAAATACGAAATTTGGTGTAAATCTTCCGAATTTTTTCCTACTCTCGTTTCAGTGCTATGTCGCATTTCTAGAGTTTTGTTTTTGCGTACGATATGACGTCAAATCTGGTGTTTCATTGCAACCGCAATTATAATTGCTTTCAATAAAAGTTTATAAGAGGTCTTGTCAAAAATTATAGTTCCTTCCTCCTGTCACAAGCAATAATTATGACCACCCATACACAATGATGTAATAAGCATTTTGCAATGTCCACTTATTGTACCATACTGCTATTCAAATAAGAGTGACTAATCGTTATAGTTTAGTCTCAAGCTGACAGAATCGCACTACATGACTGCACCTGAATAAACAGATACTGTAATGTCTAGCCTACACCAGGTCATAATAATGTCAAGTCACCGTGATAAACATGAAAATAAAAGTAGGGACACTTGGTGGCTAAACTGTGTTGGGTATGAAGAGTGTTGAGCTGTTGTTATGTCTACATCTCTGCGGTCCTGAAGTTCGAGCTCTGGCAAATCGAAAACATCGAGCCAACACTGTTCAAAACATCAAATTCGTGGAACTCCATATCTAGAATTGCGGGCGCTCTCGCAATAGATAGAGCCAATTCTTTACACTTTTTTTCAGTGTAAGCATGCTTACTAGTGCGTGCTAATTACTCGTCCTGTGTGAATTGGTGTACGTAGTAATTGGTGACAGTTTTAGTGTTTACAAATATTTTTTTACACTTTTGATACTGTGTGTACATACTGTACATATTATCATTTATTGTACATAACCAATCATATAGCCTGGTAGCCTACTGTATAAGTTTTATTTTATTTTATTTTAGACTCTCATTTAATGAAATATTAAACATTTTGTATTCTTCTGATAATCCGACCTTTTTTGCGTTCCGACCATACCCCCAGTCCCAAAGGTGACGGATTAGCGATGTTCTACTGTAGTTCAAATTATTGGCACCCAGCATTTAACTAAGTTATGTTACTCACAACTAATCAGGAGTAATTCCTGATAAAAAAATTCATTTATGCAATACACATAAATAAATTTTAAACAACCCATATAAAGTGGATGTATGAAATTTGTTTATATATCACTGCTAAATTGCTGTAATGTAGTAGCCAACAACACAGTAGGGCGAGGGGCGTGGAAGAGACAGAGAGAAGCAGTGAAAGTGAGTGACCTTGATGGGACTATTTCCATGCGGGCTACTATAGGAGTGGTACACATCAGTGGTAAATCAATTAACAAAGTGTAGTGCTCTGTACAAAACATAAGACATTGAGAAAAATGTAAAAGCGTTTAAGTAAATAAGTGAGGTGAGACAACATGCAAAAAAAATTTACAGTATACGTAAAAGACATATTAAGTGTTAAGTATAAAGTATAAGTACTATAAAAGACAAACTGAGATACAATAAAAAATAAAAAAGAGAGTTTGATTATATGTTACAAAAGAGTCCAAACATATAAAAAATGGACAGTATAATTAATCCAAATATTATAACATTGTATGGGTGTGTTTTGAATATAACATTTTATGTTAGTATAAGAGTCACACTGTTACAGATCACTTTGTTTAGGTTAAACTGTATAATAATTGATACTTGCAGTACCTACGACACCAAAAAACACCAGAGGCATAAGAAAAGTAAGGTACTCGGTACCTTCCTTTTCAAAAAAAGAGAGTAATGTAATGTGTGAATTTTTGACATTTTATTTAATTATGTGAATTATTCTCTTTATCTGTTCACACAATTTTATTTAAATTAGTCTCTCTGTGGCTGTTATTTTGGTCAGATGACAAACTGCGAAGACCATCACTTCCTGTTTTCCAGATTAGTTTTCTTGAGACAATGTGAGAAAGAAAACTCACCAAAATCCTCTTACATCAGAATACCTTGATCTATGACCTCCCTTTTCATTGGCCCTCCGTCATCAACATGAACCAATCCAAACCCTGTATCTTGGATGTTGTCCAACAGTAACTGAATTATATAAAACTAACTGAATTATATAAAACTAACAGTGAGAGTCGCACTCATTTACTCATTCAATTAGTTTGCTCATCTTAAAGTCTGTCAGTCTGACACTTCTCTGAACCTTTGATGTGAGTTACGCGCGCGTGTGCTTTTATGATGTGTTCTACAACTTTACCACTTGCTAAGGCCTTTGTGTGTCCTATGTACTGTAAGTAAGGTACCAACAAATATTATCAGAGTGTGAGAAAACAGAATTTAAAGTATAAATCGAATCTCAATGCAATAAATGTTGTTAGAGTCAGTTACAGTGATCAAAGCATTTCACACCAATTAAACCCACAACACACTCATGGCAACTCGGCCAAAACACATGGTTCCTCTGCAAAGAATCAAAGAGGAGAAAGGCTCCTATTAAATATGGTTTGGCATACTGTGCTCCTGAACCAATCAGGTGACAGTTGATTATGATTTGTCAATGCTGTTTGGCAGCTTACACCGTGCTGGCAACAGGAAGTTATATAAGGGGCCCTTCTTAGAGCAAAAATACGGTTTTGCCTCAGTACTAAGGTTATTTGATGAACATCAGCCATGCTATTTTTACCACTGAAGATGGCCTCCAATGGTGAGGTGGAAACATCTGGTTCAAATACCATGAGACCACGGCCTAAGAGGCCAGTTAACACCCGTTTTAACAACGTTGATGCCAGCTGTGAAATCCTTAGATCAATGTTACATATTTAATTTGCATAATGATAACATAAAAACTGTTGACATAATATATTTTAACATATTATTTTTACTTTGAACAAACAGTGGATATGTTTTTCCTTTTTGGCAGTGGGAGTGTTTCTAATCCAACTTTTTGTCGTACATCCAACCATGTAATTTCAGCTAACACTGTTGCTCGTTGTGATCCTTGATCAAGTACTTCTTCTAAGTAATCAGGTGCAGACATTAGCTTATCTATTTCTTCCCGTATTGGCCTAAGAAATTCAACTAATGCTTCAGCAACAACTAACTTGTATCTGAAATTTACAGAGGTAATTTAGTTTTCTATTTTTACAAAAACTTATACTTGTAAAATTTACAATTTTGTTTTCTAACCAAGTATTATTAAAAATATAAGTATTATAGTAAATATTACAATACTGTTATATGTACTGGAATACAGACAATAAGCTTATTAAATTAACAAAAAATACATAAACTGACCATAGTAATAACATTAATTCACATTATGACAATGAAACAAATTTGTAAAGTGTATACAATACCATATACTTCATTCATTAAGTCATCTTCAGTTCTAGATAAATTACTAATGCTGTCTTATCTAATGCGCACACTGCACACTCTTAATTATGCAGGCCATAATGGGAGAAATAATAGTCATTACTCCAGAAAGTTATTTGCTTATAACCAAATTAGTAGCGTGCTCTCTCTCTCTCTCTCTCTATATATATAGTAATTATTTGACATTTTCTTGCATATTTATTTGAAATCTATATTTTAATATAAAACTAATTCAAGTATTTATTTATTTTCTTTGCTTTTGTACATTCCATTGATAACATTACTGGTCAACATCATTGGAATAATTAAACAATAAAATTTTTCTTTTATTAGTAACTGAAAATATTGACCAGTAAAGCTGTCAATATAATGTACATAATAGATTAAATAATTACTTATATAGGAGTAGTTTTATAATAAAACAAGGGTTTTACACACACATCCTCATATATAAAATGCATAAGGTGCAATATAAAATTACTGAACGTTGTAAATAGACTGCCAGGTAGCACTACTAACAGAATATGTAAATGCTGTGATCTAGTAGTAGCATTTGGGAAGCAGCCGAGTGAAAACAGTGACATAATATTTAGTCATTGTACTGTGTCTGTTTGCATCAGCAAATGATACATATGCCCTGTGGTTTTTTTTTTAATGGACGAATTTTACGTGCAAATGGAGTAATATGAAATTCTGTGTTAAATTGGGGGAAATCTTTTAAGAAAATATTTGAAATGTTACAAACATCATATGGGAATGACCCTTCTAAGCCAGATTCGCATATAGAAGTGGCAGAAACATTTTAAAGATGGCCAAACTTCAACTAATGATTCAGGCCAATCAACATCCAAAAATTCCTGATGAAATTGTTGCAAACGTTAGCGAAATCATTCATTCTACTGTTTAACTATTCCTGAGGTACCTGAAGAAGTAAGCCTTTCAAAAATTGTCATGAAATTATTACACAAAATTTATGCATGAGTTGACAGTGTAGCCAAATTTGTGCCTCACATTTTGACTGATGAGCAGGGTGATGTGAACCAAGAGCTTCAGAAATGAGGTAAAGAGGATCTGAACTTTTCAAAAATATACTTACCAAAGATGAGACATGGGTGTGAAAAGGGTCCTCATGACCGGAAAAAGCAAGAGAAGTCATTAAATATTAAAGTCATGCAAACATTTTTTTCAATTCTATGGGCATTGTTTACCACGAATTTCGTAAAAAGGTATGGCAGTTTAGAAGGAATGTTATCTTAAGGTAATGAAATATATTCCCGAGGCTACCAGGAAAAAAAAACTTAAAATGTCTGGAGGTCAAATGAATGGATGGTCCGTGCTGACAATGTGCCCATAAACACATTGCTGTTAATCCATCAGTTTTGGGTAAAAATGACAATAGTTCTATATCCTCTTTACTCATTGGTGGACTCTGTTTTACTCCTCAAATTAAAAATGAGGTTGAAAGGACAATGTTTTCTGTTGATCAACTTGATAAAAGAGGACTTGCTAGCGGAACTGCATAGTGTCCTAAATGAAGAGTTTCAGAAATGTTTCAAAGGACATTGAAGAACAGAAGAAACATTGGGATTCAAAGTATAGGTCTAATAGCTTCTAAGACAATCAATTTTTTTTTATTTGAAAAGTTCAGGAATTTTTCACACATGCCTGTGTGTGTGAAAGCAGTACCAAATACCTTTTCTACAACATTTTTGTGAAAAGTAATATGCAACTTTTTATATTGAATATGCAACTGAAACATTATGAAAAATATGATCTACTAAATCTCTTGTACAATGTTGTATATAATGCATGGAAGCGTGAGTGACACAAGTCCAATGCAGAGTCAGACTGCATACTTGCTTTCAGGCATAAATATGTATTCTTTGTTCCACAGTCGGGTGTGACAATGCGCAAGATACAGAAATACATTGGACTTTATGTTCACTACTATTATGCAACTTGAAATCTTCAAGCGAAATGATAAAAATGAAGTACTAGATAAGTCTACAAAATGTGCACAGTAGTAAGAGTATTTTAATTCTTCATACTGTATGTTGATATATTTTAAATAACTTTAGCCCAAAACTGAGTCTCGAAACATAAAAAAACATAATAAAACCATCGCAAACATAATTTAGTATGTATTCAACTGTCCTTGTGCAAGATGTTCTTGCTTCTTAACAATTTTTTTTTGTACATGTAATCCTGATCACATACATGATGTACGTGCCCCTTAAATTTAATAATGTCCTTGTAATAATAAAGTACAACATAAAATTTCATATTAAATTTTAATTATTTTCACCCGTGAGGCATAAAAAGTAGCTTGCGAGAAACTTTTCCCTATTCGAGATAGACTAATACATTAAGCAAGTGACTTGTACTGAAATTTTAAATTTAATTTCAATCTAAGTCCCAACATTCTATGTATATTTGTTTTCAAATTCTTGAGGGAACTGTACAATTATATTTCAGTGGTTGTACTGCCTACTGCGACACGTTCATTTTCCGTGCTTCTCATACCATGTTAATCATGACATGTTTCAATTAACACACTGTATTGTTCAATGAATCTACTCTTATGTTACACAAATTGTTAGAAATACATATGTTGTAATTTAAGACTTAGAACAGTAAATCTCCTCCGCATCATTTAGGAAAGTGTAAATTGGAATAGATTATTTAATATATACAAATAATTGTTACTCGAAGGTATAGCTTTTAACTTAATGAAAAATGTGTATGTATGGAACCTTACCTTTACAACATATAACCCATTAGTGCAATGTTATTTCCCTATCTCACCCATTGTCTCATCCAACTGTGGAACCAAGAATAAAATATTTTAACATGGAAAGAGTTTCATTGGTAGTCATGAGGAGAGACAAACCATTTAGTCTGTCTTCTATGAAGAATGCAACTTTGTCGCTTATTGCTCATATCATTCTCTCTACCAGTGTGATTCTGAAGAAGACGATTTACCTCTCTATAATAGACATTAGTAAATTCTCCATATGATTATTTTTAAATTCGGTTTTTACTATTTTTTAAAAGACTGTTAAATCTAGGTATTTTTTTCTTGTAGGTACAATTTTCCCATTACAACCCAGAATCTAAATTCTGTCATGGTGGAAGGACATTAGCATACAATTAATAATCGAGTATATGTTGGTTGAACATTTCTCATCAGTTTCCAATGTATGGGAAAGTAATAGTACAAGGGTCATTCAGAAAATAAGGTCCGTTGCACATAACTCTGCAGTAGACATGATCAAGTTCGGACATGTGCAGTATCTTAATTTAGTTCATGCTGAGTCCAGTGAACACAGATGTTTCGTTGTTGCTTTGTGTACACAGACGGTATGTTCACTAAATGAGTACTCTCTTTGAAAATTCTGCAAAATGTGAAGTCCATGCTGTGTTATGGTTTTTGCATGTGAAAAAAATTAAGTGCAGTGGAAATTCGTCATCAAGTTACTGAAGTGTATGGCAAAAATGTGGTGAGTCACAGTGAAGTGTGGAAATGGTGATGCGAGTTCTCTGCCAGCAGTACAAACGCTCATGATGAAGACTGCAGTGGCCGATCTTCATTTGACACTGACGAATTCATGCAACATGTTGCATACACAAACAGAGAAGCCGCATACAGAATTGCCAGCACAGCAGAGTTGTCCTGCTTTATGAGAATGCATAACCATATAGTGATGTGGCCACATGCATAACACTTCAGAAATTCAAAGAGAATATTTTTTACCACCCCTCTTATAGTCCAGACTTGGCACCAAGTGACTTCCATCTTTTTTTTCAATCTGAAAAATTTTCTGGCTTCACAGAAATTCATAAACAATGACAAACTCAAAAGTGCTGTGGAGGATAGTTAGAAAACAGATGGCAAACTTCTCTGAGGAGGCTAATGGTGGCAATTAAATTGAAAAATTAATTAGGGTTAAATGTACTATATGCTAGTATTAAAATATTTGTTCAGTTACAAGTTTTCTTTAGTAGCCAATGGGACCTTACTTTCTAAATGACCCTTATATTTTACTGATGTCTAAAACATTTTGGAACAGACAAGACTGTCCCAGTGTCTCAAGGAAACCCCTGTGTTACTTATGGAGAAATATCTCAAAGCTAATGAGTGATTACATGACATGATACAAATTACGTACATGACATGTTACAAAGCAAGTTACATAAAGTTTATTTTTGTTAATAATTGCTGTATACTAGATTCAATTATTCAATGACCTGATTATATGCTGTGAACAAAATGGACACCATTTTAACACAGGGAAATTTTGTTTTATAACTGTGAATTTTTATATGTGTTAATAAAACATTATGACTGTTGATAGCTCTAATTTTTAATAACAATTTTACTGTGTTAAGATGATCCATGCTTTCATTGTAAAAATATATATGGGAGAGATATAAAGGTGAATATTATAATCTCACCGAGTACGTACCTCGTATTAGTCGATTATCTTTTATTTAAATTCGGTTGTTAAATAATTTGTAATTATTATTTAATTGATTTAATTTGTATATCTTGTTTAATTAATTTTTATTAGTTAATTAATTAATTATTGCAATCTCTGTTAATCGAATGTGGTTCACTTGAAGTTCAGTAGCACTTCCGTAGACCTAGATCGTCTGTGTACAGTAAAGTGTTGTTTGACAAAATTATTAAGTAATTAAAACCTTCACGTACCTTTGGTGTAGCACTGGTAGGTTAGTTCTGTCTGTACTGGTTGTTCAGATGGTCTCAGTATGTTATTATACTGTTGGTTTGTCAAAACAGTATCACTGCACTGTTTGTAAGTAAGTGCGCTAAACTTATTTTTACTTGGGCGCCATATGGAATCTCACATTCTTATTCCATAAAAAGAATTTATTCAAACAATAAAAAATAAATAAATTTAATTGATTTGTTGAATTATTTCTTTGATTGAGTAATTAAAATAATTAAATTAATTATTTTCCTTCTGGTTTGTTTATGTATTTAAACTGTTGGCGCTTCACACGTCCAAGCCACCAACTTGATTGTTTGAGTGCCTTGAAATTGCAGCTCTTTTAATTGAGAAAAATAATTAATAACCGTTTCAATAATTGCTTACAACGTGCTTACTTTAACTTTATACATTCAAATTAACAATAATAATGGATTACAATCTACCTGGCTTCAATCTCTCCTAACCCAGAAGGTTGGCAATGATGACTCTAATTATTGGTTTGTTTATTTACAAAATATTTATATCTCAAGGGTGAATTCTTTTAAACTACAGAATAAAATACCTATGCCTCGAGTTACAATGATTTACAAGAGTTGGATTTAATATGTTACACACCTTTCAAATATTCGAATCGATTGACGAAATGTTCGTCTAACCTCTGCAAGTTTGAGGTTAACTATGGTTAGCCTAGTACATGAATTATTATATCGGAATCGTATAATTCCTCTTGAAAAAAGTATAGACAGTGCTTATTACTTATAGTATTAATGTTTTTGCATTAGTACATAAGTGTATTATTTCTTATACTAGTCACATAATATTCATACACTGTAATCATATATTGCACTGTACTCCCTGTTTTATAATCGCTTTGGATTATTCTTTAATTCACTTTATGATCAGGTACACTGATCGTCCACTTCACTTTTACACGAATGAACGATGATTACTTCTTGAAATTAAATACTGGGTTAGGTACTTCACCGAACCTCGTTCTTTTTATGTCGCACAACTAGTAAAATGAACACTACTTGTTGCGATGCACTTTTAAAGGTATTTACTTCTTCACTGCTGTTGTTTAATAAGATTTGATGACAATTTTGATTTGGAGTCCTGTAGTAACTGCTGGAATGGAATTTGACAAAATGTGTTTCTCCTCACTCGTACAACCTCTGTGGTTTCAAGATGGACTGTTTTTATGAACTGATTTATGGTAAATGATTAAATGATAATTTTGGATTGTATATTTTTGTGTGTATTAATGTCAATGTATTTGTGTATCCTTGGTATTGTGTATTATATGTATTTTTTATGTAAACCATGTACTGTAGAATTTTAAATAATTGAAAAATAATTAATTGTGATAATGATGTTATGAGATTTAGATTCTAATGGATAATATGGATAATAGATTCTAATGATTAAACATGTAATATATTTGGATATTGAGATGTATTGTTATTAGTAGGTGAGGGATGAATTTTCTAATGCAATTGTCAGTGATCACAGTAATGTAAAGTGTCAAAGAGGGATAGAGCCTGGGTGATAATGATCAATAAGGCATAGGAATTAGTCAGAATTAAAGTTAATGGGAGTTAGAGAGAATAAGAATTTTGAGATACAGATAATACATAAAGAGGCTGTTAGATATTTTAGGGACACAGTAGTCAGTGATTATATGTAGAGAGGTGAGTAATGTGAATGGTAAATATATTTATTGATGATGATATTTTGTAGTAAGGGTAGTGGTGTAAGGAGTGATCAGCGTGTGACGTGGCAAGAGACCAGCGTGCGACGTTGTAGCAAGTGTTAGAGTAGGTTAAGGGAGTGTTTGCCGATATTTGGTGAGGGAAAATGGTTAGGGATGTATATGGCCAGGTTGGGAACACACATCCTAGTACAAAGACGAGCAGTGCCAGAGGTAAGTGGAATTAGTGAAGGAGTTTATAATTGAGAGATATTGGTGTCATAATATGTTAATGGTTGGTAGTAGTGGTTGTTAGTGGAAAAAAGAGAGGTGAGTAAGGTTAGATAGATAAATGCCAAAATAAGATATAGAGACTAGTGAATAATAGAGAGTCACCCAAACTAGATAAGGATTGATGAAAAGGTTAGAAAAGAAAATTCATAGTTGAAAAGGTAATATAAAAGAATGGTAAAGAGTTAAAAGAAAGTTGAAGCCGTAATGTCTTATCAAATTTTATACAAGTTATTTAAATGTGAATTATGTAATGTAAATGTAACAATGTTAATGTTTGATGTTCAATGTTTTATTATGTTTTATTGTTATTGGTAGCAACGGTAACAAATATTAAGTAAAGAAATAATGTCAATAATGGTGTTGGTTATAAAGTATATAATTATGATTCAGTTGCAAAGAAATATCAGTATAAACAAACTGAGTCAAGAAAATTTAAAATATTTGAAGTGTTTGCCATAATAGGTATATTTTTTTGATTTTATATAAAATGATAGAGATAGTGGTTGTTGCTTTGAAAATTGAACGGTTGTTTTATGTGTTATGATTAGAATAATAATATGTTTTCTTGTGGTGAAAGAAGTAAGTTAATATTGACTGGAGTCAGAAAGTTTTAATAAATATAGGAATGTCAAAAGTGGAAATGGATCTTCTATCCTAAAATCTTGTTTATTTTGTTATTAGGAATTTTAGAATTAAGCAAACCAACGCCTCTAAACACAAACCAATGCATCTAAGGGGGGACATATCAGTTGTGGATATGGAAGTATATAAGACCACTATTTTAAAATTTTGTATTTCATGTTTCAGAGTTTAGTGATGTTGTGACGGCGGTCCTGAGCTGGCTGGTGCGTCAGAGCAGGAGCGTTAAGTGCCTCATGGCCTTATGGTGTTGTGATCTTGAGAGAGAAGTCCAGTAAGGTCAGATGAGTACTGTCACCATCATTGGACCAAGGGTAAGTGATTAAAATTTTTCTATATAAACACTACAGGGGGTTGTGGCAACATATCTGGGATGATCCCTTTAGGAAGTGTGAATGGGTCAATGAAAGTTTTTATGCTTCGGCATAAAACCTTTCATTGAGGGGGTTTTGTAACAGGACAAAAGCCTGTTTTCATATTTATGGTACAAAAGGTAGTATTTTATTGTATTTTGCACAAATGTGCATGGGTAGGACAATTTTCCCTTTGTTTAACGAAAACGACGCAGTTACATCGGTGCGGAACGATTCCAAGGTCAAGCGAACGTGACAGTTGACACAAGCTCTTAATATACTTTTCATTGGTCAACAATGTGAGGCGTCATTAAAAAATATAAATGACGTAACAACAATGACGTGAAACCAGGGCGTTAGCCATATGAAACAAAAGCCAATGACGTCGATGCACACACACACATACGTAAAAATTCCGTATGGTCAGGCCCCAGTCTTCATCCATCAGTAAGAGCGTTAACACGTTCATTAGTGTGCTGGCAAGTTAACGCCAGCAAAAGAGTGTTAAACTTATAAAAATGTAATTCAACAATGTAATTAACAAGTGAACAGTTATAAAATGGAATAAATTAAACTCAGTGCACTAAAAAACAGACAGACTGTGAGTTAGGCTGAACATCTGCCAACAAGCATGGAAATCGCATGAGGAGCAACCATGTAACGGGGTGAAAAGGGGTATTATATTTTGTTGTAATTTTATTCTGTTTTATTCTATTTATAGGGGCCCAAAACAGTGAGTCACCTACATAAACGGTTCAGTACGTTGGATGCGGCGTGGTCAACAACAGTTTAATTCACAGAATTCCAGTGCGCACATGCCTGTGCTTTCCGCTGGGGAGAAGAGTAAAAACTTTGTAGCTAACAACCAGCTACAAAGGAATGCAGCGTGTGTTCGACAACACAATTGAATTCGCAGAACTTAAGGGCTGGGTTACACACACCAACGCGCAATAACAACCAGGCGCGCAGATGGGACGCTTAGACAAAACCCAATATGGCTCGAAGGTAACTAATTTTGTTAGCACGTGGTCCCATTCTGGAGGAAGTATGGATAAGTCACGCCCATTCGCGTGACGTAACCAGTGGCAGTCTAATTTCGTCAATGCCTGACACACGTAAATAACACGGGTTGTGTGAACAGTGATGAAGACTTTAACGCCTAAGGCATTGTAATTTCCGTCATGCCTAACTGCTGGTGGGAGAAATTGTTGGTAGCGTTCCCGCCAGTCGACTAATAATATCGGCCACGTGTGTCCAACTAAATTTTCTGCCCGGGCAATATAAAGGTCGGCCGACTATAACAGGATGTCTGAATAAAAGTGTAATCAAATTAAAAGAATATGAATCGGTGAACAAGTGTAGTGTACAAAATCAACGGAACAATAACAGTTTTCATCAAAAAGGGAGTAGTGTGAGTGACGCGCCATGCGGTCGACGTAGATGCCATGGTAAACTGTACGGTACACGAATCAAAATTATTATAATCATGTTTTAAGGGGGATGTAAAGTAATTAACACAAAAGGGGTTTTCATAATGGAATGAGAGTAGTGTGTGCAGCAAACTGGGTCGTTTTATACAAAATTTAGAATAAGTTAGTTGAAGTTTAAAGTTTTTTTTTTATACATAAATATATGTATATGTTTTGATACTAGAAGAAAAGAGACAAGTAAAACGCTATAAGATTATTAAACAAGAATATACAAATGAAATAAAATTTGAGTTATGTTACCAAAACGAGAGTTGAGTACTTGAATAGCATAACCCTAAGTCACGCTTAACATTCACAGGTTCGTGCGACGTAACCCTGGGCTCAAGTCAAGGTAGGTGAAAATGAATTATTATTATAATATTGTGTATTAAATATAATAGCATAAATGTCGCCCAGAACTAGGGACTTTATTAATTTGCAATAAATCGTATAAGAACAAATGGCGCCCGAACAGGGACAAGTTTATAAAAAATAAATTTTAATAAACCGCACCTACAGTAAATGTGAGTGTGATTTGGAGGTTGGGTAAAAGTGCGTAAATGGCGTACAGGTTAAACGATATGTAGTATACTTAACTAAGACATACAAGATGAAAAAATATTGAATATAAGATTGAAATTGTGTTATGATAAATTAAATTAATTAAAGTAAATTAATAAATATAAATTATAAAGAATAAGAAATGGCTACTAACGAAAATGAAATTGATGTAAAAGAAAAAGAGTATTCAATGAATGATATATTTAATTTTATGAGAGCAATGTCCGATGATATTAAGCAGAGTGTGAATAGTCGTTGTGATAATGATATAAAATTTAATGAAATTAAAAGTGAATTTAACAATAAATTTGAGGAACAGAGTAGACAGTTTAACGAAATTAAAATTGATATCAATGAAGTAAAAAATCAATATGAGAGTAAGTGTAACGAATTGAAACAAGATATTGAGAAAGTGGTAGAGTCATTAGGGAAACAAATTAAAAGTAAAGCAAATCAAATAATTAATAACAAGGTAAATGATAACTGTAAAACAAATGAGAATTATAACGATATATGTAAAAATGTGGTATCAGAGAGTGATACATTGAAAATAGTTAGTGAGATAGTGAGTGAGAGTGAGAGAGTAATAGGTTGTAACGGAGTAGTAAATAATGTTGATGAATTAGAGAAAGAGTGGGGAGAGAATTTAGATGAAAGTTTAGATGGGCAAAGGGCAAATTTTCCCCAAGTTTATGGTGAAACAGAGGTTTCACAGATGTTTAATGAGGACAGAGTTTCCTCCTGTAGTTGTGTGGGAGACATGGTGTCTCAAAATGGTCCCTTAAGTTGTTGTAGTGATGTATTTGTGTCTGGTAAAGCCAGAAAGTATTTCAGTAAGTTTGTGTGGCCCTTTGCATGGAATGAGATAGTTCAGGGGGGTAGTGACAGGTGTTATGATGATGAAAGATGTTTTGAGAGAGAGTTGTGTGCAGATAGGGAGATAATAATATATCAGTTAAAGAGAAAATATAATGAGTTGAAAGAGAGGTTAGAAGTGGTGAAGATAAACGATATAAAATACTTACCTTGTAAAATAGAGATTGATAATTATTTTGATGATACCTGTATAGATAATAATAACTTACCTGATGTTTTAATGAGTATAGTAAATGAATATGATGAGAAAATAAATTGCTGTAGGATGAACAAAAATACTGATGGAGACTGGACAAAAATAACTAATATTGACAAGGTTTATGAAATAATAAAAAGGAAATAATCCTATAAATTATAATGGTATAATGAATGACATAGAGGTAATGGGTTATGATAATAATAATAATAATAAATTGAGTGCGAGTAAGAATGAGAAGTGTTATAAAAAAATAAGACTATTATACAACGATGGCGGTTAGATAAGAAATCAATAAATGGACATTTAAATATATTAAATATTTTAATGTATGATTATGACCTTGCTGAATTAGGAAATGAAGTGTGGTAAATAGAAAAATAATGACGAAGGTTTGTAAATAAATTTTAGTGAAATTAACTGTGTTTGTATTGTAACAAATATGTAACATAAACAATGAGTGTGTGTAGTAGAAATTGTTTTAATAATAATAATAATAATATTTTGACAGACTAAATAAATAAAAAGAATAATTATGAAAATAATTGATGAACTGTAATTGTTCTGATAACAATTGAAATATGTTGTGTTTTCAATAATTGATTTAATTAAAATAATTTGAGATGTTTAAATATTTTGATTGATTTAAAATGTTATATAACTGAATTTTGATGATGAATTTAAATTATTTTATGAGGTTTAATTTTGATAATAATTAATAAATAAATAAATGTTAAATTGTATTTAGTTTGTGGAATAACATGGTTGTTGAAATGTTTCAGAAGGTACATGGAGTTATGGGTGTTTGGTGTTGATATTTTGTGTTTATGACAGTATGTGAGTGATGTACTGTAAGTATAAATTTTATAATGCAATTTAAACAAAGTAAAACGTTCAATGTCTAAATAGCAAATTTTAAATGAAATATTATGTAAAAGGAAGGTTGATAACAAAGAAAAAATTTTGGAAAAGTTAATGGTATAGTAAATAATAAAGAATTGATAATTAATTAATAGAAGTTCAATTGAGTTTAAAAGATAATGTTTATAATTTTATATGCAAATGTAAGGTGTGTAATTTCTGATCAACCTTAAATGTGAATTGTTTGTTTAATGGAATAATCGCCATGTTAATTATGAGTATATCATACGTATTATGTTAAGAATGAAAAAGTAATTAATATACCCAAACATATAAGAGTTGACATTCCGTGAATTGCAGTAGCGGTGTCAGCGTTGGCCTTATATGTCTTTTGGTAGTTTCCCCACATTTCGGGCGGTCACGGTTTCACCAGACCCTGGCCGTGGAATTATGTAAGTAGTTACAAAATTGGTGAATTTTGAAATTGAACCGGGGGGTAAACAGGGGAAACTACATAACTATGGAACAGCGGCTATCGTCGAAGGTGGCGATAGTTCCGCATATAAGGGTGTGTGAATCATTTTAGTAGGATTACTGGTGTCCTCGGACACCAGTAATACCGAATTTTATGTAACGCTGAACCAAGAACGGTATGGGCAGCGTCCATACCTTATATATGTAACTTCAGTTCTTGGGGATGCAAATGGACGCCACAGTCCAACATCAATAAACAATAGTGTGTGTGGAAAAGGAGCTGGCAGTTACAAGCCAGGGGCACAGATAAAGCATCTGTGCATAAGGCAAACGCTCGATCCGGTTCATCCGGTGGGTGGTTACCTAATTGTAACTGGGTAAAGGGGGGACTTTAAGTAACAATGTAGTGGGAGTGTAGCTGCAAATGCAGTGAGAGGGTGACGACCTCTGTAAACAGCGGGCGGTCAACTTATAACATGACTCTATAGAGAGAGTTGGGGGTTGACAATCCATAGAGCTGTTCAGTAACTGTTGCTATGACTATGTCTCAATGAGTAGCGATCTATGTCCCTATGAGAGCAACCAATTTTAAGTGATAGAGTCAATTATAATGTTTTATTTGATTCAAAAATACTATTGTAATCGATAGGCTGTTTAGGAGTAAGTGATTTAAATGCGATGTGCTTTGTGTAATGATTTCAGAAGAGACTTTGCTAACACTCAAAAGACTTTCAAGTATATAAAATGTTTATGTTTATAACCATGTAACGGGGTGAAAAGGGGTATTATATTTTGTTGTAATTTTATTCTGTTTTATTCTATTTATACGGGCCCAAAACAGCGAGTCACCTACATAAACGGTTCAGTGCGTTGGATGCGGCGTGGTCAACAACAGTTTAATTCACAGAATTCCAGTGCGCACATGCCTGTGCTTTCCGTTGGGGAGAAGAGTAAAAACTTTGTAGCTAACAACCAGCTACAAAGGAATGCAGCGTGTGTTCGACAACGCAATTGAATTTGCAGAACTTAAGGGCTGGGTTACACACACCAACGCGCAATAACAACCAGGCGCGCAGATGGGATGCTTAGACAAAACCCAATATGGCTCGAAGGTAACTAATTTTGTTAGCACGTGGTCCCATGCTGGAGGAAGTATGGATAAGTCATGCCCATTCGCGTGACATAACCAGTGACAGTGTAATTTTGTCAACGCCTGACACACGTAAATAACACGGGTTGTGTGAACAGTGACGAAGACTTTAACGCCTAAGGCATTGTAATTTCCGTCATGCCTAACTGCTGGTGGGAGAAATTGTTGGTAGCGTTCCCGCCAGTCGACTAATAATATCGGCCACGCGTGGTCCAACTAAATTTTTTGCCCGGGCAATATAAAGGTCGGCCGACTATAACAGGATGTCTGAATAAAAGTGTAATCAAATTAAAAGAATATGAATCAGTGAACAAGTGTAGTGTACAAAATCAACGGAACAATAACAGTTTTCATCAAAAAGGGAGTAGTGTGAGTGACGCGCCATGCGGTCGACGTAGATGCCATGGTAAACTGTACGGTACACGAATCAAAATTATTATAATCATGTTTTAAGGGGGATGTAAGTAATTAACACAAAAGGGGTTTTCATAATGGAATGAGAGTAGTGTGTGCAGCAAACTGGGTTGTTTTATACAAAATTTAGAATAAGTTAGTTGAAGTTTAAAGTTTTTTTTTATACATAAATATATATATGTATGTTTTGATACTAGAAGAAAAGAGACAAGTAAAACGCTACAAGATTATTAAACAAGAATATACAAATGAAATAAAATCTGAGTTATGTTACCAAAATGAGAGTTGAGTACTTGAATAGCATAACCCTAAGTCACGCTTACCATTCACAGGTTCGTGCGACGTAACCCTGGGCTCAAGTCAAGGTAGGTGAAAATGAATTATTATTATAATATTGTGTATTAAATATAATAGCATAAATGTCGCCCAGAACTAGGGACTTTATTAATTTGCAATAAATCGTATAAGAACAACCATTACCACATCAGTACAGGGAAGTCCAAAATTCAAAATTTATAACCATTATAATTGAGCTCAATTTACTCTAAATAATCAAACATGTACCGATAACCAATGTATGTCATGCAAAAGTGAGTGTGTGAATGTAAAAGGATGCTGGTATCTGAAACTTACTTATAGGTGTTGGTTTGTGTTTGTTTCTTCAAAACAAGTAAAGATAATAAATAAATATAAAATAGATACTGCAGTATAATAAAATGATCTCGTACAAAGGTAGTTCGAGAGATAATTTGATGTTAAAATAAGATGTGAATGTATTGAGACGGTGGAAGCAGTAGCGACGCCATTTTGTTAAATCGCTATGTAAAAGAGGTGACTCCACATGATCTATTTAAAATTGATAATTGCAAAATCTGAATAAATCACCACTCTTATTGTTTAAATGCAGTTGATATTGTTATTTCAAAACCCGACTGTCTCTGCCCTTCCGTTTAACGAAGCCCTGGACCCGATTGGTAAGTTTAGTGTTAATGACGAAGCACGTGTTCATACCGGATGTATGGTGAGTACAATGCGAATTACGATTAAAATAAATAATAAATTAAAATCTAAATATGTAAAAATGTTTGTTAACATACCTTGTGTAGAAGTGAGCACTGCAGTAGTAAACGAGGATTATATTGATGATGATGATATACACTTACCTGTTGGGAGAATTAGCATACTAGTAACAGCTGATTACTATGATGATGAAAGTAGAAACTATTTAATTATGACAACAAATAAAAAAGGTGACCTGACCAAACATACTGATGTAGACCAGTTTTATGATAGAATAATATGGAGTAAGACTAAATGGAAGGGTTATTATATTAATGGTAATAATATAATGAACTTAATTAAAAATGAATTGTGTATACGTAAAATAAGATAATTGTTTGATGATGGAGGGTAAATAGTATTGTTCATGAACATTTAATTATGTGAGTGTAGTGGTTTTTGAAATGGACTGAATTAGGAAATGATTTGTGGTAAACAATAACAGATAATAATGTGGACTGTATATACTTTGTGTTGTTGTTAAGTGTACTTATGGAGTAAGGTTATGTTATTGTAATGATAAGGTAACAGAGAATACAACGTGGTGTATGAAGTATACTCAACTTTAATGACTGACCATTGGTCACTGTGAATTTTGTCAAAGTAATTAAAGCAATTTGATAATTAAAGTAATTAAAATGTGTTTGATAAAATAGTTGAATTAATTTGAGATTAATTAATTGATTTGAAATGTTGTATAGATGAATTTTGGGTAATAAATTTAAATGATTTTTCTGAGAGTTATATACCTTATAATAAATAGTAAATGATTAAACATACAATGTGTTTAGGTGTTGAGGCATATTGTTATTATCATGTATCAGAAGGTACATATGGTTATGTACGTTATATTTGTTGTGATAAATGTTTATAGTTTTGAGTTTATGACAGTAATCATGGTTTATTTGATTGAATGATTGACCATATGTCAGTATGAATTTTATAATGAACTTGAGGTTTTAAGAATGAAATTAAATGAGTTTGAAAGAATTTAACTTAGGTAAGGTGTGGAATTTTTGGTCAAATATAAATTTGAAATGTTTATGTTAATGTAACAATGATAATGTTCATGTTGATTGTTTATTATGTTGATTATAAATGTTTATTTGACAAGGGTGTAATTAGGTATACATGTGAAACAAATGTTATATATGTTAAACATGTGATTCCCCACTTTCGGGCGGTCACGGAGTCACCGAACCCTGACCGTGGATTTGGATTATTGGTAACAAGGTTTGGGTAGGCTTATTGTACCCTAACCATACTTTTTATTATTTTCAAAATTGGTGACATTAGAAATTAACAGGGGGGTGAATCAAGGGGAATCACCATAACTATGGAACAGCGGCTATCCATCGAATGGGATGGTAGACCGTATAAGGGCATATAACTAAATTTTAGTAGGATTACTGGTGTCCTCGGACATCAGTAATGCCGAATGTTTTATAACGCCGAAGCAAGAACGGTGTAGGCAGCGTCTACACCCTAAAAAACTTCAGTTCTTGTGAAAGCAAATGGGCGCTACAGTTCAACATCACAAAGCAATAGAGTGTGTGGGAAGAAGCTGGCCGTTACAAGCCAGGAACATAAATATAGCATTTATGTAAAGGTAAATACCATAACTGGTTTACCCAGGAGGTGATTTACCCAATTGTAACTGGGTTAGGGGGGAATATGATGAAATAATGTAGAAGGAGAGTTATTAGTAAATGGTTATCATAACCATGAAATGATGAAATATAGAAGGAGGTTGTCCTTGTAATCTATGCATCTGTTGTGTTATATTGTATTGAGATTCTGTATCAATTTTGTTTTGCCTGGCATAAAGTTAAATGAAGTAATCCGCTGTAGAAGGGAGACATTAAATGTATATTGTACTGATAAAGTAATATGGAATATTAACGAAATGAACTCATAGTGAGCTGTTAAATTAAACTTTGTGTTTAAATTCTATCTTATAAAAGTACCACGATGGGTAGTCTCTATCAGATGTATCATGTAATATTAAGAATATATGTATGTATTAGAAGTTAAGAGGAACCAGTGCTTCTTAACGCAAACCAGTACGGGCTAAGAGGAAACTAAACCAGTTGGGGATATGGCATTGTAGAAAACCAGTTATTGATGTTTTTGTTTAATTGTTACAGAGTCTGGTGATACTGTGGTGGCAAGACTGTCTGACTTTATAGTGTTGGGATCTCGACAAGGGAAGTCCAGTAAGGTCATTCAGGTGCAGCCGCAGTCACCGGACTAGGGGGGTAAGTTACCCATGATTTTAATAAGGAATTACGGGGGTGGCGCCACATTCTTGCTGGTCCTCTTAGGTTTTTAGGCAATGAGAGTTTTTCTGTTTCGACAGAAAACCTCTCATTGGGGGGGGGTATTGTAACGGGACAAACTGAAGGGGGTTTGTAATTTCAGTAAATTCATTTGAACTATCTGTAGACAACCTTTGAGGTAATCTTTTTATTCACCCAGAGTGTACTTTTGGTCACCGACTATAGCTCCGTAACAGGCACAGCACGGCACATGAATGTTTATGGTCAGTAGGGTGCGTATCTATGCGTATGAGCGCGCGGGTGTGCCGCCTTTTTCCCAACGTGAAAATCACGTACAGAAATTCCATAGCCGAACATGCAATGGAAAGAGCCAATCAGCGTTCGAATTTATGACCACGTGGCCAGCGAGACAGGCTGTAGAGCGGACCCACGCTTCGCTTGACACTGGACAGTAGTTCACCAATCATCAAAACAATGTAGTCGGCAACCAACTTTCAAATTAGACAGACGTAGTGAAATAGTATTGGGCATCCTAAGCGTGTAAATACACTAGGTCTGCCTCGGAGGGGAGTGCAGAATCTATAATGAAGTATTAAGAATGTTTGAAACACTCCGCGTCCAAACTCAGAGCCGCGCGGGTGTGTTAACGCGCGGTTCCCTAAAACAGTGTGCGAGCAATTATCAAGTCGGCCAACAAATAAAGAGTGAGTTAATGTAAAACAGCAATAAAAATGTGAATAAAAGTAATACACCTCACAGTTTAAGTTTACAACAGTTTTCATCAATATTTCGTACGTTGAACGGACAAAAAAGTGAATGTACGGTAGTGATGCAACGCCGGAGAGACGCTACGAGGATGAGTACCTCTTAAACACATTTATAACTTTTAAATGATAGACCAGTTAGCTAGCTATCTATTAAATTTTGAAAGAGCTCTATTAATTAAAATGGGAATTTAAAGAAATAGTGTGTGTGTGTGTGTATGTGTGTGTGTGTGTGTGTGTGTGAAAATTATATGAAGAATTAGCACTGGTTTACTTTAAGTAAATTTAAGGTATACCGAATGTAATTTGTAGTTTCAATATTTGGTTTTTCTTTTTAATATGTTGAATTGATAACTTCTTATAAAAGAACATAACAGTTTGTTGTTACATAATTAGATAGGAACCCGTGGAGAAGAGGGTGAATAATATTTTGTGAAAATGGAGAGTAAAACAATATATGTGATTTAAATATCGATTTATTTTTGAATCTGACAAATAAAACTAAATTCATTGAATACAAATCGACTCCAAGTATTTATTTCAGATAACCTAACTTCTGTTCTCCAAATAAACGCTTACACGAACTCTGGGCTAACCTTGATGTATAAAATGGTAAGTAAATAGTAAATGCAAAAAGAAAGTAATAAAGATTGTTACAAGAACACATTATGATTAGCGCTACTTAACTATATTTTGTCAAACTATATGGCTATAGTTTGTTATCGTTGTAAATGTGGATTTAGAAATTGAACCTCTAAAAATTTGGGGAGAATAATCTATGGAACAGTGGCTATGCAACGAATGGGGTAGTAGACCATCTTAAGGGTGTATAATAGTTTACTGTTGTTACTGGTGTCTTGTACACCAGTAACACCAGACCTTGTGTACGTCATGGACATTGAACAAAGTTGAAACCATTAAAGGATTTAGTTTATGACTGAATAAAGCATTAGAGGGTAGATAAACAAATCAGGGCTTTGGTTGATGCAAATCAGTGCTTCTGGGAGGAATTTAAATCAGTGTAGGGATATGGAATGTTAAAAAACCTTGGTATTTTACTTTTGTTGTTGCAGAATCTGTGTGGAACTGTGGAGGCGAGGCTGTCCTGACTGGTTTGTCAGGACAGAATCGTCAAGTGCCTTTCTGGCTTTAGCAATACAATAAGAAGCAGTAATAATGATAATTGTATCTTTTACATATGAAAAAGAAGATAAATAAATAAAACATTAAATAAATCGATAAAGCCATAAGATACAAACAATTTTCCGTACGAGAAAAGCGAAAGTTGAGTGAACGTAATTGGATTATAATTAATTATACAAAGGTATATCAAATTTGCGCTTTTACTTCAAAATATGTTCTTCACTTCAAATAAAAATGTATATTAATATGACTATAAGTTAAGTTATTTTTAAAGTCACCTTATCTTAACCTAACCTGTGCTCAACGAGTTCATCTCACAAAGTTGGAACTTCTGATAAGGGAAAGCTTTTTATTTTTAAATTGTTTTTACAGGGACAATGATCCAGTTTCCACATTCCGGCCTGTAAAAATGTTGGTGGTGACTCAAGGGCTTTTGGGGTTTTTTGGAATCTCCTGGTAAGTAGGTAAGTAAAGTACTATCGGGACTCCTTCTTTTCCTTCTTATTAATTGTACAATTACAAACTTGTTGCTGTATATTCTTTAAATTTTTTGAAGTTACTTTAAAAGTTTCATGACTTTAATGTTTTATAAAAGAAAAGATTGTGTCATAAGATATCTTGAGTGATTTCTTTACGAAATTTTTGTACAAATACTATTTCTTCATTGAAAGATCTGTGTTGTAAATTTAGATGGACTATTCTTTTTTTATTCTGGCATTAAGTTGATTTAAAATTATAGAAATGATAAGTTCATAGATGAGCATACTTTGTAGTTTGTCATGTTGAATTAATTCTTTAAATTCAATTTGAATGTGATTATCATTTTTGCCTGCAGTCTAATTTAAGTTATGTTATAGGATATAAATTTGACTTCGAAGTGTTCAATTTATTTTGCCATTGTGGCAACAATTAACGGATCATTGCTAATTTAAGGGCAATATTTCACTTTAGTTTAGCTGCAGCATATTGAACCTGAAATTTTTGGTCCTTATAACTTGTAAAAAGGGAAATGCTGAATGTGTAGAATGAAAGCAGTCAAGTATATTTTTATGTTTGTTAAAAATAATATATAACAATAAAATGTTTGTGAATATTACATTTAATAATGCTATTTTAAGTGGCTTTTATTTGTCACCTGACGCCAACCAAACCTGTACTCAGGGGCTCGCCTATACGGACTTGGTGGCTTCCATCTTCTGGTGAGTAGTTTGGTTTAATTGGGATAATGACACAACTCTCACACGCCGTCTATCAACAGTGAGTGGCGACCCGGGCTGTTTCAAATTCTGTTCTTAACTAAATAGAATTATAGATGGTGGGTTCGTTGTTGGCTGGTGGCATATCGAAACAAATTTTCCTAGTTTTGAAAATATTTTATTTTACAAATTTTAAATGGCATTCCTAGAATATACAGAAATTTAGGTATTGACTTTTCAATTACTCTGTATATGTAAAACATATGAATTTGACATACCAATTATTACAAATATTATTAAGTTCTACTGATAGAAATAATTTATTTTTGCACAAGAAATTATTTTTTGAGAATTATGAAATTACTGTAACTAAATTTATAATTAAATTTAGCAACATTTATTAATATATTGTAACATGACATAAGATAGCGCAAAATACCACTAATGATTAATAAAAGAAAAAGCTGAAGGTAGGAAGAAATGTTAAAAAACTTATAACTTGAAGATTGATGACCCAACTACGAAATAACAATTGACTAAGAAACTGACTATGACTTAACCCAATAGATTGGAGAAACAAGAATGAAGAAACGAGAAACCAGAATGTAACCTGTGACAGTACGAAAAGCCTGATATAAAAAGTATGGTATGCAAGGTAGTAAATTATTGTATTTCGATGTTTTTAAATTCATTTTATGGGTAATACAATTTCCCTTGGTTTTGCCTGCAACGACGCAGTTCCGAGACAACGAAATAATTTCAAGGACAGCAGTGTACGTGCAGATAAAGACACTTAGAATGGTTACAGCAACCAATACCGGCGCTACATACCTCGGTTTCATTGTCCGACAACGCCAAACGTCATTAATACAACAATGACGCGATTAAAATACGTAACAAGCAAGGCGATTATGTAACTAAAGACAAAGAACAATGACGTGTACGCACACACACATACGTAAAAATTGCGTAGTATTCGCCCCAGTCTCCAGAAAATCATCATGGTGATAACACGTTAAAAATTGTGCTGGGCCAAAATAGTCAGCTAAAGTGTCTTAATTAATTCAAAAATGTAATCAAAATGTAAATAAGTATTAACTACAGGAGAACTAAGACAGTGTGAAGTAGTAGTGTTTCAAAATTATACTTAGAGTCAGTGAAACCAGTAAAATGTAACCACGCCATTTGAGAAAACAACATGTGATCCACTTCAAGAACTTCCAGACTACAGAATCAGGAAAGTGCAAAACCAAAATTTTACTTAAAGAGCTCTTTACCCAAAATTGCCGTTATGTGTACACAACAAAAAGTAAATTGAAATTGTACGTATGAATGTGAGTGAGAGAGCAGCGCGTGCATGGTAAATGTCGACATGAGTTGGTTTGCGTTTGTTATAAGGAAATATAATTAAAATCAGTTAATAATGAAGCTATTTCATAGTCAGTATATAGAATTTGGTAAACTGACGTTTAATAAAAAATAAAAGAGTTTTATAATGAGAGAAAGTCAATGTAAGTAATGGCCGCCATTTTGGAATTTTATCCGGTGTACACAATTAACAAAATTGCTGAATAAATTAATATTGATGTTCAATGTTTGCAAAGGAACGTATTCTTATTTCTATGCCTATCTCTGTCAGCAATCACGCTGAGTCGAATCCTTGGACCCTAGGTAATAATAAAAATAACAAGATTGAAACAACCAGATTTTCAAATTATGGTAAGCACCATAATTATGGGGTGCGTGACATACGTGTCTGATATAAGTAAGGTAAACAAACCCAAATATAGGTTACTTGTTATTTCTTCTTACAAATACATTTATATAAAATATACAAAGTCATGTGTAGAATAACAATTTGCACCCGGAACAGGGACTATTATGTAATTTAACAATTGGCCACCCGAACTGGTGACTATAAAAAAATATATTAATGTATTTTATATAATAAGCCTGAATGATGGCAGAGTGGGCATTGAAACTGAGAGTACGGTTGTAGGTTAGGTGGTAACGCTAATATAAAGCAACAAATCATTAACATTTTTTATAATGGCAGAAAATAAAGAAAACGTCAGCATAACTGACAGTACGAATAACAGTCAAATAAGCATGACAGAATCACTAGTCATGAGTGAAGGAGTTGTTCACTCAACGCCAGTCCCAAATAACAGGGCTGAAAATAACGAAATTATGAAAATGATGCAAATGCTTTTTAATCAGAAATTTAGCAAACTTGATGAAAAATTTAATGAACAAAAAAGCGAAATTAGAGGAATCCAAAATAATTTTAATGTAAAATTAGAAGAATTAAAAAATGAAATACAAAGACAAAATTGTAGTATTGACAAAGTAGACAAGTTAGAGATAAAGAAAGAGGACAAGGTAAGTAGTAGTGGAAATGACGATAAAATAGATGAAAATATAGTAATAGGAGATAATAGTGAGATTTTAATGAGAATAGAGGTTAATGGTGAGGTGACAGTTATAGATGAGAGTGAAAGTGGGGGTAAGGAGAGTTTAAGTGAGTATAGTGAGCAGAGGGCAAATTTTCCCAGTGGTATAGTTGGAGTAAAGACTCCGAAACTGTTATTTGAGGAGGAAGGTTCCTCTAGAGTTTATCCCTTATTTTTTTGTGTTAGTGTACCTGGTGAGGCCAGGGGGTGGTTTTATGGAGTAGTAGTGCCCGATGCAAATGTGGAAAGAGAGAGATGGTATGATAGTGAGAGATATATTGAGAGAAACAGAGAAGTAGAAATTTTTAAGATAAGCAGAGATTATGAAGAGTTTATGGGAAGGTTAGGAGTAGAGATGATATATAATAAAAATAATAAGTACTTACCTTGGGTTGAAGCTGATATAGCAGCAGTGGGAGATGATGTTGATGAAGATGACTTTGTAACTTACCTGATTGTAACAGACTATACCAAAGGCGACATGACCATACTCGATCGTGACAAATTATATGAGATAGTAATATGGAATAAGCATATTAATTTAAATAGTATTGTGGAAATACATGAAGAATTAGATAAGTATTATATTGATAGTAATAATATAAGACATTCAATATTAAACCATGTATATAGTTTTAAGGTTCGACTATTATTTGACGATGGAGGGTAAACATTTTATTGTGTTTATAAACATTTAATTATGTGGACAGTGTTTTTTTAAGATGGACTGTTTATGACTGAGTTTTGGTAAATGATTTAATGATTATGTGGATTGTATATTTTTGTGTATATTAATGTCAGTGTATTGGTGTATTTTTGCTGTTGTGTATTTTGTGTATTTTTTTTATGTAAACATGTATTGTAGAATTTTAAATAACTGAAGAAAGTTTAAATGATATTATGGAATTCAGATTCTAATGGTTAGTAGATGATTATATATTTGGATATTGAGAGGTATTGTTGTTAGTAGGTAAGTGATGAATTTTCTAGTGATATATTAAGTTGAAATATTGTAAAAGAATTTGGGTGATAATTATTAAAATAGAGGCATTGGAGTTAGTTAAATAGAGTTATTGGGCATTAGGAAAAATAAAGTGTTGAGATGCTGATAATATATAAAGAGGTGTTAGATATTTTAGGGACACAGTGGTTAGTGATTATATGTAGAGGTGAGTAATGTGGACGGTAATTTTATAGTTGTTGTTAATGATATTTTGTAGTAAGGATCCGGTGTTAAGGAGTGATCAACGAGCGACGTGGCAAGGGACCAGCATGCAGCGTTGTGGCAGGCGGAGCAATTTTGGGTTAGAGTGTTTGCCGATATTTGGTGGAGGGCAAATGGTTATGAATGGATATGGCCAGTTAAGTAACATACATCCTTATATAAAAGACAAAATGAGCGGTGCCAGAGGTTTTAAATGGGATTTGTGAAGGGGGTTATTATAGAGATATTGGTGTCATATTATATTAATGGTTAGAAGCGGTTGTTAGTAGTGAAAAAGAGGGGTAGTAAAGTTAGATTGACAATGCCAAAATAAGATATAGAGAATAATGAATAATAGAGAGTCACCCAAACTAGTAAGGATAAAAGGGTTAGAAAAAGAAGTTCATAGTAGGAAGGTAATTGTAACTGGAAAGGTAATAATAAATTTGAAATTGTTTTGTAGAATCTGGTGATATGATAAAAGTTAATAGAGAGTTGATAAAAATAGTAAGGTCTTATTAAAGTTTTGCTACAAGTTATGTAAATGTAAATTGTTTAATGTGAATTGTTCAATGTTAGTGTTTAATGTACAATGTTTTATTATGTTGATGGTTAAATAGGTCAGGAGGTTACTACAAGGATAGTAACGATAATAATGTTGAATTTTGTGAGGGTTGTCCATTCTGTAGTAATGATTCTGTTATAAAGATAATTAAACATAAGGAAAAGATCGTAAGGAAATTATAAAGCTTTAAAGTTGTTTGCCATGATATATAGATATTGTAAGATTACATGAAGTAAAATATTAGAGTTAATGGTTGTTACTAAAACAGTAAAGTATATTGTTGTTTAGGTTAAGAACAATTGTTTTCATGTGATAAAGAGAGTGAATCTAATTGACAGAAGTCAGAAGGGTGTACTAGATACCGGATTGTTAAAAAGAGAAGGAATTTTCTATCTTAACTCTTGTGATACATTGTTTGAAACTTGTAGAATTAAGCAAACCAATGCCCCAAAACGCAAACCAACGTACTAAGAGGAAACATATCAGTTGTGGATATGGATATAGAGAAGGCCACTATTTTAAAATTTTGTATTGAATGTTTCAGAGTTTTATGGTGTGGTGACCGTGGTCCTGAGCTGGCCGGTGTGTCAGAACAGGAGCGTAAAGTGCCTCATGGCCTTATGGTGTAGGGATCTCTCTGAAGAAGTCCAGTAAGGTCAGAAGGTGCGAACCTCATCATTGGACCAAGGGTAAGTGATTGAATTTCTTTTATAGTAACACTACAGGGGGTTGTGGCTCCATATCTGGGCTGATCCTTTTAGAAAGTGTGAATGAGTCAATGAAAGTTTTTGTGTCTCGACACAAAACCTTTCATTGAGGGGGTCTTGAGACAGTACGAAAAGCCTGATATAAAAAGTATGGTATGCAAGGTAGTAAATTATTGTATTTCGATGTTTTTAAATTCATTTTATGGGTAATACAATTTCCCTTGGTTTTGCCTGCAACGACGCAGTTCCAAGACAACGAAATAATTTCAAGGGCAGCAGTGTACGTGCAGATAAAGACACTTAGAATGGTTACAGCAACCAATACCGGTGCTACATACCTCGGTTTCATTGGCCAACAACGCCAAACGTCATTAATACAACAATGACGTGATTAAAATACGTAACAAGCAAGGCGATTATGTAACTAAAGACAAAGAACAATGACGTGTACGCACACACACATACGTAAAAATTGCGTAGTATTCGCCCCCAGTCTCCAGAAAATCATCATGGCGATAACACGTTAAAAATTGTGCTGGCCCAAAACAGTCAGCTAAAGTGTCTTAATTAATTCAAAAATGTAATCAAAATGTAAATAAGTATTAACTACAGGAGAACTAAGACAGTGTGAAGTAGTAGTGTTTCAAAATTATACTTAAGAGTCAGTGAAACCAGTAAAATGTAACCACGCCATTTGAGAAAACAACATGTGATCCACTTCAAGAACTTCCAGACTACAGAATCAGGAAAGTGCAAAACCAAAATTTTACTTAAAGAGCTCTTTACCCAAAATTGCCGTTATGTGTACACAGCAAAAAGTAAATTGAAATTGTACGTATGAATGTGAGTGAGAGAGCAGCGCGTGCATGGTAAATGTCGACATCCAAGCGGGGTGTTGGTTTGCGTTTGTTATAAGGAAATATAATTAAAATCAGTTAATAATGAAGCTATTTCATAGTCAGTATATAGAATTTGGTAAACTGACGTTTAATAAAAAATAAAAGAGTTTTATAATGAGAGAAAGTCAATGTAAGTAATGGCCGCCATTTTGGAATTTTATCCGGTGTACACAATTAACAAAATTGCTGAATAAATTAATATTGATGTTCAATGTTTGCAAAGGAACGTATTCTTATTTCTATGCCTATCTCTGTCAGCAATCACGCTGAGTCGAATCCTTGGACCCTAGGTAATAATAAAAATAACAAGATTGAAACAACCAGATTTTCAAATTATGGTAAGCACCATAATTATGGGGTGCGTGACATACGTGTCTGATATAAGTAAGGTAAACAAACCCAAATATAGGTTACTTGTTATTTCTTCTTACAAATACATTTATATAAAATATACAAAGTCATGTGTAGAATAACAATTTGCACCCGGAACAGGGACTATTATGTAATTTAACAATTGGCCACCCGAACTGGTGACTATATAAAAATATATTAATGTATTTTATATAATAAGCCTGAATGATGGCAGAGTGGGCATTGAAACTGAGAGTACGGTTGTAGGTTAGGTGGTAACGCTAATATAAAGCAACAAATCATTAACATTTTTTATAATGGCAGAAAATAAAGAAAACGTCAGCATAACTGACAGTATGAATAACAGTCAAATAAGCATGACAGAATCACTAGTCATGAGTGAAGGAGTTGTTCACTCAACGCCAGTCCCAAATAACAGGGCTGAAAATAACGAAATTATGAAAATGATGCAAATGCTTTTTAATCAGAAATTTAGCAAACTTGATGAAAAATTTAATGAACAAAAAAGCGAAATTAGAGGAATCCAAAATAATTTTAATGTAAAATTAGAAGAATTAAAAAATGAAATACAAAGACAAAATTGTAGTATTGACAAAGTAGACAAGTTAGAGATAAAGAAAGAGGACAAGGTAAGTAGTAGTGGAAATGACGATAAAATAGATGAAAATATAGTAATAGGAGATAATAGTGAGATTTTAATGAGAATAGAGGTTAATGGTGAGGTGACAGTTATAGATGAGAGTGAAAGTGGGGGTAAGGAGAGTTTAAGTGAGTATAGTGAGCAGAGGGCAAATTTTCCCAGTGGTATAGTTGGAGTAAAGACTCCGAAACTGTTATTTGAGGAGGAAGGTTCCTCTAGAGTTTATCCCTTAGTTTTTTGTGTTAGTGTACCTGGTGAGGCCAGGGGGTGGTTTTATGGAGTAGTAGTGCCCGATGCAAATGTGGAAAGAGAGAGATGGTATGATAGTGAGAGATATATTGAGAGAAACAGAGAAGTAGAAATTTTTAAGATAAGCAGAGATTATGAAGAGTTTATGGGAAGGTTAGGAGTAGAGATGATATATAATAAAAATAATAAGTACTTACCTTGGGTTGAAGCTGATATAGCAGCAGTGGGAGATGATGTTGATGAAGATGACTTTGTAACTTACCTGATTGTAACAGACTATACCAAAGGCGACATGACCATACTCGATCGTGACAAATTATATGAGATAGTAATATGGAATAAGCATATTAATTTAAATAGTATTGTGGAAATACATGAAGAATTAGATAAGTATTATATTGATAGTAATAATATAAGACATTCAATATTAAACCATGTATATAGTTTTAAGGTTCGACTATTATTTGACGATGGAGGGTAAACATTTTATTGTGTTTATAAACATTTAATTATGTGGACAGTGTTTTTTTAAGATGGACTGTTTATGACTGAGTTTTGGTAAATGATTTAATGATTATGTGGATTGTATATTTTTGTGTATATTAATGTCAGTGTATTGGTGTATTTTTGCTGTTGTGTATTTTGTGTATTTTTTTTATGTAAACATGTATTGTAGAATTTTAAATAACTGAAGAAAGTTTAAATGATATTATGGAATTCAGATTCTAATGGTTATATATGGTTATATTCTATGGTAGATGATTATATATTTGGATATTGAGAGGTATTGTTGTTAGTAGGTAAGTGATGAATTTTCTAGTGATATATTAAGTTGAAATATTGTAAAAGAATTTGGGTGATAATTATTAAAATAGAGGCATTGGAGTTAGTTAAATAGAGTTATTGGGCGTTAGGGAAAATAAAGTGTTGAGATGCTGATAATATATAAAGAGGTGTTAGATATTTTAGGGACACAGTGGTTAGTGATTATATGTAGAGGTGAGTAATGTGGACGGTAATTTTATAGTTGTTGTTAATGATGTTTTGTAGTAAGGATCCGGTGTTAAGGAGTGATCAACGAGCGACGTGGCAAGGGACCAGCATGCAGCGTTGTGGCAGGCGGAGCAATTTTGGGTTAGAGTGTTTGCCGATATTTGGTGGAGGGCAAATGGTTATGAATGGATATGGCCAGTTAAGTAACATACATCCTTATATAAAAGACAAAATGAGCGGTGCCAGAGGTTTTAAATGGGATTTGTGAAGGGGGTTATTATAGAGATATTGGTGTCATATTATATTAATGGTTAGAAGCGGTTGTTAGTAGTGAAAAAGAGGGGTAGTAAAGTTAGATTGACAATGCCAAAATAAGATATAGAGAATAATGAATAATAGAGAGTCACCCAAACTAGTAAGGATAAAAGGGTTAGAAAAAGAAGTTCATAGTAGGAAGGTAATTGTAACTGGAAAGGTAATAATAAATTTGAAATTGTTTTGTAGAATCTGGTGATATGATAAAAGTTAATAGAGAGTTGATAAAAATAGTAAGGTCTTATTAAAGTTTTGCTACAAGTTATGTAAATGTAAATTGTTTAATGTGAATTGTTCAATGTTAGTGTTTAATGTACAATGTTTTATTATGTTTTAATATGTTGATGGTTAAATAGGTCAGGAGGTTACTACAAGGATAGTAACGATAATAATGTTGAATTTTGTGAGGGTTGTCCATTCTGTAGTAATGATTCTGTTATAAAGATAATTAAACATAAGGAAAAGATCGTAAGGAAATTATAAAGCTTTAAAGTTGTTTGCCATGATATATAGATATTGTAAGATTACATGAAGTAAAATATTAGAGTTAATGGTTGTTACTAAAACAGTAAAGTATATTGTTGTTTAGGTTAAGAACAATTGTTTTCATGTGATAAAGAGAGTGAATCTAATTGACAGAAGTCAGAAGGGTGTACTAGATACCGGATTGTTAAAAAGAGAAGGAATTTTCTATCTTAACTCTTGTGATACATTGTTTGAAACTTGTAGAATTAAGCAAACCAATGCCCCAAAACGCAAACCAACGTACTAAGAGGAAACATATCAGTTGTGGATATGGATATAGAGAAGGCCACTATTTTAAAATTTTGTATTGAATGTTTCAGAGTTTTATGGTGTGGTGACCGTGGTCCTGAGCTGGCCGGTGTGTCAGAACAGGAGCGTAAAGTGCCTCATGGCCTTATGGTGTAGGGATCTCTCTGAAGAAGTCCAGTAAGGTCAGAAGGTGCGAACCTCATCATTGGACCAAGGGTAAGTGATTGAATTTCTTTTATAGTAACACTACAGGGGGTTGTGGCTCCATATCTGGGCTGATCCTTTTAGAAAGTGTGAATGAGTCAATGAAAGTTTTTGTGTCTCGACACAAAACCTTTCATTGAGGGGGTCTTGAGACAGTACGAAAAGCCTGATATAAAAAGTATGGTATGCAAGGTAGTAAATTATTGTATTTCGATGTTTTTAAATTCATTTTATGGGTAATACAATTTCCCTTGGTTTTGCCTGCAACGACGCAGTTCCGAGACAACGAAATAATTTCAAGGGCAGCAGTGTACGTGCAGATAAAGACACTTAGAATGGTTACAGCAACCAATACCGGTGCTACATACCTCGGTTTCATTGGCCAACAACGCCAAACGTCATTAATACAACAATGACGTGATTAAAATACGTAACAAGCAAGGCGATTATGTAACTAAAGACAAAGAACAATGACGTGTACGCACACACACATACGTAAAAATTGCGTAGTATTCGCCCCCAGTCTCCAGAAAATCATCATGGCGATAACACGTTAAAAATTGTGCTGGCCCAAAACAGTCAGCTAAAGTGTCTTAATTAATTCGAAAATGTAATCAAAATGTAAATAAGTATTAACTACAGGAGAACTAAGACAGTGTGAAGTAGTAGTGTTTCAAAATTATACTTAAGAGTCAGTGAAACCAGTAAAATGTAACCACGCCATTTGAGAAAACAACATGTGATCCACTTCAAGAACTTCCAGACTACAGAATCAGGAAAGTGCAAAACCAAATTTTACTTAAAGAGCTCTTTACCCAAAATTGCCGTTATGTGTACACAGCAAAAATTAAATTGAAATTGTACGTATGAATGTGAGTGAGAGAGCAGCGCGTGCATGGTAAATGTCGACATCCAAGCGAGGTGTTGGTTTGCGTTTGTTATAAGGAAATATAATTAAAATCAGTTAATAATGAAGCTATTTCATAGTCAGTATATAGAATTTGGTAAACTGACGTTTAATAAAAAATAAAAGAGTTTTATAATGAGAGAAAGTCAATGTAAGTAATGGCCGCCATTTTGGAATTTTATCCGGTGTACACAATTAACAAAATTGCTGAATGAATTAATATTGATGTTCAATGTTTGCAAAGGAACGTATTCTTATTTCTATGCCTATCTCTGTCAGCAATCACGCTGAGTCGAATCCTTGGACCCTAGGTAATAATAAAAATAACAAGATTGAAACAACCAGATTTTCAAATTATGGTAAGCACCATAATTATGGGGTGCGTGACATACGTGTCTGATATAAGTAAGGTAAACAAACCCAAATATAGGTTACTTGTTATTTCTTCTTACAAATACATTTATATAAAATATGCAAAGTCATGTGTAGAATAACAATTTGCACCCGGAACAGGGACTATTATGTAATTTAACAATTGGCCACCCGAACTGGTGACTATAAAAAAATATATTAATGTATTTTATATAATAAGCCTGAATGATGGCAGAGTGGGCATTGAAACTGAGAGTACGGTTGTAGGTTAGGTGGTAACGCTAATATAAAGCAACAAATCATTAACATTTTTTATAATGGCAGAAAATAAAGAAAACGTCAGCATAACTGACAGTACGAATAACAGTCAAATAAGCATGACAGAATCACTAGTCATGAGTGAAGGAGTTGTTCACTCAACGCCAGTCCCAAATAACAGGGCTGAAAATAACGAAATTATGAAAATGATGCAAATGCTTTTTAATCAGAAATTTAGCAAACTTGATGAAAAATTTAATGAACAAAAAAGCGAAATTAGAGGAATCCAAAATAATTTTAATGTAAAATTAGAAGAATTAAAAAATGAAATACAAAGACAAAATTGTAGTATTGACAAAGTAGACAAGTTAGAGATAAAGAAAGAGGACAAGGTAAGTAGTAGTGGAAATGACGATAAAATAGATGAAAATATAGTAATAGGAGATAATAGTGAGATTTTAATGAGAATAGAGGTTAATGGTGAGGTGACAGTTATAGATGAGAGTGAAAGTGGGGGTAAGGAGAGTTTAAGTGAGTATAGTGAGCAGAGGGCAAATTTTCCCAGTGGTATAGTTGGAGTAAAGACTCCGAAACTGTTATTTGAGGAGGAAGGTTCCTCTAGAGTTTATCCCTTAGTTTTTTGTGTTAGTGTACCTGGTGAGGCCAGGGGGTGGTTTTATGGAGTAGTAGTGCCCGATGCAAATGTGGAAAGAGAGAGATGGTATGATAGTGAGAGATATATTGAGAGAAACAGAGAAGTAGAAATTTTTAAGATAAGCAGAGATTATGAAGAGTTTATGGGAAGGTTAGGAGTAGAGATGATATATAATAAAAATAATAAGTACTTACCTTGGGTTGAAGCTGATATAGCAGCAGTGGGAGATGATGTTGATGAAGATGACTTTGTAACTTACCTGATTGTAACAGACTATACCAAAGGCGACATGACCATACTCGATCGTGACAAATTATATGAGATAGTAATATGGAATAAGCATATTAATTTAAATAGTATTGTGGAAATACATGAAGAATTAGATAAGTATTATATTGATAGTAATAATATAAGACATTCAATATTAAACCATGTATATAGTTTTAAGGTTCGACTATTATTTGACGATGGAGGGTAAACATTTTATTGTGTTTATAAACATTTAATTATGTGGACAGTGTTTTTTTAAGATGGACTGTTTATGACTGAGTTTTGGTAAATGATTTAATGATTATGTGGATTGTATATTTTTGTGTATATTAATGTCAGTGTATTGGTGTATTTTTGCTGTTGTGTATTTTGTGTATTTTTTTTATGTAAACATGTATTGTAGAATTTTAAATAACTGAAGAAAGTTTAAATGATATTATGGAATTCAGATTCTAATGGTTATATATGGTTATATTCTATGGTAGATGATTATATATTTGGATATTGAGAGGTATTGTTGTTAGTAGGTAAGTGATGAATTTTCTAGTGATATATTAAGTTGAAATATTGTAAAAGAATTTGGGTGATAATTATTAAAATAGAGGCATTGGAGTTAGTTAAATAGAGTTATTGGGCGTTAGGGAAAATAAAGTGTTGAGATGCTGATAATATATAAAGAGGTGTTAGATATTTTAGGGACACAGTGGTTAGTGATTATATGTAGAGGTGAGTAATGTGGACGGTAATTTTATAGTTGTTGTTAATGATGTTTTGTAGTAAGGATCCGGTGTTAAGGAGTGATCAACGAGCGACGTGGCAAGGGACCAGCATGCAGCGTTGTGGCAGGCGGAGCAATTTTGGGTTAGAGTGTTTGCCGATATTTGGTGGAGGGCAAATGGTTATGAATGGATATGGCCAGTTAAGTAACATACATCCTTATATAAAAGACAAAATGAGCGGTGCCAGAGGTTTTAAATGGGATTTGTGAAGGGGGTTATTATAGAGATATTGGTGTCATATTATATTAATGGTTAGAAGCGGTTGTTAGTAGTGAAAAAGAGGGGTAGTAAAGTTAGATTGACAATGCCAAAATAAGATATAGAGAATAATGAATAATAGAGAGTCACCCAAACTAGTAAGGATAAAAGGGTTAGAAAAAGAAGTTCATAGTAGGAAGGTAATTGTAACTGGAAAGGTAATAATAAATTTGAAATTGTTTTGTAGAATCTGGTGATATGATAAAAGTTAATAGAGAGTTGATAAAAATAGTAAGGTCTTATTAAAGTTTTGCTACAAGTTATGTAAATGTAAATTGTTTAATGTGAATTGTTCAATGTTAGTGTTTAATGTACAATGTTTTATTATGTTTTAATATGTTGATGGTTAAATAGGTCAGGAGGTTACTACAAGGATAGTAACGATAATAATGTTGAATTTTGTGAGGGTTGTCCATTCTGTAGTAATGATTCTGTTATAAAGATAATTAAACATAAGGAAAAGATCGTAAGGAAATTATAAAGCTTTAAAGTTGTTTGCCATGATATATAGATATTGTAAGATTACATGAAGTAAAATATTAGAGTTAATGGTTGTTACTAAAACAGTAAAGTATATTGTTGTTTAGGTTAAGAACAATTGTTTTCATGTGATAAAGAGAGTGAATCTAATTGACAGAAGTCAGAAGGGTGTACTAGATACCGGATTGTTAAAAAGAGAAGGAATTTTCTATCTTAACTCTTGTGATACATTGTTTGAAACTTGTAGAATTAAGCAAACCAATGCCCCAAAACGCAAACCAACGTACTAAGAGGAAACATATCAGTTGTGGATATGGATATAGAGAAGGCCACTATTTTAAAATTTTGTATTGAATGTTTCAGAGTTTTATGGTGTGGTGACCGTGGTCCTGAGCTGGCCGGTGTGTCAGAACAGGAGCGTAAAGTGCCTCATGGCCTTATGGTGTAGGGATCTCTCTGAAGAAGTCCAGTAAGGTCAGAAGGTGCGAACCTCATCATTGGACCAAGGGTAAGTGATTGAATTTCTTTTATAGTAACACTACAGGGGGTTGTGGCTCCATATCTGGGCTGATCCTTTTAGAAAGTGTGAATGAGTCAATGAAAGTTTTTGTGTCTCGACACAAAACCTTTCATTGAGGGGGTCTTGAGACAGTACGAAAAGCCTGATATAAAAAGTATGGTATGCAAGGTAGTAAATTATTGTATTTCGATGTTTTTAAATTCATTTTATGGGTAATACAATTTCCCTTGGTTTTGCCTGCAACGACGCAGTTCCGAGACAACGAAATAATTTCAAGGGCAGCAGTGTACGTGCAGATAAAGACACTTAGAATGGTTACAGCAACCAATACCGGTGCTACATACCTCGGTTTCATTGGCCAACAACGCCAAACGTCATTAATACAACAATGACGTGATTAAAATACGTAACAAGCAAGGCGATTATGTAACTAAAGACAAAGAACAATGACGTGTACGCACACACACATACGTAAAAATTGCGTAGTATTCGCCCCCAGTCTCCAGAAAATCATCATGGCGATAACACGTTAAAAATTGTGCTGGCCCAAAACAGTCAGCTAAAGTGTCTTAATTAATTCGAAAATGTAATCAAAATGTAAATAAGTATTAACTACAGGAGAACTAAGACAGTGTGAAGTAGTAGTGTTTCAAAATTATACTTAAGAGTCAGTGAAACCAGTAAAATGTAACCACGCCATTTGAGAAAACAACATGTGATCCACTTCAAGAACTTCCAGACTACAGAATCAGGAAAGTGCAAAACCAAATTTTACTTAAAGAGCTCTTTACCCAAAATTGCCATTATGTGTACACAGCAAAAAGTAAATTGAAATTGTACGTATGAATGTGAGTGAGAGAGCAGCGCGTGCATGGTAAATGTCGACATCCAAGCGAGGTGTTGGTTTGCGTTTGTTATAAGGAAATATAATTAAAATCAGTTAATAATGAAGCTATTTCATAGTCAGTATATAGAATTTGGTAAACTGACGTTTAATAAAAAATAAAAGAGTTTTATAATGAGAGAAAGTCAATGTAAGTAATGGCCGCCATTTTGGAATTTTATCCGGTGTACACAATTAACAAAATTGCTGAATGAATTAATATTGATGTTCAATGTTTGCAAAGGAACGTATTCTTATTTCTATGCCTATCTCTGTCAGCAATCACGCTGAGTCGAATCCTTGGACCCTAGGTAATAATAAAAATAACAAGATTGAAACAACCAGATTTTCAAATTATGGTAAGCACCATAATTATGGGGTGCGTGACATACGTGTCTGATATAAGTAAGGTAAACAAACCCAAATATAGGTTACTTGTTATTTCTTCTTACAAATACATTTATATAAAATATGCAAAGTCATGTGTAGAATAACAATTTGCACCCGGAACAGGGACTATTATGTAATTTAACAATTGGCCACCCGAACTGGTGACTATAAAAAAATATATTAATGTATTTTATATAATAAGCCTGAATGATGGCAGAGTGGGCATTGAAACTGAGAGTACGGTTGTAGGTTAGGTGGTAACGCTAATATAAAGCAACAAATCATTAACATTTTTTATAATGGCAGAAAATAAAGAAAACGTCAGCATAACTGACAGTACGAATAACAGTCAAATAAGCATGACAGAATCACTAGTCATGAGTGAAGGAGTTGTTCACTCAACGCCAGTCCCAAATAACAGGGCTGAAAATAACGAAATTATGAAAATGATGCAAATGCTTTTTAATCAGAAATTTAGCAAACTTGATGAAAAATTTAATGAACAAAAAAGCGAAATTAGAGGAATCCAAAATAATTTTAATGTAAAATTAGAAGAATTAAAAAATGAAATACAAAGACAAAATTGTAGTATTGACAAAGTAGACAAGTTAGAGATAAAGAAAGAGGACAAGGTAAGTAGTAGTGGAAATGACGATAAAATAGATGAAAATATAGTAATAGGAGATAATAGTGAGATTTTAATGAGAATAGAGGTTAATGGTGAGGTGACAGTTATAGATGAGAGTGAAAGTGGGGGTAAGGAGAGTTTAAGTGAGTATAGTGAGCAGAGGGCAAATTTTCCCAGTGGTATAGTTGGAGTAAAGACTCCGAAACTGTTATTTGAGGAGGAAGGTTCCTCTAGAGTTTATCCCTTATTTTTTTGTGTTAGTGTACCTGGTGAGGCCAGGGGGTGGTTTTATGGAGTAGTAGTGCCCGATGCAAATGTGGAAAGAGAGAGATGGTATGATAGTGAGAGATATATTGAGAGAAACAGAGAAGTAGAAATTTTTAAGATAAGCAGAGATTATGAAGAGTTTATGGGAAGGTTAGGAGTAGAGATGATATATAATAAAAATAATAAGTACTTACCTTGGGTTGAAGCTGATATAGCAGCAGTGGGAGATGATGTTGATGAAGATGACTTTGTAACTTACCTGATTGTAACAGACTATACCAAAGGCGACATGACCATACTCGATCGTGACAAATTATATGAGATAGTAATATGGAATAAGCATATTAATTTAAATAGTATTGTGGAAATACATGAAGAATTAGATAAGTATTATATTGATAGTAATAATATAAGACATTCAATATTAAACCATGTATATAGTTTTAAGGTTCGACTATTATTTGACGATGGAGGGTAAACATTTTATTGTGTTTATAAACATTTAATTATGTGGACAGTGTTTTTTTAAGATGGACTGTTTATGACTGAGTTTTGGTAAATGATTTAATGATTATGTGGATTGTATATTTTTGTGTATATTAATGTCAGTGTATTGGTGTATTTTTGCTGTTGTGTATTTTGTGTATTTTTTTTATGTAAACATGTATTGTAGAATTTTAAATAACTGAAGAAAGTTTAAATGATATTATGGAATTCAGATTCTAATGGTTAGTAGATGATTATATATTTGGATATTGAGAGGTATTGTTGTTAGTAGGTAAGTGATGAATTTTCTAGTGATATATTAAGTTGAAATATTGTAAAAGAATTTGGGTGATAATTATTAAAATAGAGGCATTGGAGTTAGTTAAATAGAGTTATTGGGCGTTAGGAAAAATAAAGTGTTGAGATGCTGATAATATATAAAGAGGTGTTAGATATTTTAGGGACACAGTGGTTAGTGATTATATGTAGAGGTGAGTAATGTGGACGGTAATTTTATAGTTGTTGTTAATGATATTTTGTAGTAAGGATCCGGTGTTAAGGAGTGATCAACGAGCGACGTGGCAAGGGACCAGCATGCAGCGTTGTGGCAGGCGGAGCAATTTTGGGTTAGAGTGTTTGCCGATATTTGGTGGAGGGCAAATGGTTATGAATGGATATGGCCAGTTAAGTAACATACATCCTTATATAAAAGACAAAATGAGCGGTGCCAGAGGTTTTAAATGGGATTTGTGAAGGGGGTTATTATAGAGATATTGGTGTCATATTATATTAATGGTTAGAAGCGGTTGTTAGTAGTGAAAAAGAGGGGTAGTAAAGTTAGATTGACAATGCCAAAATAAGATATAGAGAATAATGAATAATAGAGAGTCACCCAAACTAGTAAGGATAAAAGGGTTAGAAAAAGAAGTTCATAGTAGGAAGGTAATTGTAACTGGAAAGGTAATAATAAATTTGAAATTGTTTTGTAGAATCTGGTGATATGATAAAAGTTAATAGAGAGTTGATAAAAATAGTAAGGTCTTATTAAAGTTTTGCTACAAGTTATGTAAATGTAAATTGTTTAATGTGAATTGTTCAATGTTAGTGTTTAATGTACAATGTTTTATTATGTTTTAATATGTTGATGGTTAAATAGGTCAGGAGGTTACTACAAGGATAGTAACGATAATAATGTTGAATTTTGTGAGGGTTGTCCATTCTGTAGTAATGATTCTGTTATAAAGATAATTAAACATAAGGAAAAGATCGTAAGGAAATTATAAAGCTTTAAAGTTGTTTGCCATGATATATAGATATTGTAAGATTACATGAAGTAAAATATTAGAGTTAATGGTTGTTACTAAAACAGTAAAGTATATTGTTGTTTAGGTTAAGAACAATTGTTTTCATGTGATAAAGAGAGTGAATCTAATTGACAGAAGTCAGAAGGGTGTACTAGATACCGGATTGTTAAAAAGAGAAGGAATTTTCTATCTTAACTCTTGTGATACATTGTTTGAAACTTGTAGAATTAAGCAAACCAATGCCCCAAAACGCAAACCAACGTACTAAGAGGAAACATATCAGTTGTGGATATGGATATAGAGAAGGCCACTATTTTAAAATTTTGTATTGAATGTTTCAGAGTTTTATGGTGTGGTGACCGTGGTCCTGAGCTGGCCGGTGTGTCAGAACAGGAGCGTAAAGTGCCTCATGGCCTTATGGTGTAGGGATCTCTCTGAAGAAGTCCAGTAAGGTCAGAAGGTGCGAACCTCATCATTGGACCAAGGGTAAGTGATTGAATTTCTTTTATAGTAACACTACAGGGGGTTGTGGCTCCATATCTGGGCTGATCCTTTTAGAAAGTGTGAATGAGTCAATGAAAGTTTTTGTGTCTCGACACAAAACCTTTCATTGAGGGGGTCTTGAGACAGTACGAAAAGCCTGATATAAAAAGTATGGTATGCAAGGTAGTAAATTATTGTATTTCGATGTTTTTAAATTCATTTTATGGGTAATACAATTTCCCTTGGTTTTGCCTGCAACGACGCAGTTCCGAGACAACGAAATAATTTCAAGGGCAGCAGTGTACGTGCAGATAAAGACACTTAGAATGGTTACAGCAACCAATACCGGTGCTACATACCTCGGTTTCATTGGCCAACAACGCCAAACGTCATTAATACAACAATGACGTGATTAAAATACGTAACAAGCAAGGCGATTATGTAACTAAAGACAAAGAACAATGACGTGTACGCACACACACATACGTAAAAATTGCGTAGTATTCGCCCCCAGTCTCCAGAAAATCATCATGGCGATAACACGTTAAAAATTGTGCTGGCCCAAAACAGTCAGCTAAAGTGTCTTAATTAATTCGAAAATGTAATCAAAATGTAAATAAGTATTAACTACAGGAGAACTAAGACAGTGTGAAGTAGTAGTGTTTCAAAATTATACTTAAGAGTCAGTGAAACCAGTAAAATGTAACCACGCCATTTGAGAAAACAACATGTGATCCACTTCAAGAACTTCCAGACTACAGAATCAGGAAAGTGCAAAACCAAATTTTACTTAAAGAGCTCTTTACCCAAAATTGCCGTTATGTGTACACAGCAAAAAGTAAATTGAAATTGTACGTATGAATGTGAGTGAGAGAGCAGCGCGTGCATGGTAAATGTCGACATCCAAGCGAGGTGTTGGTTTGCGTTTGTTATAAGGAAATATAATTAAAATCAGTTAATAATGAAGCTATTTCATAGTCAGTATATAGAATTTGGTAAACTGACGTTTAATAAAAAATAAAAGAGTTTTATAATGAGAGAAAGTCAATGTAAGTAATGGCCGCCATTTTGGAATTTTATCCGGTGTACACAATTAACAAAATTGCTGAATGAATTAATATTGATGTTCAATGTTTGCAAAGGAACGTATTCTTATTTCTATGCCTATCTCTGTCAGCAATCACGCTGAGTCGAATCCTTGGACCCTAGGTAATAATAAAAATAACAAGATTGAAACAACCAGATTTTCAAATTATGGTAAGCACCATAATTATGGGGTGCGTGACATACGTGTCTGATATAAGTAAGGTAAACAAACCCAAATATAGGTTACTTGTTATTTCTTCTTACAAATACATTTATATAAAATATGCAAAGTCATGTGTAGAATAACAATTTGCACCCGGAACAGGGACTATTATGTAATTTAACAATTGGCCACCCGAACTGGTGACTATAAAAAAATATATTAATGTATTTTATATAATAAGCCTGAATGATGGCAGAGTGGGCATTGAAACTGAGAGTACGGTTGTAGGTTAGGTGGTAACGCTAATATAAAGCAACAAATCATTAACATTTTTTATAATGGCAGAAAATAAAGAAAACGTCAGCATAACTGACAGTACGAATAACAGTCAAATAAGCATGACAGAATCACTAGTCATGAGTGAAGGAGTTGTTCACTCAACGCCAGTCCCAAATAACAGGGCTGAAAATAACGAAATTATGAAAATGATGCAAATGCTTTTTAATCAGAAATTTAGCAAACTTGATGAAAAATTTAATGAACAAAAAAGCGAAATTAGAGGAATCCAAAATAATTTTAATGTAAAATTAGAAGAATTAAAAAATGAAATACAAAGACAAAATTGTAGTATTGACAAAGTAGACAAGTTAGAGATAAAGAAAGAGGACAAGGTAAGTAGTAGTGGAAATGACGATAAAATAGATGAAAATATAGTAATAGGAGATAATAGTGAGATTTTAATGAGAATAGAGGTTAATGGTGAGGTGACAGTTATAGATGAGAGTGAAAGTGGGGGTAAGGAGAGTTTAAGTGAGTATAGTGAGCAGAGGGCAAATTTTCCCAGTGGTATAGTTGGAGTAAAGACTCCGAAACTGTTATTTGAGGAGGAAGGTTCCTCTAGAGTTTATCCCTTAGTTTTTTGTGTTAGTGTACCTGGTGAGGCCAGGGGGTGGTTTTATGGAGTAGTAGTGCCCGATGCAAATGTGGAAAGAGAGAGATGGTATGATAGTGAGAGATATATTGAGAGAAACAGAGAAGTAGAAATTTTTAAGATAAGCAGAGATTATGAAGAGTTTATGGGAAGGTTAGGAGTAGAGATGATATATAATAAAAATAATAAGTACTTACCTTGGGTTGAAGCTGATATAGCAGCAGTGGGAGATGATGTTGATGAAGATGACTTTGTAACTTACCTGATTGTAACAGACTATACCAAAGGCGACATGACCATACTCGATCGTGACAAATTATATGAGATAGTAATATGGAATAAGCATATTAATTTAAATAGTATTGTGGAAATACATGAAGAATTAGATAAGTATTATATTGATAGTAATAATATAAGACATTCAATATTAAACCATGTATATAGTTTTAAGGTTCGACTATTATTTGACGATGGAGGGTAAACATTTTATTGTGTTTATAAACATTTAATTATGTGGACAGTGTTTTTTTAAGATGGACTGTTTATGACTGAGTTTTGGTAAATGATTTAATGATTATGTGGATTGTATATTTTTGTGTATATTAATGTCAGTGTATTGGTGTATTTTTGCTGTTGTGTATTTTGTGTATTTTTTTTATGTAAACATGTATTGTAGAATTTTAAATAACTGAAGAAAGTTTAAATGATATTATGGAATTCAGATTCTAATGGTTATATATGGTTATATTCTATGGTAGATGATTATATATTTGGATATTGAGAGGTATTGTTGTTAGTAGGTAAGTGATGAATTTTCTAGTGATATATTAAGTTGAAATATTGTAAAAGAATTTGGGTGATAATTATTAAAATAGAGGCATTGGAGTTAGTTAAATAGAGTTATTGGGCGTTAGGGAAAATAAAGTGTTGAGATGCTGATAATATATAAAGAGGTGTTAGATATTTTAGGGACACAGTGGTTAGTGATTATATGTAGAGGTGAGTAATGTGGACGGTAATTTTATAGTTGTTGTTAATGATGTTTTGTAGTAAGGATCCGGTGTTAAGGAGTGATCAACGAGCGACGTGGCAAGGGACCAGCATGCAGCGTTGTGGCAGGCGGAGCAATTTTGGGTTAGAGTGTTTGCCGATATTTGGTGGAGGGCAAATGGTTATGAATGGATATGGCCAGTTAAGTAACATACATCCTTATATAAAAGACAAAATGAGCGGTGCCAGAGGTTTTAAATGGGATTTGTGAAGGGGGTTATTATAGAGATATTGGTGTCATATTATATTAATGGTTAGAAGCGGTTGTTAGTAGTGAAAAAGAGGGGTAGTAAAGTTAGATTGACAATGCCAAAATAAGATATAGAGAATAATGAATAATAGAGAGTCACCCAAACTAGTAAGGATAAAAGGGTTAGAAAAAGAAGTTCATAGTAGGAAGGTAATTGTAACTGGAAAGGTAATAATAAATTTGAAATTGTTTTGTAGAATCTGGTGATATGATAAAAGTTAATAGAGAGTTGATAAAAATAGTAAGGTCTTATTAAAGTTTTGCTACAAGTTATGTAAATGTAAATTGTTTAATGTGAATTGTTCAATGTTAGTGTTTAATGTACAATGTTTTATTATGTTTTAATATGTTGATGGTTAAATAGGTCAGGAGGTTACTACAAGGATAGTAACGATAATAATGTTGAATTTTGTGAGGGTTGTCCATTCTGTAGTAATGATTCTGTTATAAAGATAATTAAACATAAGGAAAAGATCGTAAGGAAATTATAAAGCTTTAAAGTTGTTTGCCATGATATATAGATATTGTAAGATTACATGAAGTAAAATATTAGAGTTAATGGTTGTTACTAAAACAGTAAAGTATATTGTTGTTTAGGTTAAGAACAATTGTTTTCATGTGATAAAGAGAGTGAATCTAATTGACAGAAGTCAGAAGGGTGTACTAGATACCGGATTGTTAAAAAGAGAAGGAATTTTCTATCTTAACTCTTGTGATACATTGTTTGAAACTTGTAGAATTAAGCAAACCAATGCCCCAAAACGCAAACCAACGTACTAAGAGGAAACATATCAGTTGTGGATATGGATATAGAGAAGGCCACTATTTTAAAATTTTGTATTGAATGTTTCAGAGTTTTATGGTGTGGTGACCGTGGTCCTGAGCTGGCCGGTGTGTCAGAACAGGAGCGTAAAGTGCCTCATGGCCTTATGGTGTAGGGATCTCTCTGAAGAAGTCCAGTAAGGTCAGAAGGTGCGAACCTCATCATTGGACCAAGGGTAAGTGATTGAATTTCTTTTATAGTAACACTACAGGGGGTTGTGGCTCCATATCTGGGCTGATCCTTTTAGAAAGTGTGAATGAGTCAATGAAAGTTTTTGTGTCTCGACACAAAACCTTTCATTGAGGGGGTCTTGAGACAGTACGAAAAGCCTGATATAAAAAGTATGGTATGCAAGGTAGTAAATTATTGTATTTCGATGTTTTTAAATTCATTTTATGGGTAATACAATTTCCCTTGGTTTTGCCTGCAACGACGCAGTTCCGAGACAACGAAATAATTTCAAGGGCAGCAGTGTACGTGCAGATAAAGACACTTAGAATGGTTACAGCAACCAATACCGGTGCTACATACCTCGGTTTCATTGGCCAACAACGCCAAACGTCATTAATACAACAATGACGTGATTAAAATACGTAACAAGCAAGGCGATTATGTAACTAAAGACAAAGAACAATGACGTGTATGCACACACACATACGTAAAAATTGCGTAGTATTCGCCCCAGTCTCCAGAAAATCATCATGGCGATAACACGTTAAAAATTGTGCTGGCCCAAAATAGTCAGCTAAAGTGTCTTAATTAATTCAAAAATGTAATCAAAATGTAAATAAGTATTAACTACAGGAGAACTAAGACAGTGTGAAGTAGTAGTGTTTCAAAATTATACTTAGAGTCAGTGAAACCAGTAAAATGTAACCACGCCATTTGAGAAAACAACATGTGATCCACTTCAAGAACTTCCAGACTACAGAATCAGGAAAGTGCAAAACCAAAATTTTACTTAAAGAGCTCTTTACCCAAAATTGCCGTTATGTGTACACAACAAAAAGTAAATTGAAATTGTATGTATGAATGTGAGTGAGAGAGCAGCGCGTGCATGGTAAATGTCGACATCCAAGCGGGGTGTTGGTTTGCGTTTGTTATAAGGAAATATAATTAAAATCAGTTAATAATGAAGCTATTTCATAGTCAGTATATAGAATTTGGTAAACTGACGTTTAATAAAAAATAAAAGAGTTTTATAATGAGAGAAAGTCAATGTAAGTAATGGCCACAGTTTTGGAATTTTATCCGGTGTACACAATTAACAAAATTGCTGAATAAATTAATATTGATGTTCAATGTTTGCAAAGGAACGTATTCTTATTTCTATGCCTATCTCTGTCAGCAATCACGCTGAGTCGAATCCTTGGACCCTAGGTAATAATAAAAATAACAAGATTGAAACAACCAGATTTTCAAATTATGGTAAGCACCATAATTATGGGGTGCGTGACATACGTGTCTGATATAAGTAAGGTAAACAAACCCAAATATAGGTTACTTGTTATTTCTTCTTACAAATACATTTATATAAAATATACAAAGTCATGTGTAGAATAACAATTTGCACCCGGAACAGGGACTATTATGTAATTTAACAATTGGCCACCCGAACTGGTGACTATATAAAAATATATTAATGTATTTTATATAATAAGCCTGAATGATGGCAGAGTGGGCATTGAAACTGAGAGTACGGTTGTAGGTTAGGTGGTAACGCTAATATAAAGCAACAAATCATTAACATTTTTTATAATGGCAGAAAATAAAGAAAACGTCAGCATAACTGACAGTATGAATAACAGTCAAATAAGCATGGCAGAATCACTAGTCATGAGTGAAGGAGTTGTTCACTCAACGCCAGTCCCAAATAACAGGGCTGAAAATAACGAAATTATGAAAATGATGCAAATGCTTTTTAATCAGAAATTTAGCAAACTTGATGAAAAATTTAATGAACAAAAAAGCGAAATTAGAGGAATCCAAAATAATTTTAATGTAAAATTAGAAGAATTAAAAAATGAAATACAAAGACAAAATTGTAGTATTGACAAAGTAGACAAGTTAGAGATAAAGAAAGAGGACAAGGTAAGTAGTAGTGGAAATGACGATAAAATAGATGAAAATATAGTAATAGGAGATAATAGTGAGATTTTAATGAGAATAGAGGTTAATGGTGAGGTGACAGTTATAGATGAGAGTGAAAGTGGGGGTAAGGAGAGTTTAAGTGAGTATAGTGAGCAGAGGGCAAATTTTCCCAGTGGTATAGTTGGAGTAAAGACTCCGAAACTGTTATTTGAGGAGGAAGGTTCCTCTAGAGTTTATCCCTTAGTTTTTTGTGTTAGTGTACCTGGTGAGGCCAGGGGGTGGTTTTATGGAGTAGTAGTGCCCGATGCAAATGTGGAAAGAGAGAGATGGTATGATAGTGAGAGATATATTGAGAGAAACAGAGAAGTAGAAATTTTTAAGATAAGCAGAGATTATGAAGAGTTTATGGGAAGGTTAGGAGTAGAGATGATATATAATAAAAATAATAAGTACTTACCTTGGGTTGAAGCTGATATAGCAGCAGTGGGAGATGATGTTGATGAAGATGACTTTGTAACTTACCTGATTGTAACAGACTATACCAAAGGCGACATGACCATACTCGATCGTGACAAATTATATGAGATAGTAATATGGAATAAGCATATTAATTTAAATAGTATTGTGGAAATACATGAAGAATTAGATAAGTATTATATTGATAGTAATAATATAAGACATTCAATATTAAACCATGTATATAGTTTTAAGGTTAGACTATTATTTGACGATGGAGGGTAAACATTTTATTGTGTTTATAAACATTTAATTATGTGGACAGTGTTTTTTTAAGATGGACTGTTTATGACTGAGTTTTGGTAAATGATTTAATGATTATGTGGATTGTATATTTTTGTGTATATTAATGTCAGTGTATTGGTGTATTTTTGCTGTTGTGTATTTTGTGTATTTTTTTTTATGTAAACATGTATTGTAGAATTTTAAATAACTGAAGAAAGTTTAAATGATATTATGGAATTCAGATTCTAATGGTTAGTAGATGATTATATATTTGGATATTGAGAGGTATTGTTGTTAGTAGGTAAGTGATGAATTTTCTAGTGATATATTAAGTTGAAATATTGTAAAAGAATTTGGGTGATAATTATTAAAATAGAGGCATTGGAGTTAGTTAAATAGAGTTATTGGGCGTTAGGGAAAATAAAGTGTTGAGATGCTGATAATATATAAAGAGGTGTTAGATATTTTAGGGACACAGTGGTTAGTGATTATATGTAGAGGTGAGTAATGTGGACGGTAATTTTATAGTTGTTGTTAATGATATTTTGTAGTAAGGATCCGGTGTTAAGGAGTGATCAACGAGCGACGTGGCAAGGGACCAGCATGCAGCGTTGTGGCAGGCGGAGCAATTTTGGGTTAGAGTGTTTGCCGATATTTGGTGGAGGGCAAATGGTTATGAATGGATATGGCCAGTTAAGTAACATACATCCTTATATAAAAGACAAAATGAGCGGTGCCAGAGGTTTTAAATGGGATTTGTGAAGGGGGTTATTATAGAGATATTGGTGTCATATTATATTAATGGTTAGAAGCGGTTGTTAGTAGTGAAAAAGAGGAGTAGTAAAGTTAGATTGACAATGCCAAAATAAGATATAGAGAATAATGAATAATAGAGAGTCACCCAAACTAGTAAGGATAAAAGGGTTAGAAAAAGAAATTCATAGTAGGAAGGTAATTGTAACTGGAAAGGTAATAATAAATTTGAAATTGTTTTGTAGAATCTGGTGATATGATAAAAGTTAATAGAGAGTTGATAAAAATAGTAAGGTCTTATTAAAGTTTTGCTACAAGTTATGTAAATGTAAATTGTTTAATGTGAGTTGTTCAATGTTAGTGTTTAATGTACAATGTTTTATTATGTTGATGGTTAAATAGGTCAGGAGGTTACTACAAGGATAGTAACGATAATAATGTTGAATTTTGTGAGGGTTGTCCATTCTGTAGTAATGATTCTGTTATAAAGATAATTAAACATAAGGAAAAGATCGTAAGGAAATTATAAAGCTTTAAAGTTGTTTGCCATGATATATAGATATTGTAAGATTACATGAAGTAAAATATTAGAGTTAATGGTTGTTACTAAAACAGTAAAGTATATTGTTGTTTAGGTTAAGAACAATTGTTTTCATGTGATAAAGAGAGTGAATCTAATTGACAGAAGTCAGAAGGGTGTACTAGATACCGGATTGTTAAAAAGAGAAGGAATTTTCTATCTTAACTCTTGTGATACATTGTTTGTAACTTGTAGAATTAAGCAAACCAATGCCCCAAAACGCAAACCAACGTACTAAGAGGAAACATATCAGTTGTGGATATGGATATAGAGAAGGCCACTATTTTAAAATTTTGTATTGAATGTTTCAGAGTTTTATGGTGTGGTGACCGTGGTCCTGAGCTGGCCGGTGTGTCAGAACAGGAGCGTAAAGTGCCTCATGGCCTTATGGTGTAGGGATCTCTCTGAAGAAGTCCAGTAAGGTCAGAAGGTGCGAACCTCATCATTGGACCAAGGGTAAGTGATTGAATTTCTTTTATAGTAACACTACAGGGGGTTGTGGCTCCATATCTGGGCTGATCCTTTTAGAAAGTGTGAATGAGTCAATGAAAGTTTTTGTGTCTCGACACAAAACCTTTCATTGAGGGGGTCTTGAGACAGTACGAAAAGCCTGATATAAAAAGTATGGTATGCAAGGTAGTAAATTATTGTATTTCGATGTTTTTAAATTCATTTTATGGGTAATACAATTTCCCTTGGTTTTGCCTGCAACGACGCAGTTCCGAGACAACGAAATAATTTCAAGGGCAGCAGTGTACGTGCAGATAAAGACACTTAGAATGGTTACAGCAACCAATACCGGTGCTACATACCTCGGTTTCATTGGCCAACAACGCCAAACGTCATTAATACAACAATGACGTGATTAAAATACGTAACAAGCAAGGCGATTATGTAACTAAAGACAAAGAACAATGACGTGTACGCACACACACATACGTAAAAATTGCGTAGTATTCGCCCCCAGTCTCCAGAAAATCATCATGGCGATAACACGTTAAAAATTGTGCTGGCCCAAAACAGTCAGCTAAAGTGTCTTAATTAATTCAAAAATGTAATCAAAATGTAAATAAGTATTAACTACAGGAGAACTAAGACAGTGTGAAGTAGTAGTGTTTCAAAATTATACTTAAGAGTCAGTGAAACCAGTAAAATGTAACCACGCCATTTGAGAAAACAACATGTGATCCACTTCAAGAACTTCCAGACTACAGAATCAGGAAAGTGCAAAACCAAAATTTTACTTAAAGAGCTCTTTACCCAAAATTGCCGTTATGTGTACACAGCAAAAAGTAAATTGAAACTGTACGTATGAATGTGAGTGAGAGAGCAGCGCGTGCATGGTAAATGTCGACATCCAAGCGGTGTGTTGGTTTGCGTTTGTTATAAGGAAATATAATTAAAATCAGTTAATAATGAAGCTATTTCATAGTCAGTATATAGAATTTGGTAAACTGACGTTTAATAAAAAATAAAAGAGTTTTATAATGAGAGAAAGTCAATGTAAGTAATGGCCGCCATTTTGGAATTTTATCCGGTGTACACAATTAACAAAATTGCTGAATAAATTAATATTGATGTTCAATGTTTGCAAAGGAACGTATTCTTATTTCTATGCCTATCTCTGTCAGCAATCACGCTGAGTCGAATCCTTGGACCCTAGGTAATAATAAAAATAACAAGATTGAAACAACCAGATTTTCAAATTATGGTAAGCACCATAATTATGGGGTGCGTGACATACGTGTCTGATATAAGTAAGGTAAACAAACCCAAATATAGGTTACTTGTTATTTCTTCTTACAAATACATTTATATAAAATATACAAAGTCATGTGTAGAATAACAATTTGCACCCGGAACAGGGACTATTATGTAATTTAACAATTGGCCACCCGAACTGGTGACTATATAAAAATATATTAATGTATTTTATATAATAAGCCTGAATGATGGCAGAGTGGGCATTGAAACTGAGAGTACGGTTGTAGGTTAGGTGGTAACGCTAATATAAAGCAACAAATCATTAACATTTTTTATAATGGCAGAAAATAAAGAAAACGTCAGCATAACTGACAGTATGAATAACAGTCAAATAAGCATGACAGAATCACTAGTCATGAGTGAAGGAGTTGTTCACTCAACGCCAGTCCCAAATAACAGGGCTGAAAATAACGAAATTATGAAAATGATGCAAATGCTTTTTAATCAGAAATTTAGCAAACTTGATGAAAAATTTAATGAACAAAAAAGCGAAATTAGAGGAATCCAAAATAATTTTAATGTAAAATTAGAAGAATTAAAAAATGAAATACAAAGACAAAATTGTAGTATTGACAAAGTAGACAAGTTAGAGATAAAGAAAGAGGACAAGGTAAGTAGTAGTGGAAATGACGATAAAATAGATGAAAATATAGTAATAGGAGATAATAGTGAGATTTTAATGAGAATAGAGGTTAATGGTGAGGTGACAGTTATAGATGAGAGTGAAAGTGGGGGTAAGGAGAGTTTAAGTGAGTATAGTGAGCAGAGGGCAAATTTTCCCAGTGGTATAGTTGGAGTAAAGACTCCGAAACTGTTATTTGAGGAGGAAGGTTCCTCTAGAGTTTATCCCTTAGTTTTTTGTGTTAGTGTACCTGGTGAGGCCAGGGGGTGGTTTTATGGAGTAGTAGTGCCCGATGCAAATGTGGAAAGAGAGAGATGGTATGATAGTGAGAGATATATTGAGAGAAACAGAGAAGTAGAAATTTTTAAGATAAGCAGAGATTATGAAGAGTTTATGGGAAGGTTAGGAGTAGAGATGATATATAATAAAAATAATAAGTACTTACCTTGGGTTGAAGCTGATATAGCAGCAGTGGGAGATGATGTTGATGAAGATGACTTTGTAACTTACCTGATTGTAACAGACTATACCAAAGGCGACATGACCATACTCGATCGTGACAAATTATATGAGATAGTAATATGGAATAAGCATATTAATTTAAATAGTATTGTGGAAATACATGAAGAATTAGATAAGTATTATATTGATAGTAATAATATAAGACATTCAATATTAAACCATGTATATAGTTTTAAGGTTCGACTATTATTTGACGATGGAGGGTAAACATTTTATTGTGTTTATAAACATTTAATTATGTGGACAGTGTTTTTTTAAGATGGACTGTTTATGACTGAGTTTTGGTAAATGATTTAATGATTATGTGGATTGTATATTTTTGTGTATATTAATGTCAGTGTATTGGTGTATTTTTGCTGTTGTGTATTTTGTGTATTTTTTTTATGTAAACATGTATTGTAGAATTTTAAATAACTGAAGAAAGTTTAAATGATATTATGGAATTCAGATTCTAATGGTTATATATGGTTATATTCTATGGTAGATGATTATATATTTGGATATTGAGAGGTATTGTTGTTAGTAGGTAAGTGATGAATTTTCTAGTGATATATTAAGTTGAAATATTGTAAAAGAATTTGGGTGATAATTATTAAAATAGAGGCATTGGAGTTAGTTAAATAGAGTTATTGGGCGTTAGGGAAAATAAAGTGTTGAGATGCTGATAATATATAAAGAGGTGTTAGATATTTTAGGGACACAGTGGTTAGTGATTATATGTAGAGGTGAGTAATGTGGACGGTAATTTTATAGTTGTTGTTAATGATGTTTTGTAGTAAGGATCCGGTGTTAAGGAGTGATCAACGAGCGACGTGGCAAGGGACCAGCATGCAGCGTTGTGGCAGGCGGAGCAATTTTGGGTTAGAGTGTTTGCCGATATTTGGTGGAGGGCAAATGGTTATGAATGGATATGGCCAGTTAAGTAACATACATCCTTATATAAAAGACAAAATGAGCGGTGCCAGAGGTTTTAAATGGGATTTGTGAAGGGGGTTATTATAGAGATATTGGTGTCATATTATATTAATGGTTAGAAGCGGTTGTTAGTAGTGAAAAAGAGGGGTAGTAAAGTTAGATTGACAATGCCACAATAAGATATAGAGAATAATGAATAATAGAGAGTCACCCAAACTAGTAAGGATAAAAGGGTTAGAAAAAGAAATTCATAGTAGGAAGGTAATTGTAACTGGAAAGGTAATAATAAATTTGAAATTGTTTTGTAGAATCTGGTGATATGATAAAAGTTAATAGAGAGTTGATAAAAATAGTAAGGTCTTATTAAAGTTTTGCTACAAGTTATGTAAATGTAAATTGTTTAATGTGAATTGTTCAATGTTAGTGTTTAATGTAGAATGTTTTATTATGTTTTAATATGTTGATGGTTAAATAGGTCAGGAGGTTACTACAAGGATAGTAACGATAATAATGTTGAATTTTGTGAGGGTTGTCCATTCTGTAGTAATGATTCTGTTATAAAGATAATTAAACATAAGGAAAAGATCGTAAGGAAATTATAAAGCTTTAAAGTTGTTTGCCATGATATATAGATATTGTAAGATTACATGAAGTAAAATATTAGAGTTAATGGTTGTTACTAAAACAGTAAAGTATATTGTTGTTTAGGTTAAGAACAATTGTTTTCATGTGATAAAGAGAGTGAATCTAATTGACAGAAGTCAGAAGGGTGTACTAGATACCGGATTGTTAAAAAGAGAAGGAATTTTCTATCTTAACTCTTGTGATACATTGTTTGTAACTTGTAGAATTAAGCAAACCAATGCCCCAAAACGCAAACCAACGTACTAAGAGGAAACATATCAGTTGTGGATATGGATATAGAGAAGGCCACTATTTTAAAATTTTGTATTGAATGTTTCAGAGTTTTATGGTGTGGTGACCGTGGTCCTGAGCTGGCCGGTGTGTCAGAACAGGAGCGTAAAGTGCCTCATGGCCTTATGGTGTAGGGATCTCTCTGAAGAAGTCCAGTAAGGTCAGAAGGTGCGAACCTCATCATTGGACCAAGGGTAAGTGATTGAATTTCTTTTATAGTAACACTACAGGGGGTTGTGGCTCCATATCTGGGCTGATCCTTTTAGAAAGTGTGAATGAGTCAATGAAAGTTTTTGTGTCTCGACACAAAACCTTTCATTGAGGGGGTCTTGAGACAGTACGAAAAGCCTGATATAAAAAGTATGGTATGCAAGGTAGTAAATTATTGTATTTCGATGTTTTTAAATTCATTTTATGGGTAATACAATTTCCCTTGGTTTTGCCTGCAACGACGCAGTTCCGAGACAACGAAATAATTTCAAGGGCAGCAGTGTACGTGCAGATAAAGACACTTAGAATGGTTACAGCAACCAATACCGGTGCTACATACCTCGGTTTCATTGGCCAACAACGCCAAACGTCATTAATACAACAATGACGTGATTAAAATACGTAACAAGCAAGGCGATTATGTAACTAAAGACAAAGAACAATGACGTGTACGCACACACACATACGTAAAAATTGCGTAGTATTCGCCCCCAGTCTCCAGAAAATCATCATGGCGATAACACGTTAAAAATTGTGCTGGCCCAAAACAGTCAGCTAAAGTGTCTTAATTAATTCAAAAATGTAATCAAAATGTAAATAAGTATTAACTACAGGAGAACTAAGACAGTGTGAAGTAGTAGTGTTTCAAAATTATACTTAAGAGTCAGTGAAACCAGTAAAATGTAACCACGCCATTTGAGAAAACAACATGTGATCCACTTCAAGAACTTCCAGACTACAGAATCAGGAAAGTGCAAAACCAAAATTTTACTTAAAGAGCTCTTTACCCAAAATTGCCGTTATGTGTACACAGCAAAAAGTAAATTGAAATTGTACGTATGAATGTGAGTGAGAGAGCAGCGCGTGCATGGTAAATGTCGACATCCAAGCGAGGTGTTGGTTTGCGTTTGTTATAAGGAAATATAATTAAAATCAGTTAATAATGAAGCTATTTCATAGTCAGTATATAGAATTTGGTAAACTGACGTTTAATAAAAAATAAAAGAGTTTTATAATGAGAGAAAGTCAATGTAAGTAATGGCCGCCATTTTGGAATTTTATCCGGTGTACACAATTAACAAAATTGCTGAATGAATTAATATTGATGTTCAATGTTTGCAAAGGAACGTATTCTTATTTCTATGCCTATCTCTGTCAGCAATCACGCTGAGTCGAATCCTTGGACCCTAGGTAATAATAAAAATAACAAGATTGAAACAACCAGATTTTCAAATTATGGTAAGCACCATAATTATGGGGTGCGTGACATACGTGTCTGATATAAGTAAGGTAAACAAACCCAAATATAGGTTACTTGTTATTTCTTCTTACAAATACATTTATATAAAATATGCAAAGTCATGTGTAGAATAACAATTTGCACCCGGAACAGGGACTATTATGTAATTTAACAATTGGCCACCCGAACTGGTGACTATATAAAAATATATTAATGTATTTTATATAATAAGCCTGAATGATGGCAGAGTGGGCATTGAAACTGAGAGTACGGTTGTAGGTTAGGTGGTAACGCTAATATAAAGCAACAAATCATTAACATTTTTTATAATGGCAGAAAATAAAGAAAACGTCAGCATAACTGACAGTACGAATAACAGTCAAATAAGCATGACAGAATCACTAGTCATGAGTGAAGGAGTTGTTCACTCAACGCCAGTCCCAAATAACAGGGCTGAAAATAACGAAATTATGAAAATGATGCAAATGCTTTTTAATCAGAAATTTAGCAAACTTGATGAAAAATTTAATGAACAAAAAAGCGAAATTAGAGGAATCCAAAATAATTTTAATGTAAAATTAGAAGAATTAAAAAATGAAATACAAAGACAAAATTGTAGTATTGACAAAGTAGACAAGTTAGAGATAAAGAAAGAGGACAAGGTAAGTAGTAGTGGAAATGACGATAAAATAGATGAAAATATAGTAATAGGAGATAATAGTGAGATTTTAATGAGAATAGAGGTTAATGGTGAGGTGACAGTTATAGATGAGAGTGAAAGTGGGGGTAAGGAGAGTTTAAGTGAGTATAGTGAGCAGAGGGCAAATTTTCCCAGTGGTATAGTTGGAGTAAAGACTCCGAAACTGTTATTTGAGGAGGAAGGTTCCTCTAGAGTTTATCCCTTAGTTTTTTGTGTTAGTGTACCTGGTGAGGCCAGGGGGTGGTTTTATGGAGTAGTAGTGCCCGATGCAAATGTGGAAAGAGAGAGATGGTATGATAGTGAGAGATATATTGAGAGAAACAGAGAAGTAGAAATTTTTAAGATAAGCAGAGATTATGAAGAGTTTATGGGAAGGTTAGGAGTAGAGATGATATATAATAAAAATAATAAGTACTTACCTTGGGTTGAAGCTGATATAGCAGCAGTGGGAGATGATGTTGATGAAGATGACTTTGTAACTTACCTGATTGTAACAGACTATACCAAAGGCGACATGACCATACTCGATCGTGACAAATTATATGAGATAGTAATATGGAATAAGCATATTAATTTAAATAGTATTGTGGAAATACATGAAGAATTAGATAAGTATTATATTGATAGTAATAATATAAGACATTCAATATTAAACCATGTATATAGTTTTAAGGTTCGACTATTATTTGACGATGGAGGGTAAACATTTTATTGTGTTTATAAACATTTAATTATGTGGACAGTGTTTTTTTAAGATGGACTGTTTATGACTGAGTTTTGGTAAATGATTTAATGATTATGTGGATTGTATATTTTTGTGTATATTAATGTCAGTGTATTGGTGTATTTTTGCTGTTGTGTATTTTGTGTATTTGGAGAAGTCCAGTAAGGTCAGAAGGTGCGAACCTCATCATTGGACCAAGGGTAAGTGATTGAATTTCTTTTATAGTAACACTACAGGGGGTTGTGGCTCCATATCTGGGCTGATCCTTTTAGAAAGTGTGAATGAGTCAATGAAAGTTTTTGTGTCTCGACACAAAACCTTTCATTGAGGGGGTTTTGTGACAGTACGAAAAGCCTGATATAAAAAGTATGGTATGCAAGGTAGTAAATTATTGTATTTCGATGTTTTTAAATTCATTTTATGGGTAATACAATTTCCCTTGGTTTTGCCTGCAACGACGCAGTTCCGAGACAACGAAATAATTTCAAGGACAGCAGTGTACGTGCAGATAAAGACACTTAGAATGGTTACAGCAACCAATACCGGTGCTACATACCTCGGTTTCATTGGCCAACAACACCAAACGTCATTAATACAACAATGACGTGATTAAAATACGTAACAAGCAAGGCGATTATGTAACTAAAGACAAAGAACAATGACGTGTATGCACACACACATACGTAAAAATTGCGTAGTATTCGCCCCAGTCTCCAGAAAATCATCATGGCGATAACACGTTAAAAATTGTGCTGGCCCAAAATAGTCAGCTAAAGTGTCTTAATTAATTCAAAAATGTAATCAAAATGTAAATAAGTATTAACTACAGGAGAACTAAGACAGTGTGAAGTAGTAGTGTTTCAAAATTATACTTAGAGTCAGTGAAACCAGTAAAATGTAACCACGCCATTTGAGAAAACAACATGTGATCCACTTCAAGAACTTCCAGACTACAGAATCAGGAAAGTGCAAAACCAAAATTTTACTTAAAGAGCTCTTTACCCAAAATTGCCGTTATGTGTACACAACAAAAAGTAAATTGAAATTGTATGTATGAATGTGAGTGAGAGAGCAGCGCGTGCATGGTAAATGTCGACATCCAAGCGGGGTGTTGGTTTGCGTTTGTTATAAGGAAATATAATTAAAATCAGTTAATAATGAAGCTATTTCATAGTCAGTATATAGAATTTGGTAAACTGACGTTTAATAAAAAATAAAAGAGTTTTATAATGAGAGAAAGTCAATGTAAGTAATGGCCACAGTTTTGGAATTTTATCCGGTGTACACAATTAACAAAATTGCTGAATAAATTAATATTGATGTTCAATGTTTGCAAAGGAACGTATTCTTATTTCTATGCCTATCTCTGTCAGCAATCACGCTGAGTCGAATCCTTGGACCCTAGATAATAATAAAAATAACAAGATTGAAACAACCAGATTTTCGAACTATGGTAAGCACCATAATTATGGGGTGCGTGACATACGTGTTTAATACAAGTAAGGTAAACAAACCCAAATATAGGTTACTTGTTATTTCTTCTTACAAATATATTTATATCATTTATTTAAAGTCATGTGTAATTTAACAACCCAAAGTATGACCACAATCATTATAACCCCAAGAAGTAACTAATAAATGAAATGTAAAGTAAATGCACTAAAACAGATAGGGCATAAATAAAATGTAAAATATATAAACCATGAAAAATAAAATACAGATATTATGTATGGTAAACAAAAAGAAAAGAAACATGAATTTATAAATATAAGATAGGAAGTTAGAAATAAAAAATACCCTATTAAATAATAAACTAGCCAAAAGCAAGTAAAATATAATTGAGCTGAGTAAAGACAATAATTAATACCAAAAGTGACCAATGTGAAATGAGAATAAAACAAATATTAATGACTAATAACCACCCAGTGATAATAGATAAAGAAACCTCATGTGAAAGAAAAAGTGCAGTGTGAGTGCATACAGTGTAGAATTAGTAAAAAAGCAGACTATATTGATATAGCAAAACAATTTTTAAAAACATGTAAGATAGTAAGAATACTAAACTAATTGTACCATTATTAATTTAAGTGATAGAAAGTAAGAATTACAAAAAATAAGGTAAAAGTTAAAATATTAGAGTGGAAGATGGGAGAAGGAGACACTAGGTTTAGTGAAGGAATTTGTGAATGAGTTTTATTGTTTAGATTAGTGTGAACCAAATTTGGTCATTAGATTAGATTCTAAATGACCAAAGCTGACAACCCAGGAGCTCTTCGAAGGGAAACACTGGAAATGCTAAATACCCAGTATCTCAACTTTGTGAAAATATACACTGATGGATCCGTGGACAGTGGTAATAGTAAATCAGGAGCAGGATACTTTAACCAAAAGACCGGCGAATGCTTCTATGTCCCAGCAAATGCAGCATCAAGTATGGATGCCGAGCTATTGGCGTTGGATGCGGCTTTGGTGAGCTGTCTACAGATTGAAGACAGAGAAATATGTATTCTCACAGACTCAAGATCAGCCATGGAAGCTCTGATACAGACAGGCCCAAGTGTCTATTACTTCCGCATCAAGGAATTGAGGGCGCTTCTATCGGCTCTAAAGATCAAAGGAAAACACATTGTATTCCAATGGACACCGGCCCATTGCGGGGTGGATGGAAATGAAAAAGCGGACCAGATAGCAAAAGAAGTTGCAAACATGGGACCAGTCAAACGCCCCCAATACTCGCTGGCAAGATGCAAGAAAGCTGCGGCTGCTCGGATAAGAGGGGAATGGACAAAGCGCTGGTGCGAAGGAGTGACAGGAAGTCAACTATTTCGACTCCAGAAAGAACCTGCAGACCCTTCCTTATACCGTAACGTGGCAAGAGCCACGGCTACTTTTGCAGCAAGGGCCAGAATCGGCCACATTGTCACCGGACACTACCTGCGCCGGTTCAACGTGAGGGATTCCCCAACCTGTGAGAGATGCCAGACGGAGGAGGAAACTCTTGAGCACATTCTGCTCAGATGCTCGGTACAGAATCCAGCCAGGGAGACCCTGAGGGCCGTGATGGGGGAGAATGGTGGCCTGGACCGGATTCTCGGGAACAAGCGCTTTTGGGCACTCGCTGCAGTGGTATACCACGGACATCGGACCATCGGGATCACTTGACCCTGGAAGTCCGCTCCAAGAAGTAAGATTAGTGTGAAAAATTATTATTATACGAGTTTTGTTATTATAAGAACCATAGTATTAATAAACTTAGAAGATAGGTGAGATAGAAGTAAGAAACCAATAATAATTAGAAGTTTAATTACAGGCTTGGACCTGGCAAGAAAATATTTTAATAATAAAAGGTGTGTTGTTAAAAGCACTGATGTTTTTTTGTTAATCAGTTTCTATAGAAAATGTTTAATGAACCACTAAATACAGTTAATGAATTGTAAAGAATGTTGAATAGGAGTATTGAGAAACCTAGGCTTTAGGCCTAGCATGAAGGAAAGAATTTTGTAAGTTTAAGGAGAAAACAATAACCAAGGGTCAATTAGAGTATATAAAATGTTTAAGTACTTAAGTAAGAATATCAGGTATAAAAATGTATAAATAATATTCAGTTTAAAGATAATTACAAAAGAAATATCAATAAGAAAATAAGAAAAATGTTATTAACTAATCAAAAGTAACCATGAGGGATATAAAAATAATCTTTAGTAAAAAAGCAAAACAATGGTGTTAGTATAATTCATATTACTACTAGCATAAGAAAGTAAGTATAATTTAAAGGATTTTTACATATTTGAACAGAAATAAAATGTTAGAATATAACAATGTTATAAGATGTTGACCAATGAGAACTAGTAAAACTTGAAGAGTTACCATGACAACTCAAGCTTGTTACACATTCTGACCGTTGAAATCTAATTACTTCATTATTGACTAACATAGAGGGTGGATGTATGGAGCCCTTGAAGACAAATTAATTTTAAAATCTTTAAGTTTATCTAAATTTTAATGAAGAAGTCCAAAAAGAATATTTGAATGAACCATTGATGAGATGATCATTATTTAAAAACATTTATATAAAAAATATTATGGCCAAAACTGGGAAGAAGTAAATTAAATTAATAAACAACCAATTCTGGAGGAAGAACTGAAAATACCTAACTCAACCTGAGGGAACATATCATCTACAAGAACTGATGGAAGCTGGACATTGAATTTTAATCGTTTGAACGGGGACCTCAGAAAATCCGAAGAAGAAAGGACTCTTAGACATGTTCCAGAAGAAGAAGAGGATCGCAAGAGAAGCTACGTTAAGGAATCGATGAGTATAAATTAAATACTTCACCCCAAAATTAAACTTTCAATTACCCATATTAAACGAACAATCTTATTTTCACTTCACAAATCACTAAATTAACTTTTGAACTGAACTTGATTAAATAATCACTTTCGATAAACCATATTGACCACTGAATATTGATTTTATATTAAACTAATTTTAAAAACATAACTTGTTAACAAATGTTAACCTAGCGTGCACTATTTCTCATTGCCAATAACTTACTTTTCATGTTTTAAAATATCAACTATTGTGTATTAGTTATACGGAATATTATAAATTTATGTGCATTTATTAGTCTGTAATCCAACTTCTATAGTCCAAAGAACTTATCCCTGAGATTATTTTTATAAAACATAAACCTGTACGCCATTGTGGCTTTTACGTATGAACTGGACGAAGCCGGACACTGCCAACTGAGCAACTTGTAAACGCCGGAGTTAAAATAAATATATGTTTCATTTATCAACTGTAATTGACCAGATAATATAAACAAAAGGGTTCAATAAATTTTCATATTTCTCAATTGCTGTATGTCTGATTAATTTAAAAGAGGTAATATAAGAAATTGGGACATAAACAATAACATATGACAGTTGACGAATTCGACTCGGCCAGATAGTGGGAACCAATCAGGCGGCGAGGCGGAAAATTTTGAACTGAGCGACGAGAATACGGTCGACTTAGTAAGTAATAAGAAAAAGTATAAAACGACTCGCTACACACTATTAAATACAAAAGTAAGTAAATAACACATCCATAAAAATTAACAACGGACCAGATAAACGTGTATTTTACAATATACAAAATTGAATACATACTTGCCAGTATCAAGATGTGTGTTTTCACTGCACACTTCATCAAACGTTTTACCCGTAGAGTATGCATGTAACGCAATCAAATTCGAAACTCCAGGTCGGGTTTCTTCATCATATGTGACAGCAGATGTGAGATCAGTCACAGCCTTCTTGATTTTTTCAAAAATAACATCTGCTGGATCAGTCAGAACAATTTGGCTTTTTGGATCTGCATGAGACTTAGACATTTTACGTGTTGGCTCCCTGAGACTTTTTACTCGGCTGGATGCACTATCTTTGCAGAATGAATAAATATTAACATACAACACTTCTAACACAGTTTATTATATACTTATCTTAATTTTTATCAATAATAAGTTGACAGACACTGATTTTTACAAACCACATTTAAAAACAGTAATATGGATATAATGTATCACAGACCAAACAGGATGCTATAAGTTGTTAATATTTTGATTTGCTGGGCTATCAGACCATGGTCCAATGTTAACTAATGCAAAAGTTTTGGCTGCTCCAACGGCGGCCATCTTCAGTGTGTACGGACTTATCACTGATACAGATGTCACAGTCAGTGAACCACAGTACTGTGGCTAAGGCTAGTGACCCCATATATATATAAACTTTTGGAGTCTGCACAAAGTTCTTTCGCCCTGAAGATGGCCACCGATGGAGCGGCTGAAACATTTACACTAGTTAACATCGGACCACAGCCTGATAGCCGGGCCAATCAAAATATTAACAACTATGACGCCAGACATGAAAGCCATAGACAGTAGGATGTTATAAAGTTTTTAACGTGATAACATCTTATAATTCAGTCCACATATGGAAGTGCATGTAGCATAAAGCGGTGCGACATGAAATTGTGAGATTTCAAATCGTTCATAACTTTATAACAAATGATTACTGATAAACTATCTTGTTATCATTGTATCCATCAAATAGGGGAGGGCGCACGTAAAACAGGTAGTTTGCGGGACTCAGTCCACTTCGAGTGCTTGTCATTTATAGATGGTTTGTGATAGTCTAGTGAAACACATTGCTTTTGCAGGTTAAAGTCCCTACTTTATGTACATGTATAAACAATTTCTATCTGCATAACATATTTATATTTGACCATAAAAAATTTTTAAATGTTTTTTAAATTTGGAGAAATCGAACAGAAATGGAAACTAGATGCAACCCGAATTTGAAAAAGCGATCATATGTGGACAGCGAGGACTCCGATGAACAAATATCACCACCGAAAGTTCAAACCACAACTCATGGGAAGCGACAACAGGGTTCACAAAGTCAGTCGGAAAGTGGCAGCGGCGGTGCAGTAACTCGCATTTCAAGATCGTCTGAAGCTCGCAAGCGCTGTTATAAGAATGAGATTCAACGTAGAAAGTGTGCAGCAGTTCCCAAGAAATCCAAAAAGGTACCACTGACTAGTGCAGAACGATGCAGGCTTTATAGACAGCAAAAGAAATTGGAGCGTCCACGCTACTGGAATGGGCGAGGCGCCTGGCACTTTGGTTGAGGCAAATGTATCTCAAATGAACATCGGTGACTACATTGATGCTAAGCCGAGTACTTCAGGTGATGCAAACCAATGAATATGTCTGAAGAGGAAATCATCATCCATAGAACAAGTGACACCATGCAAGCAGAAAATCAACCAACACTGATGCCGATTCCACAGCCAACTATCCCTTGGATTGTGAAATGTAGTGATTCAAATGCGTATTTTAAGCGAGCATTCACTGTGACTACGCTTGGGAATACTTGTCTCGATTTGAATTTCGTTAGAAATCTAGATGTCAAATGCTTTAACAACATCTCATATTTCTCATCCCACAGGCACATCTTCAATAGGATTGTATGCACTACTGATCGCCTAGGACTACCCATGACCACTGATAGTCAATTTGACTCTAGTTAACTTTACTGCAAACCTAGTTTATAAGAGCGAAAAAATGTATCAAACTTTGTATACATCTGCTCATTAACTAAATTTGAATTCTACTGCTGCATCTGACGTTATCACGCCTGAAAACTGCGGCCATGTCCATTGCCACAATCTACCCGATTATTTTTTATGCCAAATTATTGTTAATCTTTTAACTACAAAACTAACTCTAATATAATTGAAGTATGGAAACACTTACCATCAACAATTGGCTTTGGAATTGGAAATGTTTCTCCAAAACGATGATTGAAAGTTCTTGCCAACATTGCAGTCAACTGTAAATGCTGTAATTGGTCATCTCCAACCGGGACATCTGTTGCTCTAAACATTAATAATAACATTTACTGAAGGTATCCATATGATTTTGTCTGTCAAAATAATACAGAAATACTCAGACACACGTATGTTCATCTAATTTTGCTATTTTGAATGGCTATCAAATCTCCCAATCTACAAAACCAAATTACGTAATGTAATTTGGATTTGTGCAAATCCACATATCTGACTTATGTAATAGTTCTATTACAGATCATAGGCTCAGGCTTTAATGCTGACTTCCATACTTCTGAAATTTTCCAAGCTATTAGCCTGTCGTCCATCCTTAATAAATTTTGGGTCTTTCACTAAATCCTGCGGCCAAAGACAACTTCCGTCTCCACGTTTGTATTTTTTTTCCGTGTTCGATGTGTACTAGAACTGTTTTCTTCACAAGTAACTAATGCCAGGTTATGGAGGTTATGTAGACAATGTAACTTAAATAAAATTTACTTTGTTAGTGTACAATAAAAGGGTGTATTTACTGGAAGTACAGAAATAATTTTCCATTTATCGCACATAATTACGGTACACAGACGATTTTTGGAGGTTGTGTCTACGTTTAACAATGCAACTTAACCTTTTAGATTTTTAAAATTAATTAGATGTAACAAAAATTTCCTTTGTTAGTGTACATTAAATTATTGTATGGACACAAGGCTGCTGTACATAACATTAAAGGCTGTATTTATTCGAAGTACCGGAATTAAAACCTAGTTCCAATTTAGAACGTAGACCTATAACCTATTTGCATATTTTATTGGGGTTTATTGGCACATATTTTATTAAAAGGGTGTATTTATTGGAAGTAGGCCAAAGACAACTTCCGTCTCCACGTTTGTATTTTTTTTTCCGTGTTCGATGTGTACTAGAACTGTTTTCTTCACAAGTAACTAATGCCAGGTTATGGAGGTTATGTAGACAATGTAACTTAAATAAAATTTACTTTGTTAGTGTACAATAAAAGGGTGTATTTACTGGAAGTACAGAAATAATTTTCCATTTATCGCACATAATTACGGTACACAGACGATTTTTGGAGGTTGTGTCTACGTTTAACAATGCAACTTAACCTTTTAGATTTTTAAAATTAATTAGATGTAACAAAAATTTCCTTTGTTAGTGTACATTAAATTATTGTATGGACACAAGGCTGCTGTACATAACATTAAAGGCTGTATTTATTCGAAGTACCGGAATTAAAACCTAGTTCCAATTTAGAACGTAGACCTATAACCTATTTGCATATTTTATTGGGGTTTATTGGCACATATTTTATTAAAAGGGTGTATTTATTGGAAGTACAGAAATTATTTTCCATTTATCGCACATAATTACGGTACACAGACGATTTTTGGAGGTTGTGTCTACGTTTAACAATACAACTTACCCTTTTAGATTTTTAAAATTAATTAGATTTAACAAAAATTTCCGTTGTTAGTGTACATTCAAAGGCTGTATTTATTGTATGGATAAAAGGCTGTATATACATTAAAGGCTGTATTTATTCGAATTAAAACCTATCGGTACTTCCAATTTAGAACGTATAACCTAGTAGGCTACGTTATTCGTACATACAGTATTTTATTGGAGTTTATTGGTACATATTTTATTAAAAGGGTGTATTTATTGGAAGTACAGAAATTAGTTTCCATTTATCGCACATAATTACGGTACAGAGACGATTTTGGGAGGTTGTGTCTACGTTTAATTATCTAACTTAACCTTTTAGATTTTTAAAATTAATTAGACTTGTAGGGGTGTGCACCCACTTTATAATCATATTTTTGGTAACACTGAGAACTTTAAGCCTTCTTTTATGCTTAAACAAATTATATATACACTTAATTATAGAAAAGCAAAAAGCAAATATGTAATTCAAAAGACTAATTTGCTCTAATAAACACATGCTGAAGTTAAAAACAAAAGAGTTTTTACTTGCCTAACTAATCATTAGTTACTAATGTGACAGTTGGAGCTGCTTCTTCTGCAAAAGCTGGGGTATGTTGGATTCAAGAGTGGTTAAATTAAGTCATAAATCTGAGTGTGCGTCAAGTCTATTTCTGTGCTTGCTTTTCACTTGAGACGAAAATCCCATTTCACTCAAGAATGAGGTGATGAATGGGATGAGCAACTCCGAAAGTTCAGGATATTCATCTCTTAAAGATATCCAGAACTTTGTTAAGTCAGAATCTAAAAGTTTATGGATTTTGTTGTCCATGACATGTCTCATGTTGTCACTAACTATACAAAATAATTTACTAAAAATTTAATTTTAATCCCAGCATCACAGATGATATCACACAATTGCTCATTTAGTTTTACTGACAACATGTTAGAACTTTCAAAATACAAGAATGGGTCTTGAATCCAATTGAATTCACTGTATCCCTCTGGGAAGCAACTTTCAATCTGGTTATAGAGAGTTAAACATCAGAGCTGGTAAAAAACAATGGTAGAGCATGAATAACAAAAATGTACAGTTTAGACTATGTACAAAACAGGTTGAATTTAAATTGTTAAAATGATATATCTTAGTTATTTACATGTAGTAGCTTTTTAAGACACAGTAAATAAATTTCCGAACCTGACTTTGCAACCCTCCAAATGCCCTCTCGGGACCCAGCAGTGGCTCATGCCCAATAGGTTAAGAAATGCTGAACTAAAGGCATGTTTGTGGAGTGAAACATAAAAGATAACCCAGACTTCTAAAATGCTCTTAGTCAAATGGGATTTTCAGGAGTAACAACACACTATTTGGTTAACAAGCACATTTTACTAATATTGTAATACCAAGTCAATTAGATAGCTTAAATGTGTAGTACTCTATGTGATGCTGATCACATACTGTTAATCAGCAGCACTGCAGAATATTCTACAGCCACACTCTTGGCATTCATCTGGAACTTTCTCACATTAGCCTGATAATTAGGATGTTGCCACCAGCTGAGTTTTAGAAAGTTGGTGTAGTAGCTTGTGCATTCATATAGGATGATATTAGACAGCAGTTTTTAATGAAAGTGACAAATGATCAATTGTTTACTTGTGTTGTAAACTATTGTGATTTTTTTATTACTGTTTGTAGGCTATACAGTGTGTCCTGGATAATTATATAAAGTGAGCTATTGTAATATAAGTGTGTTTGTTTTAGCAATTGAGAGTATCTGGTATTCAATAATTCATTCCACTGCTTTAAGTTCATAATTCTTGTCACTGGTTGTAAGAATATTATTCTCATTAATTTTCCAATTCTATGAAGTCTTCAGTAGTTTTACTACGATGAGACTCACTTTATCACTGAAGATGCCACATCACTGAATGAGCAAAACTTTTCTTTAATAATCTCAACAAAGCATGGTTATCAGCTGAAAAAAAGTTTTAGTATTAAAAGTTTTGATCACGCAAATCTATAAGGGATACTAAAAAGAAATAACATAATAATTGTATTGGACATAAAGTTATGTCCACAAAACAGATTTTGTTTGAAATAAATAAAACACAATTTGACACAAATATTAATTTTATGAATACTTGTTTGGCACATATTACAGAAGGTTACACCATTAAATGAGTTTGCCTAAGTATAAAATTCTTGTCAGATGAAAAACGTGTACAGTCAGAATACTATTTGTTATGTACAATACAAATGATTCACTATGGGTAGCAGTGACACATAAACACTAGACATTGACACTAAATTGTACTTGTTTTGAATGATTCATTGTGTGCTACCTGACCAGAGTACAGGTATTAACCAAGAGATGTTTAGTATACTGCTGTGTAACTGCTACAATGATGAATTATAAGTAGTACTTTTTGTTTTGGTCATCAACCTTGAAAAGGATAATAGAAACTTTGTATACCATGCTTCCAGCAGTTTTACATGATACATTCCTAGCACAAATAAGAAAAGTTTAAATCTGCTGATGATCTAAAGGAGTGAAAGTTATTTGCAGACTGACAGGGTTATAAAATAATTCTGAAAGAATTGTTGCTTTTACAATACCATCCTTTATCAACTGACTACTCAAATCTGCCAGTTTTTCACAGAAACTGAAGTTTGATGATTTGATCCATTATGACCTAGTGATGCTCCAAACATTTCAAGGATTCTCCTAGCCTTAAAAAACTGGACTGGCCTCATTGATTGACATGATTAATGTTAAATTTACTTTGGGATACTTCCAAACATAATACAGTTTAAAATAAACAAAAAAAAATTTTATTTCTAATTTTTCCAGAACTGTATACACATAATTTGATCTGGATAGAACGGGTATTAAACAATAATACTATTTGATGCAAATAATGAAAATATCCGTGTGGAGAACTATACATGACTTCCATGTTTTAAGATTTATATTTAAAATCGTTTTAGAAATGAAATATTTCTACAGAAACTACTTCTATCTTCAGCATCAACCACAGAAAACACACACACACACACACACACACACACACACACACACACACACACACACACACACACACACACACACACACACACACACACACACACACACACACACACACACACACACACACACACACACACAATTCCTTTTTTCTTTATTTAATTTGAATTCAGAGTATTGGCACATATTTTATTAAAAGGGTGTATTTATTGGAAGTACAGAAATTAGTTTCCATTTATTGCACATAATTACGGTACACAGACGATTTTTGGAGGTTGTGTCTACGTTTAACATGTAGTAACATCAGTAACTTAACCTTTTAGATTTTAAAAATTAATTAGATTTAACAAAAATTTCCTTTGTTAGTGTACATTCAAAGGCTGTATTTATTGTATGGATAAAAGGCTGTATATACATTAAAGGTTGTATTTATTCGAATTAAAACCTATCCGTACTTCTAATTTAGAACGTATAACCTAGTAGGCTACGTTATTCGTACATATTTTATTGGAGTTTATTGGTACATATTTTACTAAAAGGGTGTATTTATTGGAAGTACAGAAATTAGTTTCCATTTATCGCACATAATTACGGTACAGAGACGTTTTTGGGAGGTTCTGTCTACGTTTAATTATCTAACTTAAGATAGTAGGCTTCGTTATTGGTGCATATTTTATTGGGGTTTATTGGCACATATTTTAATAAAGGGTGTATTTATTGGAAGTACAGAAATTAGTTTCCATTTATCGCACATAATTACGGTACAGAGACGATTTTGGGAGGTTGTGTCAACGTTTAATTATCTAACTTAACCTTTTAGATTTTTAAAATTAATTAGACTTAACAAACATTTCCTTACTTAGTGTACATTCAAAGGCTGTATTTATTGTATGGATAAAAGGCTGTATTTATTCGAAGTACCGGAATTAAAACCTACTTCCAATTTAGAACACAGTACAATCTAACGTAGGCCTATAACCAAACAAGTACATTAAAATCCTTTTTTCAACATAATGCAATAAAAAGCAATGTGCAGTTTCTGTTAACACTGTTATGATACAATTAAGCCAAATCCCGTACCAGTGATAAAAAAGATAATTCTTAATATAAAAATACTTCGTACAAAATAAAATGTTTAAAAAATGATTAAAATGTAAATATTATGACACGACGTACGACGATATTACCCAACCCAAGTGATTGAGCCAACAACATAAACATAAAGAAGGGAACCACGTAACATACTCAAGAAAAAATATGATAGACAAAACAATGATGAACACAGAACTAAAGAAGAACCAGAGGAAGAGAACAGACCCCTACCATTAAACAGAATTTAAACCAGAAAAGAGGAAGAGGAGAACCGAACCAAGATGAAGACTATTGACGATGAAGAAGAGGAACAATGAAGAGGAGACAGGTTAAACCCTAGGGGAAACTAACACACATATAAAGGGAAAAGATAGTATACTCAAGGATAGAATGCGGTCAATAAACCTCGAATAATTATGTATTGATGAAACCAATATTATTGTTATAATTAAATTAACCTATGTACCCATTTTAAGGACAATACGATTGTAAAGTAATGTAATATAGAAAAAGTACACTAACACAGTCAGAAAGGTTAGATTTAACAAAAAACAACTAACCTCATATTATTAATAGTAAATATCATACTAGAAAGAAATAGTGAGAAATGATAGGAGAAAGTATAGGGATAACCCATTAAATAACACTCAATACAAAACAGTGAACCAAAGTGAAGTGCCTTAGTGAAGTGTAAGTACCCTAAAAAATAGTGAAAGTGAATGTTAAGCATAAAAAATATAATGGTATGTAAGAAAACACTTTACAAAACATTGATGAACAATCAATGATTGGAGTGACATTGTACACATTAATATAACTAGAAATAATTAGAAATAGTATTCCAAATTAATATAAAGGAAGCATGTGAAGTTATTCAGGGAGAAAGCCCAGACAAAGTAATTTGTGTTAACATGGTATGGTAGAATAGAAATAAAGTTTTGTTGTTAAAATTAAGACTACAAAGAATACAACACCCCATGTTGAAAGGGGAATTAACTTTCATAATTTTATGAGAAGTGACAATATTTATCACTATAGATTGTAACAAAAGAAAGAAATCAATATTAGAACTAATAATAACTAGTGACTTGTAAAGAATAGTTTGGTTCAATGTTAAAAAGGGAATATGGCTGAAGGGAACCTACAGTCCATAAACCTAATTATTATATTTTAAAAGAAGTGTAATGAAAATGTATGTTGAATAGTAGTTAAAACACAAACAAATAAGTGAAGCCCATCAGGCTGAATTCAAAATGTAATTTGAAAAGAAATACACCAAAAAACAATCATGGCCAATCTGGACTATGAAAACATCTAACTGTCAAAAACACTCAAATGTAAATTGTAACAAGTTCGCAAGAAACGTTATTAATCTAAGACCAGTGAATGGCTAGCAATTATATATCAATCATTTTAAAACAGGAATGTTATTGTAATAGTTTAATTTAAGAAAGATATGTTATTTATTAAATGTCAAATAATTAGACTATAGTTAATGTATAACAGAATATGACCTTATGAGGTATCGTTGTAAACTTTGAAAGGAAAGAAAGATAATAGTGATGTCATTTATTACCCCAAAGGAACTATAAAGGAATAAAACCATTAGAAAAATACTTAATAAATTTGAATAAAAATTCAAATATTTTAACAATGTCTTTAAAGGAGTAATTAACCAATCACAGAATTGCGGTTACTATGACAACGAGACATTGAGGGCTTATTTTCTGTTAAATTATATAGACTCGAAAAAACGACGCGTGGGTAAGCGGCATGCAAAATTGGAATGATTGAAATTTTAATTTAAATAGTTACAAAAAGTTTAAAAAGTGAACCCAGATGACCAAAGACGAATAGATGTCGATCTACAAAGAATTAACGATGTCCAGGAACCAAATTAAATAAATTAATTAGAAAAAAAACCAAGACCAGATTGAAAAAGATGTGAGAAGTTTAAAACCAGCCCAAAATTGAAGAATACCCATTAACCCGATGACTACACTTCAACGTGATATGAACTGATAAGTATCGAATAAATTCCTTAATCCCAAAAAACCCAAATTACTTAAAATATTTTTCAAATGATAAATTTTCTCACTATTTAACAAGTATTATTTTCTTTCAAAGGGGTTAATGCATAATTTACTTACTTAAAAACATTTTATTAATCAAAATATAACCTTATTTGAGAGCACAATTTTTGTAACAGAAATACGACACTACCGAACAAATTGTAAAAACACATTCTAATTTCTTAGTACGTATAAGGTATGGTAGTGTACTTTTTTAATGTAACCAACGTTTATGTCTTATTTCATGATCCAAAGAACTCCAGATTTTAAACATAGTAATTTATTGTATGCAACTGACGCCATCTCGGCAAACGAAGTGTTTTAAAATCAATTTTGCCAACTCTGAGATATTTCTGTGTTTCAAGCTCTAAGCCGGAGCCAACTGTTATCAAATTATTTATAATTCATTTGTCATATTTATTGATGACCAAATTTGTATTAAAAACACAGTACCGAATATTACTATCTTGTTATTTCATAGGATTTTGTAGAGTATATGTGTGTTAGCAAGTTTTATTCAACAGCCAACTAGCGCTCATCACGAGTGGACGAAACGGCAACTTATATAGCGGCGGGAACCATTCGAACGATCCAGCTGTCCATGCTAATCACACGTATCAATTTAGAATTTAACTATTTTAATTGTTTTAATAGAAACAATTTGGCGCCACCCGGGATTCGCAACCCCTATGAATTAACAGGTAGGTTGTACTGGTAATATCGACAACGCTACGGACTCCAGTAGTGACGTCGATTTATGTAATGACCGGTGTGAGGCAAACACACTACATCCACACTAATTAACAAAATAAACAAGTGTGATACATTTTAACAGGTACGACCTCGGTAGATAGTTACATATTGACGAACCCAACGCGGGGCTTTAAGGAAGAAGGACGTACACCTATTTAATTGTTACATATTGGCGACCAGCAACGTGAGGCTAGGAAGACTAACTAGCGGCGGTCATGAATAGACACGGTATGGTTACGATAGGCAAAGGGAAGGAAACATTAAACCCAAGAGAAGGTTGAAGCCATACAAAATTTCCCATCACCAAGAAACAAAAAGGAATTGCAATCCTTCCTAGGAGTATGTAATTACTATAGGAAGTTTCAGACCAACTACTCCCACCTAACAGAAAAATTTTCCAAACAACTCTCTTCGAAAGAAAAATGGACGTGGGGAGCGGAACAAGAGGAAGTGCTCAAATTAATTAAACAAAAATTTGTTGATACTGTTATATTACACCACCCTAATTTTGAAAAACAGTTCTACCTAAACTGCGACGCTAGTGATGTAAGTCTAGGCGCAGAGTTATACCAGGAAGACGAAGATGGTAATCACCTGGTCATTAGCTTCGCCAGCCGAATACTGAATAGCTGTGAGCGTAACTACAATGTTACTGAAAAGGAGTTGCTCAGTATAGTATTCGCGTGCGGCAAGTTTAGGACGTACATACTTGGATATAATATCACGGTCCGAAGTGATCATAAATCAATATCATTTCTTAAACAGTGTAAGTTGAATCATGGCCGACTTACTCGATGGATACTTGCTTTGCAAGAATACCACATTACATGGGAGTATATTCCAGGACGAAAAAATATAGTGGCTGACGTATTATCCAGAATAAATGTAGTAAATCAGACATCTGAAGGAGAAAAGGGGAAGACAGCAAAAGTGTATTATATATTGAAGGATAGGAAGGACCTGGAAAATATTGTAAACCAAATAGTGTTGCAACAAGAGCAAGATACAAAAATATCCAACATCAGAAAAAGACTGATGGAGTCTGAAGCCATTATTAACAAATTTTACTGTGTGTACAATGATATCTTATTTATAAAAACAAAAAAGAACCAAGACACTTGGAAACTAGTAATTCCTCAATCATTAGAAAATCAAATCATCAAAGATTATCATGTGAGATACGGCAAATGGGAACAATTAAAATGGTAAAAGCTTTAGAGGAAGATTTGTTCATAAAAAATATTGCAAGAAAAGTGAATAAAAACATAAAAACCTGCACATTGTGTCAGATGGTCAAAACCAATAACGAAAGGAAGGATGGAACGATGATACCCATCACATCAAGTGTCAAACTAGAGAAGGCGTTCCTCGACATATGTGGACCATTCCCACGTAGCGGAGGAAGACATGGCTACAAATTCATTGTTATCATACTTGACCATTACACCAAGTACACCAAATTATATGCTATAAACAGAGCCACAACAAAGAAAATATTAGATATTATTAAAAATAAATACATGGTAGAGATTGGAAAACCGTACATGTTAATAACCGATCATGGAACGCAATTTAAAGGATGAAGGTGGAGAGAAGAATTACTAAAACTAAATATTAAAACACATAAAACTTCAGTCTACCACCCTAGTAGTAATCCCGCAGAAAGAATGTTGAGAGAGGTGGGACGCATTTTGAGAACTTATTGTCATAACAACCAGAGAGAATGGTACAAATATTTATCTTCAACCGAAGTGTTTTTAAATATCAGCCATCACCAAATTACTGAAAGTACACCTTACTTGATGATGTTCGAGAGGAAGCCAAATAGAGAGATCCAAGAGATAACAGAATTCCCAAAAAACCCAGAAGACCCGTATGACAAAAACAAATGGTACAGCCTAATAATGGAAAAGATTGAGAAACAAAAGGCCAAATATGCAAAAAACCAACCCAAAATAATCAAATATAAAGAGGGAGAAAAAAATATTAATTAAAAATCGTGAACTGCCAAGTACAATGGAAGGTATAGCAAAGAAATTATTATTGCTATATACCGGACCGTATATCATCACAAAAGATAATGGTAATAATACTTACCAGATCAGTAATATCAATACAAGAAAAATAAAGGGAGTTTATAACCAAACTTCGATAAAAAAGTTTTACGAAGAAGAATAAAACCATTGTGAAATGAAACATATTTCAAAATTCCAAAAGAGATTGTAAGAGCAACTTACTCAATTATTTAGATGATATATGCGGAATAGTAAAAAAGAATTAAAATAAGTGAATAATAAAGTAATAAACAAAGGAAAAAGTTACACAAATTCCTTTCAATTTAAATCAATTTACAGTCTAATAAAAGATTGAGATATGAGGTATGAAGTAAAAAAGTGAGATAACAAGGAATAAGTTACACACCTTCCTATATAATACAAATGTAAGAATCACAAACTTACAATTATAATTAAACCAAAAAAAATAACTAAAAAGGAATACGCTACAAACATTCCTTTAAGGTAAGACAATTAACTTACCAAAGAATTATCAAAAATGATGTTTAATGCAGAATGAAATAAACAAAAATAAAATCAAGCTCAAATTACTGAGAGAAATACTTGAAATTATACTGAATCAAAAGTATCCTAAGAAAAAATAATATAAAATTTTAACTGGTACAAGGAGAGAGGGAAAGTGTATATAAAACAAATATACAAATATGGCTAAAGCAGAATCTTGCTAAATGACTAAGAAAAGAATAAAAAATGTCTAAGACAATTAAAATGATCACAACGAGCATTGAAAACAAAATAATGAGAAATAATGATATGATGAAATTAACATATGAATAAATATAAAAACAATCAAGTGTATGAGTAGATGATAGTGTATAGTTAAGGTATAGCGGAAGGAAGAAGGAGTAGTAATGACAAAGTGATCTAAAAACAAACCACAAGGTGGACAATCCCAAAGTATATTGTATTATTATTATTAAGTCACAAGTTGACAAAGAAGGTATTTAAGATTGACTGTTGAAAAGTCCAGCAATCCAAATAAACTGAGCAGAGATGATGTGCCTCTGGTCTCAGAAAAATGAGTAGTAATGGGAGAAACCAGCTACTATATAAAAGTTAGGGAAAAAATTGTGTATGAGGGAAAGTGCACCAATGGAAATAAATAAAAACAGATCCAAATAAAATGGAATGAATTAAGTAAGAAGAGAAATGAAGAATGGAGAAACAAACAAGAAAGAAAAGGAAAAAGGGTACCTATAACTGATAATTTCATAAAAAACTATGCTAGTGTTTTATTAAAATGATCAATTTTAGAGGAGAGGCATTATGTTACGATACAATTAAGCCAAATCCCGTACCAGTGATAAAAAAGATAATTCTTAATATAAAAATACTTCGTACAAAATAAAATGTTTAAAAAATGATTAAAATGTAAATATTATGACACGACGTACGACGATATTACCCAACCCAAGTGATTGAGCCAACAACATAAACATAAAGAAGGGAACCACGTAACATACTCAAGAAAAAATATGATAGACAAAACATTGATGAACACAGAACTAAAGAAGAACCAGAGGAAGAGAACAGACCCCTACCATTAAACAGAATTTAAACCAGAAAAGAGGAAGAGGAGAACCGAACCAAGATGAAGACTATTGACGATGAAGAAGAGGAACAATGAAGAGGAGACGGGTTAAACCCAAGGGGAAACTAACACACATATAAAGGGGAAAGATAGTATACTCAAGGATAGAATACGGTCAATAAACCTCGAATAATTATGTATTGATGAAACCAATATTATTGTTATAATTAAATTAACCTATGTACCCATTTTAAGGACAATACGATTGTAAAGTAATGTAATATAGAAAAAGTACATTAACACAGTCAGAAAGGTTAGATTTAACAAAAAACAACTAACTTCATATTATTAATAGTAAATATCATACTAGAAAGAAATAGTGAGAAATGATAGGAGAAAGTATAGGGATAACCCATTAAATAACACTCAATACAAAATAGTGAACCAAAGTGAAGTGCCTTAGTGAAGTGTAAGTACCCTAAAAAATAGTGAAAGTGAATGTTAAGCATAAAAAATATAATGGTATGTAAGAAAACACTTTACAAAACATTGATGAACAATCAATGACTGGAGTGACATTGTACACATTAATATAACTAGAAATAATTAGAAATAGTATTCCAAATTAATATAAAGGAAGCATGTGAAGTTATTCAGGGAGAAAGCCCAGACAAAGTAATTTGTGTTAACATGGTATGGTAGAATATAAATAAAGTTTTGTTGTTAAAATTAAGACTACAAAGAATACAACACCCCATGTTGAAAGGGGAATTAACTTTCATAATTTTATGAGAAGTGACAATATTTATCACTATAGATTGTAACAAAAGAAAGAAATCAATATTAGAACTAATAATAACTAGTGACTTGTAAAGAATAGTTTGGTTCAATGTTAAAAAGGGAATATGGCTGAAGGGAACCTACAGTCCATAAACCTAATTATTATATTTTAAAAGAAGTGTAATGAAAATGTATGTTGAATAGTAGTTAAAACACAAACAAATAAGTGAAGCCCATCAGGCTGAATTCAAAATGTAATTTGAAAAGAAATACACCAAAAAACAATCATGGCCAATCTGGACTATGAAAACATCTAACTGTCAAAAACACTCAAATGTAAATTGTAACAAGTTCGCAAGAAACGTTATTAATCTAAGACCAGTGAATGGCTAGCAATTATATATCAATCATTTTAAAACAGGAATGTTATTGTAATAGTTTAATTTAAGAAAGATATGTTATTTATTAAATGTCAAATAATTAGACTATAGTTAATGTATAACAGAATATGACCTTATGAGGTATCGTTGTAAACTTTGAAAGGAAAGAAAGATAATAGTGATGTCATTTATTACCCCAAAGGAACTATAAAGGAATAAAACCATTAGAAAAATACTTAATAAATTTGAATAAAAATTCAAATATTTTAACAATGTCTTTAAAGGAGTAATTAACCAATCACAGAATTGCGGTTACTATGACAACGAGACGTTGAGGGCTTATTTTCCGTTAAATTATATAGACTCGAAAAAACGACGCGTGGGTAAGCGGCACGCAAAATTGGAATGATTGAAATTTTAATTTAAATAGTTACAAAAAGTTTAAAAAGTGAACCCAGATGACCAAAGACGAATAGATGTCGATCTACAAAGAATTAACGATGTCCAGGAACCAAATTAAATAAATTAATTAGAAAAAAAACCAAGACCAGATTGAAAAAGATGTGAGAAGTTTAAAACCAGCCCAAAATTGAAGAATACCCATTAACCCGATGACTACACTTCAACGTGATATGAACTGATAAGTATCGAATAAATTCCTTAATCCCAAAAAACCCAAATTACTTAAAATATTTTTCAAATGATAAATTTTCTCACTATTTAACAAGTATTATTTTCTTTCAAAGGGGTTAATGCATAATTTACTTACTTAAAAACATTTTATTAATCAAAATATAACCTTATTTGAGAGCACAATTTTTGTAACAGAAATACGACACTACCGAACAAATTGTAAAAACACATTCTAATTTCTTAGTACGTATAAGGTATGGTAGTGTACTTTTTTAATGTAACCAACGTTTATGTCTTATTTCATGATCCAAAGAACTCCAGATTTTAAACATAGTAATTTATTGTATGCAACTGATGCCATCTCGGCAAACGAAGTGTTTTAAAATCAATTTTGCCAACTCTGAGATATTTTTGTGTTTCAAGCTCTAAGCCGGAGCCAACTGTTATCAAATTATTTATAATTCATTTGTCATATTTATTGATGACCAAATTTGTATTAAAAACACAGTACCGAATATTACTATCTTGTTATTTCATAGGATTTTGTAGAGTATATGTGTGTTAGCAAGTTTTATTCAACAGCCAACTAGCGCTCATCACGAGTGGACGAAACGGCAACTTATATAGCGGCGGGAACCATTCGAACGATCCAGCTGTCCATGCTAATCACACGTATCAATTTAGAATTTAACTATTTTAATTGTTTTAATAGAAACAATTTGGCGCCACCCGGGATTCGCAACCCCTATGAATTAACAGGTAGGTTGTACTGGTAATATCGACAACGCTACGGACTCCAGTAGTGACGTCGATTTATGTAATGACCGGTGTGAGGCAAACACACTACATCCACACTAATACACAAAATAAACAAGTGTGATACATTTTAACAGGTACGACCTCGGTAGATAGTTACATATTGACGAACCCAACGCGGGGCTTTAAGGAAGAAGGACGTACACCTATTTAATTGTTACATATTGGCGACCAGCAACGTGAGGCTAGGAAGACTAACTAGCGGCGGTCATGAATAGACACGGTATGGTTACGATAGGCAAAGGGAAGGAAACATTAAACCCAAGAGAAGGTTGAAGCCATACAAAATTTCCCATCACCAAGAAACAAAAAGGAATTGCAATCCTTCCTAGGAGTATGTAATTACTATAGGAAGTTTCAGACCAACTACTCCCACCTAACAGAAAATTTTTCCAAACAACTCTCTTCGAAAGAAAAATGGACGTGGGGAGCGGAACAAGAGGAAGTGCTCAAATTAATTAAACAAAAATTTGTTGATACTGTTATATTACACCACCCTAATTTTGAAAAACAGTTCTACCTAAACTGCGACGCTAGTGATGTAAGTCTAGGCGCAGAGTTATACCAGGAAGACGAAGATGGTAATCACCTGGTCATTAGCTTCGCCAGCCGAATACTGAATAGCTGTGAGCGTAACTACAATGTTACTGAAAAGGAGTTGCTCAGTATAGTATTCGCGTGCGGCAAGTTTAGGACGTACATACTTGGATATAATATCACGGTCCGAAGTGATCATAAATCAATATCATTTCTTAAACAGTGTAAGTTGAATCATGGCCGACTTACTCGATGGATACTTGCTTTGCAAGAATACCACATTACATGGGAGTATATTCCAGGACGAAAAAATATAGTGGCTGACGTATTATCCAGAATAAATGTAGTAAATCAGACATCTGAAGGAGAAAAGGGGAAGACAGCAAAAGTGTATTATATATTGAAGGATAGGAAGGACCTGGAAAATATTGTAAACCAAATAGTGTTGCAACAAGAGCAAGATACAAAAATATCCAACATCAGAAAAAGACTGATGGAGTCTGAAGCCATTATTAACAAATTTTACTGTGTGTACAATGATATCTTATTTATAAAAACAAAAAAGAACCAAGACACTTGGAAACTAGTAATTCCTCAATCATTAGAAAATCAAATCATCAAAGATTATCATGTGAGATACGGCAAATGGGAACAATTAAAATGGTAAAAGCTTTAGAGGAAGATTTGTTCATAAAAAATATTGCAAGAAAAGTGAATAAAAACATAAAAACCTGCACATTGTGTCAGATGGTCAAAACCAATAACGAAAGGAAGGATGGAACGATGATACCCATCACATCAAGTGTCAAACTAGAGAAGGCGTTCCTCGACATATGTGGACCATTCCCACGTAGCGGAGGAAGACATGGCTACAAATTCATTGTTATCATACTTGACCATTACACCAAGTACACCAAATTATATGCTATAAACAGAGCCACAACAAAGAAAATATTAGATATTATTAAAAATAAATACATGGTAGAGATTGGAAAACCGTACATGTTAATAACCGATCATGGAACGCAATTTAAAGGATGAAGGTGGAGAGAAGAATTACTAAAACTAAATATTAAAACACATAAAACTTCAGTCTACCACCCTAGTAGTAATCCCGCAGAAAGAATGTTGAGAGAGGTGGGACGCATTTTGAGAACTTATTGTCATAACAACCAGAGAGAATGGTACAAATATTTATCTTCAACCGAAGTGTTTTTAAATATCAGCCATCACCAAATTACTGAAAGTACACCTTACTTGATGATGTTCGAGAGGAAGCCAAATAGAGAGATCCAAGAGATAACAGAATTCCCAAAAAACCCAGAAGACCCGTATGACAAAAACAAATGGTACAGCCTAATAATGGAAAAGATTGAGAAACAAAAGGCCAAATATGCAAAAAACCAACCCAAAATAATCAAATATAAAGAGGGAGAAAAAAATATTAATTAAAAATCGTGAACTGCCAAGTACAATGGAAGGTATAGCAAAGAAATTATTATTGCTATATACCGGACCGTATATCATCACAAAAGATAATGGTAATAATACTTACCAGATCAGTAATATCAATACAAGAAAAATAAAGGGAGTTTATAACCAAACTTCGATAAAAAAGTTTTACGAAGAAGAATAAAACCATTGTGAAATGAAACATATTTCAAAATTCCAAAAGAGATTGTAAGAGCAACTTACTCAATTATTTAGATGATATATGCGGAATAGTAAAAAAGAATTAAAATAAGTGAATAATAAAGTAATAAACAAAGGAAAAAGTTACACAAATTCCTTTCAATTTAAATCAATTTACAGTCTAATAAAAGATTGAGATATGAGGTATGAAGTAAAAAAGTGAGATAACAAGGAATAAGTTACACACCTTCCTATATAATACAAATGTAAGAATCACAAACTTACAATTATAATTAAACCAAAAAAAATAACTAAAAAGGAATACGCTACAAACATTCCTTTAAGGTAAGACAATTAACTTACCAAAGAATTATCAAAAATGATGTTTAATGCAGAATGAAATAAACAAAAATAAAATCAAGCTCAAATTACTGAGAGAAATACTTGAAATTATACTGAATCAAAAGTATCCTAAGAAAAAATAATATAAAATTTTAACTGGTACAAGGAGAGAGGGAAAGTGTATATAAAACAAATATACAAATATGGCTAAAGCAGAATCTTGCTAAATGACTAAGAAAAGAATAAAAAATGTCTAAGACAATTAAAATGATCACAACGAGCATTGAAAACAAAATAATGAGAAATAATGATATGATGAAATTAACATATGAATAAATATAAAAACAATCAAGTGTATGAGTAGATGATAGTGTATAGTTAAGGTATAGCGGAAGGAAGAAGGAGTAGTAATGACAAAGTGATCTAAAAACAAACCACAAGGTGGACAATCCCAAAGTATATTGTATTATTATTATTAAGTCACAAGTTGACAAAGAAGGTATTTAAGATTGACTGTTGAAAAGTCCAGCAATCCAAATAAACTGAGCAGAGATGATGTGCCTCTGGTCTCAGAAAAATGAGTAGTAATGGGAGAAACCAGCTACTATATAAAAGTTAGGGAAAAAATTGTGTATGAGGGAAAGTGCACCAATGGAAATAAATAAAAACAGATCCAAATAAAATGGAATGAATTAAGTAAGAAGAGAAATGAAGAATGGAGAAACAAACAAGAAAGAAAAGGAAAAAGGGTACCTATAACTGATAATTTCATAAAAAACTATGCTAGTGTTTTATTAAAATGATCAATTTTAGAGGAGAGGCATTATGTTACGATACAATTAAGCCAAATCCCGTACCAGTGATAAAAAAGATAATTCTTAATATAAAAATACTTCGTACAAAATAAAATGTTTAAAAAATGATTAAAATGTAAATATTATGACACGACGTACGACGATATTACCCAACCCAAGTGATTGAGCCAACAACATAAACATAAAGAAGGGAACCACGTAACATACTCAAGAAAAAATATGATAGACAAAACATTGATGAACACAGAACTAAAGAAGAACCAGAGGAAGAGAACAGACCCCTACCATTAAACAGAATTTAAACCAGAAAAGAGGAAGAGGAGAACCGAACCAAGATGAAGACTATTGACGATGAAGAAGAGGAACAATGAAGAGGAGACGGGTTAAACCCAAGGGGAAACTAACACACATATAAAGGGGAAAGATAGTATACTCAAGGATAGAATACGGTCAATAAACCTCGAATAATTATGTATTGATGAAACCAATATTATTGTTATAATTAAATTAACCTATGTACCCATTTTAAGGACAATACGATTGTAAAGTAATGTAATATAGAAAAAGTACATTAACACAGTCAGAAAGGTTAGATTTAACAAAAAACAACTAACTTCATATTATTAATAGTAAATATCATACTAGAAAGAAATAGTGAGAAATGATAGGAGAAAGTATAGGGATAACCCATTAAATAACACTCAATACAAAATAGTGAACCAAAGTGAAGTGCCTTAGTGAAGTGTAAGTACCCTAAAAAATAGTGAAAGTGAATGTTAAGCATAAAAAATATAATGGTATGTAAGAAAACACTTTACAAAACATTGATGAACAATCAATGACTGGAGTGACATTGTACACATTAATATAACTAGAAATAATTAGAAATAGTATTCCAAATTAATATAAAGGAAGCATGTGAAGTTATTCAGGGAGAAAGCCCAGACAAAGTAATTTGTGTTAACATGGTATGGTAGAATAGAAATAAAGTTTTGTTGTTAAAATTAAGACTACAAAGAATACAACACCCCATGTTGAAAGGGGAATTAACTTTCATAATTTTATGAGAAGTGACAATATTTATCACTATAGATTGTAACAAAAGAAAGAAATCAATATTAGAACTAATAATAACTAGTGACTTGTAAAGAATAGTTTGGTTCAATGTTAAAAAGGGAATATGGCTGAAGGGAACCTACAGTCCATAAACCTAATTATTATATTTTAAAAGAAGTGTAATGAAAATGTATGTTGAATAGTAGTTAAAACACAAACAAATAAGTGAAGCCCATCAGGCTGAATTCAAAATGTAATTTGAAAAGAAATACACCAAAAAACAATCATGGCCAATCTGGACTATGAAAACATCTAACTGTCAAAAACACTCAAATGTAAATTGTAACAAGTTCGCAAGAAACGTTATTAATCTAAGACCAGTGAATGGCTAGCAATTATATATCAATCATTTTAAAACAGGAATGTTATTGTAATAGTTTAATTTAAGAAAGATATGTTATTTATTAAATGTCAAATAATTAGACTATAGTTAATGTATAACAGAATATGACCTTATGAGGTATCGTTGTAAACTTTGAAAGGAAAGAAAGATAATAGTGATGTCATTTATTACCCCAAAGGAACTATAAAGGAATAAAACCATTAGAAAAATACTTAATAAATTTGAATAAAAATTCAAATATTTTAACAATGTCTTTAAAGGAGTAATTAACCAATCACAGAATTGCGGTTACTATGACAACGAGACGTTGAGGGCTTATTTTCCGTTAAATTATATAGACTCGAAAAAACGACGCGTGGGTAAGCGGCACGCAAAATTGGAATGATTGAAATTTTAATTTAAATAGTTACAAAAAGTTTAAAAAGTGAACCCAGATGACCAAAGACGAATAGATGTCGATCTACAAAGAATTAACGATGTCCAGGAACCAAATTAAATAAATTAATTAGAAAAAAAACCAAGACCAGATTGAAAAAGATGTGAGAAGTTTAAAACCAGCCCAAAATTGAAGAATACCCATTAACCCGATGACTACACTTCAACGTGATATGAACTGATAAGTATCGAATAAATTCCTTAATCCCAAAAAACCCAAATTACTTAAAATATTTTTCAAATGATAAATTTTCTCACTATTTAACAAGTATTATTTTCTTTCAAAGGGGTTAATGCATAATTTACTTACTTAAAAACATTTTATTAATCAAAATATAACCTTATTTGAGAGCACAATTTTTGTAACAGAAATACGACACTACCGAACAAATTGTAAAAACACATTCTAATTTCTTAGTACGTATAAGGTATGGTAGTGTACTTTTTTAATGTAACCAACGTTTATGTCTTATTTCATGATCCAAAGAACTCCAGATTTTAAACATAGTAATTTATTGTATGCAACTGACGCCATCTCGGCAAACGAAGTGTTTTAAAATCAATTTTGCCAACTCTGAGATATTTTTGTGTTTCAAGCTCTAAGCCGGAGCCAACTGTTATCAAATTATTTATAATTCATTTGTCATATTTATTGATGACCAAATTTGTATTAAAAACACAGTACCGAATATTACTATCTTGTTATTTCATAGGATTTTGTAGAGTATATGTGTGTTAGCAAGTTTTATTCAACAGCCAACTAGCGCTCATCACGAGTGGACGAAACGGCAACTTATATAGCGGCGGGAACCATTCGAACGATCCAGCTGTCCATGCTAATCACACGTATCAATTTAGAATTTAACTATTTTAATTGTTTTAATAGAAACAATTTGGCGCCACCCGGGATTCGCAACCCCTATGAATTAACAGGTAGGTTGTACTGGTAATATCGACAACGCTACGGACTCCAGTAGTGACGTCGATTTATGTAATGACCGGTGTGAGGCAAACACACTACATCCACACTAATACACAAAATAAACAAGTGTGATACATTTTAACAGGTACGACCTCGGTAGATAGTTACATATTGACGAACCCAACGCGGGGCTTTAAGGAAGAAGGACGTACACCTATTTAATTGTTACATATTGGCGACCAGCAACGTGAGGCTAGGAAGACTAACTAGCGGCGGTCATGAATAGACACGGTATGGTTACGATAGGCAAAGGGAAGGAAACATTAAACCCAAGAGAAGGTTGAAGCCATACAAAATTTCCCATCACCAAGAAACAAAAAGGAATTGCAATCCTTCCTAGGAGTATGTAATTACTATAGGAAGTTTCAGACCAACTACTCCCACCTAACAGAAAAATTTTCCAAACAACTCTCTTCGAAAGAAAAATGGACGTGGGGAGCGGAACAAGAGGAAGTGCTCAAATTAATTAAACAAAAATTTGTTGATACTGTTATATTACACCACCCTAATTTTGAAAAACAGTTCTACCTAAACTGCGACGCTAGTGATGTAAGTCTAGGCGCAGAGTTATACCAGGAAGACGAAGATGGTAATCACCTGGTCATTAGCTTCGCCAGCCGAATACTGAATAGCTGTGAGCGTAACTACAATGTTACTGAAAAGGAGTTGCTCAGTATAGTATTCGCGTGCGGCAAGTTTAGGACGTACATACTTGGATATAATATCACGGTCCGAAGTGATCATAAATCAATATCATTTCTTAAACAGTGTAAGTTGAATCATGGCCGACTTACTCGATGGATACTTGCTTTGCAAGAATACCACATTACATGGGAGTATATTCCAGGACGAAAAAATATAGTGGCTGACGTATTATCCAGAATAAATGTAGTAAATCAGACATCTGAAGGAGAAAAGGGGAAGACAGCAAAAGTGTATTATATATTGAAGGATAGGAAGGACCTGGAAAATATTGTAAACCAAATAGTGTTGCAACAAGAGCAAGATACAAAAATATCCAACATCAGAAAAAGACTGATGGAGTCTGAAGCCATTATTAACAAATTTTACTGTGTGTACAATGATATCTTATTTATAAAAACAAAAAAGAACCAAGACACTTGGAAACTAGTAATTCCTCAATCATTAGAAAATCAAATCATCAAAGATTATCATGTGAGATACGGCAAATGGGAACAATTAAAATGGTAAAAGCTTTAGAGGAAGATTTGTTCATAAAAAATATTGCAAGAAAAGTGAATAAAAACATAAAAACCTGCACATTGTGTCAGATGGTCAAAACCAATAACGAAAGGAAGGATGGAACGATGATACCCATCACATCAAGTGTCAAACTAGAGAAGGCGTTCCTCGACATATGTGGACCATTCCCACGTAGCGGAGGAAGACATGGCTACAAATTCATTGTTATCATACTTGACCATTACACCAAGTACACCAAATTATATGCTATAAACAGAGCCACAACAAAGAAAATATTAGATATTATTAAAAATAAATACATGGTAGAGATTGGAAAACCGTACATGTTAATAACCGATCATGGAACGCAATTTAAAGGATGAAGGTGGAGAGAAGAATTACTAAAACTAAATATTAAAACACATAAAACTTCAGTCTACCACCCTAGTAGTAATCCCGCAGAAAGAATGTTGAGAGAGGTGGGACGCATTTTGAGAACTTATTGTCATAACAACCAGAGAGAATGGTACAAATATTTATCTTCAACCGAAGTGTTTTTAAATATCAGCCATCACCAAATTACTGAAAGTACACCTTACTTGATGATGTTCGAGAGGAAGGCAAATAGAGAGATCCAAGAGATAACAGAATTCCCAAAAAACCCAGAAGACCCGTATGACAAAAACAAATGGTACAGCCTAATAATGGAAAAGATTGAGAAACAAAAGGCCAAATATGCAAAAAACCAACCCAAAATAATCAAATATAAAGAGGGAGAAAAAAATATTAATTAAAAATCGTGAACTGCCAAGTACAATGGAAGGTATAGCAAAGAAATTATTATTGCTATATACCGGACCGTATATCATCACAAAAGATAATGGTAATAATACTTACCAGATCAGTAATATCAATACAAGAAAAATAAAGGGAGTTTATAACCAAACTTCGATAAAAAAGTTTTACGAAGAAGAATAAAACCATTGTGAAATGAAACATATTTCAAAATTCCAAAAGAGATTGTAAGAGCAACTTACTCAATTATTTAGATGATATATGCGGAATAGTAAAAAAGAATTAAAATAAGTGAATAATAAAGTAATAAACAAAGGAAAAAGTTACACAAATTCCTTTCAATTTAAATCAATTTACAGTCTAATAAAAGATTGAGATATGAGGTATGAAGTAAAAAAGTGAGATAACAAGGAATAAGTTACACACCTTCCTATATAATACAAATGTAAGAATCACAAACTTACAATTATAATTAAACCAAAAAAAATAACTAAAAAGGAATACGCTACAAACATTCCTTTAAGGTAAGACAATTAACTTACCAAAGAATTATCAAAAATGATGTTTAATGCAGAATGAAATAAACAAAAATAAAATCAAGCTCAAATTACTGAGAGAAATACTTGAAATTATACTGAATCAAAAGTATCCTAAGAAAAAATAATATAAAATTTTAACTGGTACAAGGAGAGAGGGAAAGTGTATATAAAACAAATATACAAATATGGCTAAAGCAGAATCTTGCTAAATGACTAAGAAAAGAATAAAAAATGTCTAAGACAATTAAAATGATCACAACGAGCATTGAAAACAAAATAATGAGAAATAATGATATGATGAAATTAACATATGAATAAATATAAAAACAATCAAGTGTATGAGTAGATGATAGTGTATAGTTAAGGTATAGCGGAAGGAAGAAGGAGTAGTAATGACAAAGTGATCTAAAAACAAACCACAAGGTGGACAATCCCAAAGTATATTGTATTATTATTATTAAGTCACAAGTTGACAAAGAAGGTATTTAAGATTGACTGTTGAAAAGTCCAGCAATCCAAATAAACTGAGCAGAGATGATGTGCCTCTGGTCTCAGAAAAATGAGTAGTAATGGGAGAAACCAGCTACTATATAAAAGTTAGGGAAAAAATTGTGTATGAGGGAAAGTGCACCAATGGAAATAAATAAAAACAGATCCAAATAAAATGGAATGAATTAAGTAAGAAGAGAAATGAAGAATGGAGAAACAAACAAGAAAGAAAAGGAAAAAGGGTACCTATAACTGATAATTTCATAAAAAACTATGCTAGTGTTTTATTAAAATGATCAATTTTAGAGGAGAGGCATTATGTTACGATACAATTAAGCCAAATCCCGTACCAGTGATAAAAAAGATAATTCTTAATATAAAAATACTTCGTACAAAATAAAATGTTTAAAAAATGATTAAAATGTAAATATTATGACACGACGTACGACGATATTACCCAACCCAAGTGATTGAGCCAACAACATAAACATAAAGAAGGGAACCACGTAACATACTCAAGAAAAAATATGATAGACAAAACATTGATGAACACAGAACTAAAGAAGAACCAGAGGAAGAGAACAGACCCCTACCATTAAACAGAATTTAAACCAGAAAAGAGGAAGAGGAGAACCGAACCAAGATGAAGACTATTGACGATGAAGAAGAGGAACAATGAAGAGGAGACGGGTTAAACCCAAGGGGAAACTAACACACATATAAAGGGGAAAGATAGTATACTCAAGGATAGAATACGGTCAATAAACCTCGAATAATTATGTATTGATGAAACCAATATTATTGTTATAATTAAATTAACCTATGTACCCATTTTAAGGACAATACGATTGTAAAGTAATGTAATATAGAAAAAGTACATTAACACAGTCAGAAAGGTTAGATTTAACAAAAAACAACTAACTTCATATTATTAATAGTAAATATCATACTAGAAAGAAATAGTGAGAAATGATAGGAGAAAGTATAGGGATAACCCATTAAATAACACTCAATACAAAATAGTGAACCAAAGTGAAGTGCCTTAGTGAAGTGTAAGTACCCTAAAAAATAGTGAAAGTGAATGTTAAGCATAAAAAATATAATGGTATGTAAGAAAACACTTTACAAAACATTGATGAACAATCAATGACTGGAGTGACATTGTACACATTAATATAACTAGAAATAATTAGAAATAGTATTCCAAATTAATATAAAGGAAGCATGTGAAGTTATTCAGGGAGAAAGCCCAGACAAAGTAATTTGTGTTAACATGGTATGGTAGAATAGAAATAAAGTTTTGTTGTTAAAATTAAGACTACAAAGAATACAACACCCCATGTTGAAAGGGGAATTAACTTTCATAATTTTATGAGAAGTGACAATATTTATCACTATAGATTGTAACAAAAGAAAGAAATCAATATTAGAACTAATAATAACTAGTGACTTGCAAAGAATAGTTTGGTTCAATGTTAAAAAGGGAATATGGCTGAAGGGAACCTACAGTCCATAAACCTAATTATTATATTTTAAAAGAAGTGTAATGAAAATGTATGTTGAATAGTAGTTAAAACACAAACAAATAAGTGAAGCCCATCAGGCTGAATTCAAAATGTAATTTGAAAAGAAATACACCAAAAAACAATCATGGCCAATCTGGACTATGAAAACATCTAACTGTCAAAAACACTCAAATGTAAATTGTAACAAGTTCGCAAGAAACGTTATTAATCTAAGACCAGTGAATGGCTAGCAATTATATATCAATCATTTTAAAACAGGAATGTTATTGTAATAGTTTAATTTAAGAAAGATATGTTATTTATTAAATGTCAAATAATTAGACTATAGTTAATGTATAACAGAATATGACCTTATGAGGTATCGTTGTAAACTTTGAAAGGAAAGAAAGATAATAGTGATGTCATTTATTACCCCAAAGGAACTATAAAGGAATAAAACCATTAGAAAAATACTTAATAAATTTGAATAAAAATTCAAATATTTTAACAATGTCTTTAAAGGAGTAATTAACCAATCACAGAATTGCGGTTACTATGACAACGAGACGTTGAGGGCTTATTTTCCGTTAAATTATATAGACTCGAAAAAACGACGCGTGGGTAAGCGGCACGCAAAATTGGAATGATTGAAATTTTAATTTAAATAGTTACAAAAAGTTTAAAAAGTGAACCCAGATGACCAAAGACGAATAGATGTCGATCTACAAAGAATTAACGATGTCCAGGAACCAAATTAAATAAATTAATTAGAAAAAAAACCAAGACCAGATTGAAAAAGATGTGAGAAGTTTAAAACCAGCCCAAAATTGAAGAATACCCATTAACCCGATGACTACACTTCAACGTGATATGAACTGATAAGTATCGAATAAATTCCTTAATCCCAAAAAACCCAAATTACTTAAAATATTTTTCAAATGATAAATTTTCTCACTATTTAACAAGTATTATTTTCTTTCAAAGGGGTTAATGCATAATTTACTTACTTAAAAACATTTTATTAATCAAAATATAACCTTATTTGAGAGCACAATTTTTGTAACAGAAATACGACACTACCGAACAAATTGTAAAAACACATTTTAATTTCTAAGTACGTATAAGGTATGGTAGTGTACTTTTTTAATGTAACCAACGTTTATGTATTATTTCATGATCCAAAGAACTCCAGATTTTAAACATAGTAATTTATTGTATGCAACTGACGCCATCTCGGCAAACGAAGTGTTTTAAAATCAATTTTGCCAACTCTGAGATATTTTTGTGTTTCAAGCTCTAAGCCGGAGCCAACTGTTATCAAATTATTTATAATTCATTTGTCATATTTATTGATGACCAAATTTGTATTAAAAACACAGTACCGAATATTACTATCTTGTTATTTCATAGGATTTTGTAGAGTATATGTGTGTTAGCAAGTTTTATTCAACAGCCAACTAGCGCTCATCACGAGTGGACGAAACGGCAACTTATATAGCGGCGGGAACCATTCGAACGATCCAGCTGTCCATGCTAATCACACGTATCAATTTAGAATTTAACTATTTTAATTGTTTTAATAGAAACAATTTGGTACCACCCGGGATTCGCAACCCCTATGAATTAACAGGTAGGTTGTACTGGTAATATCGACAACGCTACGGACTCCAGTAGTGACGTCGATTTATGTAACGACCGGTGTGAGGCAAACACACTACATCCACACTAATACACAAAATAAACAAGTGTGATACATTTTAACAGGTACGACCTCGGTAGATAGTTACATATTGACGAACCCAACGCGGGGCTTTAAGGAAGAAGGACGTACACCTATTTAATTGTTACAACACCCAAATGATTAAGTATTAATAATGGGTTAGAGTGGAATTCAATGTTACTATGGTCTAAATTGAAGTCAAAAAATAAACATAATCTGTGCTTATCAACACATAAGTGATACATAAGTCAGTTGTTACAAAGATAAACAAAAACATGTCTAAGAGTAGGCTATAACCAATTATAAGTGAGAGACCCGTTTCTAAAACGGCTTAAGTAGTGCAAAGTTTTTTTCTTGCTTTCATTTGAGCAAACTGGTCAATAACATCTGACTGATAAATTATTACTGTTAGCCAATTCATTTTTAATAGCTAAAATTGCCAAATTATTAAGCCTTTCTTGGTAGGTAGTGCTTCTCTGCCAAGTTTTCAGTGAATTCGCTAACCTGCTGAAAGATTTTTCAGGAGACGAAACTGTAACTGGAATAGTACAGAAAAGCCTATAGGCAAGACAGAAGTTCACAAATACAGCTTGAAGGTTTTTTGGAGTAGGCTTAGTGGATTCTTTTCTGATTCAAACTCTGTTTTATGAATGTTCTTCAAGTGTAATATTTCTTCAAATAGATCCATTGCCAATTCCTTTTTAAACTTGCTAATGAGAACTTTTACTTTCAATTCTAATTCATCATTTTCCATGTCAGTAAAGTTCAATACTGGTGGAAACAAGTCACGAGTTGAACTAATTGCAGTGAATCGTGTTTTTATGTTGCCCATTACAAACTCTAATACTGGGTACATGACTGAGGTTTTAAATTTATTTTCTTGATCTTTGTTTACTGAAAAATCACTATTGGATTGATCTGTACTTTTTTTCCACCTTTTGGGAGATTCAGGAGGAACTTTTATTAGTTCTTTTGCAATTAAGTTTGGTTCTTCAATTATGCTGTCTGGATTATCACGCAACAATTTCAATTCTGTCAGCAAATCTTCCACTAGAGTTATTTCAACATTGAGTGTGATTCCGTTGCTTTGAATAACAACATATATGAAAGCACTTTGAACCAAAAAGATGCCAACATTAAGCTATTTGTGGAATTGAAATATTTCTTAAGCCCTAATATGATGTTGTAGGCAGAGGGAGTTAGACTAGAAGACATCTCTTCTAAAATATATCCAACAATTTAAGTACTCCTGGGTAGTGCTTAACTATCGGTTTGACAGCTTGGATCTTCTCACTTCATCTTGTTTCAGGGAAGCTCTGCAGTGATAAAGGAATGTGCTTTTTCAAAACTACCCAACATTTTTCTCTAGGGCTGCTAGAGAAAAATGAGTAAAGACTTGCAACATGCCCGAAAAATTGTGTATACGTTTTAAAATTGAAATAACTGCAAATATTTCAACCTTTTGTTATTATGTTGCGTACAAAAAATTGTTTAAAATGTAAATAATAAATACAGCTCTAAAATTCAATTTACGGGTACCCCAATTTACAATTACCCTTGACATCTTAGAAGTAACTGTAAACAAGTGTTTTCTTTATCCTTTGAAACTAAAAAACTGACACTCCTCTGGAAATTGAAAAAAGGATTTTAATGTACTTGTTTGGTTATACGTTAGATTGTACTAGGTTATAATTTGGAAGTAAATTCCGGTACTTCGAATAAATACACCTTTAATGTTATATACAGCCTTTTATCCATACAATAAATACAGCCTTTGAATGTACACTAACAAAGGAAATTTTTGTTAAATCTAATTAATTTTTAAAATCTAAAAGGTTAAGTTACTGATGTTACTACATGTTAAACGTAGACACAACCTCCAAAAATCGTCTGTGTACCGTAATTATGTGCAATAAATGGAAACTAATTTCTGTACTTCCAATAAGTACACCCTTTTAATAAAATATGTGCCAATACTCTGAATTCAAATTAAATAAAGAAAAAAGGAATTGTGTGGTGTGTGTGTGTGTGTTTTCTGTGGTTGAGGCTGAAGATAGAAGTAGTTTCTGTAGAAATGTTTCATTTCTAAAACGATTTTAAATATAAATCTTAAAACATGGAAGTCATGTATAGTTCTCCACACGGATATTTTCATTATTTGCATCAAATAGTATTATTGTTTAATACACGTTCTATCCAGATCAAATTATGTGTATACAGTTTTGGAAAAATTAGAAATAAAATTTTTTTTGTTTATTTTAAACTGTATTATGTTTGGAAGTATCCCAAAGTAAATTTAACATTAATCATGTCAATAAATGAGGCCAGTCCAGTTTTTTAAGGCTAGGAGAATCCTTGAAATGTTTGGAGCATCACTAGGTCATAATGGATCAAATCATCAAACTTCAGTTTCTGTGAAAAACTGGCAGATTTGAGTAGTCAGTTGATAAAGGATGGTATTGTAAAAGCAACAATTCTTTCAGAATTATTTTATAACCCTGTCAGTCTGCAAATAACTTTCACTCCTTTAGATCATCAGCAGATTTGAACTTTTCTTATTTGTGCTAGGAATGTATCATGTAAAACTGCTGGAAGCATGGTATACAAAGTTTCTATTATCCTTTTCAAGGTTGATGACCAAAACAAAAAGTACTACTTATAATTCATCATTGTAGCAGTTACACAGCAGTATACTAAACATCTCTTGGTTAATACCTGTACTCTGGTCAGGTAGCACACAATGAATCATTCAAAACAAGTACAATTTAGTGTCAATGTCTAGTGTTTATGTGTCACTGCTACCCATAGTGAATCATTTGTATTGTACATAACAAATAGTATTCTGACTGTACACGTTTTTCATCTGACAAGAATTTTATACTTAGGCAAACTCATTTAATGGTGTAACCTTCTGTAATATGTGACAAACAAGTATTCATAAAATTAATATTTGTGTCAAATTGTGTTTTATTTATTTCAAACAAAATCTGTTTTGTGGACATAACTTTATGTCCAATACAATTATTATGTTATTTCTTTTTAGTATCCCTTATAGATTTGCATGATCAAAACTTTTAATACTAAAACTTTTTTTCAGCTGATAACCATGCTTTGTTGAGATTATTAAAGAAAAGTTTTGCTCATTCAGTGATGTGGCATCTTCAGTGATAAAGTTGAGTCTCATCGTAGTAAAACTACTGAAGACTTCATAGAATTGGAAAATTAATGAGAATAATATTCTTACAACCAGTAACAAGAATTATGAACTTAAAACAGTGGAATTAATTATTGAATACCAGATACTCTCAATTGCTAAAACAAACACACTTATATTACAACAGTTCTCTTTATATAATTATCCAGGACACACTGTATAGCCTACAAACAGTAATAAAAAAATCACAATAGTTTACAACACAAGTAAACAATTGATCATTTGTCACTTTCATTAAAAACTGCTGTCTAATATCATACTATATGAATGCACAACCTACTACACCAACTTTCTAAAACTCAGCTGGTGGCAACATCCTAATTATCAGGCTAATGTGAGAAAGTTCCAGATGAATGCCAAGAGTGTGGCTCTAGAATATTCTGCAGTGCTGCTGATTAACAGTATGTGATCAGCATCACATAGAGTACTATACATTTAAGCTATCTAATTGACTTGGTATTACAATATTAGTAAAATGTGCTTGTTAACCAAATAGTGTGTTGTTACTCTTGAAAATCCCATTTGACTAAGAGCATTTTAGAAGTCTGGGTTATCTTTTATGTTTCACTCCACAAACATGCCTTTAGTTCAGCATTTCTTAACCTATTGGGCATGAGCCACTGCTGGGTCCCGAGAGGGCATTTGGAGGGTTGCAAAGTCAGGTTCGGAAATTTATTTACTGTGTCTTAAAAAGCTACTACATGTAAATAACTAAGATATATCATTTTAACAATTTAAATTCAACCTGTTTTGTACATAGTCTAAACTGTACATTTTTGTTATTCATGCTCTACCATTGTTTTTTACCAACTCTGATGTTTAACTCTCTATAACCAGATTGAAAGTTGCTTCTCAGAGGGATACAGTGAATTCAATTGGATTCAAGACCCATTCTTGTATTTTGAAAGTTCTAACATGTTGTCAGTAAAACTAAATGAGCAATTGTGTGATATCATCTGTGATGCTGGGATTAAAACTAAATTTTTAGTAAATTATTTTGTATAGTTAGTGATAACATGAGACATGTCATGGACAACAAAATCCATAAACTTTTAGATTCTGACTTAACAAAGTTCTGGATATCTTTAAGAGATGAATATCCTGAACTTTCGGAGTTGCTCATCCCATTCATCACCTCATTCTTGAGTGAAATGGGATTTTCATCTCAAGTGAAAAGCAAGCACAGAAATAGACTTGACGCACACTCAGATTTATGACTTAATTTAACCACTCTTGAATCCAACATACCCCAGCTTTTGCAGAAAAAGCAGCTCCAACTGTCACATTAGTAACTAATGATTAGTTAGGCAAGTAAAAACTCTTTTGTTTTTAAATTCAGCATGTGTTTATTAGAGCAAATTAGTCTTTTGAATTACATATTTGCTTTTTGCTTTTCTATAATTAAGTGTCTATATAATTTGTTTAAGCATAAAAGAAGGCTTAAAGTTCTCAGTGTTACCAAAAATATGATTATAAAGTGGGTGCACACCCCTACAAGTAGTTCTGCCATGCACACCCCTACAAGTCTAATTAATTTTAAAAATCTAAAAGGTTAAGTTAGATAATTAAACGTAGACACAACCTCCCAAAATCGTCTCTGTACCGTAATTATGTGCGATAAATGGAAACTAATTTCTGTACTTCCAATAAATACACCCTTTTAATAAAATATGTACCAATAAACTCCAATAAAATACTGTATGTACGAATAACGTAGCCTACTAGGTTATACGTTCTAAATTGGAAGTACCGATAGGTTTTAATTCGAATAAATACAGCCTTTTATCCATATAATAAATACAGCCTTTGAATGTACACTAACAAAAGAAATTTTTGTTAAATCTAATTAATTTTAAAAATCTAAAAGGTTAAGTTGTATTGTTAAACGTAGACACAACCTCCAAAAATCGTCTATGTACCGTAATTATGTGCGATAAATGGAAAATAATTTCTGTACTTCCAATAAATACACCCTTTTAATAAAATATGTGCCAATAAACCCCAATAAAATATGCAAATAGGTTATAGGTCTACATTCTAAATTGGAACTAGGTTTTAATTCCGGTACTTCGAATAAATACAGCCTTTAATGTTATGTACAGCAGCCTTGTATCCATACAATAATTTAATGTACACTAACAAAGGAAATTTTTGTTAAATCTAATTAATTTTAAAAATCTAAAAGGTTAAGTTGCATTGTTAAACGTAGACACAACCTCCAAAAATCGTCTGTGTACCGTAATTATGTGTGATAAATGGAAAATTATTTCTGTACTTCCAGTAAATACACCCTTTTATTGTAAACTAACAAAGTAAATTTTATTTAAGTTACATTGTCTACATAACCTCCATAACCTGGCATTAGTTACTTGTGAAGAAAACAGTTCTAGTACACATCGAACACGGAAAAAAAATACAAACGTGGAGACGGAAGTTGTCTTTGGCCGCAGGATTTAGTGAAAGACCATAAATTTTTTTGCAAGATAAAATTTAATAGTTCTGTTTCATATACTCTTCAGTAAATCGAATTTTACATTAAGTTGGATTTATTTACCTACAACGTCCATTATTCAATTAAAGAAAAAAATTCTGCGCTCTATGGTAGATAGACATTAGTAAAGAAAAGAGAAATTAACTCATTTATACAAATTCTTTTAATCTTTCATGCTTTCAACTTAAAAACAAGGTTTACATTTGACGAAAGTCATTGACATGATTTGCTGATTACTACATATTCACTTCCAAAACATTAAAAATTAAGTTTTTCTAGTTGGACTTTATTGGGATAGTACGAGCAAGATGGAATAACTTTCAATATGGCTATATGAACAACATTTTAAAATTTTTTATATTTTTTCTACAAAACATTAAAGATGAACACTTGCATTTATTTCAAGTTGTTTCCAGTTACCTGACTTGCACCAGTTATTTTTGACTTGCACCATACTTGAGTGCTGTTACACCATATTGTTATGACGGTCTCACTGATCATCATATGGTAAAGAGGAAAACAAAATACAAGACACCAATAAAGTCACTAAAAACCAACTTTTTTAATTATAACAATTAACAGTTTGTAATCAACAAGTTATTCAACAAGACTATTCTCGTACAATTCAGTTAATCTGTCCACACAAATAATAATGTCAACTATAAAGAATTCTACACTACAATCACTTTTTACTAATAGACCACTTGAAACGCTTTGTGTAAATCGCCTGCCAATAACTTGAACCTCACTTGAATAAATCGCCACTTAATCTAAAACTAAGCATCACTGAATGCTTATATTTATATCCCACTGAGAGTCCAGAATAATCCATAAAACGCATCAACGCTACTAGAAAACACTAGAGTATAACTGCTCTTGCTAGACCTTGAACACGGTCCGTGCGGACCTATGAAGTCTGGAACAATCTCGGCTCCGGACGTGTGACATGTATCATGTTATTGTCCTTCATCTCAAAGTAGCAGCAATATGTACGCACACACACATTACAGCCGCACTCTGCTGGAATAGCCGAGAAACACGTAGAATGTTCTGTACTGGTGCAACAATATGTTGTGTGAGATTACTTAGATTGAACTGTAAATAATGGGAAAACAAAACAAGATAAACTTTATACACATGTGTAGATTCATAGATATGTTTTAGACTGCTAAAGGAAAAATGTGATTGCAACCAATAATTATTTTTAGAAGCTTGATGCTGTACTATTAAATGCCATATCTGGCTAATACTATTGTACAGCACAGAAGTCTCACAATCAGTTAGAGCACAATTAGATGCATTGAATCTTTTCAAATATGATGTATCAAATAATATATTGAATATTACTGACATACACATAAGGAATGAAACTGTTTAGTAGACTGTACACAGGTCATCACAAGGAAGACAATAAAAATAGTACATAAGTTATATAATGAGCATGAAAAGTATAGCACATTGTGTTAATAAACAGCAGAAAGAAAGAAGACTGAAGAGAAGTTGGGTTAAAATAAAGTTGGGTTACAACTGACACACTAATACACAACTCCTCCAATCACCCAATACAACACAAACTAGCTGCCTTCAGAACCATGATACATAGACTTAACAACATCCCCCTAGATGAAAAAGTCTACAAAGACGAACTAAACACGATAAAATATCTAGCAGAATCTAACGGATACGACAGAACAATAGTCAATAAACTCCTACATAAAACACAAAACAAACAACAGACAAAAACAGAAAATAATAAATTCATAACACTAACATACATCAACAAACAAACTGAAAAAATAGCCCACAAATTCAAAAAAGCAGGATACAGAATCACTTACAAAACTACTAACAAAACAGAACACACACTATCAAAACACACACACAAAGCACAAAACAAATTCGATCTACCTGGTTTTTACAAACTAAATTGTCAAATTCTACATAGGCCAGACAAGACGTAGCTTCAAACAAAGATACATTGAACACACAAAGGCACTCCACTCCACTACAGAATCCACCTTTGCAAACCACCTCATTGAAGCAAACCACACATACAAAAACATCGACAATAACATGAACATTCTACACGTACACACAAAAGGCCGAAAACTAGACACTCTAGAACAATTGGAAACATACAAACACACGAAAACAAATAAAAATTACATCCTAAACGAAGAGATACAATTCAAATCGCACGCATTATTCGAACATATCTCACCCCACACACAACATCGATCTTTCAAAAATCGATTCCGTCGCCCACAACAGGACGGACAGCGCTACCAGCGGCAACCTTTGAAGAAGCTTTTTAAAAGTGAAAACCGGTTCAGGTTGTAAGGTAAAACTTTGTTTTTACTCATAAGAAACTTTGTGTTCCGAGTTGTTAGTGAAATAGTTGTATTTAGTTAAAATAAAGATGAAACTCAAGGAAGCAATTAAGAAAACAAAACTGCTTATAAATACAAGACCTTAAAATAATATTACTGAAAAAATTTGAAAGGCGATTTGCCTTGTATCACATACCTGTATAACAGAATATCAGCTGCTTGCAATACTGGGTATGTGTAGAGCCCAAGAGGAACTTCTTTCATAGCATATGATTTCTCCTTAAATTGATGTAAATGACCAAGTCGAGCCATTGTAGTGATACAACTTAAAACCCACATGAGTTCTGTATGCTGATGAACCTAATCCAACAAGGAAATTTGAAAAATTATACTTGTAGTTAAAACATTTTTGCTACTGTATTTCTTCATAATTAGGATGAGCGAAGCGAGTCCTACTACTAGGCAACAATTGGTACATTTTTATGGTACACTTTACGGAAAAACTACTGAACCTCTAGACTTGAAATTGAACATAATTATTCATATTCATGTCTAGATGTGTCATCAATCATTATTTTTATACAAAATTAATTTTGACAAGAAATAATTGTAATAATTTTTTTTGTATCAATCTATACATATGTATGTAAAGTGTCGCCATCTGTGGGATTTCTTTAATATTACTATTGTGTTCCGTGGTATGTATGTAAAGTGACGCCATCTGTGGGATTTCTTTAATATTACTATATGTTCTGTTACTAATGCGTTCCGTAGTTTTAGACAAAGAATATATATACCGAATATTCTACCGTTTTTCTTGAATGAAAGATACTGGTGCGCTGTGTTGTTTATAAAATATATTTCATAAATTTCATAAATCATAAAACATATTTCATAAATCCAAGATTTATTTTTCATGTATATTTTTTTTATAAATATCGGCAAGTGAAAATATTTTTTGTATTTTTATATTTGCATTTGAGGTTAATTTACATTGTTAAAAGAGATTTTTTTTGTGAAAGGTAAGTTTTTTTACTTTTTCAATCAAAAAAATATATATGTAATTATTTAAATTATACGGCTCGTATATGTCCACAGGCTTGGTTTCCATGTAATGAAATAAGAGCACTTAAACTACATTACACACAATGATATTACAGATTTCCGTGAACTTAACAAAGCTCTAAACAACACATTTATTTCATTTCTGTAAGTTCCTGTTTTCTACAACTTCACCGTAATACTTTTAAAAATGTAGAATTTAATTAATGCCCTGAATAAAATGTCATTAACGAATTATAGTAAATAATTTTTTATGCAATACTGTTTGTTATATCAAACCAAAAACCTTTACATTTTCAAATATTTTTTTTGGCTTAATCAAGTCTAATATACATGTGTGTGTGTGTGTGTGTGTGTGCACGCGCACATAAACATCTTATATTTCACTCAACGTTTATCTGTCACTAAAATTAGTGTACACATTTTTTTTGCCTCCACCCCACTATGACTATAAGCATACATAATTTGAAAAAGAAACACTAAATTTTTCTTACTATTACTTTTAATGTTTTAGATTTTAATTACTTAATGTGTGATGTTAATTAAATAATAATTGAAAAAATAATTTAATTCTCTATATTAATTTATATTAGTGTAGTATTTTTTTTTCATTATTAATGTTATAACTTTATTTACTATTATAATTAGTGATGGGTCGATACCAGTTTTTCTCGATACTCGATACTGGATACATGATTTTTTCTCGATACTCGATACTTCGATACTCGATACCGTCAACATTTCTAGTTTCAATATATAGATTAAAAATAAAAAGTTGAGAGAACTGTATAATATCAATGAAATTAATTAAGTGTACATATTTAATGAGACAAAATGTAATATCATCAGTATAATTATTTAAATTATTTTTAAGCTTTACATTAAAATTAAAATGAGTTTTTGAAACAGTCCACTTTTACAAGTTTTTGTTCAAAAATACTAGCATTCTCACTCTTTCGGGGTCAAGTCTACTTCTTTTTCTGTCACATATGAGACCTGCTGTGCTAAATAGTCTTTCAGAGAAAACTGTTGCTGGTGGTATACACAAATATTTTATAGCTAATTTTTTTAGTTTTGAAAATTTTGAATTTGTTTTCCAGTAATCTAATGCACTAGAAAGAGGAGGTGACAAATCGTCTTTAAGATATGCAGTGATTTCTTCCTGGGAACTGTTAACTGGCAGTGAATTTGACACATCATTATATTCTTGCATAATGTTACTGTACAGATACCACATTCCTGGCAATTTATCGGGCTTTGAAGTATGTGACATCTAAAATAAAAGAAAAAGTTCGTGAATGGTCGATTTTTACGAGTACGTCAGTATTACATGACTATTCCCACATATCTGAAATCTGGAATAAAAAATTAAAAATCTTACCTCATCATTTTTGGATGCAGGACATTCCTGTTGGTTAGCAAGGTCCACCAATCGGTCTTTAGCAGAATTGAGAGCACTGGGACTGCGAAAAACTCGTCCTTTTAAGCGGGGGTCCAACAGCGTTGCAATGGAATATATTTCATTGTCTTCAATGGATTTATACCTCACGTTCATTTCATCCAGCAACGATTGTCAAACAATCGCAATTCCCGATCCACTTTCTGATGGCTTTTCCAGTTCAGAAATAACACTGTTCACAATGGAGATTATTTCGGACACTGACACTGAGGATGAACTTACGGCGAGTGTTGCTTGATCGAAAATATTTAATGTGTCAATCAGTAAATTAATAAGATCCCATTGCGATACTGTAAGATTCACTGGTAAGGAGAGATCAGAGGATGCAACAACTATGGCCCACTTTTGCTGTTGAAATCTTTGTAGCATATGTAGAGTTGAATTCCATCACGTAGGTTCATCCTGAATCAAGCGATGTTGTGGTAGAGAAAGATGCTTCTGTGCGGCTTTGAGAATCTTGGTGGATTTTGAGGAGTGTTTGAAACTCCCAACTAGTTTCCTGCATGACGAAATGAGACTTTGAATACTTTTTGAAGTGAAAAGTCCATACTTCAAAACAAGTTGGAATGTATGAGCTAGACACGACAGGTGGGGAAAGTTTCCTAACGTCATAGCACTTACAACATTGCGACCGTTATCATGAATCACGGCCATTAATTTATCAATTAAACCCCAAGCTTCTAAAGTTTTCTTTAAAAAATTTGCAATATTTTCACCAGTGTGGCTCACTTCTTCAAATGGTATCACTTCAATGCAAATATGTTTAAGATTATAGTCCAGGTCCACAAAATGAACGGTGACACTTAAATAATCGTCACAGGCTGTTGATGTCCACATATCCGTCGTAACAGCTACGCTATTCGCATTTTGTAGCTCATTTTTTACTCTTCTTTCTACTTCTTCGTACAGTTCTGGAATGATTTGATTAGATATGTGCTTACGAGTAGGCATAGTATATCTAGGTTCAAGGTACTTAATCAACTCCTTAAATCCTTCATCCTCAACAATGCTGAATGGTTGGTTATCTTTGCATACCATTGTTGCAATTTTTCTGGTAATTGTCTTCGACCGACTATTACCTGGTTTAAATGCAGATTTATTGTCCATAAATGATTTAAGTGTAGGTTGAGAGAATGATGATGATATCGATGCCGTCGATAATGAGGATGACTGTGAAAGAAGAATTGCAGGCTCATCTACTGTTACTTCTTCAGGAGTTAAATTTCCACTTCCGCAGAATTTTTTATTAAGAGGTTCTGAAAAAGCAATTTTATGTGCTGATGTGACATGTTTTTTTAGGTTACTAGTGTTGTGAGATTTTCCACCACGCGAAAAACTCTTTTTACAAATGCGGCAAATGGCGCGATTATCACAATAAGGGTCTATTTGAAAATAGTTCCATACTTCACTCATATTGAATGAAAAAAAATATATAAATTATAAATATAATATGGTGCCACAAAACACAAAGTCTTCTGTCACGTGGAGGTAGCAACTGACTGCCGGCATGCAAACTTATTTTAAAAACATACCAAAATAGATTGCTTATGATTTAAATCTCTAATTTGATTTGTCAAAAATTTTTTGTAGGTGGAGTTTCATTTTTCCCACAACTTGACATGTAATTAGTCACGTACTATTGGACTAGTATGGCAACATTGATTGGTATATCGATATATCGGTCTTCCGATATATCGTAACAGCTATATCGATATATTGCTTGAAATATATCGATATATTACGATATATCGGTAAATTTAGAACACCTCTTGGATCTTATGACTTTCAATGCTCCATTGTTTATTTGTGTACCTTTTCATAACTTCATGTTCATCATTCTTTTATGGAGACGTTTATGTGAAGAGTATGAGATTAATTTTAGGTAAACTGGTTAAATGAACCCTAAAATAATGATTTCTAAATAAACGGTTTGCAGTTTCGTAAGAATGTATGGCTTGTGAACTTTATACATACGTAGTACTGTAACTAATGTTTAGTCTTGTTTTGTAGACTAAACATGAACACAACACTTGCCATTGTTTTGTAATTTTGTAACCAGTGACTTATCGAGTTGTATCTGTTGCAATGTTTCTCCAAATTCGAGCCTAGACATCAACAATCGTATATTTTGGAATGTCTACACTTTGTGTACATGTTACGATTCACGAAAAAGCGTAGTAGTATGGCTTGCAGTGAGGTAATTAGATGCTCGGGTGTACGGTGAATAAGCAGGAATTGCAAGAAGGTTCTTCCTGACCATATCTCCGTCTTTATTTCTACTGTTTACGATTCGATCACATATAGGGCAATACAGTGAAACCTCGTTAACACGTTACTCATTAGTACGTTTTATCGCTTATCACGTCGTAATTTTCAAGGCCAACGGGTGGGCGAGGTTTGCGACATAACAGGTAGCGCAACTTCGCTCGTCAAGCTGGTAAATACTGTACTGCATTTTTCAGTAGCACGTTTTCCCGCTTTTGACGTCCAAAATTTTCAGTCCCTTCAAAAACGTACTAACGAGGTTCCACTATTCAACATCTTTCTATAAGCAAACTGCTACTGATATTGCAGATTTTTTGTATGAAATTTCTCAAAAATTTCTAATTACAATTTATGTAGAAAAGTATCGAAAAAGTATCGAGCGAGTTTTCTGAAGTATCGCTCGATGTCGATACCATGCAAGTATCGAGAGTATCGAGGTATCGAGGACCCATCCCTAATTATAATATATTATAGATTTATTAGTTGTTAAATTATTAAAAAATTAAATTTATTATTATTATTAATTAATTTAATAATTTGTATTATTAGAGTAAAATGCCACGAAATCGTACGCTGACAGGCCGTAAAGAACGTGCACGTAATCGTTCATTAATGCGTGATGCAAGAGAGCGACAACGAGAAGATCGACACAATGAACAATGTCCCCATCGTGATTTTATGAGTATGCAGTGAATTTTGAAACTCCTCAGAAAAATTTGGATTTCAAATTGTGTAATGTATGTTATCGTCATTGGATCTTGTACGCTTTGTCATAAATTTAATGTCAAAAATGAAGTAAATATTTTTTCCACTGACAATAATATGGATCCTGGTCCACAACCTGATGTATTGAAGAAATTAACGTTTGTTGAAGAACAATTAATTAATCACAGTCTATCGATTTAAAGGTGGTCAATTTGGATATAGTGGACAAGTAATTAATTTTCATCAAGACATTACAAATTCTGTAACGGGACAAAGGGATGTGATTTATTTTATCTTTTCATCAATTGTAATAAGGGGAGTCACCCACACAGAGCCTCAGTTTTAATAATCGAAGCTCACTTTTGAAATACCCAGTTGTCAGTTTGTACAATAAGCCAGACGAGGTGCGACGAAACCTGGAGCATCGGAATGTGTCCGAGCGCGCGTGTGCCAATTTTGACATCGTGAAGAGCACGTACAGTTTTCTGTGTCGCCAGCTACGAGCCCACGAGAAATAACTAGATTTTGCGATAGATGTGCTCAGCCAACGAGAAGTCAAGTTGCCACACTGAGAGGGATTTTGGCCATCTTGAAGAAGCCTCAGTTAGCGGCAGTCGGCGTCTAAACTTGAAACCGCGCAGTGCGTTGGCGCGCGGTTAGAGAAAAAACCATTCCGAACAATGTAGACCAAATGGCCAAAATTGTAAAAATGTTAATAAACTATAAATAAAAATGGTATAAAGTGCTACAACAACAGTGAAACATTAAACAACAACCAGTGATCAAAATTTAACCAGTTAAAGTATATTTCGGACAAACCACGTGAACAAGGAACAAAACCCGGAGTGTTGCCACCACGTGTCGGATTCCATCACAGGAAAGTAACGATTTTAAATTTGAACAAACGAAAATTAAAGAAAGAGCTCTAAAATCTAAGGGGGTGAAAAGTATGAAAGAGAGAGAGTGTATGAGCAAAGCACTGGATTGTCTTAGAATGCCTAGAATATAGTTATTTGGATAAGCAAATTGAACAATTGTTAATTCTTCTTGTGTAAAATAAGTAAGCGTCCATAATGATTTCATAGAGAGTAAAAGTAACTTTTCAATTAAAATAATGTTAATAAACAAGTTGGTTGAATGCTATCAATGACAGTCGAGTTTATTGAGTAATACGAACCCAAAATCACACTTGCAGATCACGAGTTCGCGTGAAAGACCCTGGACCACGTACAGGTAAGCATTTTGGAACTTGGGGAAGTTTAAATATTACTAATGGGTAATAAATAAAGTTGTTTGCAATTTATTTTCAAGTAGAAGTAACATCTCAAAGGTGCCTCGAACTTAGGACAGTTTGTACAAATTCATTTTTGTACAAGCCACGCTTACTCGTGGATGCAAGATGTGATTTGGAGGTTAAGTTGTATTACGTATAAATTACGTACATAAATTGATGTTAGGTTATGCTATAGTTAAGTGAGTGGTAAAATAATATTAAGTGTGAGTTTTTGTTAGTACAGGGTAAGTCAAAAAGTAAAGGCAAATTTTATTTTCCCTGCTGCAATGGATGGCAGAACTGACTGAACAATGACATATCATAACCTCAAAGTTTTTTTGTTCTTTAGCTGTGTTGTTTCAGTGCTCAGCTCCATTCGTAGTGATTTCAGGGAATTTTATTATGAGTGCCCCGTTGTCCGTGTGCACCAAGGAAGAAATGAGGGGAGTGGTATGTTTTCTGCACTCTGAAGGGACTAAACCTGCGGAGATTATTTGCAGAATGCAGCAGCAGTACGGTGAGAGCTGTCTTAGTGAACGCAAAATTTATGAGTGGATAAATCGCTTTAAAAATGGTTGTGTATCTATCTGCGATGAAGAGCGTTCAGGTAGGCCATCCACTTCGAAGACGGACAAGAACATCGAGACAGTTGAGCGAATGATTCATGATGATCGTCGTGTCAAAATTGATATTGCGCATGCGTTGAACATTAGCCACGGTTCAGCAGTTGCAATCATCCACGAATCACTAAATTATCGCAAAGTGTGTGCTCGTTGGGTACCACATCGACTGACAGACCAGCACAAACAGAAATGTTTGGAAATTTTGAAATCACAATTAAGGCGTTTAGAAGGGGAAGGAGAAGAGTTTCTCAGTCGCATAGTAACCGTTGATGAGACGTGGGTCCATCACTTCCAACCACAGAGTAAGCGGCAGAGTATGGTGTGGAAACATCCATCCTCGCCTACAGCAAAAAAGTTCAAAAGACAAGTTTCTGCAGGAAAGTTGATGATGACAGTGTTTTGGGATATGAAAGGTCCACTTCTAATTCATTACACTCCTAAAGGTCAAACAGTGAATAGTGACAGCTACTGTGAGCTACTGCGAGATCCGAAACCCAAAATCAAAACAAAGAGGCGAGGAAAACTTTCAAAAGGTGTGCTTTTGCTTCAGGACAATGCCTGTCCTCATACTGCGGGGAAAACGATCCAGTGCATTCAAGAAATTGGTTTTGAGCTGCTGAAGCATCCGCCGTACAGTCCTGACCTAGCTCCAAGTGATTTTCACCTTTTTGGTCCAATGAAGGAGCACCTGCGTGAATCCAAGTTTTCGTCGGATGACGAGGTTGTGGAGGCGGTGCGCGAGTGGCTGTGCACGATGCCACAAATCTTCTTCCAGGACGGAATTACGAAGCTTGTCAAGAGATGGACCAAGTGCATAGCAGTTGAGGGAGATTATGTAGAGAAATGATGTTACTTGTCATCTTGTTTTCACAATAAAAAGTTCCTTTTTAAAAATTTGCCTTTACTTTTTGACTTATCCTCGTATATGAAAATTTCATAAAATATGGAGAATACAGAGAGTAAAATAAATGAGACTGACGTAATTGTCAGCGATGAAGCCGAAAATAAGTCGATGTTTGAAAACAAAGAAAGTATGTCGACTGAGTCGGCTGATAGAAGCGACTCAGGAATTCAAAGAGATGTAATGATAACAAGAGAAAGTAATTTTACCGAGGCAAAAATAATGAATGAAATTGAAATTCATTCAACGCCAATTTCAATTAGTCAAAATAAGAAAGCTGATAACAGTAGTATGTTAAAAGATGTGTATAGTATAATATGTAGTATGAGAGAAAGTTCAGAAAAGCAACACAATGAAGTAAATAGTAATTTTAAAAAACAAAGTAATGATTTTAATGAAAAGTTCAAAGAGCAAGACGTTAAAAGCGAAAGTAGATTCAATGAATTAAATAGTAAGCTTAATAAATTGGAAGAGCAAAATAATGAGTTAAAAAGTGAGATCCATGAACAAAAAATAAAATGTGAAAGTAGTTTTAATGAAATTAAGAGTAATTTTGATGAAAAGTTCGATAGGATAAATAATCGTTTTGATATAAACGAAAGTAATTTTAAGGAAATTAACAATGAAATAAAGCAAATTAATAAACGTTTTGATAAAACCAATGAGATATTTGAAACTAAATTTAACGAATTAGAACAAAGCATTGAGAGGATGGGAGTGTGGAGAATAAATACAGGTAAGTGCAATGTAAATGAAAATAACGAAATAACAGACGACAATGGTGTCAATACAGGTGAAAATAATGATGGCAATAAAATGACAAAAAATAATGAAGATATCAGTGATAATAGTAATGGTGGTAGTTTAAATGCAAAACAGGTGGCAGTAGACAAGGTGAGTAATAATGATAATTCTAATAAGGAGTTAACAAGTAATAGTGATAAGATAGTTGAAAAAGGGGTATTTAAGGAGGATACAGTGAAAACTAATAGTGGTGATGAAGTTTTTGTTGAAGTAGAATTTAATAACGAAGTGTTAGCAAGTGTTGATGAAATTGAGAGAGAGGGTGAAGAGAGCTTAGGCGGGCAAAGGGCAAATTTTCCCCGGGTATATTGTGAAACAGGGTTTTCACAGGTGTTTTACGAGGACAGAGTTTCCTCCAGAGGTTATGTGGAAGACTGTCTTCAAGTAGTCCCTTAATTTTTTGTGGTGTTCCTGGAAAAGCCAGGAGGTGTAATAATGATTTTGTTGTGCCCTTTGCGAGGAATGAAGTAGTTCAGGGGGGTTGTGACAGGTGTTATGATGAGAAATATTTTTTGAGAGAGAGAATGATAGAGATGTTTAAGTTAAATAGAGATTATGAGGGGTTAGTTAAGAGGTTAAAATTTGAGAAAGTAGACTATATGAAATACTTAACGGTTGTAGTAAATGTTGATGATTATTTTGATGAGACCACTGTCAATGATAAGCACTTACCTTGCGATGTAACTGATGTAGTAGATGAATATGATGATATAACTTACCTGATTTTAACCAAAAAATTAAGCGAGACTGGACCAAAAATACCAATGTAGACGGGTGTTATGAGTTAATAATGAGGAGTAATCTGGTGAATTATTCTTGCGATATAGAGGGTAAACCAAAAGTAAAGAGTTATTATATAAATAATAATAATGTAATGAGTATAATTAAAGATGAAGATTGCTATGTGAAAATCAGACTAATTTCAATGATGGTGGTTAGAGATATAGTGAATAAACATTTAATTATTTGAGCTAATGGTAAATACTTGGCTTACTTATACAATGAAGTGTGGTAAACAATAATATATGACGAAGAAATTGTAGATAAATGTGCAGTGAGGTTAATTGTGTTTGTGTAATAAGTTATGTTGTACTCTGTAGTATATATAAACAATGTACGTATGCAGAAGGAATTGATTTAATTATAATAATATGTTACCAGACTAAATAAATAATGAGAGTAATTCTGAATTTTATAAGGAAATTAAATGAAGTGTAATTGTTTTGAATCATGGAATCAAAGTAACTTAATGTTTTAGAAACTGATTGAATTAAATAATTGGAGATTAATTAATTAATTTAAAAGGTTGTATAGGTGAATATTGGTAATAAATTTAAATGATTTTTCTGAGATTTGAACTTTATAATAAATAGTAAATGAGTAAAAGTAAAATGTGTTTAGTTGTTGAGTCATATGGTTATTATGATGGATAGGAGGTACATATGGTTATGTACATTATATTTGTTGTGATAAATGGTTATAGTTGGGAGTTTATGAGAGTAATCATGTTCTATTTGATTGAATGATTGACCATATGTAGGTAGGAATTTTATAACGAAGTGGAAGTAAAGTAAAATGTTTTAATAAAGAAATTAAAGGAATTTGAAAGAATTTAACTTAGGGAAGGTGTGTAATTTTTAATAAAATTTGAATTTAAATGTGTATGGTAATATAACAATGATAATGTTCATTATGAAAGTTTATTATATTGTATTATGTTGAGTATGTGAAATATATATGGTATAATGGAGTAGTATGTAACTATGTAATTATCAAAATGTTTTCAGAAGGGACTCTCCCCCATTTTCGGGCGGTCACAGCTTCACCAACCCTGACCGTGGGTTTTGGCTGTTTGGAGGCGGACCATGGTTGGAGGTAACTTCCATCTGGTGGTGAAAACGACGATGGTCCTAATCCACAAATTGGTGCAAGTAGAAATTTAATTTTGTTTTAGAACGGGGAGGGGGACCCCTAAGGTTCGTGGGTGAAGATTATGGTAAGTGGTACACAAGTCGGCACGGCCCCACGAACCAACGGTTGCCTGATTTTTTTGAAGGCAACCTTAAAGTATAAACAGGTGTGATTTGCTGTTCGGTACCCCTTTCTAACAGTGGTGGGGTAATATAAAAGTTGTAGTGGAGGAACGGATCGCAAACCACAAATTTTCAGTGTAGCCTAGCAGAACCATGGCTTATAGAGATGGGGTCGGCGATGGGCAGACCCCATACGTGAATGAATGCGAACTAAAAGCACGTTTGGCAGCATTGAAGGAATTGTATAAGGAGGCTCCAAAAATGGCCTTTGTTATTAAATGATGGGGTTAAATATTGTGTGTGAATTATATTTTGTATAGATGTAAATAGGATATAGTTTAGATGAAATAAACTAAAATATTATGTTGTACTCGCTAGTTTTTAGGTTCAATAAAATCACAATGAAGAAAGTTAAGAAAGAAAATGAATGGTATTCTATAACATTATACGTATTATGAGTTTTATGTAATGAGCTTTATAATTTTTTGATTGGGATATGTAACATATATATTATGAACATGTGATTCCCCACTTTCGGGCCGTCACAGCCTCACCGAACCCTGACCGTGGAATTGGCTCAGCTTTGACTGGCTATGGTCAGGGCACATTACGTTATGCGCTGCCTAAGTCTGGCCATAGCTTGTTATCGTTGTAAGAGGTGAATTTAGAAATTAACCGGGGGGGTAAATCAGGGGAATCACCATACCTATGGAACAGCGGCTATCCATCGAATGGGATGGTAGACCGTTTAAGGGTATGTAACTAAATTTTAGTAGGATTACTGGTGTCCTCGGACATCAGTAATGCCGAATGTGTTGTAACGCTGAAGCAAGAACGGTGTAGGCAGCGTCTACACCCTAATAAAATTCAGTTTCTTGTGGACGCAAATGGGCGCTACAGTCCAACATCAGGAAACAATAGAGTGTGTGGAAAAGGAGCTGGCCGTTACAACCCAGGGACATAAATATAGCATTTATGTACAGGTAAATACCAAAACCGGTATCCCCGTGAGCTTATTTACCTAATTGTAACTGGGTCAGGGGGAATATGATGAAATAATGTAGAAGAAGAAGAAGAAGTAACTGAGTATTCAGTTAAGAGTTACTGGCCGTAATAACGGTAAAATCAAGTATGCTTTGCTCTGATTAAAGAGGTGTTTATTGTTGTGACTCACTTGCTGTTGTAATGATTATGCATTGTTCTGTGTTAAAAGGAAAGTTAATTTTCAATAATGGTGATCAAACAGTTATTAACGAACATTCAATTATGAGAATTAGTGGTTTTAAATACTGTCCTCAATACTGTAGTGATTTTATAGTTAACAAGGACATTTGATGACTTATTTTATGGATAATTATGTGGTATATTTGGTCTACTTGTATTCAGTGTACTTAAGAGTAAGGTTATGTTCACCTGTTTGATAAAACATCAGCTGATGCATGGTGTTATATGTATAGTATTTTTTTTGTAATCAATTTATAGTTACAGTTGAATTTATGGTAATAATAAGTTTGTTTCTTTTTTAATAATTATCAATACATATATATTTCTGAAAGTTAAATTCATTTCTGGGGAAAAAAAATTTGAGTTGAAGATTGTATTATGTTTTCATGTTCTCTATATGAGGTTATGCTATTTTGATAAGGTATCAGATGATTCACAGTGTTTTGTGTATATTATATTTTTGTAATCAATTTATAGTTGCAATCGATTTTATGATAGTAATAAGTTTTTTTATTTTTTAATAATTGTCAGCATATAATTATGAAGATTTATAATGAAAATTAAATTCATTTAAAAGATAGAAATTTTTGAAGTAAATTTGAAAGTTTCATGTAAAGGTCTGGAAGAAATGATGAATGAGTTTTATTATGAAGCAAATAAATACAAAATGAAGTTAAATTAACTGACTGGTTTTGAATAATGCAATTAAAATAATTAATTGAAAGAGGTGACCTAATTAATTTAGAATGTGAACTTTGATAATGAACTTAAATTTATTTGGATAAAGGATTGAAATTTAAATAATTTATTTTTGATTTGAAATGATAAGGCCAGATAAACAGTTAAAATATTTAATTAATGGAAATTGAAATAAAAAGTTATATACTGCTAATAAATTGTAGTCAGATGTTAACCTAAATGGTAATGCTTATTTTGAGGTTATGTTTTTGTAAAATAAGAAGGTTTATTTGAATAAACAAATGTAATATATGTGTGGTAAGAATATACGGATAGATGCAACCAGTACTTTGCTAAAGGCAATCCAGTACGTCTAAGGGGGAGATACATCAGTTGAGGATCTGGTTTGGTGTAAGGCCAATTATTGACAATTTATCTGAAAAGTTACAGAGTTAGGTGTTACTGTGGTGAGTGCCTGTGTGACTTTATGGTGTAGGGATCTCGATCAGAGAAGTCCAGTAACGTCATTCAGATACAGCCATAGCCGTCAGACTAGGGGGGTAAATTACCCATAATTTTAGTAAGGAAATAAGGGGGGTTGTGGGCGCCATATCCTAGCTGATCCTCTTAGTTTTTAGCAATGAGAGTTTTTCTGTTTCGGCAGGAGACCTCTCATTGGGAGGGGTATTGTAACGGGATAAAGGGATGTGATTTATTTTATCTTTTCATCAATTGTAATAAGGGGAGTCACCCACACAGAGCCTCAGTTTTAATAATCGAAGCTCACTTTTGAAACACCCAGTTGTCAGTTTGTACAATAAGCCAGACGAGGTGCAACGAAACCTGGAGCATCGGAATGTGTCCGAGCGCGCGTGTGCCAATTTTGACAACAGTGAAACATTAAACAACAACCAGTGATCAAAATTTAACCAGTTAAAGTGTATTTCGGACAAACCACGTGAACAAGGAACAAAACCCGGGAGTGTTGCCACCACGTGTCGGACTCCATCACAGGAAAGTAACGATTTAAAATTTAAACAAACGAAAATTAAAGAAAGAGCTCTAAAATCAAGGGGGGTGAAAAGTGTGAAAGGGAAAGAGTGTATGAGCAAAGCACTGGATTGTCTTAGAATGCCTAGAATATAGTTAATTGGATAAGCAAATTGATCAAGTGTTAATTCTTCTTGTATAAAATAAGTAAGCGTCCATAATGATTTCATAGAGAGTAAAAGTTACTTCTCAATTAAAATAATGTTAATAAACAAGTTAGTTGAATGCTATCAATGAGAGTCGAGTTTATTGAGTAATACGAACCCAAAATCACACTTGCAGATCACGAGTTCGCGTGAAAGACTCTGGACCCCATACAGGTAAGCATTTTGGAACTTGGGGAAGTTTAAATATTACTAATGGGTATTAAATAAAGTTGTTTGCAATTTATTTTCAAGTAGAAGTAACATCTCAATTTTACTACTTCTTTACCTCATTCTATCGATACTATTTCACAATATATTTTTGTTAGAAGACATGAGGGTGAAGTGTATAAAGATTTTATTGTAAATCGCAATAATGTCAAGGCTGCTTTGGCATATCTTAAAAACAATAATCCTTGGTATCGTGATATTATAATTGACAAAAATAATTTAGAAAGATTACCTGATAATGAAAGTGTTTTCTGACAAATAATATGTAGTCAAGAACAAAAAAATATTTCATTTAATTTGGATAATGTTAATTTGGATAGTGAAGATGACCAAAATCCATTGTTAAATAATATTTATGAATCTGGAGTTCCAACGGTCACTTTTAAATGTAATCAACAGGCAGTAAATAATGTATTGGGAATTCAGGAAGATAATGATGGATCTCATGTTTTACCTTGGCCTAGAATAAATTCTGTACCTATTAATGAATTTACGTGTGACGGATATATTTGTAGAGCTTTTCCAACTTTATTTCCTACTGGAAAAGGTGATCTTAAAGATGCGAGGTTTCATAAAATTTCCAATAGTGAGTATTTTAAATTTCTCATGATGTATCAAGATGGCAGATTTGCTCAACATCCAAGATTTTGATTTTTGCTTTTAACAGCCTGATGCGTTGGAGAGCTTTGCAGAATGGGAATATTTGTGTTAAAAAAAATTCATGTTTACATGGTATTGAAACAATCGAACAACTTCAAGAAATATTATAAAGCGAACCAAGATTGTATAAATCAATTTTATCTTACAATGCTAATCTAAGGTCATCAAGCTCTTATTGGTACATGAGGTCTCGAGAATTATTGGATATGGTTGAAGAATTAGCAACTCCTACTGTTTTTATTACATTAAGTGCAGCTGATTTATATTGGCCAGAGATTTATCGTATTCTTGATCCTGATTATGATTATGCCAATCTAAATTCATTCATATATCAAAATTATTGAATTCTAATCCTTTAATTGTTGCCTATTTTCTTCATAAAAGGTTTTTTTTTATGGAACTTTTTTTTTTTAAATATTTCAAAGTCAAAGATTTCTGGGTTCGTATTGAATTTCAACATAGAGGTAGTCCTCATATGCATGGTATTTTCTGGCTTGAAAATGCTCCTGATCTCAATAATCGTAATCCAGATGATATTGTAAGAATACAAGAAATTATTAAGTATTTCGATGAATTTATATCTACTTGGCATCCAGCTCCTTCTCAAACTTATGATATACATCCATCAAAAATGCATTTTACTGACGTACCTGATCAAGATGTTGATTACAATCATTTAATACGTGCAGTACAAATGCATAAATGTTCTAAAGCTTATTGTCAAAGAAAGAAAACAAATTCTTCTGAAACTACTTGTCGTTTTAAGTTTCCAAAAGAATGTGTCAACGAAAGTAAGATTCAATTTATTCATGGTGAATTAGAATATATTTCAAAAAGAAATAATTCATACAAAGGTTTTGTAAAATATATAAAAACACTTGGTAAGTTTCACAAATTTTTTTTTAAGTAACTCTGACAGCTGTTTCGACTAACTAAGCCATTGTCAAAGAGGCGAATCATAAGCCTTCGCCTCTTTGACAATGGCTTAGTTAGTCAAAACAGCTGTCAGAGTTACTTAAAAAATTTGTGAAACTTACCAAGTATTTTATATATTTTACAAAACCTTTGTATTAATATGTTCCACCAAGTGTCCAACGAGTCATCAATTAATATTGTGAAATAATTCATATTTAAATAGCCATAGTCCACAAATTTTGAAAATTTGGCGAACAAATATTGATTCACAAGTCATCATTTCTATTCATGCTGTTCTTAAGTATATTGCTAAGTATACTAGCAAAGCTGAACCAAGATCGGAAGGTATCAAACATTTCATTAGACAAACGGTGCAAGCGTCATATAGTAATGTTAATGTTCAACAAATAGTTCAAAAGATTTTGATAAAAATGTGTGCTGAACGTGATTATTGTGCTCAAGAAATTTTTTGGATTTTAATGAGTTGGCCTTTGTTTCGATCCTCTCGTCAATTTGTTTTAATTAATTTATCACATAATATATGGGAACAACTTGATATGAATAGAGAGGATGGAAGCATTTCTATTTCAAATTCTTTGGAGAAATATCAATAGCGATCAGCAGAATTTGAAAATATGTCTTTAACAGATTTTTTACAAAAATTTATAAAAGCGGTGCAAATTATAGTACTAAAAAAGTACCTTTTATTCTTAGTCACGTCAAAAATTAAATATGATCCTGGTGTTGAAAACAATGAAAATTTTTACAAGCAACAAGTTTTATTACATATTCCCTGGCAACAACTGAATGATCTAAATCTACATAATAGTTCTAGGAAGATAATATATGAGCAGCATTTTGGGAATGACGATATTCTGAATTATGGTTTGGATTATATGCTACAAAATTTGGAAGACGAAGAAGATTTTGAAGAAACAGACCAATTAGAAGTAGATCAACCATATGATTGGATGGACGTAGCTGCTGGACCAAATACTATTCAGGAAGAAGTAGATATGGGTAGAAGAGAAATTGATATAAGATATAATTGGCATTCTATTTTGAATCAACAAGTGTTGAATACATTAGAATATTTCATTGGAAAAGAAAAAGTAATAGAAATTCAAAGAAACGACTTTGTTAGTGTTCAATATAATCTGCCAAATATTGTTTTCTCTGATGAACAACAAGAACTGACAAATATATTTGAAAAAACAACTTAGTTATCTACAAGGTAACGAAGAAGAACTTCTGATTAAAAGAATTGTTATTCAAGGAAAAGCCGGTTCTGGAAATAGTACTTTAATTAATTATTTCACTTGTCGATTGAATCAAACGTTGGGATCATCTTCTTATCAATTGCTTGCACCAACTGGTGCTGCTGCTGTTAATATTGTAAGGGAACTCAATCGGTACTGTTGAAATTAAATGTATTGGTTTAATTTAAAAGTTAAGTTAAAATTTGATTATAATGAATCTCGTGTTACAACTCGAAATGAACTCTCTTTAAAATATTTGCAGTAATAATCTTTAGTAATAATTGATAAATATTGTTTATTTAGGAAAGTTTGATAATTATAGTGAATAATATGTTAATCACTGGTCGGTGGATGAATGTAGCCGTAGCGTCGATCTTGCAGCGGAACTCCTCTTCTCGGTTAAGTGTCGTCAGTGTACGTAACGTTAAGTCTCGTCTGGACAGATAATTTATAATAATATACACTTTCACGTACCTGTTCGTGATACTGGAAGTTCTGAAGTTCACTTACCAAAAAATAAGCTGTCAAGATGCACTTAATACCAGCTTGCTTTATCAACAAGGTTATATCACTCCTTGTGTGCAATAAGGGCGCCACATTGGTTTATTTTAGGAAAATTCCCATGAAAAACCAATTCATAAAATTTAGAATTTGATAAATTCACTTTAAACTTTGTTTAAATGCTTGATGCATTCACTACAATTCAAATATAATATAGTAGAGTCTCTACTCAGAGTTATCTCCCTGTACTCAATGTTAATTATTAATTCACTATTTGAAATAAATATGATCAAGGTTTATGCTGAATAAAAACGGGGTTTATTTTACCCTTTGAAAATAAACTCAACAATTACAAATACAATTGATACGTTAATATAAATTTGATGTTACTTTGTCCGTTTACAATACGGTCTAACTCAGTTGGAACAATAAACTCTTATATCTATTAACAAATTTAACTTTTAATTATACAATATACCTCACGGGTAGGCTCTTTGAAATACAATAAAGAACTATCTTATGCCTTGACAGACGTTAATAATAATAATTAATAATTTGGCCTCTTTTTAAAACTTGTAACTATTTTTCAGGTTAGCGTGTGTTACGCTTACTTATCTACTAACATATATTTTTAACACTTAGTACTAATACAAATATCTTACAGTGGATTAATAAATCCGCTAAATAAATTGATCCGGTGTATCAGATAGAAAGTTTTGTTGTTCTTGCGTCAGTACAATTCTGTGGTAAATAATGATCAGTGCAAGCAGATAAATAAAATAAATTGTCACAGTGTTACCTTATTTCTTTTAATCGTATAGATTAAAATTTATTAAAAACACTCTCCAGTGATCGGATTATAATGACCACTGGTTAATTACACTTCACTCGCACTATGAACGGAGAGTCGGCCCTCTTCTGACTAAATCTGGGCTATGTTAATTACTGATTATAAAACTCTCTCTCGTTCTAAAATCACGCACAGATTAAAATATTCACTTTACTTTCGAAGCACTTCCTTGTAGTCAATTGCTGTATCGTTAAATGTCTTGAAGAAATTTTTAAAAAGGTTTACTATTGTTGTACTATGTTAAGTTATTAAAAAATATTGCGGTGACGAGCGACGACCTTCTCGCTCGAGTGATGACAAAAAAGTGTAACGAATTCTCTTCGTTGCTGATTATATACCCCCTTGCTACATAGCGCTTAGGCGGTAAAATCGTTTAATAAACTCTTTTCTGATTGGCTTTGATAACCGTTACAAATGACGTATTGTCTTTCCAACTGTCACCGGAGCGAACGTTGCGCTCCGTTTTTTGTGTTGTTGGTATTACTCGAATAAATTCTTATTTTTAACAAATAATGATGCTAACGCGCACTATGCACTTATTATTGTTTCGATCACGAGGTTATTACCACCAAATTAAAGTTTAGTTTATGGGCTTTAATTTGATGTGGCTTAACACTGGTTTTAACCTCGTTTTCTTTGACAATGCTCATAAATAATGTTTAGAAACATGGTTTCTCACTGTCGTCTGCTAGCGATGCATAATACGATTATTCCCTATCTTTTGACATTTAGTGTTTCACATTGCGTTTTCTTTATAACGTCTTTGTTTGAACACTAATACATTTATGATTATACTTAAGAGCTATTTACTGCTGTACAATATTAAATCTTAACATAATTAGAGTGATACATTATTGTAAAAAATCCTTATTTTCTAATTACATTTCGTTTGGCCTACTCAATTTAACGTTATTCATTAACAATTGAGTGGTGATATTTCATATTACATTTAGTTATATTGATTATTCAGTAAATTTTACGTTCACTAGGAGTCCTTTTTTCTTACTAATTTACTGACAAACGTTTGTTTAAGCATAGTCTAGACACATTTTTTAGCATCTGTTTATGCCTTAATAATTGTTACTAGTTAGATTTTGTATAATAAGGAAGTTACTCATCCATATAAGGCTTCCTTTTATAAGTATTCTTACTTACTAATGTTACATCTGGGTTTGTAATGCTTAGTTTCAATACACATTGTGGCCATAGCTAATCTAGTCATAGGCTTTGTCATTTACTGGTCATGGTTCATTTACTTTCAGCTAGAATGCTGTTACTGATATTACATTATTTTCGTCATTATTTAATTAGTTTTATTAACACATGACTTTACATTCATGTCATGGACTGGCTTGTTTGACAGCTTATTGTGAACTTGGCATGTCCATTAGTTAGAGTCAGTCAGAGTATTTGTTGCAGTGTCATGCAGTGTATTCGTCACTGCTTCTTGGGATCCTTCTCTTCTTTCTTCCTTGTTAGTCCTTCTCTTCTTTGCTACATTCATTATAAATGATTCACTTTTATCATTTCAGTGTACTTATTTACCCTTCTAGTAAATGTCTAGGTTATGTAACATTTTGTTGTGTTACATATACTCCCCTCTCAAAATTGATAATTTGAGAGAAATTTTACATTTGAAGAAATTATCATTTTAGTTTGGTTTTATCATACTATTACTGCTTCTTTCTGCATTGAGTTCAATAGTTTGTTGGTGTGCTGTACTAGATTGAGTTCTTGGCTAGTATTATTTTTTAGCTTACTAGTATTTTTTCAAGTTTCTTATATTCTTAATCATTTAGTCATAGCATGTCTTATTTCTTAAATTAACAATTTCCTGTTTTACAATAATACATTTTTCTTTATCATTAAACATATCTTGATTCTTGTGATAAACTCTATTGTTCTTTCATTTTTACCTCACAGTGTCTGATTTATAATCCTTGACATATTACCATTTAATTCCCTAACATTTGTAATGGGTTCGGAATCAGAGGGGCTCTATTTGGCTTCCATACTCCGCCATTCCTCATCTACACATCCTCAGAATCAGAGGAATCCTCATCTCTGTCTGGGACAAAATAAAAATTGCACGTAGCAACAGTTGCACTATCACAACACATAAAATATAACATATCATTCATTTTTTCAATAAGATAAGAATATGATATCTTATTCAACATAACATTCAAGGTATTAGAGGTTTCATTGTTATCACTTTTCATGCTTTATCATTTTAGCTACTATACTTCTCTTCACAGGTCATTATTTTATCTCTAACTTGACATATTGGCTGTTATTTATTAGCCTTGTTGCTATTTTTTTATACTAGTTTGTAAGTTATTTTGTTTATTTCAATATTCTTAAATTACACATTTAGATTTATCACTATATAATTATGCAGTTGGTCTTTAAATTCTTCTTGAGTTCACCATACTTCACTCTTAACATTGCTTGTATATTGGGTTTTTTCAACATTTGGTTCCTTATCATCCTGGATTATCAGGGGTTTACAATATTCACATAATAAACATTTTTGTTAGATACAATATTATATACATTTTTGGTATATACAACTAGACATTTTTCTTTATCGTTCAATTAACATTCTTGTTCCTTAATAATAGTAGTATCATTTGGTAAACATTTTGTTATATACATAATATATGATAAACATTTTGGTTATACATAAATAGACATTTTTCTTTTTTATACACTATGATAATCATTCTCGTTTATCATTTACTTAACATGATAAACAGTCTTGGTATATGCTATACGATACACATTTTTCTTTATTATTCAATAATCCTTCTCATTCCTTGTTTAATCCATCTCCTTTCAATATTCGACATTTTGTTGTTTTTCTCCTCTGCTCCTTCAAAGGTTCGATTGTTAACCTTTATTCTGGATGTATTATTTCATTTATTGAAATTAACCACTTGAAGAGTCAGAGTAACATTACATTATTATTTGACATACATTTTTGTTAGATACAATACATGATAAGCGTCTTTGTTTTATACAATTAGACATTTTTTCTCTGTTATATAATATGATAAGCATTTTTCTTATCATTTGATTAACATTTTCATGATAGACACTTACAGTATATTTAATATAATAAACACTCTGGTTATATTCACAGTATGATAAAATAGTTCACTCTTGTATTATAATAAGTTCATCCAATAGTATATATACGGGGTTCCTTTGTGCTTCACCATTCTATTGGGCTCATTATGGGTCAATTACGTTTTCATGGATCCATTTTTGATAGCTGTTCATAGTATGACATATCTTAGTTTGTACACATTAGGATATTCTACATCTTATAATAAATCTCCTTACACATAATACATTTTTATATTCTTTAAATAATTTTACATAATTCGGATTGTTTTTTAATCTCTTTAACTTTTGGTAGCTTCTCTCGGTTATCTTTGATATCTGTCCTTTTTCTTCCGTGGCTGATGGTTTTTTATGTTTAGCCATAGTCACTCATATTCGGTGCGTTTGTCGTTTGGATCATTTTTAGGTTCAGGCTTCTTTCTGTCCTTGTCGCGTACCTCACTATCATTCGGCTCTTCCATTTTGCTGCAATCAAATCTTCAACTATTTTATGTCCTTTCGTTTTCTTCTCCTCATTATCTTTGTTGCCCAGGTGTCTGGTGTTCTCCTGGTTTTTGTTATAATTAACTTCTGGTGTCTCTTCTAACTCTGGTTTGTTGTCTCCTGTCTTCTGGCTGGAGTTTTCCGTCGACTGGTTCTTTTCCTTCCGCAATTTTCTTACTGCTTGGGCGTATCCTTCAATGATCTGGTCCATCTGTTTCTGGTAGTTTTTCTTCTTCCTGCGATGCATCCTTCTTCTAGGAGTATCCACCTTAAATACCTCATTGTTTATAACCTTCTCCGTCATAACATAGTCACTGGTATGTAACATTGTTTTAATCATTCCGTCATCTGGATTATTAATTAAATGTTTTAATGGTCGGTCATTCATTAAGGAATCAACTAACCTTGTCTGATGTATTTCACTTGTTGTCATATTTGATTTAATTATATCTTTATTTAAGCTTTTATTCACGGTTTTACGGTGATTCACTTTTAATATTTTTATGAAGTTCCCTTCATCTTTCTTACAATTGATTCCTGCTCTGCAGTCGATGATTGGGAAGTTAATCACGTTAATTAGACCACTTCGCGTCATCTCTACTATTTCCTTTGTAATCCTTGTTTTCCTTGGGCGTATTATTCTTTTTATTTTCGTCTCTTTCTCTCCCGTTTTCTTAATTATCTTGTTCTTCATCTTTTTAACGATGGCTTCTTGGTGCTTAATATTCTCTTCATTCCTGTGGTGTGTATCCTCAGGCAATAATGCTTTTGAGTCTTCTTTATTCTCGGTTTGTTTACCATTGTCTTCGGATTGTAGACTTAATTCTTCCATGGTTTCATCATTGGGTACTTCTTCTATCGCTGGTTTGTCCTCGTCTTTCATTTCTTCCCTCCACTTCTCGTTATTTTCAATACACGACTCGATATTTTTATTTAATTCCTTGTAATGTTTATTTATTATTTCCTCCATCTTCTTGCTGAGATCATCTAATTTGGTATTCAAATCTTCTTTCAATGCTCTGTTGTTGTCTATTTTATTATTTAATACGTCCATCGATTTATTGGTATCGTCTATCTTCTTGTTCAGGTCACGATTCTCCTCCTTCAATGACTCGATATTTCTTTGGCTGTTTTCCTTCAATGACTCGATGTTCTTATTATTATCGTCTAATTTTGTATGTAGATCTTCCTTCAATAGCTCGATATTTTTATTTAACGTTTCTTCCATCATTGCCCTCATCATTTCCAACCAGTTCGCATTACCGGTTTGTGTGACTCCCTCAGTCCGTTTGGGTTGCTCGGGTTCTGTAGGAGGCATTCCTTCTGGTCGGGTTTCCACATTATTATTTGTCGCGACTTTCATTTCGGACGTTGTTTGTGTCTCTTGTATCTGTATATTTATTTCAGTATCCGTTTGTATACTTTCTCCTTGGCTAGCCTTGTATCTAATGTCGTGTCTGTGTGTATGAGGCATGATTGTTCTCTTGTATTTGCCGGGCTTAATTTTAATATTAAAAATTTATTCGTTTAATATTTTTAAAGCCACACTCTGTTGGTCGCCAATTTGTAACCTGACTTGTTTGTCGTTGAAAACGCTCCACTGTTGTGAGCGCCAATTTGTAACCGAACGAGATCCTATGTGTTAAAATGAAATGTATTGGTTTAATTTAAAAGTTAAGTTAAAATTTGATTATAATGAATCTCGTGTTACAACTCGAAATGAACTCTCTTTAAAATATTTGCAGTAATAATCTTTAGTAATAATTGATAAATATTGTTTATTTAGGAAAGTTTGATAATTATAGTGAATAATATGTTAATCACTGGTCGGTGGATGAATGTAGCCGTAGCGTCGATCTTGCAGCGGAACTCCTCTTCTCGGTTAAGTGTCGTCAGTGTACGTAACGTTAAGTCTCGTCTGGACAGATAATTTATAATAATATACACTTTCACGTACCTGTTCGTGATACTGGAAGTTCTGAAGTTCACTTACCAAAAAATAAGCTGTCAAGATGCACTTAATACCAGCTTGCTTTATCAACAAGGTTATATCACTCCTTGTGTGCAATAAGGGCGCCACATTGGTTTATTTTAGGAAAATTCCCATGAAAAACCAATTCATAAAATTTAGAATTTGATAAATTCACTTTAAACTTTGTTTAAATGCTTGATGCATTCACTACAATTCAAATATAATATAGTAGAGTCTCTACTCAGAGTTATCTCCCTGTACTCAATGTTAATTATTAATTCACTATTTGAAATAAATATGATCAAGGTTTATGCTGAATAAAAACGGGGTTTATTTTACCCTTTGAAAATAAACTCAACAATTACAAATACAATTGATACGTTAATATAAATTTGATGTTACTTTGTCCGTTTACAATACGGTCTAACTCAGTTGGAACAATAAACTCTTATATCTATTAACAAATTTAACTTTTAATTATACAATATACCTCACGGGTAGGCTCTTTGAAATACAATAAAGAACTATCTTATGCCTTGACAGACGTTAATAATAATAATTAATAATTTGGCCTCTTTTTAAAACTTGTAACTATTTTTCAGGTTAGCGTGTGTTACGCTTACTTATCTACTAACATATATTTTTAACACTTAGTACTAATACAAATATCTTACAGTGGATTAATAAATCCGCTAAATAAATTGATCCGGTGTATCAGATAGAAAGTTTTGTTATTCTTGCGTCAGTACAATTCTGTGGTAAATAATGATCAGTGCAAGCAGATAAATAAAATAAATTGTCACAGTGTTACCTTATTTCTTTTAATCGTATAGATTAAAATTTATTAAAAACACTCTCCAGTGATCGGATTATAATGACCACTGGTTAATTACACTTCACTCGCACTATGAACGGAGAGTCGGCCCTCTTCTGACTAAATCTGGGCTATGTTAATTACTGATTATAAAACTCTCTCTCTCGTTCTAAAATCACGCACAGATTAAAATATTGCTGTATATAGTCAATTGCTGTATCGTTAAATGTCTTGAAGAAATTTTTAAAAAGGTTTACTATTGTTGTACTATGTTAAGTTATTAAAAAATATTGCGGTGACGAGCGACGACCTTCTCGCTCGAGTGATGACAAAAAAGTGTAACGAATTCTCTTCGTTGCTGATTATATACCCCCTTGCTACATAGCGCTTAGGCGGTAAAATCGTTTAATAAACTCTTTTCTGATTGGCTTTGATAACCGTTACAAATGACGTATTGTCTTTCCAACTGTCACCGGAGCGAACGTTGCGCTCCGTTTTTTGTGTTGTTGGTATTACTCGAATAAATTCTTATTTTTAACAAATAATGATGCTAACGCGCACTATGCACTTATTATTGTTTCGATCACGAGGTTATTACCACCAAATTAAAGTTTAGTTTATGGGCTTTAATTTGATGTGGCTTAACACTGGTTTTAACCTCGTTTTCTTTGACAATGCTCATAAATAATGTTTAGAAACATGGTTTCTCACTGTCGTCTGCTAGCGATGCATAATACGATTATTCCCTATCTTTTGACATTTAGTGTTTCACATTGCGTTTTCTTTATAACGTCTTTGTTTGAACACTAATACATTTATGATTATACTTAAGAGCTATTTACTGCTGTACAATATTAAATCTTAACATAATTAGAGTGATACATTATTGTAAAAAATCCTTATTTTCTAATTACATTTCGTTTGGCCTACTCAATTTAACGTTATTCATTAACAATTGAGTGGTGATATTTCATATTACATTTACTTATATTGATTTAAATATCAGTAAATTTTACGTTCACTAGGAGTCCTTTTTCCTTACTAATTTACTGACAAACGTTTGTTTAGGCATAGTCTAGACACATTTTTTAGCATCTGTTTATGCCCTAATAATTGTTACTAGTTACATTTTATATAATAAGGAAGTTACTCATCCATATAAGGCTTCCTTTTATAAGTATTCTTACTTACTAATGTTACATCTGGGTTTGTAATGCTTAGTTTCAATACACATTGTGGCCATAGCTAATCTAGCATGGTTCATTTACTTTCAGCTAGAATGCTGTTACTGATATTACATTATTTTCGTCATTATTTAATTAGTTTTATTAACACATGACTTTACATTCATGTCATGGACTGGCTTGTTTGACAGCTTATTGTGAACTTGGCATGTCCATTAGTTAGAGTCAGTCAGAGTATTTGTTGTAGTGTCATGCAGTGTATTCGTCACTGCTTCTTGGGATCCTTCCTCTTCTTTCTTCCTTGTTAGTCCTTCTCTTCTTTGCTACATTCATTATAAATGATTCACTTTTATCATTTCAGTGTACTTATTTACCCTTCTGGTAAATGTCTAGGTTATATAACATTTTGTTGTGTTACAATATTAATGGATCAACAATACACTCCAAACTTTTATTATGCATACATAAAGTATTTAGAGAACTCAGTTCACACTCACTTGCTCAGTTTCAACAGGAAATTCGTGGTTGTAAGTTTCTGTTTATAGATGAAATGAGTATGACTGGCTGTAGTCTTTTGAGGAAAATTGATTTAAGAGTACGCAGAGCTATTCCATCAAGACAAGATGAACCGTTTGGTGGATTATTTGTACATATTTTGGGGGATATTAATCAGTTACCTCCTGTTAATGACATACCACTTTACAGTGATAAAATTGAAGGAAGTGAATTTATTTTAGAAGGAAAATTATTATTTACATCAAGTATTCAAAAGTATTTTTTTTTTATCGTCATCATTTCGACAAAATGAATCTCAACAAATATTTCAAGATATACTTGATCGTGTTAATAATGGTGAATGTACAGTTCAAGACTATGAAATATTAATGACATATTTCACAAATTTATTATTATATGTCACATATGACATATGTCACAAAATGACAATATTAAATACAAACTTTTTCACAAAATGAACATCATTTTTTTAATGATGCAATTAGGCTATTTGCAACAAATAAAAATGTAAAAGAATTTAATCATCAAAAGTTAAAAGAATTTCGTCAACCAGTTGCTTATATTCCAGCTATTCATAGTTGCTCTAAAGCAAAATCAGCAAGTGCAGAATTATCAGGTGGACTTGAACCATTTATAATTTTATCAATTGGATCTAAAGTTATGTTACGTTCTAATTTGTGGGTTGAAAAAGGATTAGTGAACGGAGCTTTAGGTTACGTTGAAGATATTATCTATGAAGAAAATCATGGTCCACCTGATCAAATGCCACGAGTGATAATGGTTTGTTTTGTAAATTATTTTCATTCAACTTATGAAAATAGTGGTTGTGTTCCAATTCCACCACCTATAACTAAATTTTGAAAAGTGGAAATATTAATTGTTCAAGGAAACAATTTCCGTTACAATTAGCCTTTGCAATTACAATTCATAAGTCTCAAGGTTTAACCTTAGATAGAGCTGTTGTAGATAATGGAGAAAAGGAAACTTCTATTGGTTTAACATATGTTGCGTTGTTGAGAGTAAAAAACTTTAGAAGGTTTAGCATTAAACAGAACATTTTCTTACGATAGATTTTGTAATATTAAAAATTCACATATGTTAAAGTGTAGAAAACAAGAAGAAACTCGTATGAGAAATTTTTTATCTGATCGAAAATGTATCTAATTACTGATTTAATTATTAATTAATTATGTTAATCTTTTTTTCTAATTATTAATTTTTTAAAAATAATTTTCTATTGTATTTTTTTATATTTAAAAAAAATAAATATAAAAAATCAAAATATTGTTTTTAGCCATAAAATTATTTCAAAAAACCAAAAATTACTTTTTTTTTAACTAGCTAAAAGCAGGGTTTGATGGCGATTCCTGAAGCTCAAATATAAATATTGTGATTATTTATTTGTACGTAATATTTTTTGTATTTAAGCTTCGTGAGTCACCGCAAAGCCATGCTTTTAGCTAGTAATAGAACACTTCTAACAGTAAAATTTTGTATAGTATAAAAAAATTGCTATAAAAAATAATTATTCTTTTGTATATTAAATATACTGAAAATATTCTTATGATGGTCACGTGCATCGTCATATTTGTACAGTCGGAACAGAATAATTGCCACCAGATAAACTCACCAATTACAACTTTAATAACAAAGACACTCATATACAATTTTTCAAGTTAATAATTGTCCAACACACATTAATGTAACAAACAATAAATGTCACCTTATTAACAGTGTCGCATATATAATACACAATAATCAATTTACACTTAACCTCGTCACCATAATAATTCCAATAACACACTCTATTAACACAGTCCACACTGAATTGGCCAGCAGCTGATGCTATTATTTACACTCAATCAAGGTTCAAAAATAATCTACCATTTCATGGTGATGCATTGAGAATAATTATTGTATAGTTACAAACACATTGGAACTTTCTAAAAAAAACTACATCAATTCCTGATCTTGTACACATCCCACCAACAGAATGCTCCACATCGTGTCGGTTGTGTATCGCAGGTGAATAAAAATATTAAAACATGCCCACTATAAATACTTTTACAAAACTGGTCCTCACATATAACATCATACTATTCTCAACTGTTCTTCTAAGCAGATCATTGTTACTTGAAAATTATAGTTCAACTTCAGAAACGGTGAACATAAAAGTAAAAGTTAATTACTAAATTCATATGTACATATGTAATGTGTGTTATATATTAACTGGAAACAACCTTTATGAGGAAAGAAGGTTTGCTACAAGAGGAATAAAATAATAAAATAATGAAAAACATAAATCAGTATACATGGTAAACCACATAAATAGCCTGGCTTAGTGACATCAGCAAGTCCAAAGAAAATATTGAAAAACTAATAAAAATTTATTATCTCCTAAAAAGTAAATATATAAAATTAATACTGAAACAATGACTTGTTTGAAGGTAATACAACATTTTTTTTTTTTAAACTGGAAGTGTTGTGGTTGATACTTACTTACTGCAGACATTGTTTCTTTACAGTAAAGAATGGTGATTCAGGTGTAGTCTGGTTAACATTCCGTAACAGAGAAACTTTGCTATTTCATATTAGCAAACTTACAAGCAGAGACTGGACATTAGACACTAAAAAATCATAGTAATGATAGTACTTAAAAATATGTAGGCAAAATGACACTCAAGCCCTTGAAAATAGGCACTATCTTTTAATCAGTCCTGAGCTTTACAAAGTAAATATTGACATTTTATAGCAATAACCAAGGATCCAATATATGTGGAACAAATAATTATTTTACAGACAACTTACTACCAACTGAATAAACCTTTAAATATGCTACACTTAATTACTAGAGTTTATGTGTGGACTTACGCTTCATATAATGGGACCATACCCAAATAAAACTGAACATTCTGATTAAAGCACTATAATTTCATAATTAATCACATTATCACTAGAAAGACGGAGAAGAACTTGAGTTTCCTAGAACAGTGGCAGTGGATGTAAGGGGACATTTTGGCCTACCAGGGGTAAAATAAAGAAATTTGTATTTCCATGAAAATGAATCAGCATTTTTTACGATAAAAATAATAATAACTTTGGGAAACGTAAACCTAAAGGGACAAAAGGTAAATTTTATTGGTAGTGACAGTGGTAGCACTGCTTGTGAAATTATTCATGAAAATTATAAAGACGCAGAAAACAACCAGCGAAAATGAGTCAAGGTCAGCTCCAATGACTTACAAACGGTAAACAAGTTATGTAATAACATCAGACCATGTGACGTCAACATCTTATGTCAGAGACAATCCCCGCTGTGGAATGTTGGGCGTATAAGCCAAAACCTTATGCTGGCGTAGTGATACGAACTCAACACAATAAAAACTTGGTAAACAACTGCGGCCACTTTACAAAATAGTGCCGTTTGTCTCACCCCAGTCTCAATTCAACACTTGCGAGAGTGGTACATATACGAAGTTCCGGAACGTAAATTGCAGGCCCGCAAAACACAAAAAAATGGAAATAACAGTTTTAAAGTTGACGTAAAGTCGAAAGTTATGCGTAAATAATGTAAATTAACAGTTCGGAAATGTAAACAAATTATTTATTAACATAAAGTGTGTGCGTGGAGAAATGTGACGTCGTTTGGACTCAAACTCAGCTAAGTAGTCTACAAGAATGAAAACAAAACTTTCAATTATGATTTAAATATTCAAAATTGTAAAATTCATATTCAAATATTTTCACGATTAAGAGAGAGCTCTTAGAATCCTGGGGTAGATATAGGTGTGTGTGTGTGTGTGTGTGTGTGTGTGTGAGTGAAAGCGCTGGTTTCCGTTGTGTTAGTTAAGTATTATGCGAATTATTTTGTATTTATATTTCCTGTTTTATTTTGACTATTGCTGAACAAATTATGTTCAACTTAATAATGATCCATTTTATGTCTATATTTTACTTGAATTACTATGGGAACAAACTGTAAAAGAGGGAGAAAAGAATAATTTTATTATGATAAAAATTGAAATACCAATAAATTTTAAATCATGGGAAACAAATAAAGTTTTCGTTATTTCGATAACCATTTCTGTTCTTTTTAGTTCGCCGAAAAGAATCTGGCCCAAAAAATGGTAAGTACCTATTTCTTATATACATATTAATTGCAAATGGAATTAATTTCTTGCAATACGGCAAGATGGCGCCCGAAATGAGTAATTGAGTTTGAATTTTAAGTATCAGTAGTAAAAGTTAATACCACAATTGGCTTCCGAACGTAGGGACAATTTATATAAATACAGCCTACTGGGAGGAACAGAATGGTTATTTGAAATAACATAAAAATTTTTTTTTGAGGTACGTGAAAACAGACGTACAAGGATAAGGTTATGTTATGATTATGTGTAGTATGGGTAAATAAAATATCTTTTTGATAATAAGTATATGTTATATATAGTAATATTTTGAAAAGAAATATATGTAAAAGATTTTTTTTTTTTAAATGGCAGATAATAACGAGAATGTCAGCTTAACTGACATTGAAAACGAAAGCCAAATGAATATTGAATTAAGTGGAACTGAGTGAAAAATTATGGATGAAGGAATTCATTCAACGCCAGTCCAAAGTAAAAAATCTGATACAGATGAGATGTTAACACGTTTATATAGCATGATGTGTAGCATGAATAATAAGTTCGATGAACAACAAAGTGATTCCAATGTTAAATATGATAAAATAAATGCTAGACTTGATGTTAGTGACACTAAAATGAATGATAAATTTGAGATGCAAAATAATGAGATAAAATTAATGAGAGATGAAATTAAACAAATTAAACAACAGAATGTCAAGTCGAATGAGCGAGTGAATGTAATTAATACAAATTTAAATAATGTGAAAGAACAGGTAATAAATTCTATAAATAATAATTGAGAGAAACTAGTTAACGAAGTGAATAAAAATCTAGACAGAAAATTAGAGCAGATAATGAATAAAAAGTTAGATGACAATGTTATGAATATTAATAATGACAAAATAGTGGAAGAGAATAAAATATTGAATAGTGATGAGATAGAGATAGTGAGTGAGAGAGAGAGAGAGTAATAGGTTGTAACGGAGTAGTAACTAGTGTTGACGAATTAGAGAAAGAGTGGCAAGAGAGATTAGATGAGTATGTACGGCAGAGGGTAAATTTTCCCCATATTTGTGGTGAACCAAGGTGTTCACAAATGTTATTGTTGAAGGGCAAGAGTCCCTTATTATTAGAAGACATGAGGTCTTAAAGTTGTTCCCCAAGTTTTTATGAGTTGGTACCCTCTGTGTGGAATGGTGTTGAAAGTGTGATATGGTGTTATGGTGAGAGAGGGTTAGATAGAGAGTTGTGTATTGATAGAGAGATAGAATTAGATACGTTGAAGAGGAATTATAATGAGTTGAAAGAGATGTTAGAAGTGATAGAGATAAATGATATAAAATACTTACCTGTTAAAAGAGAGATAGAGGATTATTTTGATAATACCTTTATAAACAATAAACACTTACCTGATGTAATAGTAGAGGAATATAAAAATGATAAAATAGCTTACCTGAAGTTAACCAATAATACTGATGGAGACTGGACAATAATAACTTATGTTGACAAGGTTTATGAAATATTAATAGGGAATAACCCTATAAATTATAATGGCATAATGAATGAATTTAAGTTAATGGATTATTATGATAATAATAATAACAAATTGTATGTGGATAACAATGATGCATGTTATAAATATATTCGATATATATATGATGATGGAGGATGAATTTAGAATCAGTGTATGGACCTTGTTAGATATTGTAATTTATGGTAATGACCTTGCTGACTTTGAAATGAAGTGTGAAAAAATTGAACAGTTAATGACGAATAATTTGTAAATATTTAGTGAAATTGATTGTGTGTATATTGATTATAACAAGTATATAATGTAAACAATGTGTGTAGGTAATTGTTTTAATAATAATAAGATTATTTCAGTAGACTAAATAAATCATGAGAATAATTTTGAAGACAGTAATTAATGAACTGTAATTGTTTTGATAATAATTGAAATATATTGTGTTTTCAATAATTAATTTAATTAAAATAATCTGAGATGTTTAAATATTTTTTTGTTGGATTTAAAATGTTATATAATTGAATTTTTATGAGATAATTAAATTGTTTTATGAGATTTAAATTTGATAATAATTAATAAATGTTAAATTGTTTAGTTTGTGGATTGCCTAGGCGTGTAAATAAATAATTTTAGTGAGGCAGTGTGTTCAAACAAAATTTACTCTTTATGTAATAAAATTTATTATGTAATAATAAAATGTAACAAGGTCACGAGTAAATAGAATTTGAAAATAAAATTAAAATTGTAAGTTATGCAATTTTGGTAAATCTAAAAAGTGAATTGTTTATTTTCATGTAATGACAACATCGTTAAGTGTAAATAAATTAATTTAAGTGACTAAGTAAATATTTTGTTGTACTTATTATTTTATGTTAATGAAGGTCAAGGTAGGGAAAGTTAAGAAAGTAATGTATGAGGTTAAAACACCACCAAGACTAGAAATGTCATGTAATGTAAATTGTTAATTTTAAACAAAAATATCTTTTACTTGTGATTCCCCAACTTTTCGGGCGGTCATGGCCTCACCGAACCCTGACCGTGGAATTGGTTTAGCTTTAACAGCTATGGTTGGGGCTCATTGCGTCACGTTCTGCCTTAACTGGTAATAGCTGTTATCATTGTAAAGGTGAATTTATAAATTGACAGGGGGGTAATTTAGGGGAATCACCAAATTATGGAACAGCGGCTGCCACTCTGTTCGAGTAGGAACAGCAAGGCCAGGTGGTAAACCCGCATTAGGGGCGTATAATCTGTACATTTAGATATTATATCTAGTTTTTTAAAAATGTAACGCTGAAGCAAGGACAAGGAGATGACAAAATTCCTCCAAAACTTCAGTCCTTGTGGAAGCAACTGGACGCCACAGTCCAGGGGGGGGTCATAGTGTGTGTGGTTAAGGAGGTTACCCAGGGGGGTAACGAATTAAAAATATGTTGTAATTTAATAATGATGACTCGCTACTGAGATAACTAAATAATTTTGTTTTGATTTGAAAAATGGATGCACTAGATGTTTCCTGTATTGTGTTTATTATGTTTTATTGTGTTAATTGCATGTAGTATGTTAGGGATAAGGATTATAAAAATGTAATAATATTTTATAGAATAAGTTCTCACTGTGTTCAAAGAATTTAAATAAATAATGATATAAATTTGAGATAATTAAAATTTTCAATGGGTTGTAAAAGATAGAAGTTGGGTGATAGTAATTGTTTAAGTAAAACATTTGAGTCAGTCCAAGTTGAATATAGATGGGTGTTAAACAGAATAAGAGATGAAATATAAGTAATGTAGAATTTGAATATTGATAGTGACACAGTAGTAATGGAGAATTTATGTGGAGAAATGAGAGTGATATATTGATGTTTATAAATGATGATGTTATTTTGTAGTAGTAATGATGTAATGGGAGAGTAATTAGTTGATAGTGGGAATTTTGTAAGGGGGGTGGTGTAAGGAGTCCAATGAAAGGTGTTGGGACGGGAGGGGACCGTTTAGCGCCGGAAAGGGTTGCCTAGGAAAGTCCAGGAACCAGATAAGGGAATGAGCTTTGGGAGGGAACACACATCCTGAGTACAAAGGGGTAGAGAGTATTTTTTTTGATAAGGGTAGAATGATGCGATATGAGTTAAAGTAGTAAGTAGTTAGAGGTAGAGAAGGGTTGGTAGATTTTGGTAGATGGGTGTCATACTAGATAAAGATTTTGCAAGTGAGCGTTAGAGTCATAAAAGGGGTAAGATTATGGGTAAATGCCAAGTTGATAAAGTGAATTATAATGAATAACTGAGAATCACCCAAGTTAATGAAATGGAATAATAAATGAAATGTTATGAAAAAAAAATTTTTTTTTGAGAAATGATGAATTAATAAAAGTTAAATTGGGATTAAAATGTAATTGTTATAACTTTATATGCAAATTTAAAGATGTAAAGTGTGTAAATTTTAAAATGCAAATTGTTTATTTTAAGGCAATAATAAAGATAATAATAACAATGTGAATTATGAATGTACTATGTTTTATTATATTGTATTGTGTTTATTAGTGCTTAAGAGAATTTTATGAATTTAAAGAATTGTTTGATGCAAATTGGTGACAAGAGAAATGTGTAATATGGTAATGGGAAATGTTTATTTAAATTCTGATAGAATCAGAATGTATTTTGAATTTTAGGAAGTTAACAAGAAAAGTAGATAGCTTGAAATTATGGAAGTTTAAAAGATGTATTATATGTGTTAGAAGTAAGTGAAAAAACAAAACCAGTGCTTCTTAACGCAAACCAGCACTGCTAGGGGGAAACAGATCAGTTGGGGATATGGTTTTGTATAAGGCCACTATTTGATATTTGATTTGTTGTTTCAGTGTTTGGTGATGCTGTGGCGGCGGTCCTGAGCTGGCCAGCGCGTCAGAGCAGGGGCGTTAAGTATCTGTCTGACTTTATGGTGTTGGGATCTCGAGAGAGAAGTCCAGTAATGTCATTCAGGTGCGGTCACAGTCACTGGACCAAGGGTGAGTTAATTATATTTTTTTGTTTGTAAACAATAAAGGGGGTTGTGGCGACATATCCTGGCTGATCCCTTTAGCAAGTATGAATGTGTCAATGAGAGTTTTTATGCTTCGGCATAAAACCTCTCATTGAGGGGGTATTGTAACGGGACATTTTGGCCTACCTGGGGTAAAATAAAGAAATTTGTATTTCCATGAAAGTGAATCAGCATTTTTTACGATAAAAATAATAATAACTTTGGGAAACGTAAACCTAAAGGGACAAAAGGTAAATTTTATTGGTAGTGACAGTGGTAGCACTGCTTGTGAAATTATTCATGAAAATTATAAAGACGCAGAAAACAACCAGCGAAAATGAGTCAAGGTCAGCTCCAATGACTTACAAACGGTAAACAAGTTATGTAATAACATCAGACCATGTGACGTCAACATCTTATGTCAGAGACAATCCCCGCTGTGGAATGTTGGGCGTATAAGCCAAAACCTTATGCTGGCGTAGTGATACGAACTCAACACAATAAAAACTTGGTAAACAACTGCGGCCACTTTACAAAATAGTGCCGTTTGTCTCACCCCAGTCTCAATTCAACACTTGCGCGAGTGGTACATATACGAAGTTCCGGAACGTAAATTGCAGGCCCGCAAAACACAAAAAAATGGAAATAACAGTTTTAAAGTTGACGTAAAGTCGAAAGTTATGCGTAAATAATGTAAATTAACAGTTCAGAAATGTAAACAAATTATTTATTAACATAAAGTGTGTGCGTGGAGAAATGTGACGTCGTTTGGACTCAAACTCAGCTAAGTAGTCTACAAGAATGAAAACAAAACTTTCAATTATGATTTAAATATTCAAAATTGTAAAATTCATATTCAAATATTTTCACGATTAAGAGAGAGCTCTTAGAATCCTGGGGTAGATATAGGTGTGTGTGTGTGTGTGTGTGTGTGTGTGTGAGTGAAAGCGCTGGTTTCCGTTGTGTTAGTTAAGTATTATGCGAATTATTTTGTATTTATATTTCCTGTTTTATTTTGACTATTGCTGAACAAATTATGTTCAACTTAATAATGATCCATTTTATGTCTATATTTTACTTGAATTACTATGGGAACAAAATGTAAAAGAGGGAGAAAAGAATAATTTTATTATGATAAAAATTGAAATACCAATAAATTTTAAATCATGGGAAACAAATAAAGTTTTCGTTATTTCGATAACCATTTCTGTTCTTTTTAGTTCGCCGAAAAGAATCTGGCCCAAAAAATGGTAAGTACCTATTTCTTATATACATATTAATTGCAAATGGAATTAATTTCTTGCAATACAGCAAGATGGCGCCCGAAATGAGTAATTGAGTTTGAATTTTAAGTATCAGTAGTAAAAGTTAATACCACATGGATCATTTTTGACCCCTATGATAAATTCATTTAAATAAAAATACCAAATATTACAGAAAGAATCACTCCTTTTATATTATCTCTTTCATTAAACACATTTTAATAAACATATTATAACATTTCAGTAAAGACACTTATATCACGTTAAACACATTTTGCACTTGTGACTTGAATTTTTTCTGTACATTTTCCACAAACAGCTATATGACATTTCATGCAAAACTCGCACGTCTTGTTCCCTTTCCACACACCAATCTGACATGTTTTTCCATTTCTTAGATGGTTCTGGTCCTTCTACCTCTTCTCCTCCTCTCTGCTCTTTTAGATCTTTCCCTGCCCTTGAATTCATTCACCAGCTGAGAATTTCTTCCTTTTTTTTTGTAACATGTCTGCTGTACATCACCCAAGCATTTATGGCTGCTACGTCCAAGATATTGTAAAATATATGCATCAGCCATCACCTACATCCAACCTTAGTGATGTATTTACAAGCTATTTAGTCAACCACGTCCATTTCCTATTTTGTGGCATTAAAGAAAGTAATGGTTTCTTGCTTTTCCTTTCCTTCAGTGCTCACTTCTATTTTAGAATAGTAACTGAGAATACTAACATGTTTATTCTTATGTACCTAGTAGAGTGCAGTCACTGCTTTGTAATGGTAGTAACTAGACATTTTTCAGCACTGGGTTTCTTTTCACTTCTTCAGGGATTTCCCACCAAATCTTGTTCATTGTTCCTACCAGTGACATTTGTTTTTCTAGAAGCTTCTTTGCACGATGAAGGAATGTAAAGAAACTGTCTGTTGTTACGTTCCTTCCTGGGATCAGAAATGGCTCAATGAGGCAAAGAACGATGTACTCTTCAAGTGACCGACTGTTGGGACGAGCATCTTCTTTACCGTGGTACAGGAAGATACTGCAGACAGATTTTGTCTCTGTCAACTGCGACTCAGATTTTAAAACTGTATTTGTCAGGTTCGTGTGGCATAAACTGGGTATACTTGGATCTTGTTTTGCTTGAAAGTAATTGCTCAACAACTGTTATGTGTTTACCTGGAGAATAATAACAAAGACAAAGAGTTTTTGACAAACTTATCCCACATTTCTGAGATAAGGGCAAACTAGTCAGCTGTCAGATATTCAGCAACGGTCGATTTTATTCGCAATTTTAGCAAGTAAATTCGCATAAAGCCTAAACAAGTGTGTTTTTTTGACACCAATTTTTTCAGCTCTACAAAACTTTTCTCTAAGACCATTCAAAGATACAGTTCTGAAACCATCTTTTTTCAATTTTTCAGGCCAAAAGCCATATTAAACCATCAAATTTACCCTTTAATTTAAGTTCCAAGAATTTCAGTAGGGCTTAATTTTATAGCCTTGGAGCAGAAATCAAGGTAAAATGTTTCACAAACCATAAATCGAAAATGAAGTGTTTTCGGACCTATGTTTATATGAAATTTCTTCTTTACTTCAGCCTGTAGAAAGCATTTCTGAAGTATGTCACATCCCTCATGGGACACCTTGTATAGAGTGAAATGTAGCACACTTAAACCAACATGGATCAACTTCTCATGCTGGTCCTGTTGATATAAGTGTAGAGGAAACCGGTTATTTAATTAACAGTGATATAAAATAATCAAACATAGTTTTCAGTTACTTTATGAGACATATATAACTCATGCATCACACTAATATTAAATTCACATTTTTCCATATGGCTACAAAATATGGCAATTAAATGTTTTGTTTATATATTCTGACAAGATGAGAGTTCAAAAATTGTAATTTTTGTTATTTTATTAATTCATCTGACTTTAACAGGTAATGTACGTCTTTACCTGCCCATACACTAGAGTTTTTACATCTAAACAAACTGTTTTCTAGTAAACTTTCACATACAGCAATTTTTATTCTCAAAAGTGCTGATACATTTTCCTAAACTTTGACAGATATAAAAACAATTCTTTACAGGTATGATGGTCAAAATATGGGAATTCAACTATTTTCATCAGCATTTAAAATGTCTTCTTTATAAAACTTATTGTAAAAAAATGTAAACTCTTATAATCTCTTATACATAACTTAATACAGGGTGCGTCAGCTAAATCCGGACAAAATTCAATTTGAATTTCCTGCCACATTTTACTTCAGCAGCAGTCGATTGTTGGTGTTTAGGTAAGCCAGCTGTATGTGTAAGACGCTCATAACCTCAAAATGGGTGAGTCTGTGAGATCAAGTGCAGAATATAATCGACGAGCGGCATTAATTGGAGCGCTTCGCACCAGGCATTCACCGACCGAAATTATTTGCTTCTTCGGGTACCCGCGATCGACCGTTTATGACATCGCGCAAAAGTATGCAGACACGGAGAAGTCCGAAGAAGGTTCCACGAACCCTGCAAGGCAAAGCCATTCTAGAGAGAAGACTGCTATAGCCCCAAATGTCATCGAAAGGGCTCAAGAGCTCATTTCAGAAGACCCAGGGGTGCCGCTTCATAAATTGTCCACCACACTTGGGGTGACTGAGGCCACCATGTGTCGAATCGCAGAAAAGGACCTGAGATACACGTGTTATGTGCTCAAGGTACGACAAATGCTGTCTAAATGAGGCGCCCAAGGTCAAGAGAGTTGCCCGCTGCAATTTGCTTCTTTGCTCATTGAAGCACGAAGCTGCGGGTCGCCTCAGGTTTTTTCTGATGAAAAGCTTTTTACCGTTGATGCAAAAGTGAACCAAATAAACGACCGTTGGCTCACGCATGATCCCGAGGATGTCCCTGTAGTACCCAGGATGAAGTTTCCGGCCAGTGTTCACGTCTTAAGCGTTGTCTCCAGTGAGGGTGACGTCATGCCACCACATTTCTTTAAAAAGGGAGAAACCATCACAATGGACGTTTACCTCCAGATTCTAAGAACTGTAGTGAAGCCATGGATGGAAACTGTGGCCTCTGGGAGACCGTACATCTTTCAACAGGACGGTGCACCTGCTCACACAAGCCATTTAGTGCAGAACTGGCTTTCTGATAACGTGGACGTGATACACTTTTTGACACAATTATACAGAGAACAAACAGTAAGTTGAATCCCCGCGCCAATCCCCTTCCTCCACACACCACCCCCACTTCACCTTCCACACAACCGTTACAAAATGCTGGCAGTCTGTTACCAAAGCTGAAGAAGGCGGATACGTAAGCCGAAACGCGTCCAATAAAATCAGTAAGTTTTCACATGAAAAAGTTCATTTTTAGTTAAGTGTTAGTGCTGTGAAAGAAGAGATGAATAATCAAGACAACATTAATACAGAATATAGAACTTTCACTTGTGAAACTAACTTGTTTTTTCTTCCCGTTAAAAAAAAAAGTTTCACAAGTGAAAGTTCTACATTCTATATTAATTTATATAAATAATAAATGATTAAATATTATTGTTCTATTTGTAACCCCTCTTTCCTTATTTATTTTTTTTTGTATTTATATTTTTTTTTGAAAGAGAAGCCACAAGTTATTTAAAACTAGGCCGGAGCCTAGAGAAGCCAAAAATGCGCTGGGTCCAGTTGTAGCGGGTCAATTTTTGGGTGTTTTTATTTTAACCGTTTGGGGTATATATATATATTTTTATTCATTCCGTTTTCGGTCGGGAGCCTTATAAAATATTGCGAAATAATTGTATTGTGCAACGTATTTGTCCGTATAACAGAACAGTGTTAAGCAACAGTTTGAAACAAAGGCAGAGACACAGGTTGTTGTTGAGTAATGCGGCTGAAGAATTTGCCCCCTTCAAAATTCTAAGAACTTTGCAAGTGTGTCGACGCACAGGCGCGAATACCCACGCAAGCGCACTCAAAAGGACGCTCTGAATAAAAACTAAAGATGGCCAGAGTGTAAAAAATATTCGTCGTCTCTACAAGATCTCCCGGAAATACTGCCAAGACAGTGCTTACTATCAATGACGTCAGCAGAGCCAAAACCAAAATTGTACTTTGGTACATGGAATATAACCTCAATATTCCATATATAAAATGGTTACCCAACAGCAAATGAGCAATGAGCGACGAAAAAAAGTGGCAGTGAACAACAGCTTCCCTCCAAAGAAAGCAAGCTGTACCTGTTACGTTCTCGGTGACAGTGGACATTAGTCAGAGACGCTAAGCAGCAGATTGTACAACAGCGTGTAGATGTAGTTAGTGAGCCGCGGGCCCCGGTCGGTCGAAACTTTCTAAATATGAATAACTCAGTGTAATACCGACGTATTACCGACCGGGACCCAAGGAAATAAGGAGGTTATACAGGAGAAGTGTAGTGAACTGCGGGCAAATTATTCGAAGTGACGCGAACTAACGAACGAAGCAACGTGTACCCGGGTGGTGTCTCGAGATATATACAGTTTTAAAGTAAAATGGGGTGTTTCAATTAAATGGTTCTAAATCGTGTGAATGTGTGTGTGAGCAGCTGGGCTGACCTGTATAGGGTAAGAAATATCTAAATGTAAGGCATATCTGTATCTATTTTAGAATTTGTTTCTCTCATGTTTGTGTCATAATGATTTTGATCCGTCTTAATAGTAATTAAAATTACTTGCTTCACTATAATTATGTGTTAGTCTAAGTTATTTCGTCATTGCCACTTCCTCATTTCTGTGTTAAAAATTCGTCTAACGAAATCGGGGGTTTTCTGAAATTCTATTACAGTCAGATAGCGGGATTTTTTATAAGGGCAAGAGTATATAAGTTTTCGATATTTTACCTTTTAGAAAAAATATCGTGGCGACCTTGGGCAGTTTTCAAAAGATAAGTTTTACGGGGACCATGACGGTAAGTGAAATTCTGGCAGCGGTAAGTATTATTTTATGAAGAGTGGAATGTAGTAAATATCAGTGCAAAAAGAAAGTAACTTCACAGCGACGCCCCTGCCAGGATGTTCGTATATAAATTTTATAGGAACTAGACCTATTTTAATACACAGAAAATAGGATGTGGTAATGACGAATTTGTAAACAATATTTAGAGGCTAGGTTTGTAACATTGTGATTTACAGAGATAAAGTAAAATTACAAAAATGGAAAATAATCAATCTGAAAATAGTGATGTAATGAAATATTTATGTAACATGCAAGCGATGTTAGAGTTAAAATTTAACAAAATAAAGAGTGATTCAAATATTAAATATAATGACATAAATGCTAGACTTGATGAGAAATTTGAGGTTCAAAAGAACAGTTTTGATGAGTTAACAAACCAAATTAAAGAAATGAATAAATGTTTTGAAAACAATAAGGAAACAATAAGAACCAGTTTGAATAAATTAGAACAGAGTGTGGAGCGAATGGGAGTACATGTGATGAGTACAGAGAAAAATAATACAAATGAAAATTGCAATGACAAATACAAAAATGTAATGCCAGATAAAGAGTTAACAAATAAGGACAATAATGTCGAAAATAATGTACGTAATACCGAGAATATTAATGTGTTTGAAGAGTTAGTATCAGAGACTGATACGGTAAAAATAAATAATGAGAGTATTAATGAAAGTGTAGAATGTAGTGATTATGAGATGTTAATGTGTGTCAGTGAGTTGGAGAGAGAGAGGAAAAATAATGTAGTAGAGTGGGGACAGAGGGGAAATTTTCCTTTTATTATTTACGATGATTTAATGTGGTCACAAGAGTTTTTGAAGGGCAAGGGTCCCGTACTAGTAGAAGATTGGAGTTGTTTATTTTATTTGTATGATATTATACCCTCTGTGTGGAATGATTTTATAAGTATGAGATGGTGTTATGATGAGAGAGAATTAGAAGTATATAATTTAAAGAGAGATTATGGTGAGTTGGAAGAAGTATTAGAAGAGTATTTAAATAAGAATGATTTGATGTTTAATACGAAAGTAACTGACCCGATATTGAAGAAAAATACTAACGGAGACTTAACAGATATACTTAGTGTTGACTTGTTGCAAGATTATTTTGGTAAGACGGATGACTTTGATTTTTGGGTTTATGACACACAAAGTATCAGTATGTGTGGTAGCGAAATCGAAAAGTGCTATGTAGAACCAAGGTTAATTTGTGACGATGGAGGGTAGACTGTAAAACAATAAAAGACAATTAAACATTAGGTTTTATGGTTTTTTGACATGGCAGAATGGGACAATGAAGTGCGGAAAAAACTGGACAATTAATAATGAAAGGATGTAAATACAAATGTAGTAAGTTTATTTGTGTGTATTGTAGAATGTTAAGTAAACAAGGTGTGTGTAGATGATTGTTGTAATAATAATATTAATATTTGCAATTTAAACAAATAACCGAATTAATTTTGAAAACAGTAATTGGCTAATTGTAAATGCTTAATTAATTTAATTAAAATAATTTGAAAGGTTTTAAATGTTTTGATTAATTCAAAGATTATATAATTGAATTTTCTGATGAATTTAAATGGTTTAACGAGAAGTGAAGTTGGTAATTAATTGATAAGTTGTTGATTTGAAATAACTTTTTGTTAAATGTTTCAGAGGTTACTTGGAGTAGTGGTGTATGGTGTATATAGTTGTGTATGTCAGTATATGAATTATGGACTGTAAGTATAAAATTTTTATGATACAAGTCAAATATAATAAAATGTACACAAATGTTTAACTTAATGGAACGAATTTTAACTTCAATAATGAAAATAACTTGAGATAATGATTTAAAGGGTAATAATAACTGAGATATGAGGGAAAATAAATATTAATAATGAATTTGAAAATTTTAAGTAATCTAATTGTAGAAAGTTACGAAGGATGATTAATGATTGAGGATGGATGAAGACGTCACATTAGAATGTTGTATATAAAAATTCTATTAATTAGTTATTAAGTGGCTATTGAGGGGGTGGCCTGTGCTCTCTTAGATAGCGAAATGGGTTGGGGGTAGCAGTGAGTGTTACCTCCATCGGAGGCCAAACTGGCGATAAATGTGCGGCACACCTTATCTGTGTAAAATAAAAAAAAAAAGAATTTTACACACAATACTAAATAACGTGTCGCACATAATGAGATTGATGTGAAACAGGCAGTGAAATGAAAGTTTAGATTTCCTCGACTTTTCGGGCGGTTACTGTCTTACCAGCACTAACCGTGGTTTTGACTAGCGGCCAGCTATGGTCATATCAAGTCCCTTGACCATAGCTGACTTGAAATTGGTATATATTTGAAATTCAATGGGGGGTGACATTAGAGGAAATCTCTCCGGAACTATGGAACAGCGGCTGCCACTCTGCCCGCGTGGGGGTAGCAAGACCGGTGGTAGAACCGTTTTAAGGGTGTATGATTATTAACAAGAACATGATGATGTTCAGTACGTTTAAAACTTAATAGCGGAAGCAGAGACGCGGAGAGGTAAAACCCTGCTCCAAAATATACAGTCTCTGTGGAAGCGAATGGGCGCCACAGTCCACCATGATCTGAAATAGTGTGTGTGGCTAGGAGGTGACTCAAACGAGTCACGAACTTAAATTTTATAAAATAAAGAAATTTTTTGCTCATTCAAAGTTTGATCCAATAAAAATGTTTGCACTCTGCTCAAATAACTAGATGATCATATTTTCAATACAAGTTATCCATGCCATAATTTTAAGTATATTATTTTATTGTAGTAAATAGATATAGTTGTTGATAAAATATGTGTTTTAATCATGTGTGTATATTTTTTTTCTAAGCCAATAATTAGACGCCTAGCAGGCAATCAACATAATAGAAGTAAGTGTTGATAATGTATTACATGTAATTGTTCAATTTTGAAAGGTATTAATGGTGTTTTTATTGTGTTAGGATATCAGCTGATCAGCAATACCATGTCGCTGGTATATTGGTTTGTAAATGTTACAAGTAATGAATGTTTAATGTACTACAGATATTTTGAAGTAAGGATAAAAAGAATATGAGAAATAAAATAACAATAATTTATGCAAATTAATAAAAGATAATTCATGGGTGATAAATATGTTGGGGGACATGTAGACCTGTCCAAATTGAATTCAAAGTTGAATTTGAAATAGTAGAGATGAATATGATGTAATGATTGTTTTGAAATAATAGAAGTTTGAGAAGTATTAATGTTGACACGGTAGTTGTGGAGAATAATTGTAGATTTTGAGTGATATATTTATGTTTATAATTAATGAGGTTATTTTGTGTATTTGTAGTAATGTAATGAGATTGAGATTTTTGGGGATGACAATTTTGTAATAGAGGGTAGTGTATTTGGGGAGTCCGCAACAAGGGTTGGGACGGGATAGGGATAGATTTTAGTGGGGAAGGGGCCGCCTTAGGTAGAATCCGGGCCGCCAAATAAGGGAATTGAGTTTTGGGGTAGGGGAAACACGTATCCTATGTACAAAGGGTTGGAGAGTATTTTTTTTATATATGTAGAGAAGGCGGCGTTTTGAGTTAAATGGTAAGTTGTGGCTTAGAGTGTTTTGATTAGTAGATATTTTGGTAGAGATGGGTGTCATGTTAATTGAAGTTGATTAATATTAGAGCTATAGGGAGAAAGATTATATATGCATAGAGATCTAATACAGTAATGAGAATGAATAAGTTACATCACCCACAGTAGATTAACGTAAGATTGTTACGCAAAAAGAGGAATTTATAATAAAAAATATACAATTGTTTATTTTTTTTTCAACCAGTGACAGAATTTTGATAAAATGTGAAAATAATGTAAAGTCAAGAATTGTTTATTTTAAATAATATAAATGCCAATTTGATTATTATTTATAATAATATTTTGTTGGTTTTAAATATTTTGTTTTGTTATGTTTTGTATTTCAAGGTAGGATATTACAGATGTTCAGTGTATTTTCAGAAAGCATACATAACATATGTAGCTCAAGAGTTTTGGACTTGACCTAGTTTCGATCAGCTGATGAGGTCATACACCTACTGAGCTTGTATAGTAGGAAGCCAATTTTAATTTGTTTGTTTAACGAATTCAAACCAATATTTGAATAATTTTACTAAATATGTTATTTAAGAAATAAATTTAATAAATATTTAATGAATAAATTTTTTTGGATTTTAAATTTTAGAGAAAAAAAAAAAAAAAAAAAAAAAAAAAAAGATTTTTCGCCTGCCAGCGAATGAATATTTTAGATAAGGATTATTTTATTATGTGTGCATTAACCATGTTTATTTTATTGTATTGCATTGTATTGGTAGACTATAAGTGGTTCTCATGTTAGAGTAAGGATGTGTTTAGATTAGTAGAGATGTCTAGGTTAAGTCATTTGAAACAAAAAAAAATTTAGAAAAAGAAGGAAGAGAATTTTTTGATAAAATATTATTTTTTTTGAATTTTGAATTTTTTAAATTTTAATAAATTTTAAAAGAAATTTTTATTTTTAATGTGTTATGGTAACATGTAATGTTAGTGTGTGTGAGCCCAGTATTTGCTAAAGGCAGCCCTGCTTGCAAAAAGGGGAACCATATCGGCGGAGGAGCTGGAATAATTTTAGCCAGGGATTGAGGATTTTTGGGGGTAGCATGTGAGAAGGCGAGGTGCTCTGTGGTACGAGTCTGCTCGATTTCTCGGTGTTGGGATCTCTGACGGAGAAGTCCAGTGATCTCGTTCAGATGAGTCCATAGTCGCTGAGCCAGGGGGGTCGTGTACCAATGCAAACTAAGAACCAGGGGGTTGTTGGCACCAGTTCCTCACCGGTCCTCTTCGGGGTTTGTCGATGAGATTTCTTCTGTCGTGAACAGCAGAATTCTCATCGAGGGGGTATTGTAGCGGGTCAATTTTTGGGTGTTTTTATTTTAACCGTTTGGGGTATATATATATATTTTTATTCATTCCGTTTTCGGTCGGGAGCCTTATAAAATATTGCGAAATAATTGTATTGTGCAACGTATTTGTCCGTATAACAGAACAGTGTTAAGCAACAGTTTGAAACAAAGGCAGAGACGCAGGTTGTTGTTGAGTAATGCGGCTGAAGAATTTGCCCCCTTCAAAATTCTAAGAACTTTGCAAGTGTGTCGACGCACAGGCGCGAATACCCACGCAAGCGCACTCAAAAGGACGCTCTGAATAAAAACTAAAGATGGCCAGAGTGTAAAAAATATTCGTCGTCTCTACAAGATCTCCCGGAAATACTGCCAAGACAGTGCTTACTATCAATGACGTCAGCAGAGCCAAAACCAAAATTGTACTTTGGTACATGGAATATAACCTCAATATTCCATATATAAAATGGTTACCCAACAGCAAATGAGCAATGAGCGACGAAAAATAGTGGCAGTGAACAACAGCTTCCCTCCAAAGAAAGCAAGCTGTACCTGTTACGTTCTCGGTGACAATGGACATTAGTCAGAGACGCTAAGCAGCAGATTGTACAACAGCGTGTAGATGTAGTTAGTGAGCCGCGGGCCCCGGTCAGTCAAAACTTTCTAAATATGAATAACTCAGTGTAATACCGACGTATTACCGACCGGGACCCAAGGAAATAAGGAGGTTATACAGGAGAAGTGTAGTGAACTGCGGGCAAATTATTCGAAGTGACGCGAACTAACGAACGAAGCAACGTGTACCCGGGTGGTGTCTCGAGATATATACAGTTTTAAAGTAAAATGGGGTGTTTCAATTAAATGGTTCTAAATCGTGTGAATGTGTGTGTGAGCAGCTGGGCTGACCTGTATAGGGTAAGAAATATCTAAATGTAAGGCATATCTGTATCTATTTTAGAATTTGTTTCTCTCATGTTTGTGTCATAATGATTTTGATCCGTCTTAATAGTAATTAAAATTACTTGCTTCACTATAATTATGTGTTAGTCTAAGTTATTTCGTCATTGCCACTTCCTCATTTCTGTGTTAAAAATTCGTCTAACGAAATCGGGGGTTTTCTGAAATTCTATTACAGTCAGATAGCGGGATTTTTTATAAGGGCAAGAGTATATAAGTTTTCGATATTTTACCTTTTAGAAAAAATATTGTGGCGACCTTGGGCAGTTTTCAAAAGATAAGTTTTACGGGGGCCATGATGGTAAGTGAAATTCTGGCAGTGGTAAGTATTATTTTATGAAGAGTGGAATGTAGTAAATATCAGTGCAAAAAGAAAGTAACTTCACAGCGACGCCCCTGCCAGGATGTTCGTATATAAATTTTATAGGAACTAGACCTATTTTAATACACAGAAAATAGGATGTGGTAATGACGAATTTGTAAACAATATTTAGAGGCTAGGTTTGTAACATTGTGATTTACAGAGATAAAGTAAAATTACAAAAATGGAAAATAATCAATCTGAAAATAGTGATGTAATGAAATATTTATGTAACATGCAAGCGATGTTAGAGTTAAAATTTAACAAAATAAAGAGTGATTCAAATATTAAATATAATGACATAAATGCTAGACTTGATGAGAAATTTGAGGTTCAAAAGAACAGTTTTGATGAGTTAACAAACCAAATTAAAGAAATGAATAAATGTTTTGAAAACAATAAGGAAACAATAAGAACCAGTTTGAATAAATTAGAACAGAGTGTGGAGCGAATGGGAGTACATGTGATGAGTACAGAGAAAAATAATACAAATGAAAATTGCAATGACAAATACAAAAATGTAATGCCAGATAAAGAGTTAACAAATAAGGACAATAATGTCGAAAATAATGTACGTAATACCGAGAATATTAATGTGTTTGAAGAGTTAGTATCAGAGACTGATACGGTAAAAATAAATAATGAGAGTATTAATGAAAGTGTAGAATGTAGTGATTATGAGATGTTAATGTGTGTCAGTGAGTTGGAGAGAGAGAGGAAAAATAATGTAGTAGAGTGGGGACAGAGGGGAAATTTTCCTTTTATTATTTACGATGATTTAATGTGGTCACAAGAGTTTTTGAAGGGCAAGGGTCCCGTACTAGTAGAAGATTGGAGTTGTTTATTTTATTTGTATGATATTATACCCTCTGTGTGGAATGATTTTATAAGTATGAGATGGTGTTATGATGAGAGAGAATTAGAAGTATATAATTTAAAGAGAGATTATGGTGAGTTGGAAGAAGTATTAGAAGAGTATTTAAATAAGAATGATTTGATGTTTAATACGAAAGTAACTGACCCGATATTGAAGAAAAATACTAACGGAGACTTAACAGATATACTTAGTGTTGACTTGTTGCAAGATTATTTTGGTAAGACGGATGACTTTGATTTTTGGGTTTATGACACACAAAGTATCAGTATGTGTGGTAGCGAAATCGAAAAGTGCTATGTAGAACCAAGGTTAATTTGTGACGATGGAGGGTAGACTGTAAAACAATAAAAGACAATTAAACATTAGGTTTTATGGTTTTTTGACATGGCAGAATGGGACAATGAAGTGCGGAAAAAACTGGACAATTAATAATGAAAGGATGTAAATACAAATGTAGTAAGTTTATTTGTGTGTATTGTAGAATGTTAAGTAAACAAGGTGTGTGTAGATGATTGTTGTAATAATAATATTAATATTTGCAATTTAAACAAATAACCGAATTAATTTTGAAAACAGTAATTGGCTAATTGTAAATGCTTAATTAATTTAATTAAAATAATTTGAAAGGTTTTAAATGTTTTGATTAATTCAAAGATTATATAATTGAATTTTCTGATGAATTTAAATGGTTTAACGAGAAGTGAAGTTGGTAATTAATTGATAAGTTGTTGATTTGAAATAACTTTTTGTTAAATGTTTCAGAGGTTACTTGGAGTAGTGGTGTATGGTGTATATAGTTGTGTATGTCAGTATATGAATTATGGACTGTAAGTATAAAATTTTTATGATACAAGTCAAATATAATAAAATGTACACAAATGTTTAACTTAATGGAACGAATTTTAACTTCAATAATGAAAATAACTTGAGATAATGATTTAAAGGGTAATAATAACTGAGATATGAGGGAAAATAAATATTAATAATGAATTTGAAAATTTTAAGTAATCTAATTGTAGAAAGTTACGAAGGATGATTAATGATTGAGGATGGATGAAGACGTCACATTAGAATGTTGTATATAAAAATTCTATTAATTAGTTATTAAGTGGCTATTGAGGGGGTGGCCTGTGCTCTCTTAGATAGCGAAATGGGTTGGGGGTAGCAGTGAGTGTTACCTCCATCGGAGGCCAAACTGGCGATAAATGTGCGGCACACCTTATCTGTGTAAAATAAAAAAAAAAAGAATTTTACACACAATACTAAATAACGTGTCGCACATAATGAGATTGATGTGAAACAGGCAGTGAAATGAAAGTTTAGATTTCCTCGACTTTTCGGGCGGTTACTGTCTTACCAGCACTAACCGTGGTTTTGACTAGCGGCCAGCTATGGTCATATCAAGTCCCTTGACCATAGCTGACTTGAAATTGGTATATATTTGAAATTCAATGGGGGGTGACATTAGAGGAAATCTCTCCGGAACTATGGAACAGCGGCTGCCACTCTGCCCGCGTGGGGGTAGCAAGACCGGTGGTAGAACCGTTTTAAGGGTGTATGATTATTAACAAGAACATGATGATGTTCAGTACGTTTAAAACTTAATAGCGGAAGCAGAGACGCGGAGAGGTAAAACCCTGCTCCAAAATATACAGTCTCTGTGGAAGCGAATGGGCGCCACAGTCCACCATGATCTGAAATAGTGTGTGTGGCTAGGAGGTGACTCAAACGAGTCACGAACTTAAATTTTATAAAATAAAGAAATTTTTTGCTCATTCAAAGTTTGATCCAATAAAAATGTTTGCACTCTGCTCAAATAACTAGATGATCATATTTTCAATACAAGTTATCCATGCCATAATTTTAAGTATATTATTTTATTGTAGTAAATAGATATAGTTGTTGATAAAATATGTGTTTTAATCATGTGTGTATATTTTTTTTCTAAGCCAATAATTAGACGCCTAGCAGGCAATCAACATAATAGAAGTAAGTGTTGATAATGTATTACATGTAATTGTTCAATTTTGAAAGGTATTAATGGTGTTTTTATTGTGTTAGGATATCAGCTGATCAGCAATACCATGTCGCTGGTATATTGGTTTGTAAATGTTACAAGTAATGAATGTTTAATGTACTACAGATATTTTGAAGTAAGGATAAAAAGAATATGAGAAATAAAATAACAATAATTTATGCAAATTAATAAAAGATAATTCATGGGTGATAAATATGTTGGGGGACATGTAGACCTGTCCAAATTGAATTCAAAGTTGAATTTGAAATAGTAGAGATGAATATGATGTAATGATTGTTTTGAAATAATAGAAGTTTGAGAAGTATTAATGTTGACACGGTAGTTGTGGAGAATAATTGTAGATTTTGAGTGATATATTTATGTTTATAATTAATGAGGTTATTTTGTGTATTTGTAGTAATGTAATGAGATTGAGATTTTTGGGGATGACAATTTTGTAATAGAGGGTAGTGTATTTGGGGAGTCCGCAACAAGGGTTGGGACGGGATAGGGATAGATTTTAGTGGGGAAGGGGCCGCCTTAGGTAGAATCCGGGCCGCCAAATAAGGGAATTGAGTTTTGGGGTAGGGGAAACACGTATCCTATGTACAAAGGGTTGGAGAGTATTTTTTTTATATATGTAGAGAAGGCGGCGTTTTGAGTTAAATGGTAAGTTGTGGCTTAGAGTGTTTTGATTAGTAGATATTTTGGTAGAGATGGGTGTCATGTTAATTGAAGTTGATTAATATTAGAGCTATAGGGAGAAAGATTATATATGCATAGAGATCTAATACAGTAATGAGAATGAATAAGTTACATCACCCACAGTAGATTAACGTAAGATTGTTACGCAAAAAGAGGAATTTATAATAAAAAATATACAATTGTTTATTTTTTTTTCAACCAGTGACAGAATTTTGATAAAATGTGAAAATAATGTAAAGTCAAGAATTGTTTATTTTAAATAATATAAATGCCAATTTGATTATTATTTATAATAATATTTTGTTGGTTTTAAATATTTTGTTTTGTTATGTTTTGTATTTCAAGGTAGGATATTACAGATGTTCAGTGTATTTTCAGAAAGCATACATAACATATGTAGCTCAAGAGTTTTGGACTTGACCTAGTTTCGATCAGCTGATGAGGTCATACACCTACTGAGCTTGTATAGTAGGAAGCCAATTTTAATTTGTTTGTTTAACGAATTCAAACCAATATTTGAATAATTTTACTAAATATGTTATTTAAGAAATAAATTTAATAAATATTTAATGAATAAATTTTTTTGGATTTTAAATTTTAGAGAAAAAAAAAAAAAAAAAAAAAAAAAAAAAGATTTTTCGCCTGCCAGCGAATGAATATTTTAGATAAGGATTATTTTATTATGTGTGCATTAACCATGTTTATTTTATTGTATTGCATTGTATTGGTAGACTATAAGTGGTTCTCATGTTAGAGTAAGGATGTGTTTAGATTAGTAGAGATGTCTAGGTTAAGTCATTTGAAACAAAAAAAAATTTAGAAAAAGAAGGAAGAGAATTTTTTGATAAAATATTATTTTTTTTGAATTTTGAATTTTTTAAATTTTAATAAATTTTAAAAGAAATTTTTATTTTTAATGTGTTATGGTAACATGTAATGTTAGTGTGTGTGAGCCCAGTATTTGCTAAAGGCAGCCCTGCTTGCAAAAAGGGGAACCATATCGGCGGAGGAGCTGGAATAATTTTAGCCAGGGATTGAGGATTTTTGGGGGTAGCATGTGAGAAGGCGAGGTGCTCTGTGGTACGAGTCTGCTCGATTTCTCGGTGTTGGGATCTCTGACGGAGAAGTCCAGTGATCTCGTTCAGATG